>JAJHZJ010000175.1:0-600000 GCA_023548195.1 Bettongia penicillata ogilbyi
TGACACATTTTTACATACAGTACTAATGAAGAAACAGGGATTACATTAGGAGTGACCCCCACAAAATCTATCATATTAAAATTATCATTAGAAAACTGAATAAATAATCCTTTCTGCATTGGAAATTTGTGTACTGAACTCAGGGACCTAGAAAACATGATAATCACATAAAGTTCTCTGAGGGAAAGGACTGTTTTCTCCTCAAAATCTTACAGGGAACTGGGCACATAAGAGATGTTTAATAGATATTGGTTTAATAAAATTGACTCCTTTAGGAGCTGACAAATTTGTACCTGAGTCTTTGTGATGAAATGTTTCCAGCTGCCTGAAGAAAAGTTTCATGTACCATAGTTATATATGGTTCACATTTTTTGTAGTTTGAATTTCTTTGGACTTATCTAGAGAATTCTGTCATTTTACTAGTAGGTTATACAAACATGTTGGAGCACTAATGGGAGTACATTTAATTGCTGAAATGGCTCTAATAAAATCAATGCTGGTTTTTTATCTTTCTGTAATAAAAATAAATATTTATGAAATATTAGTTTAACATGAATTGTAAAGTGAGAATGGGTGGGATTCATATTCCTCCCTCTAGTCTAGAATGTTCTTTCCTTCTTTTGGAACTTTCTATTTATTATCCTCCTTTACAATCCAAAGGTTCAAGGTCCACCTCCTTTCATGAAGCTTTCCTCATCCCTAGATATCTCTGTTTTCTTACTTCCTAGTGCGCTTCCAGTAAGGAGTCATGCTATTCCTCCTCTTCCCTTCCATTCCCTCCATCCTCAGAAAGCTAGGTGGTGGTACAATGGATAGAGTATTGGACCTGGAGTCAGGAAGACCTGAATTCACACCTATTCTCAGACTCTTACTAGCTCTGTGACTCTGGGCAAGTCACTTAACTTTTCAATGTCTCAGTTTCCTCACTGATAAAAATGGGGATAATGATGGCACATACAGGGTTGTTATGAGAATAAAATGAGATAATATTATAAAATTTTTTGCAAATCTTAAAATATTACATCAGTGATAACTATTATTATTATTAAATAGCCTGAATTTGCAAATGTAACATTTTACTCATGTGACCAACAGTCATTATTTTGAGAAATGACCATAAAATTATCATAAAAGTTAAGAACATTCCATCCAAAAGAGAGATTAATCATATACACAGTAGTCTCAAAGATAGCTCTAGAGGAAAGCTACCTCTGTCTTCATAGCAGTCTTTTAAGGACGACGAAGCACATTAAAATATTGCATAATGGAGAGCAACTGGTAGCACTGTTTTGTAACAGCAACCTGACATACACAGCAGGATCTGCTATCACAGGTTCTTAGATCTGCATTTATAACAGGAAAGGCTACTTTTGAGGGGGTCAACAATCACTTTAATTAATCACATGTGTCATTCCCTTAGTATAAGGGAAAAAGCACTCTGAACTTCAGAGAAAATTCAGAGAAATCAAAATCAATAGACATGCTTCCAAATGTCTGACATAAGCAATACATACATCATAGATCAACAGAGAGATCCAACTGTCTGACCATAGTTACCAGAGAGAGAAGCACCAACATCTGGGTTTTCCAAACTGATGGGCTCCTTAGTGACTTCCCAGAGTCTAGTCTGGCTAAATAAACACTTCCAGTCATTAAGCCCCAAAGTAAAAATGCACCTTGGAGTCTTTATACACTTTTTTAGAGTCAGAGGGTATCACAACCCTTGAGAACCAATGCCACATTAGAAACTTAACATGAAACTTAACATAAAGTGTGGGCCTTCCTACAAATCCTCTCAGACCCATTAATGGGTGGGGAAGATCTTTAATCACATCAAAATAATTAACAATACAAATACATATACTGTTTCTAGTTAAAGAAAACGTTGTTTCTATACTTTACTCCTACTAAAGACTCTTGGTTGATAAAGGCAAGATTCAATCAGAGCCGTTTGATTATACTAAAACAAAAACAGCAAAAGATCCTACATGTGTACAGTATTGCCATGATAGCAACAGTGACAACAGATGAGCTTCTTCACTGATTTTTTGTTCTTGAAATCATACTTGGTTAAACTGGAGAGGCACCCTGGCATAATAGATAAGAGTGTGGACTTACCATCTGAGAGAAATGATTATTTCTCATATTTAATAGTTAATTACTGAATTAGGACCAAAGTTTCCCCCCATTTTTACTTCTTCATTCAGAAATCAACCCCTGTATGTTATTCAATTGGACTTTGAAGAGCAGGGCTGGTACTGAGAGGAAGAACTCCGATCTGTTCAAAAGATAAAGGTCTGTGAATTGTTGGATTGGCTAAGACAGGTCTGGGAAAATGTGGATTCTCCCTTTTGTCAGATTGGTGAAATAGATATTTATAAATCTTGACCATGACTGGGTGCTCAGCATCACATACTGCAAGACCCTCATTGGAATAAACCCAACTTTCATTATAATATTTCATTGTCATTAATTATTAGCCAGTCAGCGTTGATTGCCCCCTTCAGTGTCACCTGTCCTTCCAAGGACATATAAAATATGAGCCCACTGCCATGAGTTGTTTTTGGTGCAAGAGAGAAGGCCAAGTGACCATTTATATATATATACATATATATATATATACACATACATACATACATATATGTATATATTATATATATCAAAATATATTATAATATAACTGCATTATTGATAAAATGATTAATTACTCAGAAACTATGTCTTTTGAACTTTTTAAATGACACACATTGGGAAACCTAGGTTTCAAATTTTCCCTCAGACCTGGTGAAGATATCAAATCCCTGAGCTTCAGTTAAACATGTGAATGCTGACAAAGAGCATTTACTTTTTATGGTTGAACTGAGCTGAATTAGAAATTTATAAGAAGTACATTGCAAACTGTAAAGAGCTTTATAAATGTCAGTTAACTATTTTTAACTGTAATTCTCAATTCCCACACTTTAAATGATTGCTGTTATGCTTTTGTCAAGACTGTATATGTCAGAAAATGCATCTTCATAACTGTGAAAACTATAGCTTGTGTAAATGTCAAAGAGAGGACGACCAAACCAAAGCATCTCTAACAAAGCATTTCATCATTTCTTGCTCACTCAGCAAGACAACACCAAGTAGCTCTATACATGCTTCACCTTTTTCCTCACTAAAAATTATTAAGAATAAAAACATTGTAATTTAAGGATTGTAGTGGATGAACATGTCACTCTAAATAGATTTAGTGTGTGAATTAAAATGCATGATCTTGTGAAAATAAAGATGGAAAAAAGTTTTCTTGATTGAAATACAGGGCTATCTTATCTAAAAATATGGGCAGAGAAATGCTGACATTGTGTAAAGAAGGTAAAATATATGAAAGAAAACTGTTAAAAACAGTATGGGAAACAGTTTAACAGATGACTTAAGAGAGAGTTCTAAATATATGAATGTTTCACTTGGCTTTGTTTGTACAAAACTTTTTAATTTGATATAATCAAAATTATTTATTTTACATCCTGTAATGTTCTTTGTGTCTTGTTCCATCATAAATTTTTCCCTTATCCATGGATCTGACAGGTAAAATTTTCCATGCTCCTCTGATTTGCTTACTGGTCAATCTCCATTATTGCTGCAATCAGTATAATTAACCTGGTGTCCAATCCTCCAGTGAGGAGGTCCCCTAATTTTAGATGTCCTGAATGATGTGCATTTATGGCCTTGGAATTCCACTTGCGTTCCACTGCCTTTGCAAATGAAAACCCAGGGTCACCTTAATGCCCTAATGTCTCCATGACTAGACTAATGACTAATGTCTCCATACTAGAGTAGATAGTAGTAGAAGGGATGGCAAATATGCCACCTTTATTCAGTGCACTTCTGGAAAATGCACTAATTTAAGTGGTATGAGCTTAATTTTCTTTTCATGAAATAAGAGGATATAGAACTATGACAGGTATTTGCTTTGATGTGGAAATGGAGGAAATTCACTAGATACAACAAATTTTGTTTTAAAACTAACTGGAAAGTCTTTATATGCATTCTGAATTGATGCTTTTGAAAGTTGGATGAGATCTTTAGTATTATGGACAAATTTTTATGGAAACAAAATTGAGAAATCAATCAACTAAGCATTTATTAAGTGCTTGTTATAGGCCAGCCATGGTGCTAGGTGCTGAGGATAAAAATGAAATTGTTTCAAAGCAACTTACAGTCTATTGGTAGGGTGGAGGGTGGAGAACATATATACATATAACATAAAACATATGCAAATTAAATTCAAAATACTTTCAAGGGGAAGCTGTAATAGCTTGGGGAGGAGAAGGAATCAGGGAAGGTTTTATGTAGAAGGTAGCTTTTGAGCTGAATTTGGAAAGAAACTAGGGATTCTAAGAGACTAACATCCTTCACTGGCAGAGAAACCCAGTAGAAGACTATTGCAATAGGCATGATGAGAGTCTGAACCAGCTCACCTCTAAGGAGGAGCTAAAGGAGACTGATGACAATGGGATTGATATTTTGCTCACTATCACCTTCTTATTTCTTCTTATTTTCTCTTAATATCATATGCAGCATGATTGTGACCTTAGTAAGAGGGAGAAGAGTTGGAGAAAATATTACAAACCTTTACAGCTCTTTCTCTTTGACTATATATACATACATACACATATACATTGTTATAGAAATTTTTTATCATTTTTAGAAAATTAAGGGGCGGCCAGGTTGTAGTGCAGTAGACAGAATTCCAGCTCTGGAGTCAGAAGGATCTGAGTTCAAATTTGACTCAGACACTTACTAGCTGTATGATCCTGGGCAAGTCACTTAACCCCTAGTGCCTCAAAAAAAAAAAATCTAGAAAATGAAAAAGCAAACAACTGGTTTTGAGATAATTGAGATTTGAGCTGAATAAAAGCTATCCATCATGGTTCACTTCAGTGAGCGTATGTGTTTGGAACACTCTGTGGGCAGATTCTCTGTGTCTTAAGCTAGGTGGCTCATTTGACTTGAGCATTCAATATTTCTGTGAAGTAGATGTTGCCATGGCAATAGAACAGCTAAGCAGGTTAGGAGTGATTTCATTGGCTGACTAGCTGTTGAGCTGCGTATTTGAGTTGCATTAATATGTTGTCTCCTGCTGTTTTTTATTGCAGAGACCATCTGGCATTAGCTGTATTTAAAGGTGCAGCTCTGTTACACAAAGGATATTGGATGATGCCAGTTGTTATGTTAAAAAATAAGAATCCTAGACATTATTTTTTTTAATCAGTTGGTGACTAAGAAATTCCTTCCCCAGACCCTTGCCTGTAGCAAAGTATTAACTCAGGATTTTAGGCTTTGGCACAAAGAATGCCAGGGATTTACTATTCAGTCCACGGGCATTATAAAATTTTAATTGGCTAAGCATATACCCTACATGCTTATTTTAACATCAATGGGACTAATAATCTACTCCTTTGATACAATATAGTCTCTCATAGTGGGTCCCCAAAGTACAAAATAGTTTTATGTTCTTTTAAGCACATTACTTTAAAAAAATTTGAATACATTTACAATGGAAAGTGGCCAGCTTTTAAAAACCTTTTTAATATTTTATTTTTTCCAATTACATGTAAAAACAATTTTTAACATTCTTTTTTTTAAAAAAATGAGTTCCAAATTCTCTCTTTCCCTTCCTTCCCTTCCTTCTCCCTGAAATGGCAAGCAATTAGATATAGGATATATATTTTGCAGTCATGTGGCCAGTTTTTATTTGTACTTCATGATGGTAAAATAGTAGATTTCTAAGATAGTAAGGGATGGAAAAACTTCAAACACATTTATGTTAATGATAACACTTGCTATGCACAAAAACCCAGACTCAGAATATCCCTTGACACTGTGCTGGAGATGCTATAATCAGAATAGAACGCGTAGTTTAAGCTTCTAACATTTAACCAACTGTGTATTGCTGGACAAGTTGCTTAACCTTTAACTATATGACACTGGATGAATTAATCAATTTTCTGAGCCAGTTTCCACTTTCGTAAAATAAGTGTAATAATGATATTGCATACCTCAAAGGGTTGTGAAGAAAGTATCTTATAAACCTTTATAAGTGCTCTAATTACACTGTTATTGTTTTTTTATTGTGCTGCATTAATTTTCAAAAATACTTTCACATTCATTAATGAGATGTTTTTCGATAATTCACATAGGAATCCCTCTTGGTATCAAAGTGTGTGTGTCTTATGCTAACTATTATAAAGAGCTAACTCTAGGCTCTAGGCTTGGCTAGCCAATTACAAGGAGCCTATTAAAATGAAAGTTTGGAATTCAAAGGAGGGTGTTTGAAAGAAATTTATTTTTCTTCTTTTGCTGAGGTTAAGATCACACAAGTATTGTTCTCACCCTTATGTTCAAGGAAAACTTAGATTCAGGAGAACTCAAGAAGACACATTGTGATAATGTCATTTTTACAGTCTTTCAGGTTTCAAACTTTGACGTCTTCTTTGTCTACTTCTTATCCTCAAATCATAGGGTCATAGATTTAATGGGACCATAGAGGCAATTGAGCTCAACCCCTTCATTTTGTAGGTAAGGAAACTGAGGCACAGAAAATTTAAGTGACATGTCCACAGTCAGATGGCTAATAAATGTCTGAAGTGGAATTTGGACCCACTAAACCACTGCTTCTGCAGAAAGTTATCAGTCCTTTGTAATAGTCTCTATTTTTCCTCTTCCATTCCCAGGGCCACCATCCTATTTGGACCTTCTCAAATCTCTCTTCTCTTCTGTATTTTTTTTTTTATTTTGATACATTTTACACAGTGCTGCTAAATTACCTTGATACTTTGATGCATCTGGGATTTCCTTGATATGGGTAATCTCTCCTTCAGTTCAGATCACACCCATCTGCACCTTTTTTTTTTTTTTATCTCATGTGATGTGCTTCCGTGTTCTCTAATAAATCCTCCAAATAGGAGTCAGTCATTCAAAAAACATTTATTAATCATCTGTTAATAGTGTGCCAGGTATTGAATCATTAGTCTTTGGGAATATGAGGACAAAATGAGTGAATGAGAAGGTACTTATTTAGCATGTACTATGTGCCAGAAGAAAAAGCAAGAGAGTCCTTGATTCTAATAAATATAAAATAATATGGAAATAATGGCTAAGGAGTGTTTCAGTTAGGGAAATTAAATGAAATTCTCCCTGTTCTTAAGAGGCTTACATTCTACCCATTGTATTGGAAATCAATCTTAACCCTCCAAAACCTCGTGAGCACCTTCGTTGCCTTGGACTATTCTTGTGCTATTTCTTGTGTGGCAGGCATTTTTTTCACTTCTCAAACATCAACTTGGTGTTAATCTTCAAATTAACCTTTTCATTTCAATGAAAATTTTTGACTAGTGCCAAATTAATATTCCTAAAATGTCACAATTCCTTATGTTGTTTTCCTGATCATAAATTTTCACTGGAGCTGATAGCTTCCCATTGGCTTCAGAATCAAATTCAAACAAGACCTGGAGCTATCTCACTCCAATATATCCTTTCAGTATTATCCTCTACAATCTGAAACCTCTGATTCAATCAAATTGTTCTACTCACACTTTGTGGTATACAACATTTGTATCTGTGCCTTGGAATTTTTACTTACATCACTCTCTTTTTGAGTATCCTCTATCCTTTTTTAAAATTATTTTCTTACTTTTGGAGACAAGCAGGGTTAAGTAACTTGCCTCAGGTCACATAGTTAGGGAGTGTCTGAGGCTGGATTTGAATGCAGGTCGTCCTGATTCCAGGACTGGTGTTCTATTATCCCACCTAATTGCCCCGCTCTGTCCTTTCCATTATTCTAAGTCCTACCTTTCCTTCAAGGCATCCTTCCTTTAAGGAGTCTTCTCCAACTATCTTGGTAATCAACCCCTTCTCTAAAGTCTCATTTCATTTATTCACTGCATATTTTGTTTCTTGGCATTCAATATTTTAGTGCGACTGAAAAATTTACCATGCTAAGTTCAATTTGATAACGAGATTCTCCAGTCTTTGCCAGGTTGCTCCTTGGATAGCTGACATGTAACTCATCAATAGGCCCATCCTTGAATTCTGTCCAGATTGGTAAGAATTGCCAGACCTTGCCTTTATACCGCCATAACTTTCGACAGCATACGACCACCTCCATATGATGATGAGACCACAGGAAGATTTTCAAGGAGAGAAGTCCTTAAACAAATACTATTTTGTATAACTATCCTCAGAAATAAGAATGATTAAGAATTCAGAGAAGATGGAGACTAAAGTTGATTATGTAAGCTTCATGAGACAGAAACTGTTTTCTTTTTGTCTGTATTTCTAGGTCCTAGCCCAGTGCATGGAAAATAGTAGGTGAATAATTAATATTTGTTGAACATTTATGAATGGATTTGAATACCAGGAAAAGGCTCCATGGAAGATGTGGAGTGTGACCTCAGCCTTGAAGTATGGGTAATGTTGGGGAGACAATGAATATATAAGTGCAAGGCATTATAGGGAGACGAGTAAGGACATTCATATCAAGGAAATAATATGGATAAAGGTCTGATTTGGGAATGTACGTGGGATGATGGGGAGGGAGATGATGAGGAGAACTCCAAAATCACAGTGGAGGGGCCATTTTGATGTATGGTTAAGGTAGTTAAGATGAAGCCATGTCATAGCTGACCTTGAGAGTCTAGTTTGGAAGTCTTTGCATATTCTTAAATAAGTGAGTATGGTGATGAAAGGGTAAGCAAAATGCTTTAGAAAGATCAGTGGATTTGAGAGGTCCTGGTAGAATCTGAGAAATCTCAGTGGTGAATAGTATTGTCGTTTAACCTTTGTTTTCAAAGAGTACCAATGGCACCACAAGTGATGTCTTGACTTGAGTCTGAATTGGATTTAAGTAAGGCAGAGCTGTGCAAAGTCGTCACCCTCACTCTCATATAATATTGGGGATTAAAAGGAAAAGGCAGTTAGGAAAGACATTTTGAAGGAAGAATCTACAGGATTCAAGAATTTGTTTTTACTATTTTCAGGCAAAATAAGAGTCATAAATACACCTACAAAGTCTTGTTTCTTAACTATGCGAGACATTATTGTTTGGAGCCAATTCATTTGTGATTGGGATGCTGGCATACTAAGATGAACTGCTTCCTTATCAGCCATGTACTTGCCAATGTACAAGTTTTTTCACATCAGGGACAGTCCAGTAGAGTAACCTTTTGTTAATTATTTTCTCCTGATATCTCTAAGAATGAATAAAACTTTCAAAGGTGTTTAATATCTTTCCTGAGAATATTTGGAGAATCTGTCTCATGTAGACTGCATTAATGAAAATTTGAAGATTAGACCTTGTTGCAGAAGTAATAATAACTCCTCTGAAGAAAAATCAGTTTGCAAACTGAAGTAATCTGGCAGCTTTAATAACAGAAAAAAATGACCTCTTTTTGAGAACAGAACTCACAGCTTAGAAAATGTTATTTAAACTCTATGCTGCTCCAGTGGGATAATGTCTGCTCTTTTGAAAACCCCCAGTGCAGCATAAAGTTCCATTTTCTCCCCTTTCTTGAACTTGAAATAGCTGAGCACAATGAAATATTCAGTACTGAACCAAAGTTTGAATATGCTAGATTTAATTTGAGGCAGACCTTTAATTAGTATGCTTAGTTTAGTTTTTGTCTGCATCCCTGGTGCCTAGCACAGTGCCTTAACACATAATAGGGGCTTAATAAACATTTTTTGATTGATTTAGTCAATCGATCTAAAAATAGATGACCATGAAAACAAATTCATGTTACTAGTTGATGAATGCCTCTGTAGAAGTGACTGTTTTTCATTATTTACAAGTGTGTGCTTAAGGCTCTCTAAGGTCTACCTTTTCTTCTTGAAATGTGTGATTTGCATGTTCAATATAAAATTAGAACTGTGAAAAGAACTTGAGAATTCTGTTGAATCATTCACAGATAGAAAGAAAAGGCAACAGTTGAAAGGAGAGTTGGTCTATAATATTGGTGCATATACCACAAAGGAAAGCCCTAATGAGCAAATCAAATAGGAAAAAAACCCATTTACAATAAAAAATGAAATGCACTTTCTTTTGAACTGAAAAATAGAGTGCTTACATTTCTAACAGTGAGGAAATGGTAAGTGATTTGGAGCACGTTAGAGTTTCAAATGTATTTTAGATAATATATCTGTAGATAGAAGAGCATTTTTTTCCAAATTTATTAATGTTATCAGTTTTCAACAACCACTTCTGTAAGTTCCAAATTTTCTCCCTCTCTCTTCCCCCTCCCTTCCTAAGACAGCATGCAATCTTATATAGTCTCTACACATACATTCCTATTTAACATATTTTCACATTAGTCATGTTGCATAGAAGAATTATAGTGAATGGGAGAAAGCATGAGAAAACAAAACAAAAAACCTAACAAAAGAGAAAATATCTGCTTCATTCTGCATTCTGACTCCATAGTTCTTTCTCTGGATTTGGATGGCATTTTGCATCATGAGTCCTTTGGAAATGTTTTAGATCCTTGCATTTCTAAGTCTATCAAAAACAGTTACTGTGTATAATGTTCTCCTGATTCTGCTCACTTCACTCAGCATCAGTTCATGTAAGTCTTTTCAGGTTTTTCTGAAGTCTGCCTGTTTGTCATTTCTTATAGCACAATAGTATTCTGTTACGTTCATATAAAACAATTTGTTCAGCCATTCCCCAACTGATGGACATTCCCTAAATTTCCAATTCTTTGCCACCACAAAAAGTGCTGCTATAAATATTTTTGTGCATGTGAGTATTTTTCCCATTTTTCTAATCTCTTTGGGATACAGACCTAGAAGTAGTATTGCTGTGTTAAAGAGTATGTGCATTTTTACAGCCCTTTACACACAGTTCCGAATTGTTCTCTAGAATGGTTGGATCAGTTTGTAACTCCACCAACAATGCATTAGTATTCCAAAGTCACTTCACCTTCTTTGCCTCAGTTTCCTCATCTGTAAAATGAGTTGAAGAATGAAATGGCAAACCACTCTAGTACCTTTGCCAAGAAAACCCCAAATCAGGTCATGAAGAGTTGTACATAACTGAAACGAATGAACAATAACAAGTTTCCCATTGTTATCTCATCTAATCCCTCTCATTTGGTAGTTGAGGAGTTGAAGTTCAGAAAGACAAAATTACGTACCCAAGGTGTGGTGAGAATCTCAGTCAGAAATAAAGGAGTTCCTGAATCTCAGCCTTCTGTCTATACAGAACTATTTTGTGTCAGGTTTTTGTTTACGAACTGTAGAAGGTTGAACAATTTTTTAAAATAAATTTTGACCCCTCTCTTTTGTTTTTTAACATTGCCTATATTTGTCCCCAGTATCTGTCCTCTTTCCCCTACTCAGAGAGCTCTACCATATAGTGAAGAATTTTTTGACACAAAAAAGGAAAAAAAATGAACAAAACTGATGGATAAATTAAAAAAAAACCTGATGATATACACAGTGTTGCACACTTGTGAGCTGCCCACATTTGTAAAGGAATGAAGTGAAATATCTTGAATCTCTTCTTTGAGATTGTTTGTTCATGTTCTTTATAATTTTGCAACATTCATTTTCATTTCTGTGATGGTTCTTTCTATTTCCATTTTTAATCATTCATTGTGTATATTGTCTTTTTGGCTCTGTTTGCTTTACTCTGTGTCAGATCATGTGAGTCTTTCCATGCTTCTCTGTATTTATCACATTCACCATTTCTTTCAGCACAGTAATATTCCATTAAATTAATATACCAGTTTGTTTAGCCATTTCTCCAGTTGATGTGCATCTACTTTGTTTCCACTTTTTTGCTACTACAAAAGTGCTGCTAGAAATATTTTGCAGCTAATGGTACCTGTCTTTGTTATATATGACCTCCTTGGAGCTTAGAGATTTTAAAAGCCATGTTTACCAATTATAATAAACCAAGTCTTAAAAATAGCAGAAGTATATATGTCATATTTAGATTAGATGAGCAGCTATCAGCTGAGTATATCCAATAGAATAACAGTAGTAGAACTATCACATGTTAATTAAAAATAAATCTTAAGTGCTGAAATCTAAGAGATGCACTGTTTTTTTTGTATATATATGTTTATTTCACGTCTTTTTTCTAAAAAAAATATTTTGCAGTTTCAACATTCACTTCCATGAGATCTTGAAGTCTAAATTTTCTCTCCCTTTCTTCCCTTCCCCTCAAGACTGCATGCAATCTGATAGGTGCTTCATACATATTCATATAAAACATATTTTTGCATTAGTCATGTTGTAAAGAAGAATTAGAACCAATGGTAGAAACCACGAGAAATAAGAAACAAACAAAAGAGAGCGAATAGTACGCTTTGGTCAGTATATACTATTTTTTTTTATCAATATAGTTTGATTATTAAATGGTTAATTAAATTAAATGGTTAAACAGTTGAGTCAAAAACAGAAATTACGCCAGAGATCAATAATACGTTGAGCTATGAGAACCTCAGATGGAAATACTAACTTTGCTTGAATATTAGAATTTTATCATATCTAAATTTGCCAAAATAATTCTCTACGGCATCTGAGCTACAGGCAATAAGCGATAACTTGAAATTCTAGAAAAAGCAAAGTAGGGATCTTTAGTTCCCAGATATTGGAGTCTTCCCCAATATACATGTAACACAGACTGAGGTGACTATCTCAACTGACTCACCCACTGATGACTCAGGTGCCAATATTATGACAACTACTATGCCCTCAGGATTTTAGAGATACAGCTGAGGGGTTGGGCAGTGTTAGTTTCATCCTCCAGAGACAACTGGCAGCATAGTGGATAGAGTTGAGCCTGGAATCAGGATATCTTAAATTCAGAATTTCACCTCAGTCACTCACTAGCCATGTGACCCTGGACAAATCACTTAACCTCTGTTTGCTTCAGTTTCTTTAAAATAGTGATAATAATAGCTCCTACTTTGTAGAGTTGTTGGAAGAAACAAATGAGATAATATTTGTAAAAAACAATTAGAATGATTCCTGGCATATAAATGTATATCCACTTTTCTTCTCCTCCCACTATAGCACATTATGTCTCCATCAGAGAATACCTCCTCTTCCTCAGTAGAGATAATATCAGATCACATAATCAGTTGAGAAGTCAGGAAGGCTTAAGCAGCTTTTAGGAAGTAGTGTTTACTAAAACCCTAGGTGGCATAGTGGATAGATCAAGCACTAGGTCTGGTGTCAGAAACATGTGAGTTCAAATCTAGTCTCAGACATTTTTTTTTAATTATATTTTTATTTAACTTTTTACATTCATTTTCACAAAATTTTGGGTTCCAAATTTTCTCCCCTTTTCTCCCCTCCCTCCACCCCAATACACTGAGCATTCTAATTTTCCCTATCACCAATCTGCCCTCTCTTCTATCATCCCTCTCTTCTCTTGTCCCCATCTTCTCTTTTGTCCTGTAGGGCCAGATGACTTTCTATTCCCCATTACCTGTATTTCTTATTTCCTAGTAGCAAGAACAATACTAAACAATTGTTCCTAAACCTTTGAGTTCCAAATTCTCCCCATCCCTCCCTCCCCACCCATTCCCTTTGGAAAGGCAGGCAATTCAATATAGGCCCTATCTGCGTAGTTTTGCAAATGACTTCGATAATAGTCGTGTTGTGTAAGACTAACTGTTATTTCCCTCCATCCTATCCTGCCCCCCAATGTTTCTATTCTGTCTTTTGATCCTGTCCCTCCCCAAGTGTTGACTTCAAATTGCTCCCTCCTCCCATTGCCCTCCCTCCCATCATCCCCCCCCCCTTGCTTATCTCCTTCTCCCCCACTTTCCTGTATTGTAAGATAGGTTTTCATACCAAAATGAGTGTGCATTTTATTCCTTCCTTTAATTGAATGTGATGAGGGTAAACTTCTTGTTGTTTTTTTTCTCAGCTCTCCTCTTTTTCCCCTCCATTAAAAAGTCTCCTGCTTGCCTCTTGAATGAGAGATAATTTGCCCCATTCCATTTCACCCTCTTTCCTCCCACTACATTTCTCTTTCATCGTTTACCTTTCTTTTAAGATATGGTCCCATCCTATTCAATTCACTCTGTGCTCTCTGTCTCTGTGTGTGCATGCATATGTGTATGTGTGTGTGTGCATGCGTATATGTGTGTGTGTATGTGTGTGTGTATAATCCCACCAACTACCCAGATACTGAAAAATTTTAAGAGTTACAAATATTGTCTTTTCATGTAAGAATGTAAACAGCTCACTTTTGGTAAGTCCCTTATGACTTCTCCTTGCTGTTTACTTTTTAATGCTTCTTCTCATTCTTGTGTTTGAAAGTCAAATTTTCTTTTCAGCTCTGGTCTTTCCATCAAGAATGCTTGAAAGTCCTCTGTTTCATTGAAAGACCATATTTTCCCCTGAAGTATTATACTCAATTTTGCTGGGTAGGTGATTCTTGGTTTGAGTCCTAGTTCCTTTGACTTCTGGAATATCCTGTTCCACGCCCTTCGATCCCTTAATGTAGAAGCTGCTAGATCTTGAGTTATCCTGATTGTATTTCCACAACACTGGAATTGTTTCTTTCTAGCTGCTTGCAATACTTTCTCCTTGACCTGGGAATTCTGGAATTTGGCCACAATGTTCCTAGGAGTTTCTCTTTTTGGATCTCTTTCAGGTGGTGATCGATGGATTCTTTCAATACTTATTCTGGCCTCTGGTTTTAGAATATCAGGGCAGTTTTCCTTGATAATTTCATGGAAGATGATGTCTAGGCTCTTTTTTTGATCATGGCTTTTAGGTAGTCCCATAACTTTTAAATTGTCTTTCCTGGATCTATTTTCCAGGTCAGTTGTTTTTCCCATGAGATATTTCACATTCTCTTCCATTTTTTCATTCTTTTGGTTTTGTTTGGTGATTTCTTGGTTTCTCAGAAAGTCATTAGACTCCATCTGTTCCATTCTAATTTTGAGAGAACTATTCTCTTCAGTGAGCTTTTGAACCTCTTTTTCCATTTGGCTAATTGTGCTTTTGAAAGCATTCTTCTCCTCATTGTCTTTTTGAACCTCTTTTGCCAATTGAGTGAGCCTATTTCTCCAGGTGTTATTTTCTTCAGCATTTTTTTGGGTCTCCTTTAGCAAGGTATTGACCCATTTTTCATATTTTTCTTGCCTCTCTCTCATTTCTCTTCCCAGTTTTTCCTCCACCTGTCTAACTTGCTTTTCAAAATCCTTTTTGATCTCTTCCAGGGCCTGAGTGCACCGGACATCCACCTGGGGTGTCTGGGATACAGAGGCCCCTCCCTCCACATCTTTCCCTGATGGTAAGAATATTTCCTCAACATCAGAATTGAAAGGTGGGAACATCTGCACCCCATCAAAATAGCTCTCTATGGTCTTATTTTGCTTCCTTTTTCTGGGCATTTTCCCAGCCAGTTACTTGCCTTCCTAGATTCCTCTGCACCCCCGCCTAGATCTGCCCAGCTAGTGCTTGGGGTCTGAGATTCAAATGCTGCTTCCCAGTCTCAGGGCTATCCGTGGTAGGAGTGGCTGCTATTCAATGTGAGCTTAAGTTCTGGTGCTTGGGTGGGGGTAGGGCTGCCTCCCAGGCTCAGTTCCCTCAGGAGCTTTATGCAGAGACCTTCAGTAATGGAGCGGGTGGGGGCAGGGCCACCTCCCAGTCTCAACTCCTTTAGGTGGTTTATGCAGAGACCTTCAGTAATGAAGATCCTGCCTCCTCGGGGAGTCCAGGGGGCTGCTGCTGCTGCCTCTGCCGCTACCTCTTGCCTCCTGAGGGGCCCCAAGCCACGGAGACACCCCGCTCCCCTCTCGGCCAGCCCAGACGTCTCTCTCAGTGACCTGGAGCATCTGTGGGTGGAGGGACCTTCCCGGCCACTGGAGGTTCCATCCCTGAAGCCTGCTCGGATCTGCTCCTTTGGGGCCTCCTGGCCAGGGCAGAGCAGGGGTGGGCTCTGCTTTCCGGGGCACGACGGACCCTGGGGATGGCTCTCCAGGGCTCTCTGGAACAGAAATCTTTTCTGCTGTGTTTCTGCACACCTTGCAGTGATCCAGAATTCGTGGGGAGTTCTTCTTGTAGGAAATATATGGGCTGTGGGTTCGGAGCTAGCATACGTGAGTCTTTCTACTTCGCCATCTTGGCTCCACCCCCTAGTCTCAGACATTTACTAGCTGTGTGACCCTGGGGAGATCACTTCACCTTGTTTGCCTCAGTTTCCTCATCTGTAAAATGAGCTGGAGAAGGAAATGGAAAAGCACTCCAATATCTTTGTCAAGAAAATTCCAAACAGAGTTACTAAGTCAGATAAAACTGAAACAATTGAACATTAATAAATTTACTAAGGTGTTCCAGTGGGTCTTTGACATACTCTCACAAGTTCATGTAGAATTCAGGGGAAAGTATATGTAAACCTAGAGCATGCATGTGGCAAAAAGTCACTCACAACTTTTGGGTATTAGAAGATTTTTTTCCTCCTTTTCACAGGATGCTCAAGATTCTTTATTCAGGCATGGTGTACTTTTTTTTTTTTTTTTGCTGGGCTTTTAGTTGAGCTATAAATCTCTGTCTAGACTGTCCTTGCCTTTTTAGGTTGGCATGGCATGCCAGCTGCTGCTATCTTGAGATGATAGTATGCAGTCACGTTGATGGATGAATGGGAAATTTCTCAGGCTGCTAAAGTTTGTAAGGTTCTCTGGCCAGAAGAGGTTGGGGTAGGATAAGTGGGAAAGTGGAGACCATGGTCAAAACCAACGTGCTTTCCCCACTCCTAGACACTCTTTTCAACTCTCTCCTTGTTGGAATCAAAATCAAATAGCTCTTGTTGTCTACTAGTTTGATATTTTATAAATGATCCCTAGGATGTGATAAAGTTTTCTTAGCCTATTGGAATATTCTTCCTGTAGTGCCTCTCTCTTGTACATTCAGTGGCTGAATAAAGTCCTTTCATACATAGGTGGAATGCCTTTGCTTAATTTCTTGGGTAAGGTATCAGGCGGGTTGGGGTGACTTGGTTAATTTACTTAGTAACATATATATTAAGCAATTTCCCCCAAAATACCATAAAAGTCAGAAATTGGCACCTCCCTTAAGGCCTGGAGAAGTGTAGTCATTTGGAGGATATGGCTCACAAGACTACTTTAAATTAGAGTTGTGGGATCTAAATTTTCCTCTTTTAGCCCAGGGTACTCTTTGGTACAAATGAAAGCAAAACTTCCTTACACACCTGTGACTTTTGTAGACAAGGAGAACTGTAAAACATGACTTCTGCTCAGTGACCTCAGGGAATGGTAGATGCTCCATGTCACTGAGCCTACTCAGTCTCCAAGAGAAGTGTGTTAAATAACTCAAATCTTACTAACCTCTGCCACAGTGGCAATCTAGATAAGGCTTTGGCTAATTGTTTTTTGGAACTGGATGTTTTCTTCTCTACTGGGGGAGAATTTTCCCAGTTTGTTTTTTAATATGGAAATAAATGATTAAAGAAAAAGGAGTTTCTACAAAGGGAGATATTTTTAGTAGTAGGAGAAGAGGTACTATCAGTACTGGCTTATTTTGAAATGAACCTTCTTTGGCAGTTGCTCAGTTCTTTTTTTAATGTTCCTTTGAAGTCATTACAGAATGAATTTTTTATTCTCTGTTATATCTTACTATGGGAGCTTTCCTTTAAAAATTAAATATATTCCTTTTTGTAAAGCTTATGTTAAGCCAACTTGGGCACCTGGGACTTTCTCTGCAGCTGGGTAAATCACCAGCTGGTGTGTATGTGTGTATGTGTGTGTGTGTGTGTGTGTGTGTGTGTATGTGTGTGTGTGTTTACATCCATACCAACCATTCTGTCTCTTATAAGCCTGCTCTTTTGACTTCTCTTTCTGTCTGGTTTATGGTATAAACCTCAGAATGTTCCTGAGTGTATTTTCTAGTAGAAACCTATATAACTGCAGTAATGCAGAATACATGGCAAACATGTCTCTATTATAAGGTCAAATATCTTTCTTAGGAGTTCTACTCATCTTGAAAAATGTCATGGTATTGTTATTACAATGTATAACTCAGGCTGATTCTCTCCTTTTGACTCCATGGAGTGAAATCATACACTTTTCAAACATGTTTAGGGGAGCAAATCTTTTATTTTATCACTCTTGGTGTGCATGTGTTTGAGAGTGAGGGTACCGGGGGAAGAACATTTCTCTCTCTCTATACATATATATATATATATATATATATATATATATATATATATATATATATATATATATATACGTATATATACACACACATATACATGTAATAGATGTGTATATATACACCTATACATACATTATATATATATATATATATTTAATTTTTTTTACACACACACATTTGAATGCCAAATCATTCAGTAGATTTTTTGGAACCCTGACTTAGCCCAAGATTTTTGAGGGAAAGAGAAGAAAAGAAAAAAACAGCTGGCAACTGAGCTTATACCCTTCTCTGCTATGCTATCTTAACTATCTTTGTAATATCTTCAAATGGGACATCACTGGTCTTAGAAAATTTGCTCCTTCATTAGTCTCATACAACATCATTAAATTTTGGAAGTTTGTTTTTGTTTTTAGATGTGAGGAAGCTAACTGTAATTAAAGAAACAGTGATGAGATATGTTCCTCCATGTCTATTTTGGGTAGGTAGAATAAAACGAAATTGATATTAGTGCAGAAAAAAGGATCTTTCATGGTATTAATGTAGATCTAAGGAAGATCTCAGTGTAAGAGTTGGAAGTTGTAGATGCCGGCAGAAACAGAAAAAAGATGAGATGGGGATGTCATGATGTTGGTTTATAGACTGTTAATCAGAACCCACAAACTGCTCTTCCTTGTTCTCAGATAGTTCCTTTTAGCAATGATCTTCACAATTTCTGTTTAGGGTCACTACGATTCTGATCCAGGCTACCTTTATTTTATGGTCTTCCTTTTTGTCTTTTACACTTAGATTGACCATCTCTTCTAGGTACCACACTTGTAGTTATATGCATGATACCCTAATATCTGACTACCTTTCCCTTTATATCTGAAACCTTCATTCCACATATTTGTAAAAGTTAGTTTTTTGTCTGAATTCAATGCTCAACCTAGTTGTTCTCCATATTGTGGTTCCCAGTCTTCCCAGCCTAGCTCTTCTGACTTCAGGTCAAACAAATTCCTTGCTTCTTGACAACCTCCCCCCACCTCTCGTGCAAGGCTTTCACAAGGAGTATCATAGAGGAGCATCATATCATGTTGCAGTGATTGGTTGGTTGGTTGGTTGGTTGTCCTCCATTCTCTAAGAGGACCAAAATGACATCACCGTGCTAAAGTCAACTTTCAGTGTGTCCAGCTGTGGCTGATCAGACCAATAAGAACTCAGAATGCCCTACCACAAGTTGGGCACAGAAAGTTCATGTGAACATTTGGGGTGGATACTCCAAATCTGTGTATCCTACATTTTCAATTCTGCTTTGCTCATAGAGCACATACCCTTTATGATGTGGGTACACCATACTGAGTGGTCCTGTGCCAGTGTCTCCCATGTTGTGCAATCAAATCCAAAGTTCTTGAGAGAGACCTTGAGAGTGTCCTTGAATCATTTCTTTTGGCCACCATGTGATCGCCTGCTCCACGTGAGTTCTTTATAAAATAGTTTATTTGACAAGTGTACATTTTGCATTCAAACAACATGGCCAGTCCTTCTGAGTTGCTGTCTCTGAAGCATAGTTTGGATGCTTGACAGTTCAGCTCTAGCAAGGACTTCAGGGTCTGATACCTTATCCTGCCAAGTAATCCTCAAAATCTTCCTAAGACAGTTCAAATGGAAGCGACTCAGTTTTCCTGGCATGGCACTGGTAGACTGTCCATGTTTCACAGACATACAACAATGAGGTCAGCACAATGGCTCTGTAGACCTTCGGTTTGGTAGTCAATCTAATACCTCTTCTCTCCCAAACTTTTCTTCGGAGCTTCCCAAATACTGAGCTAGCTTTGGCAATGTGTGGGTTAACCTCATTGTCAATGTGTACATCCCTGAAAAGTATACTACCAAGGTAAGTGAACTTATCCACAGCAGTCAAAACTTCTCCACTTATTGTAACCAATGGTTTCATGTATGGATGGTGTGGTAGTGGCTGATGGAGCACCTGTGTTTCCTTGGTGTTACTTATTAGGCCAAAATTAGCACAGGCAGCAGAAAATTGATCCATATTTTGTTGCATCTCAGCTTCAGAGGCTGTATCGTGTGCACCATCATCTGCAAACAGAAAATCATGCATCGACACTCCCTCCACTTTGATCTTGGCTTGTAGCCTTTTCAGATTGAAGAAGTTACCATCAGTATTGTAGTTGACATTGATGCTGTGTTTATCCTCATTGAAAGCATTGGACAACATGATGGAAAACATCATACTAAAAAGCATGAGAGCAAACACATAGCCCTGTTTCCCTCCACTGCTTACGGGGAAGGCACAAGAGCATTGTCTGCTATCTAAAACTCAGGCAAACATGCCATCATGAAATTGACGTACAATACTGAAGAATTCCTGTGGGCAACCAAATTCTGGCATAATTTCCCATAAGTCTTCATGACTAACAGTGACAAAGGCCTTGGTCAGATCCACAAACATTGTGTACAGACCTCTGTTCTGCTCCTAGCATTTCTCCTGAAGTTGTCGGGAAGCAAACACCATATCACGCCATGTTGCACCCTGTTGCAGTGATAGAATTATTTCCAAGAAGCTACAGTTAGAAAAATAACCTACCAATCCATAATAAATGGAGAAAAGGGATACAATGGTAGCACCTAATATGTGAACATGGAAACTGGCTCATTGAAGTTCTCAGAATACACTTTGGATAGGAAGGATGTAAAAAATGTGAAGAAAGCAAATGATATACAGAAAAATGCTAGAGTTTTGTATCTCTTGAATGAACAAAGCCTAGAAGAAAAGAGCATTAAATAGCTTTCTATGGTACTCTAAGAAATGGGAGAATGAGGTGGTGAAGCCATGTGGAACATGGTACAGCATAAGCAGCAAGTCAAGCGTAACTCTAACAAATCTTACCCAATGTTATTAATTGGCAGGGTGTCATACCTTTAGAT
The DNA here is from genome assembly GCA_023548195.1 of Bettongia penicillata ogilbyi. Classification (NCBI taxonomy): domain Eukaryota; kingdom Metazoa; phylum Chordata; class Mammalia; order Diprotodontia; family Potoroidae; genus Bettongia; species Bettongia penicillata. The sequence continues at coordinate 21,106 of JAJHZJ010000175.1, forward strand.
GAAGCATGTTATGGTGGATTTAGGTTAGAGGATTTGGTTCAGCTAATGAATATTTGTGCAACCTCTGTACATGTTACTTACTATCTCTGAGCCTCAGTTTCCTCATTTTCCTCATCTGTAAAATTGGATTGCATTGAATTAGATCAATAGCCATTCCAGCTCCAAATTTGTGAGTCACAGAGATTGTTGTAAATGAGCAATGCATATGCTTTTCCAGCTGTTGATTTCACAACATAGCATTTGTTTATAATGTGTTAAAGATGTTATTGTGAAACAAAAGTTGGTCAAGGCAACATTATGTGGGCGTATATGCCTCAAAAATGAAGACACTTGCCTAGAAGAAGGGTGTGGATAGGAGTTTACAGAGTAAGAAAAGTATGGCTACAAAGCAATAATTTGGGAATTAGGAATATTTATTGTTCTGTCATGAATATTTATTGTTTCAGTCGTGTCTGACTCTTTGTGACCCCATTTGGGGTTTTCTTGGCAAAGATACTGGAGTGGTTTGCCATTTCCTTCTCCAGCTCATTTAACAGATGAGGAAACTAAGGCAAACAGGGCCAAATAACTTGCCCAGAGTCACAGCTAGTAAGTGTCTGATGCCAAATTTGAATTCAGGTCCTCCTAACTCCAGGTCCAGCACTCTAAGATACCTAGATTGGGGCACAAAAAATTCCTGGGGCCCCAGAAATACTGTCACATGTAAGAGTCAGAAATGAAACTTTCCAGAAAGGGCAATGTGATCAAATCCAATAAACATTTATTCAGTACTACCAGGTACAAAACACAGTTGTAGGTGATGAACTTGGTAAGACAGACATGAACCAATAAGCCATCCCTTCCCTTAAGGAGCTTATAAGCTTATAAGGAGAGATATAGTACTTAAAAAGGTTAAATACACTATATAGGCTATATACTAAGTGAACTAATATTTAACTGTGGAGAAGTAAGAAAATTAATTTTTTTAAAGCTTGTAATTTTTGTCTGGAATGCTTTGCGTGAAATCCTTCTCTGGGTAATGAGCTAATCTATAAATGTCCTTATAAGCTTAATATTCTTATGACTTTAAAATGACTTAAATTATTGATAGGACTTGAAAAAAATTCAATTTTTAAAATATGCAACAAAAATATATCAATTTAGAGAAAAAAGATGCTTCAAAAATGATTTCTAACCAGAAACTACTTTTCTAGGGATGTTAACAAAACACTAGTAAAGTAATTTTGTTATTTTCTTAATCTATATAAAGAGCTTTATTTTACTGTACTGTAGCTGCAAAAGAAATTAGCAAAGGTACTGGACTTAAAAAAAAGCAGTACATGCATGTAATTACGTTCAAGCTTTCACAGTTTCTTGGATTAAAGAGCTGATCAAGGAAATTTTAAAAGGCTCAGTACATATACCATGAAAATATTTCTCTATCTTTGCATCTAATGCTATGCCTTCTATAATATAAAGAAATATTTTCTGTGATGAATAAATTAGAACCACAAAGAAATATTTTGTTACAAGTCAGTAGGATTTACATCTTGAGAAGGGTGATCATGTATGAACAAAGTATATTTGCTTGGGCAAATGATTCTCTGGAAAAACAAATGGTTCTCTTTCCAAGAATACTTTTCAGTTTGGGTTTGTGATTTTTTTTAAACTTAAAAAACACACTGATGCAACCAAGAAACTAAGAATGTTTTCTGTCATAAATTGTTTTTATTGCCTGAACAGTATTCCCTTGTAGGTTAGTTGGCCTGGTTATTAAGGCAGTTTCACAAAAATACATTTGGTGGCAAATGTTTCTGAGTAGTGGAGAACAGCTATGTAGTAAATGATACATTTTAAAGGGTAAAATGTTTGAGAAGAGTACATTCAGAAATAAGATAGAGTATTAAAAAGCTGCCTTGTGTGATGGCAGGGACAGGATGGTGTTTGCTTAGAATTGATTTGCATTTAGAAATGAATGACAGTGCCTGTGTGAAATGCCAGATCAACAGACCAGAAAGCCAAAATCTTGTTTTTTCAGAAAATAAAGCCAGAGTGAGTTTCCCAATATGCCCTGTCGTTATGACTTAGTTCCAAATGAATATCTCTAGGTATGAAAAGGTGATTTAAAGTTTTGAATCTACTTCACCCGCCATCTTTCTGTTCCCAGTTGTTCTTCCAAACGTTTTCATCTTTCTTTAGTACCTTACCACATCCTCACACCCTCCCCTCATGTCACACCCTACTGTATCATAGAGAAAACTGAAACCATTAGTTCCTCCTGATTTCTTGCACCATCATCTACTTTCTCTTTTTAATGGCAGAAGAGGTCTTTCATCCTTCTCACTAAAGCTAATCCCTCCACCGCTAGTCTTGATCAGATTTCATCCCATTTCTTCTAGGATGTTGCTCCAGCATGTTTCTTTGGTATTTCCCCTTCTATTCCATCTTTCCCATTTACTTACAAACATGCTCAGGTCTCCCTAGTCTTTTAACTCTCTAGTCCATCTAACTAACATCTCACTTTCTTTCCTATTTATTTCAAAGCTTCTTGAAAAATAAATTATCCTATTGACTACCCTTCTCATGATGTAAATCCTACTGACTTGTAACAAAGTATCTCTCTGAGGTTCTAATTCATTCATCACAGAAAATATTTCTTTACATTATAGAAGGCATAGCATTAGACTCAAAGACAGAGAAACATTTTCATGGTATATGCACTGAACCTTTTAAAATAGTTTGATTTAGCTACAACTTATCACTATTACCAAATCCAGTTGTCTTCATTTCTCATGTTTCCTGATGTGTCTGAGGCATCTGACACCATTTTCTCCTACTGACTCTGTTGCTTCATTGGCTTATGAGAACCACTTTCCTGGTTTTCCTGTCTCTCTTCTTTCTCCATCACTAATCCCTCATTCTCTTTCAGAACATTTAAGGTAGGTGTGTCCCAAGGGTTTGTCCTTGGTTTACTTTTGTACTTCTCTTAGCAATCTCATTTTCTTCCATTATTTTAACAGCCATATCCAGGCAGATGACTTTCAAATCTATAGTTATAGTCCAGAAGTCTCTTCTGAATTCCAGAACTGCACATCAAATTATGTACTTTTTAGAAAAAAAGTTCTAGTTTTATTTCAATTTCAGGTCCAAAATGCTCTCCCTCTCACCTTCCCCTTGCCCCCATTGAGAAAGCAAGAAAAATAATACACTTTACAAGATATCTTAACCTGGATGCCTCACCATCACCTCAAATTCAAGTTCAGATTGAGTTTAACATCTTTTCTCCTAATTTTACTTTTCCTTCTGTCTTGACTATTTCTCTCTGTAGCATCATCATTTAGTTTTCTATTTTTGAATTATCTTTCTCCCTCACCACTCACAGCCAATCATTCATCAAATCTAGTAGATTGAATCTCTCCTATGTCTTTCCAATCTTTTCTCTCCATATTCCCCTTGCTGTTGCCTTTGTCTTGATTCTTTTTATAAGCTATCTGTTCTATTATCATAGTATTCCAATTGGACTTCTTACATACATTCTTTCTCTCCATAAGGTTATGGTATTGTTCAACTCAAAAATCTTTAAGAGGAGTACAGTGTAATGGAAAGAATGGTGGGTTTGGAATTAGAGGAGCTGGATTAAAATCCTTACTGTGTTTCTTCCTCCCTATATGAATTTCAGCCTATCTTCTCTGTAGGCTTGTTTCCTAAAACAGATGGAACAGAAGATGTCTGACATCCTTTTCAGTAATATATCTGAAATCATATACAATATATGATCTGAGATCATATACAATACTTAGTGAGTAAAAGTGTTCAAACCTTTTCATGGTCTGATGCCACCCTACCTTTCTAGTATTTCCTCCTATAACCGTTCTTGTACCCTATGCCATGTACAGTTGTGTTTTTGGACAATTATATTTTCTGAACACACTCTTTACTCTTTCGATTTCATTCTTTTTCACACACAGTTCCTCATGTTTGAAATGTCTATCCTTACTCCTCCCTGTTTTCACCTGTCTCATTTTTCTACCCATCCTTTAAAATCCAACAGTAACAACCTTTCCTTCTCAAATCTTACATAGCACTTTGTTCTGTACCTTTCTGAGATATATATATATACATATATATATCAAGAAATATTGTATTATACAGTTATTTAAGTTTCTCTTCTGTGCCAGGAGATGATAAGCTCTGTGAAAGCACAGAATGTATTTTAACTAAGCTTTGAATACCTTGAAAGGTTCTAGGTTGTTAGAAGAAGATCTAACACTAATACTTTATTATTTCAGATTTAACATTGAGACAAAATAAGGCAGGTTAATGAACAGTTCACAAAAGAAAGTTTATTCTGCCTTTAACATAACAATGATATATAACAAGGACATAGCAACACAACTTATCTGCATGCAATCCTTTTCATCTCCATAGAGAAACATGGCTGGTCACTAGGGAAGGATATGGTGAAGAATATGGTGACTTGTGATTTTTCAGAAATCTACCATATTGGAGGGAACCAGATTGAGACCTTTTATGTCTTCAGGTGATTAGGAAGGTAAGTCTGGGAAGATGAGTCAAGGAAGCTTGATCCAATTAGGACAATTGCCTTCTTTTAAAGAAAACAAATTCCTGTCAAAGGAGGAAAAGAGGATGGGCCTGGATCTATCCCATGTTGTGGGTGGATAGGAAGAAACTGTGTCAAGGAAATGCTGGTAATCATAAGTCTTCTTACCTAGGTATAATATAGGTGTTTAATAAATAAATTGAACCAAATTACAATTACAGTGATTGACAAATCCTGAGTCTGTTTTTGATTTGAAAAATGGTGGCATAAACCCATTGAAGGATGACATCTATTGGCTTCCAATGGAAATAATAGAGTTTGGCATACTTTACTTAGAATATGAAGATGACCAGTGTTTCCTGGCCAATGTCACATTGGGTATAGATTGTTGAGCCCTCAGAAACTGTTGTTCCTGGAATATATTCTAAAAGAACTACTAAGTGGAGAGTGCTCTGAATAACTTTTTAAAAAAAATCGTGACTTTTTTGTTGGTTTAATTTCAGCCCAACTATAAGTAGCTGCCACATCTACTGTTAATATTTTCCTGGTGTTAGCTTCTCAGAAAGTTATGTTTGGGAGTAATTAACAGTGACTAATACTGTGAGAAAAATTCTTCTAGGTAATATTTATATGGTATGCATTTATATTCTTCCTTACCACTATGTTGATTATTTCATATATTTAAAGATATATAATTATATATATTATACATACATACATATATATACATACATATATATAATATATATGTATATTAAATCTCCACCATCTACTTGGTAGAAGTGTCAAAATTGGCACAATTATCTTGGATTATGACATTTTGCCACACATGTCCTTTATGCTTGAAATAAAATTACTTCAAAAATAGCTTAATTGATCTAAAATTTACTAGATATTAATATCTTATTATGTTCAACATTCAAAATGAAATTGTTCTGTGCTATCTTGGTTTTCTTTCTTAGTTAAGGAAACTGATCAATTAAAACATAGATCTTTCATAACTTTCATAACCCAACCTCTGATCCCTGCACTAAGTTTAGGTATGTTAAGAGCTATTCCTGTGACCATTTTAACTTTTCTTTAGGACTCCGTTTCCTCTGTAAAATAAGAGAAATGGATTGAGTTATCTCTAAGAGTCTTTCAAGTATGAATTTCTGTTATTTTATAACTTTTCTCCTATAACTTTTTGTAAATACTGCCTACACTGATATAAATTGCAGCCACTAATATAAATTGCAACCACCACTGTACCTTTTAGATAGTTTTTATGAGTTGTTTTGATTCTTCTGGCAGCTAAGTCTGGTCCTTAACATCTTTAGGTCCATAGTGCCTTCCAGGGTTTCATTCATTCAACAAGGATTTACTTATTGATTAAGAGTAAAACACTTAATGTGACATTGCCTCCACTAAATCCTGCTTTGAAGCCTTATTGCTGAAAAAGAATACTCGTTCCTTTCTGCAAATGTTTTGTGTGTATATCTAATGAGTCCATTCTGGTTTACTCTCCCAGAGCCAGGTAGGCTACGTTTGCCCTTTAGAGTTGTAGGGTAATATAGGAAGTTGTGGTGTCTCTTTTATAATACCACTGGCAGAAGCCCTACTGGCTGTATTGTCTTATACTGTTAGCCTCTAATAAATGACTCCAGTTCTTTTAATGACTAATTAACTCTTACAAAAGGATATTTACTCTGAAGTTATATAAAGGACAAACATTTCCTCGAATCAGCTTGGGGCACAGTCAGTGTGTGTGTGTGTGTGTGTGTGTGTGTGTGTGTGTGTGTGTGTGTGTGTGATAGCTCAAGTCCTCCATAATTCTGGTTCTATCAAGCTCACATCCAAAAATTCATTACTGCTGGATGAGTCCTTGTCTGTTGCTACTGGGCAGGGGCCAGACAGTCGCTCCTTGTTCCTCGGGGTAATGATGCTATCTCTACTGGCTGTAAAATCTGTTCTCTAGAATACCCAGACACCAGGGTACATTCCGACCTTTTGAAACTCACAAGATCAAAGGCTCCAATCCCTTCCCCTGGAATAGAAAGAACCAACACAGAGTCCAAAGACCAAAGATCCATTTCTTGAGGTCACATGGCTTCAACAGGGAGAAGGCTTTGGGTTTCTTCCGTAACAGTGCCATCTCTCAGTAGATGTTATAAATAAAGAGATCCATTGAACAGAAGAGTAAAAACGACAAGATTGAGACTGACCCTTCACTATGTGGTTAGCCAATCAGAACCAATGACAGAATGTCTTCTTATTCTCTGATCTTTCCAAGGCACTTTCATTACTTGTCCTCATGACTCTGTTGGGAGCAGGCTCCCCAGGATTTCCAAGAGGGGAGATGCTCTCTGAGGCACCCTATACACATTCCAGACCCCTTGTAGTACACATGTACATATGTGTAAGGGAATTGCCAACTCCCAGCCTCTTGGACAGCATTCACTGGTCACGACTCAGGTAAACTGAGGGGAGACTGGTAAGGCATGAACAAGATGGCGCTGGGAGGAAGGGTTCTGCCCCTGTTTTGCTCAAGGCTATTTTCCCGGGTTTTTGGAGAACAAAGAAGGCCAAAATGTTTTTCTTTCTAGGGGCTACGTGTCCATCCTGGGCAGTCTTGATCAAAGGTATATTACTTCCTTATAAGGGCAAACTAATTGCTGATAGGTTCACTTAGGGCTCTAGTGTCAGAAAAGAGATGAAAGCACGGCTCACTGCTTCAATAAATGGAATTCTTGCGATCTTGTCTCCCACCTAGGTCATTGCTTACAGCTAACTCCACCAAGGCCTGCAGGCCCTGCTGGTCAGATAAGGCCTGTGGGCCTGAGAGATCAGGCCCAGACTCCCAGGTCCCTAACACATTTGTATATATGATATTTAGTTATACATGTGTATATATATTCCCTCAGCAGAATATAGGTTCTTGTGGGCATCTTGTATGTACATTGTATGTACTTTCTGTTTACCTACCTGTGGACATGTTGCTTCCCCCAGTAGAATAAGATTCTTGAAGGCAGGAACTTTTTTTTTTTTGGTCTTTGTAGCCTCACTGTCTAGCACAATGCCCCACACCTAGTAGATAATCAATAGATGCTCCTTTCCTGGCTTCCTTCTAATCCCAGCTAAAATCTTGTTTTCTACAGGAAGTCTTTTCCAAGTTCCTCTTGATTCTAATTACTTCTTTCTTTTGATTATTTCTCTCTTAGTTCCGTATATAGCTTGTTTGTACATAGTTGTGTACATGTTGTCTCTGCTGTTAAATTGCAAGCTCTTTGAGGGCAGAGACTATCTTTTACCTTTCTTTGTATCCCTGACTTAGCGCAGTGCCAGGCACACAGTAAGTGCTTAATAAATATTTATTGTTGACTGACTGAATAATAGCTAGCATTTATGTAGTACTTTAATGTTTGAAAAGATTTTTTTACAAATACCTCATTTTATCCTCATAACAACCTTGAGAAGTGGGTGCTATTATTATTTTCATTTTATAAATGAAGAAACCGAGGCAGACAGTTTAAGTGACTAGCACAGAGTCACTCATCTAAGGGGCTGTGTCTGAGGCTCGGTTTGAATCTAGGTCTTCCTGATTTCAGGTCCGGTGCTATATCTGCAACACCAGAGATGAAATACAAGGAGACAGAGATGGTGAGAAGTAAGAAAATAAAGGAAATAGGAAGTATTAGCTGGAATACCTTATAGATAATGATTGAGGTCAGTTAATGTTTCCTTTAGGGTTCAGGCAGGAATTTTCTAATTGCAGATCACATTCAATAGGATAGGCAGTCATTTCAGTACTTCTGGTGATTAAAAGCGTATAGACTGATTGCTTCCATTAATTTCAATCTCTTTACAGTTTGTTAGAGGACCTTGGAGAGGTCACGGTGGCCCAAACATTCATTAGCACAGGTGAACACAACTATGAGCCTCTCTAACTCTCCAACTAGCCAGGCTGGTCCTTTTATGGCAGGCATACCAACTCTATCAAGGTCTGTATGGGAAACTTTTCCAATCTGGTGAAAGACCTGCCAGAGATGACCTTTTACTGGTGTTGCCTTTGAGTACCATGAGTTGTGTCCAAGGATAACCAGTGGAGGAATGCCAGACATTAGAAAAAAAGATAGAAAAGTCTTTGCTAAAAACGTTTCCTTTAGTGGGTCCTAGTAATAGAATCAGTGCAATTTGGTCAGAAAATTAGTCCCATATGGTACAGAGAAGTAGATATCTTTGTTTCTGACACATTTGGAGGACAAGAAAAATGCTTAGTGACTTTGCATAAAGACATTATGTTATATGTTTCTTTTAATACATGCCTGTTGAATGAATGAATTCAAAAGTAAGTAACCGGTCTCTATATAACAAATTCCTGCCCTGTTAAAGAAGAGGCAAGGATAAACTTGTCAAAGAGAATAAAATTTTTCAGGACAGAATTAAAGTGATTCCAGTAGAAGTAGAGGCAGTATTGCATAATGGTTAGAGGTCTCATCTTGAAGCCCAGAAGACCTGGGTTAAAGTCCTGCCATTGACACATATTGGATGTGTGAGTTTGGGCAAATCACTAAACAGCTCAGTGATTTAGGCCATTCAAGCCCAAAAAGAAATGGAAGCCACCAAACCATCCTGCAGACTGCAAGTTAATCTAGAAAACCATTATTTTATTCAATTTATTATTTAACATCTCTATTTTATTATATTTTTATATATTTTATAAATATTTCCCAATTTCATTTTAGTCTGATTGCAGTCTCATTTGGGAGCATGTGCATTTGACATGTCTCCTCCAAGCAGTGCTCCAAGGTTATAAATTGCAGAGAAGGTGCTGACTTGAATTGAAAGTTTACTCATTTGAAAGTTCCCTATTCCAGTGAAATCCCAGGTCCAGTCTATATCCTGAAGCAGAAAACAAAGAGGGCAAATAATCAGAAGAGGGAAAAGGGACCAAACTGTAGGTCAGGGGGATGGAGGGTAGATAAGTGTAATGCAAAGAAAGGAGGAAAAAAAAGGATGACTGAACCATTGAGGAATGCAATAAGGTCCAAGATTTGGACTCTGAGGATAAAGTAGCTTGCCAGGCTCCAAGGAATGATGACAAGGATCTACAGAGGGAAAGACACACAGAAGAGGGAAAGATACACAGAAGAAACTATAAGTCCTAGTGGTTGTTGGAATACTAAAGTAGCCACACGTTGACCTGATATATACTTGAATGTATGCTGTTTTCCCAGTGTAGATCCATGATGTGATGGGAAGAATCATGAAACTCGTGAAACCTTATGCCCGTTGCTCAATATGTGCACGTCTGGCATTTAATACTCGTGAACTTGAGCAAATTATTTGCCATCCTTGGGCCTCTCTCCCTCATCTGTAAATGAGGGAGTTAAATTCATTGACCCCGAGGTGCTTCTCAGCTTGAAATCTATGACCCTAGCAGCACAAAAGCAGTAAAATACGGATAATAATGTCTGTCTTACCCACCCTACAGCGTTGCTATGAGGAAAACACTTTGTTAAGACTATAAAGGAATACAAGAATGTGAGTTGTTATTTATATTATCTGTAGCACTCACCACCTGGACCTTGTCTGTTGCAGACTGAAAAATATATTTGTCAACTGACTGGTTCAAAGCATATTCAGATGTCCTTGAGTCCTTTACTGATGATAATAAATACTTATGAAAGAAGTCATCCCCTCCCCCCACCCCACTGGATTATATCCAAGGAGTATGCCTTCTTTCAGTGACAATTACAGTACTCTCACAGATTTCATTCTCTACTTAAAAAAGCTGAACAGCAAATGAGCACATGTCCAGTTAACATGTAATATCTTGGATATGATGCTGCCACCTTTTAATTTTTCCCATGTGCAAAAGCGTTGGTGGGTCATCCAACTCCTCTGGTTATACATATGACTAATTTTACCATAGTTTCTCTAACTTTTTGTATTTACTTAATAAATTCCTTACTTTTGTTTCTGTTTTCCACCTCAAATAACAAAAAGCTACTTGTTTACATTGGGAAAAAAAAGACTGAAATGAGACCCCGGAGTCAACTTGTGCCCCATTGGGGAACAGTCAGGCATATTTGTGTCACATGTGAATAATAAGACTTCACTGAGTGTTGGGGAAGAGTTCTGGAATCTAAATAGTTTCCTACCATCATCCTTATCCATTGAGTTGTTCTGAATGCGGTGAATTAAATAGGATTTTCTCCTGTCTAGTTTTTCATTTTGGATGGACAAACCTGATAGGTTTAAACTGATAAAATAATAATAGTAATGACTGACATTCGCATAGTTCTTTAAGATTCTCAAACACTATTATCTCATTAATATCATTATCTCACTTGATATCTTCCTAATAACCCTGTGAGTTAGGAGTTATTTTCCAATGTAATTATCTTTATTTTACAAGTGAAGAAATCATGGCCCAGTGACCTGAAATGACTTGGTCATACATTTCAAACCCTGATCTTTTCTGACTACCTTCCTTCCACTATTTCGTGCTCTCTTTTAAAAAGAAAACAAAAATATATGTGGACAGGTGAATAAACTGCATATACCCAGTAAGGCCACAATTAGGCCTATGCCTCAAAGAAATCAAAGAAAGAAGAAAAGGACCTATATATACAGAAATATTTATACCAGTATTGTTTTTAAAAAATTATCAAAACAGTATTTTAGGTAATGATAAGGAACTGTAACTTAAAGAGGTGCCCATTAACTGGGAAATAGCTAAAAATTTATAGTATATGGATGTAATGGAATATTATTGTTCTCTAAGAAATGGGTGACTTCCAAGAAATCTGGAAAGACTTGTATAAACTGCTGCATGGTGAAGTAGAAGCAGAAGAAAGATTTTTGTAGTAATAACGTTATTTATTTAGTTTTTGCTTTTGAAGGCAATTAGGGGTTAAGTGACTTGCCCAGGGTCATACAGCTAATGTCTAAGGCCCATTTTGAACTCAGGTCCTCATGTCTGCAGGACCAGTGCTCTAACCACTGCAACAGTATGTAACAATGTTAGTTTTACATATCTCTAACTCTATCTACATATGTGTATATATTGTGTGCATATAAACACAATACATACATATAAAAATAATAACATTATAAAGACAAACAGATTTGAGAGACTTAAGAATGATCATCAATGATGATCAACCATTATTTCAGAGGATGATGATGAAGTATACTGCCCACATGTTGACAGAGATCTGAGGGACTCAAGGTACAGGTTAAAACTGAATTTTTGGACATGTCCAACATAGGAGTTTGTTTTACTTTACTATGCATAGTTCTTATACGTGTTTTGTTTTTCCAGTGTAAGTGAATGTGAGAGGGAGAGAAAATAATTTTAAAATAAAATTTTATAAATATAAAATATTTTTATATATAAAATACATAAATAAATAAAATTAAGTTGAAGAGAAATAAAACTGAAGTTTGAATATACATGAATGAATATCAAGGGTTGTCACATTATGGTCTGAGGGTCAAATTCAACTCTATTTAAAAATGTTAAAAGCGTTCTAAGATTGAAACGTACAAAAACAGATGCCGCTATAGTTTGCTGATCCCTGATGTAGATGAACTTACAAATCACTGGTATTTGGAACCACTAGTGATAGAGATCTATTTTGTGGAAGGGGGAAAGTTAACAAGAAAGATCCAGGGAAAATGTCAGCCCAGAACTAGATAGAGCATGGGAATGGGTAGAGCCTGCATTTTGTCAGTTGCATAAACTATCCACAGGACATGAGGCCAGAAGGTGGTGAGAAGAACTCCAGACTGACAGATTGTGAAAAGACGAGATTCCAGGAAAACTTCATTTCCTTCACATGGCCAGATGGTGTTTAGAAGTCTTTAATTAGAGAAGATGGTGCTGAAATTATGAGAATATCAAACTGTATCTCTGCAGTTTGGTATTTAAGGGGGAAGATGAAAACTCCATTATAACACAATTTAAGATAGTGTGGAAATGGAATATCAACTAAGAGGCTAAACTTGTGTGAGATGGGAAAATCCAAATGTGACATGCATTATTATGTACTGGGATGAATGTGGTGATTTGCTAAGAAGTTGTGATCCAACATTTTTGAAAAGGAGATTTGTTTTGCATAAAGGACTCAGAATATGTTTTAAATCCGAAGTATTCACTTTTGTAAAAGGGAAGAAAAGAATTCTTTGGAGGCTGTTAGTGAGTTGCTATGTGAGAACTGTTTCTAAATGGAAGGGTTGGATGTTTTTGTTTTTTTCTTTCAAAAAGGTCTCTGGAAAAGGAATTAGGACAAAAAAGAAACAAAAAACAGTGACTTTGTGCTTTTGGTTCAAAGAACTTTTTTTGAAAATTGGTAATGCTGTATAGCACCAGAAACCGACCAAATTGAGAATGTGGAATAATTAAGAGGAAATGAAGGGAGCCCCTGTGTTTCAAGGTTGATGAAGGCAAATAATTTAGAATATAATATAGTTTATGAAAGCAATAGATTTGATTATCTTGCATTTTTACTAAGAATACATATATTAAGTCATGCGTTAGTAGAATCACAGAAGACAGAATTATTTACTTCATTTCTACTGGATAGTATCCATTTAGAGGAAATAAACAGATTGCATTAAAAAACATATTTTTAAAAATACCTGCTAACATGTTCCTGTTTATCTACATAGACTGAAGAAAATGCTGTTTTGTCTCAGTGATCTAATAGATGCCCCATAAATGCATGAATCTATGTTTTAGGTGCTCTTATTTGGAAAGAAAGTATAGTAATAATAGCTGGCATTTATATAGCATTTTAAAGTTTGCAAAGCACTTTAAATACATATGATCTCTTTAGTTCTCATAAAAACCCTATGAGGTAGATGCTAATATTATTTTACAGATACAGAAACCGAGACTTGGGTTAAGTGAGTTGCATTGTGAGCTGAGTCTAGAATTCCCAGTGCATGTGCATTGTCAGTACTCAATTGTAATGTATATTCACGAGTATTTCATGCATCCTAATCTTGCACCAAAAGCAAGTTAGTAATAAATAATTTTTTAAGTAATACTGGCACAAATAAAAAGCTTCACATAATGACCTCATCGTGCTTTTTGCAAAAAAAAAATTGGCATAAAATCTGAGATGATTATGCAGTGAAATATGATATATTAGGTTATTAGTCTATTATTATATTGTTAGTTATTAAATTACCATGATGTCTAGTAATATCATTGCCATGCTTCATATTTTTGGTGAAACCTCACCCCATACTGTAGATAGGTCTTCACTGTTCTGATACTCATGATAACCTGAAAAGAAGATGTCTGCACAAAATCTTGGAAGCAGCGTTGCAAGAGTTGAAAAAAACTTCAGAGACTTTTTTTTTTGCTTTCAGTTTTGTTAACTTCTCCATGATTTTTGGAATTTCCATTTTAACGTTGGATGGTTTTAATTTGTTGGCTTTTCTAGCTGCTTTGTAATTGTACGCTGTGTTTGTTGATGAAAGTGTTTAGACATATGACTACTTTGAGATCTACTACTTTAGAGATATAAATTGCTACTTTTTATAGAGATATAAATGAGTACTCCTCATTACTATTCCGGTTTCAGTTCATTTCAGCCTTTTGGCATGTTGTCTCTAGGCTTTCTCCTGATACTATCCTGACAAGTTCCATCAGTGGGGTACCTCCTTTGCAGTAGATTATGCCTGCTCACTTCTATTGTAAGAACAGCAGACTCATAGGAAGAAGTGTGTTTCTTTTTCAGGAGTAGGAGGATGGTGATAAGCTGATTATTTCATGCTATCTTTCCTCATTTCTTGATGTGTATTCAGAGAAATAATAAAGATGAGTAGAGTATTTTGACTGAATTATACATAATGGTGAAGGAAGACACTTGTGGCAAAATAAAATGAGAAAAAAGAGAGATTAAGAATGCCCCATAGTCTTCTGCTTCAGGGTGTTGTGGTAGGAAAAACGTTAGATTTATTTTATGGATCTGGATTTGAATTTCAGCTCTGCTAAGTGGAGCTTTCTGGGCTTTAGTTGTTTCAGATATGAAATGAAGGGATTATTATAGATAATATATAAGATTTATTTCAGTGATAAATCCTATGACACTTCTTGTTCTTAGATACCAAGCTTTCTTAGCAATCAGCCAGTCAGGCATCTCCTGTGTGCCAAGCAGATAGGGTAGATAAGGGGTGCAGTGCATAGATAGATGGGTCTAGACATCTTCATGAGTTGAAATCTTTCCTCAGACACATACTAGCTGTGTGAACCTGGACAAGTCACTTAACCCTGTTTGCATCAGTTTCCTTGTCTGTAAAATAACCTAGAGAATGAAATGGCAAACTACTCTAATGTCTTTGCCAAGAAGACCTCCCAAATGGAGTCATGAAGAGTCAGACGTGACTGAAAAACAACTGAATGAAATGTGCCAGGCACTGTGCTAAGTCTTGGAGATGTAAAGAAAGGTAATGGCCCCTGCCTAACCTCCACTTAATGGCTGGTTTAGAGCGAAGGCAGTAGTAACATTTTCTCTTCCAAACAACGGCCCTGAGGCTCCTGCCCCTCTCAGAGTGATTTATCTATTTATTTTCTTTTCTGTTAAAGGGGCCATCCCCCTGACTACCTTTTAAAGAGGCCTGTTCACCAAATGCTCATTACCTCACTTTAAGTGAGTACCTGAAAAGGCCTTAGCCTAAAAGACCAAGGTCTCTCATTGCATCCTGCTCCATCTCCAGCCATCCTGAGGAATATCTGCTCACTGCATTCAGATGGCTCTAGAGGAGAAGTGAGGCTGGGGACCTTGCACAGCCCTTTGTCACTCAAAACAAAGTCAAGTGCAAGTCATGTCATCATTACTCTGATGTCATGGTCCTCTTTGAAAACAAAGGATGAACACAACAACAAGTCTCAAGGAAATTACAGTCTAATGAGGGAGAAAATATAAAACAAACATGTACAAACAAAAGTGTACAAAAGATGAAAAAAATATATATGTGTATACATGTGTGTTTGTGTGTGGTGTGTGTATGTGATTACATAATGCCTAGTGCTTAGCACAGTGTGGCATATAGTAGGTGCTTAACAAATACTTTCCATAGTGATGATAGCTTTCCTAAGAATTAAGAGTTGGAGTGGAAAAGGAAGAGCAGTGAGCTACCTCTAATAACTTGGGGGTGGTGGCTGGAGAGAGAAAAACCATGTTTCTGATGATGGCCTCCTCTAGGTTAGCTCTAGAAAAATTTGTGGATAAGGAAAATTTTGGTTTTGGGGGATTCCAAACCCTTTGTTTCTACTTTTCATGTTGTATTCAAGAATGAAGAATTTGACTAAACCCCAATGACATACTGTTGCTTCTCCCCTCTCTAAACTCTTTTAGTGCCCTCATGTTCTTCCCACTATTCCCCTATTTTTTCATGTTTAAGCAGAAGAAGACTGCAGGGATTTCCTAAGGTAATAAATATCTGGGATCACCTTGAAATATTAACGGGTTTCAGGGTCCCTTTCATTGTAGTGAATGAATGAATGAATAAATGAATGAAAAAGCATTTATTAAGTGTTTACTGAGGACAGTGTCTTCCTTCACCTGATTGTGTATGTAAGTCAGCCAAACTGTTCTACTCAGTTTTTATTTCTCACCAAGAAATGAAGAAGAATTATATGACATAATCAGCTTATCATCATCCTCCTACTCCTGAAAAAGAACACACATTTCTTCCTATGAGTCAGCTTATTTCTTAAAATAGAAGTGGGCAGTCATAATCTCTTGCAGAGGAGGAACCTCACTGGCTATAGTTGTAAGGCTATATCTATATCTATATAGATATATATGGATATATATATATATCTCAGGAGAAAGTCTGGAGAGAGAAGAAAAGTAGAGATAGTCTCTGATCAAGGTGCTTATATTCTAATTGGGAGATAACACATATGGAAAGTTTCAGCTATAAGTGAGATGGCAAAGCCCCATGGTCCTTAGAATACAGTGACAAAGCAGATGTTGATGTATTTTATTTCATTTTTTTTTAAAAAGTATAACAAAGTGTATCCCCAAGAGATCATAAAAATGGGAAAGGGATTTATAGCAGCACTGTTTGTGGTGGCTAAAAGCTGGAAATCAAGGGGATACCCATCAATTGGGGAATGGCTTAATAAATTATAGTATATGAATGTAATGGAATACTATTGTGATATAAGAAATGATGAACAGAAAGACTTCAGAGAGGCCTGGAAAGACTTATATGATCTGATGCTGAGCGAAAGGAGCAGAACCAGGAGAACTTTGTGCACAGCAATGACCACAGTGTGTGAGGGTTTTTTCTGGTAGACTTGGAACTTCATTGCAGTGCAAAGACTTAAAAAAAAATTCCCAGTGGTCTTCTAAGGCAAAATGCCTTCCACATCCGGAGAAAGAACTATGGAATTCAATCACAGAATGTAGCAGATCATTTGTGTGTGTGTGTGTGTGTGTGTGTGTATTGCGTTTTGGTTTGTTAGATGATTTCTCTCACTCAATTTAATTCTTCAACACAGCATGACCATAGTGAAAATGTATTTAATAGGAATGTATGTGTAGAACCTATACAAAATTGTATGTTGTCTCAGGGAATGAAGGTGGAGGTAGGGAGGAAAAAAAAATAATCTGTTATATGGTAGTGATTGTAGAACACTGAAAATAAGTAAAATTAATTAAAAAAAAATACTCTTACAAAAAAAATAAAATAAAACAATTCCCAGATCTCAAAAAATAAAAAATAAAAAAATAGAAGTATAACAAAGTTTATTAAAGGTTTACCATAGTGGGTTGAGTCTTAAGGAGCCTTGCCATTTGTGACACTTGTATTGACAAACAGGCCAGATAGAATCTCAGCTGAATAGAGTCTGAGCTGGATTCAAACTGAGATAATGTATTTTAACAACTTTCAAAACCAAGTGATGAAGCTGTGGATAAAATTGTAAACATCTGTCAGCAGGTTGAGGAGAATTTGAGCATGATATCCTCCTTTTCCCTCTGAAACAGTAGAATCAGAATATCAGAGCTTATCCAGCCCAATTCTTTCATTTTCTAGACTAAGAAAGATATAACCAGAGAGCCCACATTTGAAAAAGGGAGTATAACAATCTTTTTCATGAATTCTCACAGAATTGTGAGAAAGTACTATATGTATGTCAGCCATAATCATTATCATCATGTTCCTTTGAGGAGGAATTTTGATGAAAAATATAAAACTGATGATGTTATTACTGCTGCTGTGCCACTCAAGAATGGTCTTCTTCTAGGCTTTTAATTCTAGTTTTTTTCTAAAAAGCTTTTGAAAACAGTATTCCAGAAGGCAGCTTTCCTTAAGAAAGAGATTACTCCCAAGGGGCCATATGTGGTCTAAAAAATAGACCATGTAGGCTGACTTGGAAAGGATAATGTTCTTGTATTTGCTATCAGGGCCTTAGTGTTCCTCAGAAAAAAAAGTCAGATTTGGAAGTTAGCACAAAGAATTATTGAAAAGAAGACAAGAAACTCCAACAATTTTTGCTTTTTATCTGTACCAGATGGGAGTGCTCATTTTCTCATTTTATGAGTTCCAAACAAGTGACAAATTGCGCCTCAAATAGGTAATTCTGTTTGCTCTTTTAGACGTGAGTGTCTCCCTATAAAGTTGAACAGCCTAAAATCCCTACTGTGCTTGCATGTTCGAATGCTGATGTTTCATAATTCTGCCTCTGACACTTGTTAGTTTTGTGACTTTGTTCAAGTCACTTAACTTCCCTGTGGATCAGTTTCCACATCTGTGACATGAAGGAATTGGACTCAGTGGTTTCTAAGGCTCCTTCCAGCTATAAATCTAGGATTCTGGTGGCACAGTGGATAGAGTGCCAGCTCTGAAGTCAGAAAAACTTATCTTCCTGAGTTCAAATCAGTCCTCAGACACTTACTGCCTGTGTGACCCTGGGCAAGTCACTTAACCCTATTTGCCAAAGAACTTCATCTGTAAAATAAACTGGAAAAGAACATGGCAAACCACTTCAGTATTTTTGCTTAGAAAAAGATGGAAATGACTGAAAAATGATCCTCAATAATTTGCCTATGGTCATATAGAAAGATAGTGAGCATAGTGGAATTTGAACTCCTGGCTTCTGACTTCAAATATAACACTATTTCTGCTGCCTTGAGTTGCCATGAGCACATGAAAATGATTATTCCTATAGGAGGAGCAAATTAATTTTAATTTTGCTGCACAAAATGTTGTCATTCATCCTTCATTTTCAGAGAGAACCAATGACATCAGTATATGCCTTGACTTGTGTGTGAATTGGATTTAAATGAGACAGAGTTACACGAAGTCATCAGCTTCACTGTCTTCAGAGTTGTAGTCTAGTGGCAAGGCAAATGTCGCTACAACTGGTGATGGCAGTTTTGAGCTATCTCGTCTAACTAGTCCTTTAGAATTATACATCTATGAAATGGTGGGTTTCAGATGAAATAATAGCTCTTGTAGATCTAAAATTCTCTATGCTAACCTGGTTTTGCATGAGTTCATTTTCAGGTAACAAGATTCATTTTAAAAATGAATGAAATCCATAGTCAGTCAGGAAAAGGTTCTTAATTTAGCAACTCTCAGTGCCTCCTCTACAAAATGACTCATTTGAGCTTCACCTTCTCCCCTTCCTTCCTGCCAGGAGTGGAAGTTCTAATGAAAAGTGAAATATTGAAGAGTTAGGCAACAGAAGGAAAGAGGAGGAGAGACAGGGACTGGAATAGCTAAACAGATAGATAATCAGACTGAGGGATTCAGAGATGTCCTTGTTTCACATTTCAATCCATTTACATTTCGTTTTCTTTTAAAAGTTTATTGGGAAAAAGATCTCATCCTCCTTTCCTTCTATCAACTGCTTCCCCTTCTTTTTTCAAATACAAATCCTTCTTTCCTTTCCCTTCCTACAATCTCATAGTCTAATATGGGGTATTAGATAAGACATTTGGGCAGACCTTTTATCCTTCATTTACCACTGACTAATTGTGTCAACAACTCACGGGATTTCCCTTTTCCTTAGTTTTCCCAGGTATTACTGTTGTTCTTTTGTTTCAGTCATTTCTGACTCTGTGACCCCATTTTGGGGTTTTCTTTGCAAAGATACTGGAGTGGTTTGCTATTTCCTTCTCCAGCTCATTTTACAGATGAAAAACTGAGGCAGAAGGGTTAAATGACTTGGCCACACAGCTTGTGAGTATCTGAAGCCACATTTGAACTGGTTCTAAGTTTAGTTTTTATTTACTGAACCATCTAAATGCCCTTCCTCATGTATATATTAGAGAAAAAAAAAACATCTCTCTATGTAACATCACCTTGTTAACCCTAATATTTTTACCCCGAAAAAGGAAAGAGAATTATACAAACACCTGGACCACCCCCACTTTTATAGGTTGCTTTACGAAATGAAGAAAATTAATGAGCTACCCAAGTTATACAGAAATCTCTATCTCCTAACACTTCTCGAGGTCCCTGAAAAGGAAATTTAAATTTAAAGGAAGGGATTATAATGAATGAAATTAAGAAACTTTTATTGTATACCTGTTATGTGTCATAGGCAGCTTATTGATTGAAAAATTGTGTTTACTTTTAAAAGGCTTTTTCCTTTTAGATGTGAAGTTTTGGAATTTAATGCTGCTTTGTAGAATCATAGAATCTCAGTGTTGACATTGGTAACCTAGTCTAACCTTTGCCTGCAAAGGATTCCCTTCTTTTACTTCCCTAGATGAATGAATAAATAAAACATTTATTAAGTGTTTACTGTGTACAAAGCATTTCTTCTAAGTGCTGGGATTCAAATAGAGAAGTAAGACAAAACCTGCTTTCAAGGGGCTCACATACTAATCTAGCCTTTATTTTAAGATATTTACTGATGGGGTAAGCAACTCCCCATTTAGCTCATTCTACCTTCAGGCAGGTCCAATTTTTAGGAAGTTTTCCTTCACGTAAAATTTCATTTATAATTTCTATTTATTGCTCCTATTCGGCCCTCTGAGTTTGAGCAAAGGAAATCTGATCCTTCTTCCACCACTGCTTTTTTCTTTTCCAAAAAAATCTTCATATGGCATGATTCCTTCACCACCCTGATCACTGTCCTCCCATCCTATGGCTATTAGTCATGGGACACCTAGAATTAAACATAATACTTTCAATATAATAGTTTGACAAGGGGAGAATACAGTAGGATTATCACCTCTGTCATTTTGGACACTATAATTATACTAAGGCATTAGAAATCTCTCTCTAATTTGACATCAGTATGTTAATGATTATTCCTTGGATCTGGTCATTCAGATTGTTCTGCATCCATGGACCTCTACTGTCATCCAGTGCTCATCCCTCTGTCTTGTCCTGTTCTAGCCTGAGGCAGTTCCTGAAGTCCCAGCTGATTGCTCCAATGTGTGCCCCTCCAATTAAAATATTACCCAAAGAATTGACCTTGTCCCCCAACAAGGGTGCTCAGAGACAGTGATCATGGTTACTGTCTTCCCAATTTTAGCATAGAAAGTGATTAGTTTTTAGTGGCATGGAAGATGATTTTGTCCCAAATATGGAAAATACCATATTTTCATTTTGTGTTGTTGCAATAAACATCATAAACTTCACTGTACTACTGTAAAAATCTACCTTTTATATAATCATTTAATATCCTACTTTGTAAAATTATGTATCAAATTTGAGCTTTAAGATTTAAATCTATTTATTTTTAGTTTTTGACATTCATTTCCACAAGATTTTGAGTTCCATATTTTCTCCCCATTTTCCCTTCTCCAACCCCGAGATGGCATGCATTCTGATTACTCCTTCTCCCAGTCTCTCCTCTCTTTTATCATCCCCCCTTTTATCCCTTTCCCTTTTACTTTTTTGAAGGGCAAGGTAGATTTCTATATGTCATCAATGTCTTGGATCATTATGCTGCTGAGAAGAGCTAAGTCATTCATAGTAGATCATCATACAGTATTGCTATTACTGTGTACAATGTTCTGATTCTACTCACTTCATTTTGCATCAGTTCATTTAAGTCTTTCAAGGTTTTTCTGCTCATCAGTTCTTATAGCACAATAATATTCCATTATATTCATTTATATAACTTGTTCAGCCATGTGGGGCATGTAGATTATTGGAGACAGGGGTAGTGTGAAAGAACCCTACCTACATTTGAAGTCAAGAGACCAACTTCTGGCAATCACACATGTGACCTTGGACAAGTCATGTGAACATTCTAAGACAGGCCTAGATTTTCTCTTCTTTAAAATGAAGAAATTGAGGCCCCTAGGTGGCACAGTAGGTAGAACACTGACCCTAGAATCAAAAGGACCTGAGTTCAAATGCAGCCTCAGACTCTTGGCACCACCAAGAGTCTTAGCTGTGTGACCCTGGGCAAGTCATTTAACCCTGATTGACTCACAAAAAAAAATGAAGGCGTTGGATTTAGAAATCTATTGCTCCTTTCCACTTTAAAAATATTGTATAATTGTCTGATTCTAGTTGACATTGTGCAAGTAGAGAGATTCAGCACACTCAGGGTAAGAAGAATGTGTTATTTAATGTAGGTTAGACAGAAGAATAGTTGTTTTGATAGTAAAGGCTGTGAGATGCTGGATTGGGTTCTTTGGTGAGTCTGGGGAATCTTATTGAAGCTTGCAATTTTGAAATATACGACTAAATATAGGAATGCATTATACAAATAACATAAAAATACAGAAAACTGGTGTTTCAATTTCCTGCCTGTTAGGATGCAATTTTAGTACAAGAAGACTAAAAATGAAAAATATTTTGTGTGTGAAGTGGCAGACTTTGGGCTCTTCCTACTTATCTGTAGGGGAAGGGTTTAATATAGATTTGTCTCTTTTCCTGTTCCATTATGCCATAAAATATGATATTTGAAAAATATATCAAATCTAAGTGGTTTTTCTACTAGGTCAAATTTCTTTTGTGTCACCACCAAACGTATTGAAGTAGTGTTTTGGGTCTCCTTGGAGTCAGCACAATGTTATCATGAAGCAATAAAATATAGAAAACCTTGACACACACAGAAATTTACCCAGGATATCTGACAATGATGATAACATTTGGTAAGTATAACCTTCCTGTTTTATGTCTTACTTGTTACTGATAGTCATAGGACTACTGAATACATTTATCTCTGTAGTTGAACAAATTCCAGTATTGAACAAATTTATCTCTATCCAAAGAGTCTTGTATGCTCTTGACATGTACTCTTTGTTGGAGAAAAGCCTTAATAAAATTTGTTTCCAAGTAAATGTAGCACTTTTTGTTTTTATAACATTAATATTTTCAATGTTTTCCTTTCCCTTTTCTTCTTAGATTGCCAGCTTTTGTAATGAAGAATAAAAAGGAGGTGTGGGGGGAGACACTGGTCAGCTAAGACACTTATAAGCAAGGTTCTATACTCATAACCCCCCACTTTTATGAAGAAGAGAAAGAGATACCTTCTCATAACTCATCTTTGGGACCAAACTGGTTTACCATAATTTGATAGCATTCAGTTTCTATTTTTTTTATTTACCTTGTTGTATTTATCTGTAATGGTAATTTAAGTGGGAAGATCTTTCTCATTTATTAATAAGCCCATGTGACCTGCTTAAGTCATGTGGAAGGCCGAGTCACATGAAGCCTCTTGCGAGAGGAGTTTGCTGAGGAGGTAAGGCAGGAAGGGTGGAATGGGAAGAGGCAGAGCTAAAGCAGAGCTGAGAGGAAGTTAGTCATGACAGCAGTCAGACCTAGGAAGGATGCAGGCAAGCAGACAGTTGATTAGCATGAGTGAAAGAGCTTGTTTGTGATTTTGTTTAAGGGAGTCTGCTTATGTTTTGTTTAATGGAGCTGGTTTGTGGGAAGCCTAGCAGGGGAATGGCTTGGAGCTGGTGTCGTCCTCTACATTGTTACTGTGTATGAATGTCTTTGTTACTATGATGGATTTGGCTTTTTGGTGTCTGAATAAATGTTTTGGTTCTGTCTTCCATGTGGAGAGTCTGTTGTATTTTCTGATTCAGAATTATACTGGGATATTCATGGCCACTGTGATACTGTGAATGTTGCATTGGCATTACATTATCCTGTATGTTATTCGACTGGCTCTGCTTTACTATGACAGTTCATATAAGACTTCCTGTTTCTCTATATTCATCATATTCATTGTCCCCAACAATACAATAGTTTCTTATTACATTCATATACCACAACTTCCTTAGTCATTCCCAAAGGAATGAACATCTACTTTACTACGGGGGAAAAAAAAGGCTGCTACAGATATTTTTATATTGTCCTCCTAGGGATAGGTGCCTACCAGTGGAATGTCTGGGTATGGGCCTCTTAGTCTCTTGATTTGCATAATTCTGAATTGCCTTCCATATTGATTAGGGCTAATAGATAGCTCTACCTATAGTGCATCCAACTTTTAGTAACCTTGGAATAGAACTTTTAATGCTATGTTGATATACTTAGTCAATTTCTACCCCTCCCCACTGCCAACATACAATAAATACTGTGGGGTAATCTGCCCTTCTTAGACAATTGTGTGACTGTGGCAGTGTGGCCTCCTCTTGAGACAGGGATCATATAATGCCACAAGGTTTAGCTTGAAGCTCAATAGTATCAGGGAAGTTTTCTGCTCCTAATGGGAATTTTTCCTGGTATACAGTACCCAGAGATGCATGACAGTGAGGTTGTAGTGCTATTATGGTATGCCATTGCTATCAAGAAAAAGAGTCTGATGAGAAGGAAGGATGATTTGGGTTATGGTGAAAATGCCTAAGCATATGCTGTAAATACTTGAAAGAGCCAGAAGAGGTGGCCAAAATGATAAAGAATGCTATAGAAAAGAGAAGGAAGAAAGTGAAGAAGGTAAATAATGAAGGTATTAGTTTATTTTTCATAAGAAATGGATATAGGATTACTCTGTATTTTTTTTTTTTTTTGGATAGGGGAGGAGCAAGGGTTGCTTGCAGATGAGAGAAGAATTATAATTCTCAACTCTAGAAACACTTTTGTGAAATCTTCCCTGGGGGCTTTTAGACTTCAGTAACCCTTCTAGCTCTGAAAGTCTATGAAAGGAGTAAAACAGAAAACAAATCAATAAAACCCAAAACTCTGAACTTGCTTCTCTAATATCCTGTATGTTGGGTCTGTATGTGCTGAAATATATTCACTTGCTTTTCATGGCTACTTAAAAATTAATACCTTTCATTATCTTACTCATTTCTGTTTCTGAAAATCCAATCTTAAAAGTCTGTTAACATTTACAAAAACAAGGAAAGATTAGAATTGTTTGTATCTGAGAAGGTCTATGCCAGATTTTACACTTTCACTTTTTTCTTTCTCTTCCTATCTCTTGTCTGCCCTCCCTCTCTTTTTATCCATCTCTTTTTTCTTTTCTGTTCCTTCCCACTTTCTTCTCCTGTGGCATTCAGGTTAACAGCATAAATAGAGATTCAAATAGATAATTCTCTAGCTGGTGGCAAGCTTCTTCTATCTTCTCATCCATTTAGTCAACCAGACTTCTACCCATTGAAGATAAATCTGGCTTATTACTGATGAACAAATACAGGGTCAGCACTAAACAAAAATAGGTGAAAATATTTTGTTTTCTTCCACTACTTTTGAGGTGTCACATTCCCATTTCAATGTGTCTAGTTTCCAGTATCCTTATATTGCCTCTGGCTCCCTTGTGCTTGCTTTCTTGTAGGTCCCCTTCCCAACATTCTCTACCACATTGCCATTTATGTGTCCAGTGCCTAGTGTTTTAACCGTTCTGCCTTCAACTTGGTGATATCTAGCTAGCTGCCCTGGTAACTAACTTGTATTCATTTAATGGTTGGTCAGTGTATCATTATTTCATGTACCATGTACATTTTTAACAGGGGCCTTTTGGAGATAGTGCTTTAGTCTAAAGGAGTGACTATAATCAATATTTCATGCATATGAAGGAGAGGTTTGGAGGATAGATAGGAGCTTATGCCTTATGGCTTTTGGACTTATTATAAGAGGTATTTAATACAAAGATCTTTCCTGGTTGCCCTTTTTCCTTCTTACTGTAGATGATTTTCATTTGTACAAAACTTTTTAATTTCTTCTAATAAAAATTAACAATTTTAACTTTTATAATTACTTTCATCCCTTGTTTAACAATTTATTTCCTACTTACAGTTGTAAAAATATGATTTGTTTCTCTTCTAATTTTTTATATGATATTTAATATTCATGTCATGTATTCATTTTAATTTATTGTGGAATATGTTGTAAGACGTTGGTCTGCAGTGTCATCATTTAACATTTATCACTTCTGTGCTATATACCCCTCTGGGTCTCATTTTCCTAATCTATAAAATGAAAGTATTAGATTAGATGACTTATGTCAACTCTGACTCGAAATCTATGATGTTTTAATGGATTATAAAAGAAGCAAGAGTAAATGGATGAGAAAAGATGGAAGGGTTGTACCTGATATCAGTGGAAGGGATGTTCACACCAATGAGATCATAGATAACTCAAAGTATCAGAGTACATAGGAAGCTTAGCAATAAGCCAGAGATATTTAACAAAAGAACAGTCTGCCTTATTGTCTAGAGAACTTCCAAACACTAGAGATACACAAGCAGAAGCTGAATGATCAAATCTCAAGCATATTGTGAGTGGGATTCTGGCAATGAGTTAGATTTGACTAAATGACCTCAAAGGGACTTATGACTCCTTCATAATTCTATTTTTCCACTCATTGCATGATAATAATACTTGTATTTATAAATTTTATATCACAATCTATATTTACTATGAAAGTTTTTCCATTATGTCATTAAATAATATTTTTACCAATGGTAAAAAATTTGCTATTTGGTATTAAACTGCATTTAATGAATTACCAAATTATCTGATCTAACTTTTTCCTATTACAACATACTTGTAAAAAATATTATAGAAATGTAAGCTTTCAGGATCTAATCAATTTCCTATTTACTTTATTCTAGACACGAATGTATGAAGTGATTCTAAGAATTCAGACCTTTCCTGAGTCATTGAAGATTCATGTCTAGAATGACATTTTATTGAATATTGGGGATTTTATACTTATGAAAATTTTTACAATGAAATTCAGCTATCCTGTAAATACTACACATCTGTCACGTGGTATGGCAAACACTCTAGGACCATGACCTTAATATTAAGGGGTACATACAGTATTTTTCAAAACAAAGTAAGGCCAGCATTTATACTAAGGAAAATCCAAGAGCCAGAAGAAGGAAAAAACCTAAACAAATCCAGAAACAACTTAAGGGGATGTGTTGATTATCTCTTTCTTATTTCAAAAGTCACTAGAGATGCACTTTTTTAGTCTAAGTGTTGGAAAAAAATTATCTAAGGAAGAGTCATCTGTATTTTGTACAGTTTACTTAACTACATCAACAAAATAATCTGTTGCAGCTGAACCTATTTGCATATGTATAGGTTGATGTCTCTTTAAATTTTCAAGCATTGCCATGGTTGTGTGAGCCTGTCCATATCACTATGTCTGGCTTAGGGAGAAACTTAATAAGTTTGCCACCTGGAAGCTCAGAAAATAGATGGAAAGGGCCCTAACATCTCTTTTTTGGGGGGGAGGGTAAAATTCTTGGATTAATTTTCCACATCTCCAATTAATAGATAAAATAAAATTATTGTATTTCATTTTTATTGTATAATTAAAGCATTTAGTACTTTTAAGGTTTTAAGATTTTAAATTGGGAAAGTCTGGTTTGGTTGCCTTCTGCCCTAGCAGAGGCAATACTCACACCTTGGAGTTCTCAGATATATTGAAATATTATGAAATGTGACTGTAGGAGCAGAATATTAATCATAGGTTTGTTGTTAGAATTGAAGGTATCCTTTATGAAAAAAGAAGTTATTTCTTCCATGCATTTTTAGTTTAATTCTTCTTTATTCTAAGAATAGGATTTCTATGTTATTAATTTAGTATTATGGTTTTAAAGCTTAAAATTGCACTTAGTTAACAAAAAGAAATGCATTCAATAAACCTTTGTTTATTACCATAATAGATTTAGAACTGTAATGGACCTCAGAAGTCATCTAGTCTAGTCCCTTCATTTTACAGATGAAGAAACTGAGGTCCCAAGAATTAAGTGCTTTGCTCAAGGACAACAATGATATCAAGTGATAGAACCTTGTGTGATTTGTCCTTTTTTCCGAAGAGGGCCGTGACATCAAGAATATGATGACATAACTTGCAAGTGAATTGGATATGAGTGAGGGAGGGCTTTGCAGATGGCCTCCAAGAGCCATCTGGGTCCAATGGCCAGATATAGATCAGGATGACCAGAGATTGGCTAGGAAGCAGTGGGAGACCTTGGTCATTTTAAGGTCTTTCCAAGTTCTCACTTTCAGTGAAGCAACATCCAGTCAATGAATTGGCCTTTTTAAGAAGTGAGTCAAGGGATAGCCCCTTTAATAATGATAAAAAAGTATCAAACTGGTAGGGGAAGACCCCCCGGGTTGCTGGCCAAAAGAGAAACAATTACTTTTTGCGTCCACTAGTGGTAGAGCGTTATGGTCAAACCCAAGATCTGGATCCAGGTTCTCTTTCGATAACACCATGCTGCCTTTCCATAGTCCTATCACAATTTAATTTTGTTGGTTATAACTCTTTTTGCCAATTTAATGAATATAAAATGATTTTATAGTTGCTTTAATTTTTATCTTTTGAGTTCAGATTTTTCTTGTAGTTATTGATCATCTATGACTTTTTTTGTTTAACAACTCACTTCTTGTTCAAAACCTTTGACTCTGTTCATTTGGTAATGACTCTTCTTCTTTTAATTAAAAAAAAGCCCTTTTAATTAAACTAAGAGTGTCAATAGTTTTTTACTCTCAAATGTCCTTTGGCTAAACCAGGACATTAATATAAACATATCCTTTAACCAAAGGCTAACATCCCAGTGTTTTAGACATTAGGAGCAGTGTGTGATTTTCAAGTGGAGTAAATCATTCTCATACCTTATAAAATAATTACTATCCAGAGTTTATAAAGGGACAGCAACATACATGATCTTGACAAATTTATCCAAATTTCTTAGCACTTTAATTTAGGATTTTGTATAACTTGTTGGGACAAGATTAAATCAGTGATCTGATGGGAATTTAAAAAAAAAATATATTCATATGTAACACTCTGTATTATCAGATATGTCTTTGAGCCTGTATTGGATTGCATGCTGTCTTCAGCAGGGGAGGGGGGAGGATGGTGGAGAAAATTTGAAACTTATAGAAGTAAATGTTGAAAACTTAAAAATAAATTAATTTATAAAAAAATAAAATGAAGGAGATATGTGTTCTGTTTGTAGAACAGGAACCAAGTTCTAGCTTTATCATCTCCTGTAAAAGGATCAGACAATCCCATCCAAGGTTCATACCTTACATTCTCTTGTAGAATCTGGATTCATATGCATATTACTTGTCTGTCTCCCCATGCAAATGTTTCTATGTAAGTCTATATCTACATTTTCCACATTTTCAGGAAAGGTTCTTGTCCTCTTGAATTTCTCTCGGATCAGCATTTTAGCTACTCCAATTAAGAATCTGATACCTAGACGTCAGTGTAGTTTTTCCTGAGTAGGCTAAAAGTTTTGGATCATTTCTTGCCATTTTCCTTGCATTATGAGTAATGACTAAATCTTATAAATTTCTTATAGATTTTGGATGTCAGATTTTTTTGATTATGAATTTTTATGGCTAAGAATTCTTTCCCAAAAGTTTATTTTAAAATTCAATATGTTTCTTTTAGGTGCACAAAATTAATTACTTTAACTTAATAAAATAGAATTTGATTTTATTATATGTAATATATAATGTATAATAATGTAATATGATATAATTCACATGTAACATAATATTGATTAAAGACAGCATACCCCGGTGATTAGAAGACAGGCATTGGAACCAGGAACACCATATTGCAGTGGAATTTTTACAAATTTCTCAAAGTGTATTTGAATATTAGGAGGTCATATTATTTAAATGGATCTCCTTTGTATCCTTTGAATCTTGAAAACGTATTCCAAGTCCTCTGCTTTCTGTTCATCTTGTGGAACCATATGTTAGACAAGATTCTCTAGATTCTAGAATTGTCTGTTCAACATGAAAAGCCATTGGGAAGCATGACAAGGGATTTCAGGATATCCTCTTTCTTTCATGGAGAGATACTGTGCTTTAATAGAAAAAGTGATGAACTTGGAATGAGGAAAGCTCTAGGGTCAAATCTGGCCTCTGATACTTTCTACAGTTATCCCTTCTACCTTGTGACTTTCCCCATTGGGTTTTGATATATCTTGGGTAGGCATAAGAAATTAAATGGGAACTAATGTGAAGGCTAGCAGATGACACAGAGCTTATGACTAAATATGGAACCCTAATTTTACAATAAGGTACTGTTAATATTCCATAAAAGAAAAAGAAAAAAAATCAGATTTCCTCTCTGGTATGAAAGAAGGGCAAAAAAATTTATGTGAATTTTCCAGATGTGGGATGAGATAGGATGGGGGGTGGTGGTGATGTAGAAAGGATCCCTATAGTTGTGTGACCATGGGCAAATCTCTTGATTTCTGTGAGCCTTCGTTTCCTCATCTTTAAATGTGGATAATAATATTAGAGTACAGTAATGGGGTAATACGGGTAAAGTACTCTACAAACTTCAAAGGCACTATATAGAGATTAACTATTATGCATACCTATAGAACACCCTTCACCTTCCATTGAGTCCCTCTTACAAAATGAATTTAGCAAAATAAAGTATATTAGAGACAATAATTTGGAGTTGAAATTTATCTGAATACAATTTGTGTGAAATCTCTTGATACTTTCATACAGAAGATAGAATGGTAAAATTAAAATTAATTGAATAGATAATAATCATCATCGCTAGCATTTCTGTAGCAAAACACTATACATATGTTATCTCATTTGATTTTTCACAACTCCCCCCCCTCCTTTTTTTCTCTTGCGAATGAAGAAACTGAGATAAAGAGATTAAGTGAGTTGTTTAGGGTCACATAGCTAAATAAGTAGTAGTAACTCGATAAATTCATACAATAAAATATTTAGGCAGTCACAAAATCACCAAGAGAAAAAGAGAGCTTAGGAAAATTTTTCTCCTACTGGAAATGATATTTTTACAATGTGGACTTAATAGACAAGACACATGGTATCTGTTTGAGAGGTCTTTACTTCTCAAAATCGCAGTTCTTAATGATTCTCAGTTTCTAACCAAAGGAAGAACTTGTTTTTTCCCCCTCTCAGTGCTTTCTTTTATTAGGAAATTCCTGATATTTTAAATAAACACACTGAGGTTGCTATTAGATACACTTTTCTGTTTATTTATCATGTGATTGTAATTCTTATGGTTCATCAGAATGTAGAGCAAGTTGCGTAATCTACTACTTAAGTGCATCAAATGAAGGCTTTTAGCTAATTTTCCCTTTTTTTCTGGTGGTTGTTTTTTAGTATGTGTCCCTTTGGAGGATACATTGTCATGAAGCTTCAGTCTTTATAAATTTTCTATGAGTACTCTCTTAAGTACTCATTTGGGATCAATTGATTGAGAGAGAGGGGGAAAAACACTGAGAGGAGTTTAGTATGAGAGAAAACTTAGACCTATCTGTCTTCTCCAGTGACATCATGGA
The DNA here is from genome assembly GCA_023548195.1 of Bettongia penicillata ogilbyi. NCBI lineage: Eukaryota > Metazoa > Chordata > Mammalia > Diprotodontia > Potoroidae > Bettongia > Bettongia penicillata. Next base: position 52,336 of record JAJHZJ010000175.1, read on the forward strand.
ATTGATATTGGACCTGAAGTTAGGAAACCTTCAGTTTAAATCATCCCTTAGAATTGATTCTTAACTTCTGTGTGCCTCAGCATCCTCATCTGTAAAACGGAGATTATAATAACACCTACCTCATGGATTGTTGTGGGGATTCAGATGAAATAATGTGTAAAGGGCTTTGCAGATCTTAAAATGCTCTATTGTTATTTTCTAATATTATAGTATGCAGTGGTATTTATCATCCAAGTTTTGAAATTACCAAGAGTAAGGGAGCAATGTTTCTCTGATCTTTGAATTCCGGTGCAAGCCTAACTCCCCTTTATTCTTATGCCCAAAGAGTAACAGAAACCTGGTTTCCTGTTCCTAGAGTAACTTCAGATTTCCTGGTCGCAATCAAGATAACAGGGAGGGATGCAGTAAGTGGGGAATAAATAAAAAAGAAAGGTCTTAGTTTTCCATCTCTTTCTTTTTTTACCTCATGTCACTTTTATTCTTTTTCATAATTCTCTTCATTTTCCTCAATTTTTACAAAGTACCTAAAGGGTACTTTATGAACTCTTTTTTCCCTTCTCCAAATTTAAGGACCTAGCATTAATGCATGAGACTTGCCATGGTAGGTCAGAACCAGGTCCTTCCAGCCTCATAACTTCTTGCTCACAATGGCATTAAGGGATGCCTTGTGGAAAAATACTGCAGTTGTCCTTGATGTTAATCCTGAAAAATTAATGAATAATCCATTATGGCGCTATGATACTTTAAGGATCTGGGACGTCATGTATTGAGGTATTCCCTCAATCCACTCAGATCATGTCCCTTTTGTACCTTAGTAGACAATGTTTGTGAGTTACTATACCCAGCATTTTCCTTATTTGCTGGCTAATGTTCTTGTGAAGAATTTTTCCAAATGTAGTTCAGTTAGTCCTTGGACCACAGACACATACTGAGTCAGCTAACCACAAATGTTTATTAAACACATGCAGAAAAAGAAGTCTTTTTCCTCAAGGAGTCCACATAGTACTAGAGAAATGTAACATGTAAACAGGTAAATTAATATGATGTAATTTGAAGGTAGAATAAAACACTAAAAATTGGAAAAGGGGCTCAAGAAATATTTGCTATAGATAGGTAAGATCTGACCTGAACCGTCAGGAAAACTGGAAATGCTAATAACTAACTTCCTTAAAGGTTTGAGAAGATTTTATATTGATTGTCATAACAACCCTGTGAGGTTGGTGCTATTATCGTTCTCTTTTTACAGATGAGGAAACAGAGACTAAGCAGGGTTTTTTTCCCCAAAAATACTAGTAAGAGTCTCAGGTGAGGTTTGAACTGAGGTCGTCCAAATCTGTTCATTATCTCAGTAAGAGAAGACCAATATGAACTCAGGAAGACCACAGTTGGACACACTCTACCTTGATCCTGACATAGTGATGCCATTTTGGTCCTTTTTGAGTGCAAAGGACAACAGCCAACTAACCAAAGAGTTAGAAGTGTTAACGGGTTCCCTGAACTTGTCTTTTTGAGTTGCCAAATTTTCCAAAATGCTGGACCTAGAGTATGCAGAGGCCCTGAACATATCAAAGACAATACCTTTCCTCCTCCCTGAGTTGATATAATTTGTTCGCACACCAAGCTGGACTCCCTATGTGTCCTTGGGAGTCAAGACAGGTGCCAGTCAATGGGCAATGGGGAGCCATTGAATGACAAAGTCATATTTGTTTCTTGAGGAGATATTTTAGACAGTTGTATGGAATTTGGATTGGAGAGAGGAGAGCCTGAAAACAAGGAAAATGATTAAGAGGCTATTACAGTAACACAATGCAGCAATACAAGCAGGAGCTTATGATGACTTGCATTAGGAAAGGTCCTTTACCGAACTCTAATCTTTCCAACTTGGTACAACCTGCAAGATCTTCTGATCTGTTGGCATAGACTTTAAGGATCCAAAGTCTTTGTCATGCCATAAGGAGATGTAAGGGCAGGGCTTCAGTAAAGACCACATCCAGTATAGATTATTTAGAACTTTTATGAAGCTGTTCATGTTTGGCCTGTGTTGACTCTTGGAGAAGTGTGTCTTATAAATGTAAAGTACTGCTTTCTATGTTTCCTCTTTAGAATTCTAGAGTTGAATGTTGTGGGATTTAACGAATTAAGTCTGTACCTAGACACTTAGATTTTATTTTCCTGTCAGCCTACATCTTTCTGGTCTGAGAAGAAGAGGGAATATAAGAAGAATGCCAAAGGAAGGCAGAGATTAGAGATTAAAGAGAGACCTTTCCTATGAAATACTTTTAGAGTATATCTACAGATAACTTTTCAGTTATTAACAGATTGTTAGCACTGCCAAGATCTCCCGAACAGGGAAAATCTTTTTAAGAGTTAAAATGTCATTAGCCAAATATATTCTTGAGTAGAAATAGCTCAGATTTATTTTTATAGTCTGAAGAGGGTGGCCAGTAGGTGATGGGGTAGCTTGACTTTCCTGGGGGAGCAAGATTCTACTGCTGGGCTTGTTTATTTTGTTGATTGAATGAAACTGCTTTCTCATTTCCTGTGATCGGATACATGGTGAGCAGATTGGAGCTTTAGGGGCTCTATGTTGCATGGACTAGAGAAGAGGCAAACATTATTCAAGTGGCACACAGCAACACCTAATTAGAGCTGTTAGGATAAGCATCCCCTATAACGTCCTGGTTTTCTGAACCTTTTAGAACATGATTTGGGCTCCAAGTTATTCATTTTGTTAACCTTGGACATTCTTTTACACTTCTTTTTGCGCTTTCTCTGTGACTTGAGTCTACCCAACAATTGAAGTTTAGCTTTCACTTAGCTGGAGAAATGGAAAGAAGTGGCTTGTTGGTTGGAGAAGTATTTCTATTTGGCCAGACTGCCACCCTACATTATGCTGTAAACACTTTTTTTTCCCCTGTAAACATTTTCAAAATGAATATTGAAAACAATTCTAATTATGGGTATAATCTCCTCAGTTGACAAGTATGATGAGTTAATTCCATATTTTATGTGAAAAATTCTCAGCATTTTCAAGTGTTTTAGGAACTGTTATTGTCATTGTTTGTCTACAATGATCTATTTGCAACTGCATTCTTGAGGGAGAACTTTTTCTAAACAAGACAAACATTGAGTTTTGTTTCCAGAATAGAACTGCGGCTCTTACTTGGTGTTTTTCAGGCTGGTCACCTTGGGTTTCTTTTTTTTTTCTTTCTCATAAGCAGTTAGCCCATTTATTTTCTTGAGATGTAAAGTGAAATACTGTAGTTGAGAACTGACAAAAAGGGGGAATTGAATAGAGCTTCTAAATTGTAGGATAGATGGAAGCAACTGCTTTTCAGTCACTCTTTATGGGTCTGATTAAAGTGGAAGTGGAAGTAAGTTTTTCTTGTACCTTTTCTTTCTTTGTCAGTGTTGCTCACTGGTCTTCTCTTCCCTCCAATATCCCCTAAACTCCAGGACTTGGTTTTCTCCATCTTTCTGTAGTTACTTGGAGACCAGTTCACTTTTTTTTTTTTGTTGAGACTACACCTCCCATTTATTCTTTCCTCTGCAGACAGGAGATGTAGGTTTTTGCTTTCCCCAGGTCTGATTCCTGAAATAAGCAACCTCTAGTTTGTTTTTCAATAGGTTTTCTGGAAAAAAAAACAACCAACAAACCAAAAAGCCAAACAAAATAAAAAATGGCAAGGGTGCAGAGGTCTTAAAAAGCTAAGCCTGGTTCTTCCCTGCAAATACCTGGCAGATTGGGTTTAATATTTCTCAATACCTTCCTCTTTCTTTTCTAAATTACTTTTTTTTTCCAGATCTGATCCCTGGTCAACTCTTTCCACGGTCTAAAGTCCCTATTTATCTTTCCTATATAGGTTGTGTGAAATTTACCCTCTCCCGTTGTGGAGAGATGAAGGATCTGTGAAAATTGTAAGCTTGGATTCTGTATCTCAATGGATAGAGAAAGCCATGGTGCAGAGTGGAGCGAATCCTAATTTACAAACAATTGCACCTCTCCCTAATGGAGATACCCCCTTGCTAAAGCAAAGCATGTGGATGATCAGTTCTTGGAGATGCTATGGAGGGAATTTTTGTTCAGGCAGTGGTTGAACTAATTGTTTGCTAAGGTCCCTCCAAATCTGTGATTCTGTTATTTTTTCTGATAATGGGGAACACAAGACCATATAAAGAGTCCAGCACTCTCACTCTCATAATGTCAGGGTGGAGGAACTTAGCCAGTTCTTTGTAAAATTTCTTTTCCTCTCCATTTTCTTCAGCAGATATTTGATTTAGAAACTATAATCCATCCATCTACTTAGTTATAACTTTCTTATGTGTTAAGGTTTCATTTATTAGAAGAACGTTAGTATCGGTAGGTTGAAATTTCTCTAGTAGTATATTAATACTTTGAGCCTCTCTGGGCTCTGGGCTTTCACAAATCAGGTCTGTTCTGCGTCTTTCCTGCTTCCCCCACCCAAGGGCCATATTTTCTTTTGGGTTTATTTGCCTCTACCCAAGGAAATATTAAAATTTGTTTGTATCTAATTTTACACAAGTGTGGATAACAGAGTCCCTGGCCATCACATAAGCTCACAATATAATAAATATATAATGAGTAGAAGAAAACCTTTATTTCACCCCACAGAGAAATGCAGAAGGTGCAAAAGCCTCACAGGAGCCCAAGAGCAAACATAGAAAACTCTACAAAGGACTCATAAACTCCCTTTAGGAGGGAACTGAAATAGAGGTGGGTTGTTAGTGGGTCAAAAATCCAAAATTCTGATGAATTTATAGTCTTGCCATGGAACTCAAAAGTTTTTTGAGCTTAGAGTTACTCTCAACGCAAGCCTCAAGGTTGATGTTGTCCCTAAAATTTTCTTTCTCTGCTAGATGACTAAACTCTATTAGTGTGCTACATAGAAAAATTCCCCCTTGTTAGAGTTTAGGATATTTGTCATGAACTATCCTCCTAGGGAGCAAGCAAAGTTTGATTTTCCTATGTGTTTCTGCAGGAATTCTGGACTTTCCACTACTGAATAGGTTGCTGCCATTTTTTATTCTGGAAACATCCCCTATTAGTTACTGTTTTCTTGATGGAGTTCGTAAGAAAGGGGTGGGTGACTACATGTAATTATTATGGCTTTCTGCTGCAAGACAGCATTAAAGGTTCCTACAAGGAGCAGAATGTGCACATGCACAGATGTTCCCTTCCACCAATCTCCTCCCATCCCGTTTTAATTTATTGAACTCTAGTCTGATCTTTGAACAGGAAAAAGGTGATCAAAAAAGATTGAGAAGGTCAGGCATTATGGTTCACAGAGGGATGACACCTCCAGTGAGATCCCCTTTCTCCCCAGAGTCCCAGTCAACTGGTCATCTTGAAAGCATCCCCAAGCAATAGTCCCAGTCCCCAGAAAACAATTGGTGTCTTTTTCATTCTCTTATTCCACCCTATAAAAGAAGATGTGTGTTTATCAAATTGATGAGGAAAGTCCCTTGATTAATCCCATACCTTCCTCCCTGATAAGGACTTTACAATATCTTTAACAAATTAAACTTAAAACTGCACTAATACTTTTGAAATAGCCTGCATAATTGGCTTCTGTATTTTATTTTGTGCATTTAAAAACATTATTTTGAGAAGTCCATGGTCTCTGAAGGGGTCCATGATATAAAAAAGGCTAAGAATCCTTGCTTTGTTCTCAGAAAGGAGAAATAATTTGCCTAAGCAAGGCTGGGACTTGATTCAATGCTCAGTTTCCCAAAAGATTTTAAATAGAAAATCTTCCCCAGGCTTTCTGGGAAGTTACCACCTTTCTAAACTTATCTATCTATATCAGTTTTTTTTCTTGTAGTTACATTACTAGCTCAGTATTTGCTTATCAATAAACTGGAATTTGTTTCCCTTACAACACTTGTGTTTCTGCTATTTCTGATTTTCTTCACCTGCAAAGGTCCTGTCAACATAATTATTCCTCTTTTGTCCACATACAGACAAAATGGTATAGACTATCCATTTTTGATGAGGATATTAGTAGGGAACAAGCTTTCACAAGTGATATCCAATGATGGATCATATCTGTACATTTCACAATTAACTGAAAGATGTTGAAAATATAGGATCTCATTATGCTTGTTGGTTGAGTATGAAAAAATGGTTCATCCAATAGAACAAAACACAGCCTTATAAGCTCTCTCATATGTCAAAATCATTTAGGATTCTTTGAAATATATAACAACAGAAACAATCTTATTCAGTGACCCTATGATAATAAATATGAATTAGTGGAAAAGCACTTATTCAGTGTGTGCTAAATTCTAAATATATAAATAGGAAAGCAGAATAGCACCTGAGCTTAAGGAATACAAATAGGAAATTTCAGATGGAAAATCCTGTGGTTGATAGGGTATGGAAACAAGGTAAATGGTAATGCATCTTATTTAATGTCTTTTCCACCAATGAAACCATATCTATTTCTGACATTGAGCTATTAGGCAGAGTTAAGGACTTTGGTGGTGAGAACTTTCTTTTCTTGGGGTTCAGTAGCTGTGGCTATTTATATTCAGTGGACAAAGTGCATCTCTGCAAGAACTGCTCCCCTGTTGATGGCTGTGGGACCTGGGTTGGTAGCAGGATTGGTGATCAGGGAGATACAGCTATTTTCAGGGCTCTTGGTTTACTTGTCCATCAATGGCAATTGGTTAGTGGTTGGTATTGGTGGTTGCAGGAATAGTGGGCTTCTTCTACACAAAAGTTGCTTTCTTTTGAAGATGGCCATGGCATTTAAGACTCGTGGTCTAGGCCACTTATTGTGTAGATCTCAACTCATAGTTTAAGAGGCACCAAAGGGGTTGCAAGTGGAAAAAGTTTTAAGAAGCCCTGGAGGAGCATTGGAGTTTGTGGGGCTCTGGGGCTCAGGGTTCTTGGCTGTCTCTTTTGGGATACTAGGGAAGATGGTTGTTAATGTGGTGGCATTGGTTTGACTTGCCTGCCACATGTCATTTATTGTTTCCACCTTAGGATGCCATGCTGCCTCATCTAGGGTAGTTTGCCATTCTGTTTTTTTTTTTTTAATGCCTTAAGACAAGACATGTTTGCTAAAGGTATTCACCATACTAATGCCAGGTCAGGGTTCCCCATGGATGGTGAAGTCCTTCAAATCCTGTTTGTGGATGACATTGTATAGATTGTGCCAAACCTTAGGATGTTGTGGAGCTTCCTCAAAACATGGCCCTTCACATAGAAAGACCAGATGGAGGAAGAATGTTTATTGCCCAGATTTCAGACATTGCAGTATCTATGGCATTAGGATGGACAAACAATAAAAGCTTGCCTAAAATATGTATATCTAGGATAGGTAATATAAATGTAAATTGAGCTGAGCCCAGAATTGAAAAAGAGGAGAGGAGAGAGCTAGATGCTTTTGGGGAAAATTGCAAGTAATCCTAAGTTCGTTATGAAAGTGAAAACCCATCTTTCTAATACTAATATTCAATGGTGTTGCTCTGTGGAACCAAGATATGGAAGACCATTGTTGCTGAAGTGATCGACGTGAATATCACAAAGAGGGCAATTGAAGGGTGTATGGGGATGTGTGAGCAGGTTGCAACACATAAGCAACAAGAACTTCAAAAGGATAGCTTGTGTACAGCATATTGTTGAACAGTTGGATGAGAAGATGGGCTGTGCATGTAGCAAGAACAAGCATTAACAAGTGGACAGTCAGAGTCCGGCCAGAGCTTTTTTGGTAACCAACCATTGAACGTCTGGAGAAAGTGATCCTCCAGAATGTTGGGTAGACGCTCCTCTTGAACTTTTGGAAGAACATGGACAAGAGTCACACAAGAAAGGCAGGAATGGTTGGGTTGCAATCTGTATTATCAGGAGGAAATTTAAAATTCATAAGATCAGTAGTCCATTTGCATTTTGAGAATCATTTTAGAAGAGTCTGTCTTATCAAGTCATGGCTATTTACTGAGAGATACGAAATGAAGCTGCTTAACATGGCTTACTTTCAATCTTATTCATAGTTTGAAAGTCATATAAATGAATGGTGGAAGAAATAGTATCTTTCTGGGCTACCTTCTCTTAATTAAACAAACCAGAGTCTTCTCTGTATCTAAATTCTCGATAGTTTGTCTTATCCTGGGTAATAGGGTAAAGTAGAAGCATAAATTATTAATCATCTACAATTTTCTCATTTTCATCTTCATGGATGTCTCATTTGCAAAAAAAGAAAAAGTACCTTAGTAGGAGGACTATTGAAATGTTTAGAGATTTCGCATCCTCATTAAGCTTATAAATATTTTTTAGGGTAAAAGTGAAGAGAGGGCAGAAGGACACATTGAGTTTCTGGCATCATTGCTTCTTTATGTTTTAGAAGAAATCCTTTCAATTCAATCCAGAGTTTTTCACAGGCTTCTTAAGTCCAGGCAGGCATAGCTAAAAAGAAAGCAGACTTCACTAACTGGTATTTCCAAAGTTCTCAATGAATAGGCACCAGATTTATATTCAGAAGAGCAAATAATGAAGTTATTTACAGAACATCATGCTCTACCCAGGATAAAATGATCACCTGAAATCTCATTATCCTGTTGATTGACTCAGTTATGGACCTTCAACACCTTACCTCCCTCAGCCTCTTCTTCCCTCTCCTTGGAGGGCTGGAGAGTAGGGCATTAAATTCCTCCAAAATTTTCCTTTATTGAGTGACTGAGGTTTGAATTTCCCAGCTAACTCTCCACTTTTCATCAGCAATTCTGTTTGTGTTGTGCTCCACAGAACATCATGACCCTGCACAGGATACCTTTTGGTCCCTCCCTCACCTTTTTAGCTTCCCTTTGTGTGTTGTCATCCTCCATTAAATTGTTAGCTCCATGATGGCAGTAACTATTTTTCTTTTTTTTTTTCAATTTATATTCCCTGCATTTAGCATAGGGTCTGACACACAGTAAGTGTTTATAAAGTTTTACTGAATGAAATTATTTATGAAAATGAATTTCTTAAAAAAGGCATTATACATTGTAGGTATTATTGAAAGAATGGATGTTTGATATTTTGAAATGCTAAAGTTTAATAAAATATTGTCATTACAGGTGTTGCATTATTTTATGGCAAAATGGGCTTTAAAATAGTTATGATTTCCAGATTTTCACCTTATGATTTTCAAATAATGTAAATAGAAAGGAAACTTAGACTACATTAATAGAAGTATGTTGTCTGGAATGAGGGAGGAGATAGTCTTGCTGTTAAATTCTTCTTTTCCTGGTTCTTAAAATGTATTTAGAGGAAAATCCGTCAGAATTTTTGTCCTGTGCTTAGATGCCCCTTGTGGCAACTCTATAGAGAAATTATCTCTTATCACATATGTTGAACAACTGCTTTGAGGACTAACAGGTATTTACAAAAGCTCCTTGGCTTTAAATGGCAGTAAATGCTGTATTGGTAGCTATTTCTTTTTAGATTAGTAAGCTTAATCAATGAATAAGCATGATTTACTGAACTGAATTAAATTGAAATGTACCAGAAGGAGTGTCATGCTTCATAGAACACTCAGGCAGGAAAATGTCCTTGAGGAAAATGTCTCATTTTTTTCCTTTTTCTTTGGGAAGAATCTTATTTCTGTATGGTAGAGTTAATTTTAAAAACTGTACCAGACAGATGACAAATAAGTCTCAACTTTAAGAGACTATTTGGTGGCTTTCACATGTCAGAATATTACAAATTATATGTTGATGCTAATGCATAATTATTACTTCTGAAAATAATTCTGCAATGCATCTTTTGAAACTCTTTAGTCTTAAATGCCCATTAGCTATGGAATGAAATGTGATTTCATTTTTGGCATGGAGTTCAAATAGCTCCATTTGTTTTATTTCATTTATCATTTTGACACCTGTGGATTAAATTATGAGAAGGGAGAATAAATCTTATTTTTGTTGCGTGAGTAGACAGTTTGTGTCTTTTCTTTCTCTTTTTTTCTTTCTTTTCTGCTCATTTCTACTGGAAAGGAAGAATCTATTTTTTTTAAATAACCACTTCCATCCTCTTCATATGTTTAATTGATTCCTAGAGATTTGTTTCTTCTTTGGAAAGGCATACAAAATTGTCATATATTAATGCTCAAACATTTGCAGATTAGTGAAGTTCTTATAGTAAGCTCTGGGAAGGTTGGAGGAATCTTTAGAAGAGAAATTCACGGGTTATAAATATTTAAGACCATCAAGCAAATGGAAATAATTAGCAACAAAAATACCTTTAGCTCTTGGTACACCAAAGGCTTCTCCTAGGAGAAAAGGCAGATCACAGATTGTAATCAAATCTATTCCTTTGTTACAATGGTGCCTAAATCGGCTCAATGGTTGTGCTCCTCACATTGCCATTTCTTCTTATATTTTTTTTTCCTAAATATAAATTTATTTATTTAACTTTTTACATTCATTTTCACAAAATTTTGGGTTCCAAAATTGCTCCCCATTTATCCCCTCCCCGCACCCAATACACCAAGCATTCTAATTTTGCCTATCACCAATCTGCCCTCTCTTCTATCATCCCTCTCTTCTCTTGTCCCCATCTTCTCTTTTGTCCTGTAGGGCCAGACGACTTTCTATTCCCCATTAACTGTATTTCTTATTTCCTAGTAGCAAGAACAATACTCAACAGTTGTTCCTAAAACTTTGAGTTCCAAATTCTCCCCATCCCTCCCTCCCCACCCATTCCCTTTGGGAAAGCAGGCAATTCAATATAGGCCCTATCTGTGTAGTTTTGCAAATGACTTCGATAACAGTTGTGTTGTGTAAGACTAACTGTATTTCCCTCCATCCTATCCTGCCCCCCATTGTTTCTATTCTGTCTTTTGATCCTGTCCCTCCTCAAGTGTTGACTTCAAATTGCTCCCTTCTCCCATTGCCCTCCCTTCCATCATCCCCCCCACCCTGCTTATCTCCTTCTCCCCCACTTTCCTGTATTGTAAGATAGGTTTTCATGCCAAAATGAGTGTGCATTTTATTCCTTCCTTTAGTCGAATGTGATGGGGGTAAACTTCATGTTTTTTTCTCAGTTCTCCTCTTTTTCCCTCCACTGAAAAGTCTCCTGCTTGCCTCTTGAATGACAGATAATTTACCCCATTCCATATCACTCTCTCTCCTCCCAGTACATTTCTTTCCCACCATTTATCTTAATTTCTTTTAAGATATGGTCCCATACTATTCAATTAACTCTGTGCTTTCTGTCTCTGTATGTGTGTGCACGCATGCATGTGTGTGCATGTGTGTGTGTGTGTGTGTGTGTGTGTGTGTGTGTGTGTGTGTGGTCCCACCAACTACCCAGATACTGAAAAGTTTTAAGAGTTACAAATATTGTCTTTCCATGTAGGAATGTAAACAGTGCTCCTTTGGTAAGTCCCTTATGACTTGTCTTTGCTGTTTACTTTTTCATGCTTCTTCTCATTCTTGTGTTTGAAAGTCAAATTTTCTTTTCAGCTCTGGTCTTTTCATCAAGAATGCTTGAAAGTCCTCTGTTTCATTGAAAGACCATATTTTCCCCTGAAGTATTATACTCAGTTTTGCTGGGTAGGTGATTATTGATTTCAGTCCTAGTTCCTTTGACTTCTAGAATATCCTATTCCATGCCCTTCAATCCCTTAATGTAGAAGCTGCTAGGTCTTTTGTTATCCTGATTGTATTTCCACAATACTGGAATTGTTTCTTTCTAGCTGCTTGCAACATTTTCTCCTTGACCTGGGAACTCTGGAATTTGGCTACCTTATTGCTAGGAGTTTCTCTTTTTGGATCTCTTTCAGGCGGTGATCGATGGATTCCTTCAACACTTATTTTGCCCTCTGGTTCTAGAATCTCAGGGCAGTTTTCCTTGATAATTTCATGAAAGATGATGCCTAGGCTCTTTTTTTGATCATGGCTTTCAGGTAGTCCCATACTTTTTAAATTGTCTCTCCTGGATCTATTTTCCAGGTCAGTTGTTTTTTCCATGAGATATTTCACATTCTCTTCCATTTTTTCATTCTTTTGGTTTTGTTTTGTGATTTCTTGGTTTCTCAGGAAGTCATTAGCCTCCATCTGTTCCATTCTACTTTTGAGAGAACTATTATCTTCAGTGAGCTTTTGAACGTCTTTTTCCATTTGGCTAATTCTGCTTTTGAAAGCATTCTTCTCCTCATTGGCTTTTTGAACCTCTTTTGCCAATTGAGTTAGCCTATTTTTTAAGGTGTTATTTTCTTCAGCATTTTTTTGGGTCTCCTTTAGCAAGGTATTGACCCATTTTTCATGCTTTTCTTGCATCTCTCTCATTTCTCTTCCCAGTTTTTCCTCCACCTGTCTAACTTGATTTTCAAAATCCTTTTTGAGCTCTTCCAGGGCTTGAGCCCACCGGACATCCACCTGGGGTGTCTGGGATACAGAGGCCCCGACCTCCACGTCTTTCCCTGATGGCAAGCATTGTACTTCGTCATCAGAAATGAAAGGGGGAAACATCTGTTCCCCAAGAAAGTAGCTTTCTATGGTCTTATTTTTCTTCCCTTTTCTGGGCATTTTCCTAGCCAGTTACTTGACTTCTGAGATTCCTCTCCACCCCTGCTTAGATCTGCCCAGCTACTGCTTGTGGTCTCAGATTCCAATGCTGCTCCCCAGTGGCTGCTATTCAATGTGAGCTTAAGTTCTGGTGCTCAGGTGGGGGTAGGGCCACCTCCCAGGCTCAGTTCCTTCTTGGGGTTTGTGCAGAGACCTTCAACAATGGAGCTTCTCCTTGCTCCAGGAGTCCCGGGCCACCGCTGCCTCTGCTGCTGCCTCCTTAGTGGGCCCGAGTCATGGAGACACCCTGCTCCCCTCTCGGCCAGCCCAGAAGTCTCTCTCACTGACCTGTGGCAGGGCTGGGCTCCACTCTCTGGAGTGTGACGGACCCCTGGGGATGGCTTTCCAGGGCTCTCTGGAACGGAAATCTCTTCCACTGTGTTTCTGCATGGCTTGTACGGCTCCAGAATTTGTGGGGAGTTCTTTTTACAGGAAATTTATGGGCTGTGGGTTTGGAGCTAGGATACGTGAGTCTTTCTACTCCACCATCTTGGCTCCTCCCCCTCTTCTTATATTTCTTAAAGTGATTGATTATATATGTATTTGTTTTAAGATAGTTTCTTATGAAAGTATATTGGAACCATGTCTGTCTCACACTTCTCAATAGTTTGATTCAAATAGGTAATCTAGTCCAGCAGTATGTGATTTCACACCAATGATGTCCAGAGAAACACTCAAAGCTTGTATTTCAAAAGCATCACAGATCCTGAAATTGCTTCAACAGCAAAGCCCTAAATACATGTTTTTTCATTTCATGCATTCATCTAAAAAGTTGATACCCAAGATAGAAGTGATTTATTCCTATGTATAAAAAGAAATTGGATAAAATCCTTCAGATTCTGCAGGTCAAGTTGCAAAATTCTTTCTCTTTTTTTCTTAAAAAATGTTTTACTGATATCTTTTATGCCCTACTGTCCCCAGAAACAGAACATTCTCTTGTAATAAAGCATAAGGTAAGCAAAAACAACTGTACAAAATGACTGTATCTACCAATGTATGTGTCTGACAATAGTAGCCTTAGTAGCTTCTCATCTACAAGCATCATCCCCCTTTCAAGAGAAGGGAGGTGTTTGATCATCTGTTGTCTCGTATTCATTTGTCCAGAGTTCAACATCCTTTTTGGTGATCATTTTATTAACATTAACATAATTGTAGTCATTGTGGCTCTCATTCATTTGATCTTGCTTTGCAAAGTCCTCTCTTAGACTGCCTAATTTAGTTTATAGTATGGTTTGTTTTGTTTTAACAGTACTCTGCCATTTGTTACTTTTCTTCCTGAGGATGGGTCTTTGATGCCATATTATCAAATCATCTAGGGGCTTGGGGCAGCTTATTCAATGGATAAAGGACTCTGTAATTACAAAACCACAAATATAAGTATCTTTTCAGGAGGAAAGATAAAGGATAGATCATCTAAGTAGAATTGCCTCTCTTCTTAGAGACTTTGATTTAGTTCATGCTTAATGGCTTGATGGAATTTTGCCTTAAGAATATTTCTGATCTTTTTAAGGGTCTTAATTCCTTTCATCATCTGTGGCATATTGGCAAGTCTTGTTGGTTTAACTCCAGACTTCAAATGTTTCATTTTATTTGGAAAAACTGTAGAAAAGCTGAACAATAAGCTATACATTTTTATGGAATAAGGATTTGTCTAGAGGTAATCCCTTTTATATCAGACTTAGCATGGGACTTTTTTTTTTTTGGAAAAAAGTAGTTCAAAATATTCTAGAAGAAGCATTTTTGTGTATGGATATGGGAGTCTATAATTCTGCAGTATTTCATTTTTGTGATGTCTTGGAAACTTTAAACTCTATCCTTTATTCTTTCAAGGTGCTCTCTTTCTTCTGCCATTCCATTCATGCATCAGACTATATCCCAAGAATTTGCTTCCCTTTCTACCTACTATCACTAAACAATTACTGACATCCCACTTCCCTTCTTACATGGCAATTATAAAGATGTGAATTTATTCTCCTTTCTAAACCTTTAAGGATGACTTTTTAATGGGCATCCACTATGCTTATATTTTTCTACACAGATTTTAAAGAAAAAAGTCTTCATGAATTTCTTTGTTGAAAATGTTATTTTTAATGTTTTTTTTGTTGTGTCACAAGTTCTCATTTTTACTTATTAACATCCCAAAAACAGTAAGTCAATTTTAGTGAACTTACATTTCTATGATCTATATAATTTTGAAAACTATTTTTTAGGCTTTAAAGGAATCTTTCTGGTTTATTTTTACTGAATGCAGTATGGAGAACTCCTGAGGTACTAAAACGAACTGATGAATTTACAAGTCTGATACTGAAAATCATGATTTCTGTTTGGGTTGGATATTTATGCAACATTTTTCATAACTTCATTGAGATCTGTAGAAGATCTTAATGAAAGATTTTAGAAAATATATCTTATCTTATTCTAACCAGGAAAACCTGGGTTCAAGGCTCACCTCTGGCACATACTAGCAATGTGATCTTAGAAAATTAGGGCTCTTGAAAAACATATTAAACTATCAGTTGCAGAAAAGTTGTACAAAATTGCATTGGTAGAAGTTTCCAGAGTTTCCTCTACCATTGAAATAATAAATCTAGTCCCTATCCCTATTCCTTGTTCTGTGACAGATGAATGTGAATGAGCCAGGGCTGCTATTTTATCAGTTTAGGAAACTCCCAGTTTCCTGGAAATGCCTTGCATCAAGCTATGATTTCATATCCTTGATCACACTGCTGGTTAAGTATCTGAGGAGAGATATGAACCTGGGTCTTCTCGACTCTGTGCCTAGCACTTTTATCTGCTTGTACCACAGGTTTTTTAACCTGATTTGGAACCTGAACATCTTTGGGGTAACTATTTCAATTTATTTGATTTCCTTTGTAATTCTTTATATTTCATTGTATACATTTATAAGCCTTATTCTGAGAAGGGCTCCACAGGCTTCATCAGATTGCCAAAGGGTATGCTCAGAAGATTAAGACTCCCCCCCCCCTCCCCCTGTTATAGGGAGATCTAGCCTGGTGTTTATATGTAGAGTTCAACATTTGAATCCATTCTGAGAGTGAGGGGATAAAGTGTGAAACCTGAATGGATGTGACTGATGGAGGCTCACTTCCCGCTGCTGGTCTTTTAATTACTGCTTGATTAGTGATCGTGTGCCCCATGGGATGATTGGAAAGCCATTAGCTCTCCCTACATGAAACACAGTGAAAGACAAAGCATCAGGGTTACCTTTTCTAAATATATACAATGCAAATGGGGTTGGATGAATTTCCAAAATATTATGGCAATAAATAAATCTGTTATTCAGGACCTCTGATTTGTCTTTCCTAAGCTATAGAATAGATAAGATGGTGAATTAAGGGAAAAGGAACATTTAAAAAACAAACCCCAAAACCAGCCAGCAATTTATTCCAAGTAACCTGGGAGGATTTCAAACTGTGTTTCCTTTGTGCTGCTAAGAGATGAGATAACACACAGGCACTTAGGGGCATTCACCAGGAATTGACCTACCTTGCAGCTGAAATCCTGTTTAAACTTGGAGTTTGTTCATCTATGGAGTCATTGTAAACAGGAAGGGCTGTGTCATTCATTTCATTTATTAGTCTGCCTGAAAATCTAGTCTCAGAAAAAAAAAGCAAGGACTTCTAACTGATTGGAAGTTAAATGGAGGTGGGGGTGTAAGAGAGACAGATATAGAGACATGCAGAGAAACTGAGGTAGAGACAGACACAGAGACTTCACAGAGATAGACACAGAGAGAAATAGAAAGAGACAGAAAAGAGAGTCTCTGGAACTGTTTTTCCTTTTGTTCAAATGAAGAGACAGATGATTTTAAAAGCAGTAAGAACCTCATTATGACCAAATTCGCTTGTGCAGCTGCTTGCTGAGAATCTCTTGTGGGTCTCCTGTGTTTAGTGGCCATGGAGATTAAGCTTAGTGTTTCATGGGAAATGAGCTGCACACAGCATCATTGCCTCTATACTTTCATAATTTCATAACTTCATTTCTTGCCTGAGATCATCAGATACAAGCCTGTGAGTGAGATGAGGAGATTGGAAAGACTTTTCATAATAAAAATATGGGGAATATTGGATTTTCGAAATAAAATTTCTCTTCCATAAGGTCAGTTGCCCACCCTGCCCTTACCAGCTACCAGCTTTCTTTGTGAAAGTGCTGTGGGCTGCAGCCAAAACTTGGAAGTTACTCAGATCTCCCCTTTGTCTTTTCTAAAGCCACATCAGCAGTTAAGTTAAATATTGGATGAGGTAATTGTGTTGGCATAGGTGAAGATTTCCCCGGGATTTGTCTAGTATTTCATGCTTAGATTGTGAGCCTGCCTCCCAGCCAATGGAGAGGTGGGATAGTGGGGAGGTGGGATTCTCTGCATTAGGATATAAAAATTGTGCTTCAATTTCTGTAAGTTGCCTCCCTCCACCAGGTTTCCCCGACCTGGTGGAAGGATGTCCCTTTCTCGAGAATTGCAATAAATCCTTTTCTCTCTGTTCTTATTGAGAAGCCTCTTCATTTATTTAAAATTTTGAGTAAGGGTCTTTTTATCCCACACAGTTGGTGCATGGTCCAGGAATGCCCTCTCGTGGCAACTCCTTTCCATTTGGATCAGGGGCAGCCACCTGTCAGAAAGCTTTCTCTGATAGTCTCTCACCTAAGGGGCAGGAATTCCTGCCCTGAGGGGGCAAAAACCCTGGAGACAAAGAGGTATTCAGAGGAACAGAGAGAAAACAAAAAGAAAACAGAAAATTAAATGGTAAATGGTAAGTAAAAGTAAAGGTTCCAAATAAGTGAGGTGAAGAGGTGAAAGCAAACTCCAGCAGGTGGTGGAGGAGACTGTCTTGAAAGCTGTGCATGCATAGCCTGGAGGTAAGCACTCAGGGGTCTGGAGGTTTATTCGTTGAGTCTCTGGCTCAGGGAGTTCGGTGACGGCTTCCATCTAAATTTTTGGAATCTAGGGAAAGAATTCAGGAAAACCTCGATGGAAGGACCCTGCTGAGGAGCTTCATGGGCACTGTTGGGAGTTAGGGTGACCTCTCCCAGAAGGTTTTTGTCTTGAGGGAAAGAAAAACTTTCATAGTGTAGCTCTTGTGAGGGACTTGGTAAGTCCAATGGGAAGACATCAATCCAAGCCTGTCACTTTGGAGCAAAAACTGAATGATATTGATACACCAGTAAATAGCCCCTTGGGGAATAGACTTCAGAACTGGAATGAAGTAACCAAAATATAGGGGAAAAGAAAAAAATGATGATAAGATATTGTTTTATCTAAGGTGGAGTAGATGTAGGAGATGTAGGATGTATGACCCAAAGATGGGTCTTCAGAAGATTGGGTATGCTAAAAGTTGAATCTGTATGTAAATGCTAAAAACCCCTTTAATTCAGAGGAAGGCACTTATGCTGCCCTTTGGATGCCAGAAGTTCAGCAGATGGTATTGAAAGGGAAAAAAAGGCGGAGGAAGAGGAGAAAGGATCCGCTCCTCTCACTCCCTCCTTCCTACACAATGGACTTGGTGGCTCCACTTTCTTCTCCCTCTGAACCTAAAGAAAAAGGGGAGGAGGACTTACCTAGTTCTAGTGAGCTTCATGGGCCTCTGTTTAGAGAATTGGGACAACTTTTAAAAGATCAGGAAAACTTACCCTTGAAAATGAAACCAAAACACATCCACTGAGTTATTTTCTTAGAGAGGTCCAGTCAGTTCAAGGAGGCTTGATTTATGTCAATGCGCTTCTTAGTGTAGCTGAGGTGAGAAATTTTAAGAAAGAAATAAAAGCCCTAATGGCAGACCCACAGGGCTTATCAGAGTAATTAGATCAGTTTTGGGGACCTAATAAATATATACTGGGAGTGAATTAATGAATGTCTTAAATATCTTATTCTCTCAAGAAGAAAGGGACATGATAAGAAGGGCTGCTATGATAGAATGGGAATGCCCGTACCCACGCACCCACCCGTGGCCAGATTGGTGCCAGCTGACCAGAACTAACTAATTTAGGACCGTTGGTGGGCCCATAATAACGAAGCCCATAGAATCCATCTGCAGGACTTGAGAGAGTTAATTATAACTGGCATTAGGAATGCTGCCCCTAAACCCAAGAACATTAAACTACAGTTTGTTACCAATGCCTGGCCAGTTTTTGAAGTTAAAAAGGAAGATTTATGGTACTTTGCAGAGTACTTGCATAGTGGCTCTATTAGTTAAATTGTGAAGTTAAATTAAATGGTCAGGGTTTTAACCTTTAAGTTTCTTTTTAAGGAAGAAGTAGTGAGTATTTGGTTCCTTTAAAATACAAAAGGAAGGGAGGAATGTGGGTGGGATGTGTTTAGATTTTGTGCCCCTCCTTCCTTTTCCCACTTAAGAAAATGCTTGCTTGATTCGGAAAACAACAGACAAAAGTTGTGGAAGGTTATTGGATTTAAAAATTGTTTACTGTGATTTGTAAGTACTATTGTGTTATTTAGGCCCTTTTGCCTGGGTTAGGAGGTTTTTTTAATTATACAGGAGTGGCAGGCAATTCTTACCTTACCTGAAGAAGGATCACTAATGGAAATTAGCAGAGCAAAAGACAGGCAGTTGAGTGAAAAGTTGAGTTTTGATTTAATGAGATCTAAAAGCTAAACTTTGTAATTTATATTTAAATTAAATAAATATATTTGATACCAGAAGGCTATGTGTGTAAAAATTGCCAATACACTTTAGAATTTTGATGAGATTTCTTTTAGAAGTATTAACTCTATCCATGTGCTTCGGCTATGTGGACAAAGGGAAAGTTACCCCCCTCCCATATGATTTAAAGGTTGGAGTGAGACCCTGAGAGCTGGTCTATTGGACTTGAGAGGGGAGGGAGATGGAAGAGGGCTCTGTAGCTCTTCAAGGGAGTAGAGTAAAAAGAAGAGGAGGGTTCAAATGTTTTGTTTTTTAATATAAATCTAGGTTTGATATGGTTTCAAGTTAAAATCTGTCCTGAAGGAATATAGGCAGCATTTGAGAATACTCTTCCTATAAGGATCAAGCAGAAAGATAATTGTTATTTGGCATTTAGAAATTGCATTGTTAAATTAAAAATGGATTGGTTTATGATTCTTAAGCCTGTTCCATCTGAGGATGTATTAAATAGATTAAAAAGTTCATTTCTGTTGTTAAGAAAGAAGTTTTAACTAAAATTGGTTTTTGCTACAAATAAAGCATTTACAAAATATTTAAAAAGAAGCTTATGGCTAAATGTGAAAAGATCTTAGATTTTAAGTCTTGTAATTTTTGTCAATTAGGTTCATGAGAGTTTTGTGATAAATAGTAAACTGTTCTTAAAAGAGGAAAATATTTGTTATATTAAGAAATGCTTTATAAAATCTTTTGTATGATTTTTGAAAGGTTTATTTATCAAATTTATATTTGTAAGCTAATCTGTTATAAGAAGGGAGACCAGGAATTTTACGGTTCCAGATAGCTCTTTGGAAAATTTTACAAAATCTTCCTGGTCCCATCCCCCTCCCCTTTTATTTGGAAGTTCAGTCATTACAGAAGGATTTCTTAAGATCTAATCTGAACTGGAGATACTCAGAGAAGAGATTTTAACTATTTCTTATTGTGAAGGAAAGGAGTGGCCCCAGCCCCATCTAGGGGTCTCTAAGATATGAAGAGTCTAAAATGAGCACCCAAGAGGTGTGGCCCCTTCACTTTGTTAAAGTTGTAATCTTCATGTGAAATGTAACCTGTATATGGAATTCCTAAACTAAGAATTTGTTTTGGTAATAAATAATTTTTAGTGATTGGCTTTTAGGACAAATTTAAAATTTAAGATGTGAGTCCTGGTAAAATTTTTGGTTAAGTGAAATTTATTATCTAATGAACAAACCTCAGGGGAAAATTGTGTCCTCAGCCTGGGATGGGATCCTTCTGATTTAGTTCCCCATTGTGACAGAGGGACTGAGGAAGGAGTCCAGGGTGGTTCCAGGCATTTTAGGGGTTTCCAGCATGGTCTTGATGGGACTGGCCAGTAACATGGAGAATTGGATTGACAAAGCATAATGATATGCCTCTATGGGCCTCTAGAGCGTTAGTACACGTGGCACAAGGTGAGGTTTTCCAGGGTGCCTTTTAGACAAATAGGACTATAACTCTTTGGGGGTAATGGACAAAGGGGCCAATTTTGGATTAGGATTTTACATGTTACAAAGTGATGTAAGGGAATTAGCATTAAAACAATTGACTGAATTAATTACTGAGACTAAAATCAGAGACATTTTTAGTTTAGGGAAATGAATTTTAGTTTAAGTTTCTTAGAGGCAAGTAACCTCTGGTAAAATTTGGCATTTATGGAAAAATTAAATGTTTCTGTTTTGATTTGAATTCATTTCATGAAATTAGTGTTTGAATTTGTCATATGTGTAGCTCATTCTCTTAGAATGAGCAGGGTTATAAAGATATAGAGAAACTTGGGAAGCAGATATAAATCTATAAGGAATAAGAACATGTATAGAAAGATATGCAAGCCTTAAGACTTGCTTCAAAAGATGTTCCTTAGCCAATGTGAAATTATAGTCATATCTGAAACCTGATTATTGGAACTTGCTATTCTAAGATTTTATGGGACTATTAACTGACTGTTCTATTGAGTCTAACTCCAGGTATGGATAGCAAGAAAGGTGGTCTGAGCTTCTGATCCATGTCAGTAAGCCTGTGAGATGCTGGTATGAAATGCAAAAGGTGATCTCATGGTAAAGTTGGGAGAACAACTGTTCAGCCTGGGCTGAGGTAGGATTCTCCTGACTCAGTTTCTCCACTGACACCTGGCAAACTTTAAGCCTGGCTGAATGCCAGCTGACAATCTGCTCCTGCCTAGAATTGACATGAAGTAAGGGAGATATTGTTTCCCTGCAATGTCCCTATTCTTAGTGGCAATTTCCTGTAGTCAAAAGTTTTGTAAACTTAATATCAGATTTATGAAATAACAGATTGTTGGTAGGGGAACATCTGAGGTTAAGTCTAAAAATGAAGCTATTAGGTTTAGGACTTAAGACTTAAAAACAATAAATTAGGGTCTTTTAATTTCTAGTAATATTGCGGAGACCATGAGGTTAATAATGCTTGTGAGGTTAGCACACATAGTGAATCATTATTTTGTCTCAGTTGGTTAAAAGAAAAATGGTTTGTGGCCTTTATTGTAAATGCTTTAAAAGAAATATTACCTGGATGTAAGATGTAAATACTGAGTTCTAATGTGGATTTCTTAAATATGACAATTGGCCAAAGTCCCAGTTTTGATTTTGTAGAGTGATGAGTGTATAAAGCTTAGGAATGGGCATCTAAAATGGTGTTAAGGTCAGTTTTGTAGGAGAGTGGACATCTGGATTTCTACAAGAGGATAAAGGGAAGAAGATGAAGAGATGCTGTCCTGAAGATGGCCTGGAGGAGCATCTAGATCAGAAAACTCCATCAGATGAGATGGAACCTCTGAATGGAGAATTCATTGATCTACCTTTGTATCTTAAATCTCTGTATCTGTACTTACAGCATGGGGATAGTCCCCTTGTAATTTGTTAATGTATTGATTAACTTTTCTCTCTACCTATATTCGTATCAAGGGGGATAGATGAAGGGAAGAATGTATAGGGGAAAGAATCTGAGGATTGTATTTAATTTTAGAGAATGCCCATGTTTTTGTCCAAATTTGGTCTTCTCCTTTAAAAGCATGAAGGAGAAGAAGGAGTGATAAGAGAGTATGAAAAGTGAAGGAGATCAATTAACAGATAATCTGTATTAGTGGTGTGGAAAGTCTTCAGATGACAGAGAAGAGGAGGGATTGAGTGAGATGACGAGACTGTGAAGACTTTTCATAATAAAAATATGGGGAATATTGGATTTTTTAAATACAATTTCTCTTCCATAAGGCCTCTCTCCCTGATCACCTGAGTTTCAGGTATCCAGGGCTTGTGGATGGTCAGTTGCCCGCCCCCCCCCCCCCCCCTTACCAGCTATCAGCTTTCTCAGTGAAAATGCTATGGGCTGTAGCCAAAACTTGGAAGTTACTCAAATCTCCCCTTTGTTGCACTGTTGCCACATCTACGCTACCAATTCCCGCTTCTCCTCCTCTCCTTTCTAAAGCCACATCAGCAGTTAAGTTAAATATTGGATGAGGTAATTGTGTTGGCATAGGTGAAGATTTCCTGGGGTTTGTCTAGTTTTTTGCACTTAGACTGTGAGCCCACCTCCCAGCCAATGGAGAGGTGGGATAGTGGGGAGATGGGACTCTCTGAATCAGGGTATAAAAATTGTGCTTCAATTTCTGTAAGTTGCCTCCCTCCACCAGATTCCCTGACCTGGTGGAAGGATGTCCCTTTCTCAAAAACTATAATAAATCCTTTTCTTTCTGTTCTTATTGAGAAGCCTCTTCATTTATTTAAAATTCTGAGTAAGGGTCTTTTTATCCCACACACCTGTATCATCAGAGGCACCACCACTGATGGTGGCGGTGGTGGTGATGATTATGATGAGATAAGAACATGATGACGAAGAACTACACACACTGTGCTCCATGAGGTAGAGTTGAATGTAACTCCTTTATAAAAACTGGGAGGTTACTTGTTTGTGTTACGTTCTGGTGATGATCTCTCAGTCTGCTCTATTTCCTCCTCTCCCTCTCATAGATTAGATGAAAATGCGAACACATTAGTTAGCTACTTGGCTTCTATTTTGCTGAGAAGTCCCAATCGATTGCTTTTTATTACCATACATCAATATTTTGAATGGAAAGGCATTGTATTTGTGCTCATGGGAGACATGTTGGCTCCTACTTGGTCTGTAAGAGGATGAGATGCCTAGAGAGACCGACCTACAAGTCTACAGACCATCTAGTTCGACTGCTTCATTTTTCAGATGAAGAAAACTGAGGCCCAGGGAGGCTGTGACTTGACCAAGGTCACGCAGGTGTAACAGAGGAAGGACTCAAATAGCTTCTTTGACTCTAGAGCCAGTACTCTTTCCACTGTCCTGTGCTATTGCCTGAATGGTGGAGATATCTGCCATTTTGCATGGGCTACAGTGAATTTTAAATTCTTCTGAGAACAGAGAAATCCCACTTTGCATCCATAGGACACAGCATATTATTGCGAAGAGTCCTGAATTTGGGGTCAGCTGGCCTACATTCAATCCCAGGTTTCAGTTTCTTTGTGAAATTGCCCACTGGATAGAATACTAGGCCTGGAGTTAGGAAGACCTGAGTTCAAATCTTGCATCAGATACCTATTAGCTGTGTGACTTCAGGCAAGTCACTTAAACTCTGCCTCAGTTTTCTTATTTGTAAAATAGGGACAATAATAACATCTACCTCCTAGGGTTGTTACAAAAGCCCAATGAGATAATTGTAAAATGCTTAGCCAGTGTCTGGTATGGAGTAAGTGCTGTATAAATCTTAGCTATTATTATTTATTTGCAAAATGAAGAGGTTGGACTAGATGACCTCTATGGTCCTTTCCAGCTCTAAATCTCTCCACTTTGGGAAGTAGAACTGGAAAGTCAGAGGTCATCTCTTTATTTTAGAGATGAAGAAACTGACCAGTGGAGTGACTAGTCAATTGTTAGATGGCAGAGTCAGAGTTTGGACCCCTGTCCTTTGACTCTAGATTGAGTACTCTAGATCTTTGACTGTAGATTGCAATACTAATTAGGTCATATTGCTTTTTTGGGGCCCAGAGAGCTTTTTGTAACTTGGAGTTAGAGAAGTTGAGTCAACTTTGTGATTTCCTGGGTTAGGTTAAGAGAGTGGAACTGGATAACACCATACCTATAAAAGGCTTAAGGGAGCATATCCTAAGTGGTTCTTTTGGTCACTAGGAACTCTAAATTTCCCTGGTAACTGTCCACAAACATATAGGTAGAATAGGATGTTGGAGAGAACTCTGGATTGGAGGCAGGAATATCTTGGGTTCAAAGTTGAGGTATATGAACTTTGGTAAATCACAATCTCTGCAAGCCTTAGTTTATTCATCTGTAAAGTAAGATTGATGTTGCTTGTGTGACCTACCCCATAACTGTTGTAAGAAAAATTCCTTTTAAATGTTACGGTGATAGTGGAATGGGAACTTTTGTTGAAAATATCTATGGCTTTCCAAAGCTGATTAGATGGACATACGAGGAAATAGAATCAAGATATGAATGGAAAAAGAGTTCATTTGATGGGGAAAAAAATCTCTCCATTGCTGCTATCTCCAGTTTTTAAATTGTCTAGTTCCAGACATTTAAAAATTGTTTAAAAATAACAATATAATATAAGTAATAATTGGGAACTCAAGTTTTAGGAACAACTGTTTAGTATTGTTGTTGCTACTAGGAAATAAGACACAGTTAATGAGGAATAGAAAGTCATCTGGCCCTACAGGACAAAAGAGAAAATGGGGACAAGAGAAGGGAGGGATGACAGAAGAGAGGGCAGATTGGAGATAGGGAAAATTAGATTACTCAGTGTATTGGGGTGGGAGGAGGGGATAAAAGGGGAGAAAATTTGGAACCCAAAATTTTGTGAAAACGAATGTAAAAAGTTAAATAAATAAATAGGAAAAAAATATAAGTAATAAAGACAATATAATATAATAAAATATACTAGATCAGAGATTCTTAACCTTTCCTGTCATGTTTCAAAAGATTTTTTTAGAATGTATAAAATACCCAAGATTACAAAGGAGACCAATTAAATTGAAGTAATTTGTCTATTCATTCATGTCTCTCTTTTATCTATATATCTATCCATCCATCTATGTGTCCTCTGCATCTATTATATGTAGGTATGTACACATGTATGTATATATATTCAGGGATCTCAGGTTTAGAATTTGTGTTTGTACTTCCTTGCCAAAGAAGACCATGCCATTAGAGAATGATGACATGACTGACACTTGACTTTGTTTTGAGTGAGGGAGGGCTGTGCAGGTCACCAGCCTCACTTCTCCTCCAGAGCCATCTGAATCCAGTGACCAGATATTCATCAGGATGACTGGAGATGACCCAGGATGCACTGGGAGATCTTGGCCCTTTTTACCGGCCTGTTCCTCTCCTCTCCTCTCCTCTGGTCTGCCCTCCCCAAACTCCAAACCCACTGCACTCTGAAGCTGGGATACCAATCAGGGGATGAAAAATAGAAATTCTAGGAAGAACTAGGTTTTTTCAGGTTCTTTCAATCCAAGCTCAAACCTCCATCTCAATGAATCTGAGTATTCTAATGCTCAGTGACCCGCCTTGATAACTGGTGTTTTAAAGCTGAGGTCAAAATCATTATCAAATAATAAGGGAAGATAAAGCTAGAGGCACTATGCATGTGATTAGAACTATTCCAACTCTCATTTGAATTTGGCATCAGAGGACATGTGAGTTCAAAACTGAGCTTGGCCCCTTCCTACCCTGTGTCTCGGCCAACTCCCTAAACCTCTCAATTTGTCTCTAAAATGAATGGGAGGACTGGGCGGCCTTTCAAGTTCCTTCAGACTCTACATCTAAGATCCTATAAGCTGTACAAAATGGGGGCAGGGTCAACATTTCACAGAGAACATTAAATGGCATAAAATAGCTACCCCAAATAAGAAGGCCAACGAACAAAGAATCAGCCTCAGCTACTGAACTCTTGTCTTGGCAGGCTCAGATAATAGGGGCATTTGGAAAGTGACCAGGGAGTGGGATGGACCACCTCATAGAAATGAAAGGCAAACCAGCAGCAAGCTTGGTATTGCATCTAAGCCCCATCCTCCTAAGAACACAGACAAAACCGACCTAACCAACAAACAGATGTGAAATGGAACAGAGCCTCTCAGGCTGTCAGAATGGCCTATTCTCATCTTCAGTCATGGCAGAACTGCCAAGTTGGACACTACTATCTCAATCTAGAGATCAAAGTAAAGATATGAGGATAATGCTTATGACCCTGAAGCTGGTGTTGGAGGCAACACAAAAATTTATTGTCAACATGCCTCAAAGAGAGAAATACTCTGAAAGAATAGAAAGGATCACAACATAATTATCACTACCCAAAAGGCAAAAGACTTTGTCAGCAATCATTTACCAGCTTCCTAACTCTACATCTTAATGAGAACGGTATATAGAACAAGTATGTGAGCTTTTGTGGTGTTGTGGAAAGGATGCTGGATTTGGAGTCAAAGGATTGGGGTGAGGAATTACAAAAGACAGCCAGTGCTGCATGGGTATCCACAAAACTCAACACACATCAAGCAAAGCACAATAAAAAAAAAAAGAAGTTGAAGCCCAGAGCAGGCAGGGGACTTGCCTAAGATCACACAGCTGTTAAATGATAGAAGCAAAATTTGCACCCAGGTCTTTTGATTCTGAGTCTTAATGATTAATCTAGCATTGTGTTTGCAGCTGAAAAATGTTTTTGCAATTAGAATTTATCAGGAAATTATAACATTTTTTCTTCTAGATATATGTTTTTTTTAAAAAAGCTTTATTCCTTAGTGAGATCGTTATTATATCCTGGGACAAAATGTTTTCGTGTAGTCATATTGCTGCATTTATAAAGCGACTAAACGTGACCCAACCACAGTCAACCTTCTGAAGTGTGGCTCTAGTATGTGAAGTGTAGGGATCTTTTTAGGTGGAATGGATTTAAAGAAGCATCAAAGGCCTTCACTGGCCTTGGGTTTAGAACCCTTGATTAAAGGAAGAAAACCCTGGGGAGAAGGTTATCTCTGGAAGAATAGAAGGGCAGGTTATATATAAATAGTCCTGCTTCTACTTAGACTTCATCATAAGATTAAGATTAGCATAAACACAGGAGAGGAGGTCATACAAGGGCATGGTTCTCCACAATTAGACACCCTTTACACAGACGCTCAAGAATCTCATTGGAATGAAACTTAATCAGATACCGTCTTGACAGGGAAAAAAATCTTCTTGCCTCAGTAATGAGGGGGCTACTGTGAATTTTCTTAGGTGATTGATTGCTCCAGTCTCGTAATGTGGCCAACTTGAGAGGCAGCATGATACAGTAAATGGATTAAATGTTGTGATTGGAATCCTGAAACTCATAGTTATAAGCTGAGTAATCCTGGGCAGGTCTGAGTCTCAGTATCCTAAGAAATAAAATGGACATATATGTCTAGGTTCACAATATTTATAAATCCGTTTGTCTTTTAGGTGAACCTGAATTCAAATACATTGGGAATATGCATGGTAACGAGGCTGTTGGCCGGGAATTGCTCATCTTCTTGGCTCAGTACCTGTGCAATGAGTACCAGAAAGGAAATGAGACGATCATCAACCTAATCCACAATACTCGCATCCACATTATGCCTTCCCTGAATCCAGATGGTTTTGAGAAAGCAGCATCTCAGGTGAGTATAAAAAAAGCACAAAATAGTGAATGTTTTGCATGCAAATACATAAAATAGATACACATACATGGATGTGCAAACGCATAGTTTATAGGAGCTTGACTACTGATAATTCAAGAACCTGATAAATTAAAAGGGAGAATATCATTTATCTAGTAAGCAAAAAATAGCATTTGTTAGTTAAAATGAATACTAGGATAAGTTTTATTGATAAACCTATTAATGAGTTCTTTCAATATTGCTAAATAAACAATATTTATTTTTCTAGGTTGTTGATTAGGGAAATTTCCTGTTTAAAAACCTAAAATTTTAGGGAAATATGGGAGGATCATTACTGGCTCAGAATATGCCCCACATATAAGGGAATGAATGAGTAATTTTGTATAATAGCTCCCTCTGCTGAGTTTATAGGAGAAGGACTGGTTTTCCCTTAGGACAATGTTTTAGTGATGTCAAGACCTTGTTTTTAGGAATCATGGAGCTCATTTCCAAGATAAAACAATCCAGCATGTGTTTAGCCCCTAGGAAATCTGGCAAAAGTAACTCTATAATTTTGTGAGATTTTGTTGTTCGTTTTTTTTGTTTTTTTTTTTTGAGAAAGAATATGTTTCCTTTACCTTTAGGGTACTTGTATAGCATTTAGTTGTTTGAAATAACCTTCTACTAATTTTGTGAAATGTTACAAGATTTAATATTTTCATTTGTTACCTCTATTTTTCAAATGCATCGTTAAAAAATAAAAATGAACTTTAATGGAAAAGAAAATAGAGACCTGATAGTTTATGAAACAGTGCAGAAGCTTAACCTAAAATAAAGGGAAAAATGAATGGGATTTCCAAAGTACTTGTAATAAAAACAGTGATATACACATATACATTCCATATGTACATAAACACACACACTACACATATATATACATAAACATAAATATACATATACACATATAAATCCCCTTCCAGTCTCCTGTATCTTGAGACATATCCAGTTCTGTGTGATTGTATAAAATAAAGAATTTTATTACTATTTTCTAGTACCTTTGATCCATAGCCCCTAAAATATTTGAAATTATCCATTTTTCAAAATAGGAAAGAATTAAGCTTCTATTTTTTTTTTGGTTCAAGACAAGAAAATTCATTTAATAAAACTTACAATGAACATTTTTAAAAATTTCCGTTTTTTTAGATTTCCTACTGAATGAAACGTTTTAAAATTGAGTGGAAGAGCCCCAAATCATAAAGGTCTAGTGTTTTTTCTTTGTCCAATTCATTTGCTTTTAGTAGGGGAATAAGAGACAGACATCTTAAATTTAAGTATTGCTAATGCAAAGCCACTTTTTAGTTAAGAAGCCTAGCAGGCAGTTCCTTTTAGTGTTATTTTTAAATAGGTGCCAGTCATTTGCAGAACCACTATCACTTAAACCAAATTAAAATGAAGTGTTTTTTTTAACTACCAGCTATTAACTACCAACTAAAAAGGTAAATCTCTTTATATTTATTTACATGGAAATATATGAATATATGTTAGAATATAAGAATATTTTCATCAGTACAATAGGATAATACCATAAAGCAATTCTTATGCTAAAAATACTGTTGAGGTGAAAGAAATGTTCTCATCAATCGGTTGTCAGATTCTTCGGTATGCATGACTAGAAATTGTTTAAAGTCAATAATTAATTTGTTTTTCTTTTTTAGCCTGGTGAGCTTAAGGATTGGTTTGTAGGCAGAAGCAATGCCCAGGGAATAGATCTGAACCGAAATTTTCCTGACCTGGATAGGATTGTCTACGTTAATGAAAGAGAAGGCGGACCAAACAATCACCTGTTGAAAAACCTGAAGAAAATTGTGGACCAGAACACAAAGGTAAGCAACATGTATATATTCATAGGCTCTGTTGCCTATATCTGAGAAAAATTACCTTTATAATTATGGAGAATTCCTTGGTAGGAAGATAGCCAAACTTCTTTTTGGTTGGGGCCAAACCACTCTAAAAACTACACAATCTGTGAACTGTAGATATTAGCCAATTCTAAGCCTGAAGATCCACTTTTGACCAGTGGATAGAGAACAGTGATGGTTAGAGAAGTAGCAAATAAGGCTGGAACCCTGGTTGGCAAGACAGAAGTTTCAATTTAATTTAACAATTTTTTATTAAGTGAAGAGTGCTAGACTTGGCGTCAAGAGACCAGGGTGGATCCAAATTTCACTTCCAGCATTATCTATCTTGGAATTACATATTTAGAGCTGAATACGACTCAGAGACTGTTTAGTATAAACTCCTAATTCTACATATGAGGGAACTGAAGCTTAGGGAGGGTTATGTGACATCCTGAGTGACAGATTCAAGATTTGAATTTAGGTCCTCTATTTTCAAAATCAATATTTTTTTCTACTATAGCAAAAAGATGTGACCATGGATATTTCATTCAAGCTTTCAGAGCCACATGGATCAAATTGGAGATCCAGATATTTGTATTACCTACCTTAAAGAGTTCTGGTGAAGAAAACACTTTGCAAACCTTAAAGTACTACATTAATTTGGACTATTCTTGATAAGTGCTTATTTTGTGCAATGTATTACTTTAGGTGCTTCTCTGAGGGGCTATGAAAGGGAGAAGAAGATATAGGATGATAACCTGAAGAGTGATTGAATTATCAAAGGGGCAAAGTCCTAGAGTAAACTAGGATGAATGAGATCAAGCCTAGAGTTAGAAGGGTTGTGTTTGTTTTGAAAGGGTGTCTTTGGCTAGGAGAACGGTAATGTTTTTGTCAGCAACTGCATCAATAGAGGAAACAATTGGGGATCCCAATGCACTTGCTGGATCAGAAACTCCCAAACTTATTTGGCCTACCACCCACTTTAAAAAAAAGTACTTGGCACTCTCCCTACTGAAATCTGCTTTCTTTAACCTTGAAATTTGCATCATTTAAAAAAAATATAATATATTTTTAAAAGATGATTCATCTTAAATTTAATAATTTATTGTAAATTTGTGGTTTTCTCCCTGCATTGAAATTTTGATGATGTAATATTGTATCATGTAATTATATAGTATTGTATTGTAAACACGTCATGCACAAATTCCTGTTAATGCATGCTGGACTTCTTGACAATGCCTGACATGCTCATTTGCTAAGACTTGCTTGTTAAGACTTATCATTGGACTTGACCACTGAGGGATTGTAACTTGCATTTTGTGTGTTTATTTGGAAAATAATGTATTCACTACGACTTTCACTCTGCTACACAACAGATGAAACATGTACAAATGGTTTTAAAACTTTTTCTTCTCTTTTATTCTTTCCTTATGCTTCCGCCACCGCCTTATTTTTATTCAATGCCCCATACCCCATTGCACTGGAGACTACTACTGACCCCCTGGATCAGTCCAGCATTCCCCAGGGTGCTGACATCACCCACTTTGGGAACTTCTGCCTTGGGATATTTCATCAAAACCATTAAGGAGTATTTGAAAATGTCCTTTTTTAATTAAAATGTCATCTTGAATACTGGCATTGCAACTAATAAACTGATTTCTCTTTTTGGCTAATAATGTTTTGAAGGATGAAGTAGAGGAGGTGAAGGAGAGACCTGTAGATTCCCTCAATTTCCTTAGTAAAGTAGAAGACAAGGCTCCCTTGTCAAGAGGGAGAGGGTGAAGGTGGTGTAGAAAGCCTGAAGAAATAAGAGTTTTGAATATCTACTGGGGGAATATGAGAGTGGCAATCAGAGGAAAGCAAAGGGAGTTTCTATATAGTGGGGAGGCTCCAGATGAAATTACATAATCTGGAATTATACAGAACCCAGCTGATCTGGTTGTGTAGAATTTTTTTAAAAGTCCTGGTATATCGCCTTATGTTTCCTTCCTCATTAAGTTCCTATAGCTCCCTATTGCTCTCAAGATTTAATGTAAAATCCTGTATTTGGCATTTGAAGGTTATCACATCCTTTCCTGCTTTTCCACTCTCTTTGCACTTTACTCCTTTCTTTGCATCTCATGATGGATAGCTTGGTGATGCTGTGGATAGAGCACTGAGTCTGAAGTCAGGAAGACCCATCTTCATAAGTTCAAATCTGGGCTTGGACACTCACTAATTGTGTGACCCTGGGCAAATCACTTAACCTTTTTGACCTCAGTTTCCTCATCTGTAAAATGAGTTGGAGAAGGAAATGACAAACCACTCTAGTATCTTCCAAGAAAACTCCAAATGGGTTCATGAAGAGTTGGACCTGACGGAAAAATTACTGAACAGCCACAATGGGAACACACAAGAGAATATGAACCAAGGAAGTATTGTAGAGCTTGAGTTAACAGAACTTGGTATTTTTTTTTAAAGCCAAAGCAAAACAAAGTTTATTAAAGATTTGCCATGCTGGGTTGACTCTTAGGGACCCTAACCAGTTGTAATGCTTGTATTCACAAGTAGGCCACATAGAATCTCAGCTAGACAGAGTCTGAGGTGGATTAAATCTGAGTGCCTTCATAGAGGTAAGATGGAAATTAAATATAGAAAAAGACTGAGGGAAGAATCCAAGTGTCCCCAAATAGTCTGGGGGGTCCCAGGGATAGTCTTAATAGGAGAAGTCAGCCTGGAATGTAGATCAAGTCCAGGGAGGATCCTGATGGGAGTGGCCAGTAGTCCAGATAATAGGACCCTGATAAGATCTAAGGTCCAAGGAAGGGAGCACCTGGACTGGGTGACATGGAAGAACTTGGTCTTTCAAATGTGTAGTGATATGAGTCAAATCAACTTGCTTTACTCGGTTTATGTTATGTGATGTCATTAGAAATAGGAAAGTTAGATTTGTTAGGGAAGGGGACAAAGTCAGCTGTGGACTTGATTAGTTAGAGGATCAGAGTTATCCTTCCATAAACCATAGTGAGACAAAGGGCAGAAGGAGTTGTAGGGTGTAGATGTCAGTGTCTAGTGAAATGGGCTAAGTAGAGAGGAGAGTCTGCAAAGGGAGAAAGGGATGATAAGAATGAAGACTTGGGAGAAGTGAGGCAGGGAAAGAAGTTGAAACCATCTGAAATAGATTCAGAAGCTAGTGGATAATTCATGAGCTCTGGAAATCAGTCTTTTAGGACTTTCTTGCTACATATACTATATATTTAAATATAATACCAAATATACATTTAAATAAATATATTTACTTATTTAAATATCTATATTTAAACATAATATTGAATATATTATATTTTTAGTATGAGAACATGTTCATATCAAATATATTTAATAATACATAATCATTGTTTTAAAGACACATTTCAATATATGTCTATATAAATATGAAATATAATTATGTTTTTATATGTATAAATATGTCTAAAATCTATTTTGAAATCATTTGAATAGTCTTTCATTGAGCTTGATTGACTGCCCCTTAATCTCACCATTTTGTTTTAGTGAAGGTAAATTTAACAGAAGTGATTCACAAATTTTTAGTACATTCCTTTCTTTATGTTGAATTGATTATATTCTTATCAAAGCCATGTACAACTGCGATGGGCATTTCTTTGTTTCTACTCTACTGGGTGCATGGACATATCCATTTTTTCCTTGTATTTCAGTTCAGAATTTTTTTTAAAAGAACTTTAAAAAAAAGGCCCTCCCAGAGTTCCCCAAGGTCTATGAGATAAAAGCAGATATTCCTGATCCTGGCATTGACAGCCTTCCTCAGTCTGAATCCCCACTAACTTTTCTACTTTCAAGTCTCACTTCATACCTTATCCACTGTATCTAATCTGGACAATATCGTCATCCCAGGTTCCCATGGCACTCCCTCCATCACCTCCTTAACTTTTGTTCCATCCCCATGCATGAGAATGACTCTTCCCTTCTCCACACCAACCTAGAGGCTGCCATGCTGCCTTCATCCAAGGCTCCAAACTGCAGTAATGCTTCTCCCTGGATCTTTCTTGGACCACCCAGCTGGGGGAGAGCTTTCAGCTCCTCTCAATACCATTTGGATGAATCTGTTTCATGAATTATAATAATCATTGTTACTACCAGACTAAGCTTCAGGGTAGGGTTGGTTTACCCCTGTACTTTCTTAAAAATTATTGTAGACTCTCTTTGAGATCTTATATTTATTTGGGTTACAGCCATCAATACTTAACATATTAGGAATTAAAATGAATAGTTTTGACCTTGTGGTTCCCCTGAAAGGGTCTTGGGAACCCAGGATCACACGTTAAGAATAGCTGCTTGAAATACAGTATGACAATTAAAACTTACATTTCCCCTCTACTAGGTCTTCCTCAAACATACATTTTTTGATCACTGCTGAATAGTCAGAATGCTGATTTTTCATAGTGTTCATGCTCTCTACATTTTGCCCTTTTCAAAGCTCTACCTGCATCTTTTTGTCCACTAAACAATGTTCAGTTTTTCCCCTTTGAAGAACAGAAAAGTACATGGAAGAGTTAACATATTAACCTGACATCTTTGACATTTTACTTTCCTATCTTCACCTTCTTCTTTGGGTAAAGCATAGACTTATGAAATTACATTTCTACCACCTAAATATAACCTTTGCATCAGAAGCTCATAGCATGAAGGATCTGAATACATTTTGGAGGATTTTCTTACTTCACTTGGCTCATATGCTTTTATCTAGGAAACTTGGGAGTTTCTATTCTGGTACCCTGTAATTTAATGGGATACGCTCCCAATTTGCAAGGAAAGATTTCACAACATTACAGAAGAAAGTTTTAATTAAAAAGGAAGAAAACAAACGAGACTCTTGAATGAATGATTATTAACCCCAAGGAATATTGCTAGCTCTCTGGAATTCCTTATAGTCCTTCATTTGAGGATTTTTTTTGGTGGGAGCACTCTATCCTACTATATCCTTAGCTTTTTATAACAGCAAGTATAACATTTTCATAGATAGTAACTTTACATCCAAAAAATTATATATATTCATAGGAAATAGGGTCACTTTATGGATAGCATAGGAGATCCTTATACTTCATTCCTTTTCCCTTCGATATCATCTTGAAATCTTTCAAATAGTTCTTTTGCTTTATCAGGGTTCTCAAAGGATCTGCCAGCAGATCTCAGGTTCTTTTAGATTCTTTCAACTAGTAAAGCTTCTAAGCAAAGGCATGGTAATGAACTATGGATCTCTTATCTGAGAACCAGCCCATGTCACCAGAAGGCCACTAAGTGATGAATATGGCTAGCCATAGCAGTTAGTGAAACCATCTGTTGTGTTTTTCATTGATGGAGTCCACTGATGAAATCATGGATCTTTTTAAAGTATTGAGTTCAATTCAACAAAGATATATTAAGTGCCTACTATTTGCCAGATACTTGCTAGGCACTAGGGATGATAGAATAAATGTGAGGTTAGTCCCTGTCATCAAGGAGCTTTCATCCTATTGGGTTCAGATAAGAATATACAAAATATATTTTAAAATACCAAGTAGTTTGGGTGGTGGCACTAACTGCTGTGTGAGGTAGAATGAGACCAAATCACAAGGAGGGAGTGACTTTTGAGTTAAGCCTTAAAGAGGGATAAAGTTTCTATGAAGTGGAAATAAGGAGAGAGAACATTCCAGGCATGGGGATGGCCTGTGCAAAGGCATGGGGAAGGGAAGTCATATTTTGGGAGATTCTGTACCATTAATATAATTTCAATTAATTTCATTAATAAATTCATTAATTTCAATTAAGAATAGTTAAAACCAAACCAATCTGTCTCCTGTTCTGGGGGAAAGTACCCAACAACAGCAACCCATGTTATTTACTATTCCTCTTCTATACATATTCTGCCTCTGGATTATCAAGGCTCTCAAGAAAATGTTTTTCTTTAATCTGTTTTATGTTGTCGAACCTCTAATGTCTGAAGTTACAACTTCAACCCTCATGTGTCCAACCTCACAAGATTAAGGATTAAAATAGCCATTTCTTCAGGTTAGGAGCTATAGAGAAAGCTTTATTTTATTTTTCTGGAAGAGATCCTTAGGTCATTGGAGGTAAATGAGAAAACCCGGCTTCTGCTGATTAAAAATTGCATATAAAATGTCAAGCTGTTGCCTCTTTTGTGTAATTTTTTTTTACTGTTACAGCTGTATGTATATATGTTCACTCTATTTTGCAGATGGACATTTGTTATTTTAACAGTTAATGTACTTATTCTATAAGAATAGTACCACTTCTTAACAAACTTACAGCCAAGTACATCAGCAAGGTTCAGATGCAAATTAAAAAAAATTTTTGGCCTTCAGCCTTATGAAAGATGTGATTCACTGAAGCAGAATCTCTGTGTGAATATGTGAAAGCTTTGGTATGTGTTTTGAAAATTTAGAATAGTCAACCCAAGGTGAACTGAGAAAACTGATGACTGAGAGAGGAAACAGAAGTCTGCCACCTACTAATTTAATAGTACTGAACCACCTTACGGAAAAATTCCTTTTAGGTGAATGTAATGCTTATTTTCCTGCTCATCTTCCACTTAGATGCCTAAAAAAAGAATGTAAGGGCCACTAAAAATCTTGAATCAAAAAGTGTGTAAGGGATTTGCCCGATCTCTGTAATGTGAGAAATGACTGAAAGCTGGCCGTTTAACAAAACATTTCTCAAAAGGAAAATCAAACTTCTGAAGCCCTGTTTCTTATTAAAATGAGAATGATAAAGTTAGGGAAATACTGTGTGTGGGATAAATCTTTTAAGCAAAACAACCACAGGCATTTACAGTCTTATTAATTTTCCTATGATGATCTTTTATCTGTGTTTTCCTTTTTGTCACTACCTGTTTATTGACTGACTTCTTTATTTCCTCTTTATAATGTAGAATTGGAGGGATTGGGCCAGCACCTGTTGGGTGCATAATTTCTGTCATTCTTGGTTTTCTTCCAGCTTGCTCCAGAGACTAAGGCTGTCATTCACTGGATTATGGATATCCCCTTTGTGCTTTCAGCCAACCTTCATGGAGGAGACCTGGTGGCGAATTATCCATATGATGAGACTCGTAGTGGTAGGTGTTCTTTTGACTTCTCTTATTAGACCTATTGATCAAAAAACTGTCTATATGTTCCCAGGATGGTTGGAGATAATTTCTTTTGTTTAAGAGTTTAGTCAAATCACCCAGAATCCTTCCACAAGCTCTAATATTGTGTTTATTCATAATTGTTTTCATGTTACTTCATGTGTCTCAGTCTTAACATAGTTTATCATTGCTTAAGTTTGATTTTTGTATTCTTTTTGTATCCCTTCTTTTACAAGGATGGATGTACAAGAAACTCTGCCACCCATTTAATCTTTGACAAATTGCTTAGCCTTTCTAGATCTCATTTAAGCTGTAAAGTGAGGATGAGTTGGACTAGGTGAACTCTAAAGTTCCTTCTTTCTTGAAATCTATGATCCTCTCCATCAAAACTTTATTTGATTGGAAAGATAGATTTTGTTTGTCTTACAGTACCTATGTTTCTTCTAGCCTTTGGAAACATCAAAGTAGTCCTGTGGAATGTTATGCTCAAGATGGAATTAACCATTTAGTTCAATAGAAATTTTATTATTCTTATTTTGTGTAAGACATTGTGCTTTGATTGGAGTTATAAAGCTTGATATAGACACAAATACCTCCTCTCAAGGGACTTAGCAGTGTAATGAGGTAGGGGGAGAGACATATGTACAAATAAATATGATAACCAGGGAGCTTGTGATAAGAACAAAGGAGAGAGCCAGATAAAGTGCTATAAGAAAAGTTAGGAGGGAGAAAAGGCTTTAATGTGGAAAATAAGACACTTCATGGGAAGCCATCAGGTAATTTGTACCTGATTTGGGATTTAAAGGAAAGAAAATAGAAGATGAAGGTCTATTCTAGACTTGGGGGTGTTCTGGGGTACCAGAACACAAATATGCATATATGTGTGTATACATGCATATATATATATATATGCACATATGCATATAAATATATTTATGTATGTATTTAAAGATCTTCTGAAATCTTTCCTTGGGCTCCTGATCTGTGGATCCTAGGTTAAAAACCCATTAGGATAGACTGTATAACAGGATCTCATAAATAAATTTCAAGGAATCCTTTGTTGTGTGAACTTAGATGGAGAAAATGCCATCTTTTGTCTCACTAACCTTTTGGGTCTTTTATAATCCTATACATCTTATTTTTTTTCCCATGTTAAAATATTATTTTGAGGAATCCAGTAGGCTTCACCAGACTGCCTTAGCTCAAAAAACATTGAGTTCCTGTGTTATACTTAAGTGATCATTAAAAAGTGGTTCTATAGCTGCACATAAAGGTTCCTTAATGAAACAGAGTATATCAGAAGACTAATTTCTTTCAAGAGATGCCCCAGGAAGAAAGTGAATAAAATCATCACTTTTTTTTCATTATTCAGCACACATTACTTCATTGGGAAATTGATTGCTTATCTATAAGTAGAGAAGAAGATAAAAATAAATTTCCATGCCATAAGGGTAGCTCTCAGTTATCTGTTCTATGTATTGTGCCATATGACCAGGATTTCTTGTTATTCATTCATTTGGGGGGTCATGAGCAGTTAATGCATATTAAAGAGTGGATCAGTTTCAGGTGCACAGGGGATGAAAACTTCTTTTTGCTTGTGCTTTTTCCTTATTTCATTCTGGCACCAAAATACAGATGATGCCCATTAATGTTTGCTGCTTCCCTCTTCCTGTAGTAAGGGTAACTGAACATTCTATTGCAGTCACAACTTGGCAGGTCTTCAGGCAGAACTACTGAAAGCAACAAGTCAAACTTTTGCTTTCATTAAACATGTTAGGATTCTGCACCTCAAGAAATAGAACTCAAAACAAGTGGTGTTTTTGTATGTTTTCATTTTAAGGGAGGCTTACATAAATCTTGGGAAGAGAAGAAATTGAGGCATAAAAGGAGGGGTTAAACCAAAACAGAGAAATAAAGATCCCTTGGAGGCATAGGTCAACTGATCTGCTGGTAGAATGGGTAAATTCCAGAGATAACCTAGGATTCAACTCAACTTTCATGATATACCCAGAAATGACTCTAGAAGTTTGATTTTAGCTAGGCTGTATCAAATACTCTTATGGAAATTGAAACAATATTTAGGTATACTAAATATGCATTTCTGTTAGATAGCAGGCAAAATGGACCTTAGTCAAATTGATCTCTTCAGATTAATTTTTTGCTGCTTAAGGACATTCCCTGGTATGTATTGATTCTTAAGGACTTTTATAAAGACAGGTAACTGCAAATCAAAGACTGATCATTGTAGAAAGTGCCTGGGCCCAGCTGAGTGTGATGGCTTATGTCTATAAATTCAGCTACTGGAAAGGCTGAGGATGATAGATCTCTTGAGCCAGGGAGTTCTAAAGGCTATGCCAACTGGATGTCTAAATGTAGGAGCAGAATCACCAGGTTGCCTAAGAAAAGCAACTTGCTTTCCCTGGTCAGAAACTGAGGAACCAGAAGGAATGGGTCTGGGTCAGAAACCGAGCAGATCAAAATTCCTTTGCAGATCAGCTGTGGAATCAGAGTTTGCCCTTCCAAGCTGGGAAAGATAGGGAAGACATTCTTTTGTTTAATACTTTAAGGTTCATATCTTTGTATTGTGCCTTAGAAAGAAGTAAATTACTGAGAATAACTACTTTACTAGGAAATATAAAGCATTCAGTGTCTACTTGTATATTTTCTGCCTATCTTGCAAGAGAGACCGTATGGAGGAGTACAAACTGTACTTGGTCCCAAGTTTGAGTAAGTCCCTCTGTGATCTACTAACTATGTGACCCTGGGCAAGCCAATTTATTTCTTTGTGCTTGGGTTTGCTTATTCATGAAATGGGGACAACAATATATCACCTACCCCTCTGGATATGTGGGTGAAAGTGCTTTGTATATTTTAAGACAGAGGTGTCAA
Organism: Bettongia penicillata ogilbyi; assembly: GCA_023548195.1. Taxonomy (NCBI): domain Eukaryota; kingdom Metazoa; phylum Chordata; class Mammalia; order Diprotodontia; family Potoroidae; genus Bettongia; species Bettongia penicillata. Next base: position 92,138 of record JAJHZJ010000175.1, read on the forward strand.
AATTGGACAGATAACTGCAAAACGCCCAAGCGTGGAATAAGCCAGATGAAAATGTAACTGATAAATTTTACAAATATAATAAAATCAGTTTACTTAATAATTTACAAATATAAAATAGAAAAATACTTTTTACATACAACAAATAAATATAACAAGTTTAACAAATTAAAAATATAATACAACATAGATAATATTAGTTTGTGGTTTTCTAAGTCAATATGTGACCTGCAGAGTTCTGTTTCTATTTGAGTTTAATGCCCACTTAACTGCTTTACAGCATTCGAGAAGTAGGAATTATTTTATTTTGTCTAATCTTCATGGACTTGTTTTCCAGGTAGTGCTCATGAATACAGCCCTTGCCCTGATGATGCTACTTTCCAGAGCTTGGCTAGGGGCTACTCTTCCTTTAACCCAGCCATGTCTGACACTAACCGACCACCCTGTCGGAAGAATGATGATGACAGCAGCTTTGTAGATGGAACAACCAATGGTGGTGCTTGGTATAGTGTACCAGGGGGTGAGTTTGCATTTCTTATTCCATAATGAATTGGTTGAGAAACAGTACAGGCTAGTGTACTGTGCTGGGATTTAAGGCAAGAAAGAACCAAGTACAAATCCTGTCTCTGACCATAAGCAAATCACTTAAGACCTTTGAGCCTCAAACAATTCCCCAACACTTGTTAAGTTTTATATGAGATACAGCTAAGTGAAAATTACTTATGTTTGAAATGATTTAAACTGAACATGTTTTAAATTCTTTAAAATTATTAAGGAATAAATTTAAACTGTAGACCAGCAGTTCTTAAAATTTTTGGTCTCACCCTTTATACTCTTAGAAGTTATTGAGGGCGCCATACCCAAGAGCTTTTGTCTGTTGATATTTACTGTATAACAAATTAAAATGTATTAAGTATTATAATGAAAATAACTTTGACCCCATGTACCCCATAAGAATGTCTTGGGGACCATTTTTTTATTTTAAGAATCACTGATCTAGATATTAGATATATACTAGGTTTTTTGAACAAAACTCAAAGATCTTGATGAATCCTAAGTGTATTTGGCACTGGTATTGAGTGCAAAGAAGAGAACTGAAGAGCTAGATATGTATGTTGGAAAAAGACCAAACAATATTATAAACAAACAATATTACAAATGAAAATGTCCTTTTAATACATGGTAGAATACATGAATGCCAAGCATCCGCTTATTAGGTTATGGAAGTTTTAATGATGCTTTCAGTGTATTTGTGTGGTGTGATTTTGTATTTTTACATATACAAAACCATGAAATAATGAAAAATGTTGATAATAGAATGATATTGGTAGTATCTTTGGCAGTAACTTATATAGCCCCACTCCATTCTCTTTGTCCCCTGGGTTCCGGTATTTCCCATGGAAACCCGAAGCACAATGGCTGAAAGCAAGAGGGGGAGCCCTTACTTCCAGAGAAGCTGGTACTTATGTATCCCTGTTTGGAACTTTCTGAAACTCCTTTTCTTAAAGTGGTATAGAACCACCAACAGGGCAATGATTCTCCTCTTTCAGTGGAGATTAAAGTAGGAGTTTGAAAACAAGCTTTTTTCCCCCTCTCATTTTCTAAGATAGCACCTTTCTAAGACCCACTTGGATCCCAAAGCATAATCTTCTGAATCCCCTTGCAGCTTTCTCATAGGTACATTAAATAATTTGAATTATATCTGAGAGAAATCTACTATTCGAATTGTCTGACAGAATTCATCCCCAAGTGATGAGTTATGGTGGTGAACTTCTGTGTACTTAGGGAAGCTGGTCCTTGGGACAGTTACTCAGTCTCTTGTCAGGGGTATGCTTAAAACTTTCCTAGCCATGGTTTATGTTCCTCTGGCATTACCTCTGAAAGCCCAGGTTTATGCTCCTATAACAGTGAGGCATAATTGGATTTTGAGTATGATGGGCAAGCATGGATGGGTTGAAATTCATATCATGAAGGGAACATAAATTGCAATGCTATTTGAATAGTAGCTTAGTACTGAGTATCTATTTCTCCCTAATAATGGCTCTTATTTATTTTCATTTTATCCTTGTAATTTGCTAAATCAGAATTAGCATTATTTGTTGGATATCAGGGGCCCAGTGCTTAAAGTATTCCTTTTAATTTGATAAACTTTTAGCCAAGCAGTAGTAGCACTAATATAGCACACAAAGGCTCCTCCTATTTTCTAATTTTGGCATTGTTTAATAGACATTATAGTCACAAAAACATGGTTGTTAATGCATGGTGTTTGGCTTTTTGTGACTCATTCATTTGTCATATTTCATCGAATGCTACAGTAATTCTTCAGTTATACCAATTTTGTACTTTGACGATAAAATATTTAGGAGACAATTATCTGTTGAAGTATTATTTATTTATGGAAATTAACATGTAAGTATATACATATAACAAATAGAATCAATAGCTTATTAATTGGCATTATTATATTTATTTCCCAATGTTTTTAAAGCATTGAATTTTTTGTTTAATTAGAGTCCCACCTATTTGAGTTTTAGGGACATTTCATTAAAGTGGAAGGTAAGTTGTACTTTTAATTTTATAGAATTGAAAACTGTTTCCTTTTGTTCAACCCTTACAAATAATTACTGAAACTTTGACAATAATACCAAATATTATGTTTCATAGTTATGCAAAGCTCCTTCACACACATTACTGAAACACACATGCTCAAACACATTCATATACACTGAGAAACAGCATGGCATAGTGCGAGAGAAAGCTGGCTTTAAAACCTGGAAGACTTGAATTCAAGTCCTTCCTCAGAAACACCCTGACTGTGTGACCCAGGGCAAGTCACTTAACCTCTTGGTACTTCAGGCAACTGAGGGACAGTAGAGAATGTGCTTTCCTGTATTTCTAGAGGGAATTTCCTCACTCTAGAGTTCCCTTTACCAAATAAATCACAGATCTAGGTCATATCCTTATGACAACTTTTTGAAGTGACAGACTTAGAAAGGTTAAATGATTTTTCTGAAGTTATACAGCTATTATATAGTAAAACACTAGGATTAAAATGCAAGTCTTCTAACTTCTAATCACTAGATCTTTTCATTAGATGTTTTTTGTTGCTAGGATTCCCACCATCAATTTTGGGAAATTGGTTTGGAAAAACTAAAAGAATCACCAACTTGCCTATTTTCTAAGAGAATTAGAGTTTCCTTTAGCCACATTTTGATTCAGTTTCTATACAATGACTTAGAGTGATTGTATGACCAATCCAGTTCAGTTGCTAAATTGATAAAAAAAAAATCATGTGCATGATTTTTTAATCTAGTAATTTTTGACAGACTTGAAGTTTGTTTGTAAACATTTATGTTTACATTTGTAAAAATAACATTCCAACCACAGGGAAGAATTGCCATTGTAATCTGCCTCTCTCTGTGTTGGATTTGATCCTAGAAAAGAGTAAAATTATTTTTAGCTTATCACTGATAGCTTATATGTTATTATTGACCTTGGTTTATTTTTAAAGGTCTTATTTCTTGTTCTTTATTCCTTTTATCATTTTTTCCTGCAATTTTATGAGGAAGCAACATCTTCTCTGGGAACCAACTCCAACATTTCCCTTTGTTTTCAGTCTTGTCTTCTCTACTGGGTCTTTTTCCATCTACATATTTAGTTCTCCCTATCCTAACACAATGTTCCCTTGACTTTAATACCCCCTTCAAGCTATTATCCTATGTCTCTCCTCTGTTTCATTGCTAAACTTCTAGAATGACTACTCAACTACCTCAAACTCACCTTGTCTGAAATGGAATTCAGTATCTCTGCTGTGGACACTATACTTCTCCCCAGTTTCCCTATTTCTGTTAAAATCTTCTCGTAACCTCATCTCAAAACTTCAGTCATATTTGTCTCTTTCCTGACCCTCATTCTTTTATTTAGCATTTTATTTTTCCCCGGTTACATGTGAAAACAATTTTAATATTCATTTTTAAAACTTTGATTCCTGATTCTCTTCCTCTCCTCCCCCCATTCCACTGAGATGGTAAGCAATTCGATATGTTATACATGTGTAGTCATGCAAAACACTTCCATAATATTCATGTTGTGTAAGACTAACTATATTTTCCTCCATCCTATCCCACCCCTGCCCTCATTTATTCTGTTCTCTCTCTATCTTCACCCTGACTCTCCTTATAAGGGTTTTGCTTCTGACTACTCCCTCCTCCAATTTGCCCTCCCTTCTATCACCCTGCCCCCTTCTCTTTGTGCTTTCCCCTCTACTTTCCTGTAAGGTAAGATAGATTTCTATACTCAGTTGAGAGTGTGTATATCATTTCCTCTTTGAGTCAATTCTGATGGGAGTAAGGTTCACTCACTCCTTCTTACCAACCCCCTCTTCCCTTCCCCTGCAAAAGCTTTTTCTTGCCTCTTCTATGTGAGATAATTTACCCCATTTAGCCTTTCCATTTTTCTTTCTCCAAGTACATTCCTCACTCACCACTTAATTTTATTTTTTAGATACCATTCCTTCATATTCAGCTTACACCTCTGCCCTCTATCTATACATACTCCTTCTAACTACCCTGATAATAAGAAAGATCTTATGAGTTACAAATATCATCTTTTCATGTAGGAATGTAAGTAGTTTAACTTTAATAAGTCCCTCATGATTTCTCTTTCCTATTTACCTTTTCATGCTTCTCTTTAGTATTGCGTTTGAAAGTCAAATGATCTATTTAGCTCTGGTCTTTTCTCAAGAATGAAAGAAATTTCTCTGTCTTATTAAATATCCATTTCCTCCCCTCATGGATTATACTCAGTTTTGCTGTGTAGGTGATTCTTAGTTGTAATCCTAGCTCCTTTGCCCACCATAATATCATATTCCAAGTCCTCTGATACTTTAATATAGAAGCTGCTAAATCTTATGCTGTCTTGATTATGGCTCCATGATACTTAAATTGTTTCTTTCTGGCTGCTTGTAATATTTTCTCCTTGATCTGAGAACTCTAGAATTTAGCTATATTCCTGGGAATTTTCATTTTGGGGTCTCTTTCAGGAGGTTATCAGTGGATTCTTTCAATTTCTTTTTTATCCTCTGTTTCTAGAATATGGGGGCAGTTTTCATTAATAATTTCTTGAAAGATGACGTGTCTAAGCTCTTTTTTTGATCATGGCTTTCAGGTAGCCCAATTTTCAAATGATCTCTCCTGGATCTATTTTTCATGTCAGTTGTTTTTCCAGTGAGACATTGTACATTGTCCTCAATTTTTTCATTCTTCTTGTTTTATTTTGTAATTTCTTGATTCTCAAAGAACTTTCATTTTCTCTGTTCTAATTTTGAACTAATTATTTTCTTCAGTGAGCTTTTGGAACTCCTTTTCCATTTAGCCAATTCTTCTTTTCAAAGTATTCTTGTCCTCACTGGCTTTTTGGACCTCTTTTGCAATTTCACCTAGTCTGGTTTTTAAGGTGTTATTTTCTTCAGTAATTTTTTGTGTCTCCTTTACCAAACTATTGACTTATTTTTCATGATGTTCTTGCATCACTCTCATTTCTCTTCCCAATTTTTCCTCTACTTCTCTTACTTGATTTTCAAAATCCTTTGTGAACTTCTTTCATGGCCTGAGACTAGTTTACTTGGAGGCTTTGATGTAGGAACTTTGACTTCATTAGCTTCTTCTGAATGTGTGTTTTGATCTTTCTTGTCACCATAGTAACTTTCTATGGTTAGAATTTTTCCATGTCCTCTCCAACATTTATAACTTTCCCCTTGTATTATTTTAGCCAATCTGGTAAGTATGAAATAAGATCTCAAGGCTGTTTTAATTTGCATTTCTCTAATCAATAAAGATTTTGACCACTTTTTCCATATTTCTATAAATTGTTTTGATTTCTTCATTGGAAAACTGGCTGTTCATATCATTCAACCATTAATCATTTGGGGAATGACATATTCTTATAGATTTGACAAAGTTCTTTGTATATTTTAGATATGACATCTTTATTTGATAAACTATGCAATTCCTCCTCCCATTTTTTTCTTTCCTTCTTCATTGTAGTAATATTATTTGTACAACCCCTTTTTAATTTAATGTAATCAAAATTATCCATTTACACCTAATTTTGCTCTCTGTTTCTTGTTTATTCATGTTGTTCACCTATCTATAAGTCTGATAAGTAATATATTCCATGTTCTTCCAATTTTCTTGTAAAATCCCTCTTTCTAGTTAGGTCATGTATCCATGTATCCAAAATTTATCCATTTTAACCTAATTTTGGAAAATGGTGTGAGATATTGGTCAACACCCAGTTCTACCATGCTGTGTTCCAGTTTTTCCAACAGTTTTTTTTTTTTATCAAATAATGAATTCTTATCTCAAAATCTTGAGTCTTTATACTGTCAAATACAAGGTTTTTATGTTTATTTGCTGCTGTAAATTGTGCATCTACTCTATTCTGTTGATTTGCTTTTTTATTTCTTAGCCAACATTCTCCTTGTCTTCTAATATATTCTCTTTATAACCCACCTAAACCTATACCTTTTGGATGTATTTGACTAACTAGGTCACTTATCAAATGACTAAAAACCTATAGTAACTCCCGATTGTCTCTAATATAAATTGCAAACTCCTTAACAGGATTTTTAAAGGACCCTTTAAGTGATCCCCTTTAAGACTTTACTCCCACCTACCTTTCTAGTCTTATTTTACAAAGCTCCCTTTCATGTAGTCTATTTTTCAGCTAAACTGCTCTACTAGGGACTCTGAATCTTCATTACTCTCATCTCTCTCTTTGCATTCAAGTCACCCTTTATGCCTAGGATGCATTCCCTCTTCATTTCTTACTATTAGAATCTTTGTCTTCCTTCAAGGCTTATGTTGAGAGCTTCTGCCTCCTACAAAAAACCTTTTCTGATCCTCCCACTGAAACTGATCTCTCCCTTCTGAAATTTTTGCATAATAGGCATGTAATAACTATTAGTTGAATTGAATTAAAAACACTTTCCCCTTCTTCCCCCTACTCCCCAATATTTTATGCAGTTATTATTTAAAAATATACTCATCATACTTAATTTATTGGTTGCCGTGGGCAAAATCAATCTTGAATTCTTAATTTAAGGGATTAGATCTGTACCACATGCTTATCATTCAGACTCATTGGATAGCAGATCAACAGACCTCACCTTTCCCTTCTTATTAATTCATCCATTTGCCATACTGTAAGCAATTCACTCTGCTAGTGGGTAAGCGAAACTGGAGTTATCCAAAGTATGTTGTATAGTACCATATAAGTTTTTTTTGCTACAATTTTTTTGTGTGTTTGTTGATGATTCCAAATACAAAACTCAAAACACAGCAGGATTGATTCCTCAGAATAGGGTAGGAACAATTAAAAAAAATAAATTTCCTTTTTTATTTTGAATTTAATCATCAACAAACACAAATATTTCAAAATTCAAATTACAAAAGATAGACTTTTCTAAGACATCATGAACTTTTTTTTTTTTGGCCAGTCAGTTGCGATTAAGTAACTTGCCCAAGGTCACACAGCTAGTAAGTGTCAAGTATTTAAGGCCACATTTGAACTCAGATCCTCCAGACACTAGGGCCCATGTTCTATTCACTGCACCACCTTGCCCCATATTGTGAATTTTTGTTACATACAATTTGTTTTTTAAAAAAACAACAAAACTCTATGTACCTATAAATATCTAGTTATTTTAAAATAGTGTAACAAAACTACTCTATTTGTATCCCCTTCAGAATTCCTCCTCAATAGAAAGAGTAACATTAATACTACCCAGTTCACATTTTCTAAAGAAAATCCTTTATAAATTATAAAATATTGTAAAATGGACTATTCTTAAACGTAAAATATGATTAAATGTCATTAAGAATTCATAAATTATACATTCCACAAGTTATACATATACTCAGATACTTCTTCCATTTAGGTGCTACCATTTTACTTTATGTATTCCAACCTTGGAGATTATGAAGAATCTCTAAGAGATTTCTTCAGGACACTCAGAATACACACTAATGTCTCTTCATTTTAGTGGATTGAGTGCTGAGTCTAGAGTCAGGAAGACTCATCTTCTTGGATTCAAATACGGCCAGACACTTATTAGTTATGTGACCTTGGACAAGTCACATAACCTTGTTTGCTTTGGTTTCCTAATTTGTAAAATGAGCTGGAAAAGGAAATGACAAACCTCTCCAGTGATTTTGCCAAGAAAACCCCAAATAGGGTCATAAAGAATCAGACATAACTGAAGCATCTGAACAACAGTACAACTGTTGTGTACTAAATGATTATATAAAAGTCTAAGAAAATAATGCTTCTTTTAAAAATAACTACTGTTCTTTTACGAAAGAGACTCAGGCTGAGAAAGAATTGAGCTATGTAATTTAAGAGCCTTGTAATTCCTTCTGGGAGCCTCCCTAGCCCTCCTTGCAAACCTTCCATCTCTCCCTTGCCACTGAATATAGTGTTTCTGCAGCATTTCAAGCCTCAAATTGCAGTTTCTCTCTCTGGCATTCTACAGGCATGCAGGACTTCAATTACCTCAGCAGCAACTGTTTTGAGATCACAGTGGAACTCAGCTGTGACAAGTTTCCCCCAGAGGAGACTTTGAAGAGCTATTGGGAAGATAACAAGAACTCACTGATCAATTACCTTGAGCAGGTACAGTTAGATACTGAATCAAGAGAGCTGGTGCCTTTAGAAGTACTAGGAGCTGGTCTTCCAGTTCTGAGAAAGCATTGTTTTGTTGGCCCAGGCCTTATTTGTTTTCTTATTTTAAAAAATTATTGTATGCTCTGTTTATTTCACAATGGTTCCAATGTAAGAAAACATTTTTGGGGATGGGGTTTATTCTATATATCCCTATCATGTGTCATCTGAAGTATAGAATGACTTCACTCATCACAAATGAAATGGTACATACTGCTTGAGTTGTTGAAAGAGATAAGTAGAATTTGTTGAAGTAATATCCCCTTTATCAGAAATGATTTCAGAAAAAGAAATCCTCTTAAATGACCCACATTGGTCTTTGGAATGTCTGCCCCATGCATCTGCTACAAGCCATATGGCCTGTTCCCTACCCAGAGACCTCCCTTATTCTCTAAACTTTGGGGTCTGAGCAGGCAGCCTTCAGAATTCTATTACTTGATAGTTCATTTGCCCAACACAAAATGCTTCCCTTTCCCAGAAATACCTGGAGTAGTATCCTTCCCACTTCTCTTGGCCCTGGAGACAGTGATAAATCCGAACCTGACCCTCTTACCCTAAAGTCTCCCACACCCTCCTGTTCCAAGGCATGTATGGCCACTTAGACCTAGGGCCAGCCTGTAGCAAAATTTATAGTTCAATATAATTAGCAATTTCCTTGAAGACAGTGTCTGTTTCATTTTTGGTTTTGTATCCTCAGTAACTAATACAGTACCTGACATATATATTTGATAAATTACATCAAATATAAGCGCTTCCATGCCCAGTCCTTACTAACCACTACTTTACTAATTTGAATATGTAAAATATCATTTGTCCTATCCATTTAGCAGGCATGTGTTTAGCGTTTCAGAGATGTTGTCCTTTGGGTAACATATGTTCTATATTGAATGTCTATAACAGCATTCATCAGATAATTTGAAATGCATTTCAAAATCTCATGTTCCTTATTTGGGGAGATACTATTCATGCAGACACACACCCACATACATATATAGCTTTAGCGTATATACTTTGGAGGTCCCTGATTTCATTGGTGAGGGCAATTCTTCTACCACAGATGATATGAATAATCATGAATATGCTTTAGTAGAATCTTTTCTTGCTGTTGATAAACTTTTGGCAGCACCTGCAAACAACCATAAGTTATTTTGTAGGGGGATAGAAGGATGGGGAAAGCAAGGACCTGAAACATTTGGATTTGGAAAAATTGACCAGATATCCATTTTGCTCAGGACAGACAGGAGTTCATGTGGTCTTGATTATTCCTTACTGCAAAACTGCTGAACTCCCTTTAGATGGTACACTTCTTGAGAACCTTTGTCATTGTATCCCCATATCTATCATGATGGCTTATACTTAGCAAGTATTTGTTGAATAAATTGTTGGATAAATGAAATCTGCCCAGAATGCCAAAGGGCTACATGGTGTTTTTCCTTTCTTGGAGTGCTTGGTCCTTCAGGAAAAAGGATACATAGCCTCAAAGTGTAAGCAGACTTTTAATGCATCTGCAAACTATGCACCTTTTTTTGGGGGGGGATGATAATTCTCAAATCAATTTACAGCCCTTTATAATTTTTTTTTTTAAACTACATAGGTGTTCCTTTCAGATTCTGCCCTGAATAGTTTTGGGCTGGTTTGTCAGTGTGGCTACAGCTTAGTTTTCAGCCATCAATAGTTGGGAAGTACATGCTATCCCCAAACAAATGTTAAAAAGCAAAAACTCTTCTGTACCTTTCCCTGCTCCACTTCCTCAAAATCTCAATAATAATATTAACTCGCAGTGCCAGCATGATACTATAAAAAAATGCTCAATTTAAAGTCAGGAGTTTTGTCTCTTGATTCTGAAATTCATCACTCATGACAATAAATAATAGTAAGTGGCATTATGTAGTGCTTACTGAGGTTCTGCCCCAAAGTGCCTTACAGATATTATTTCATTTTTGCCTCACAAAACAACCGTGGCAATAAGTGATATTATCATTTCCATTTTACAGTTGAAAAAACTACTAGGTATCCAAGGCTATTTAAAATCTGTTATTCCTGACTCTAGCGCCACCTAGCTATCATGTGGAATTGGGCAAGTCACTTTATCTCACTGTGGCCTCAGATGACCTCTCATGTCCTTCCAGCTCTTAATCTGTGGGGTGGCACAGTGGAGAAGTGCTGGACTTGGAGTCAGAAAATTCTGAATTCAAATCTGTCCTTAGACACTAGCTTTGGGACTTTAAGACATTAACTTCTCTATGCCTCAGTTTCCTCATCTGTAAAATGGAGATAAGAATAAGCATCTCACTCCCAGGGTGATTATGACACTAAAATGATACAATATTTTTAAAACTCTTAGGGGAATTTCACTACAGTGATTGTCTCAGAAGCCAGGATACAAGTGGATGAAGAATGAATGAGTGAAAAAGGAAGTGGAGACAGAGTAAACTGTTTCTTTTAGTTATTAAGCTGGAGTTATTAAGGTTTGGCAAAATATAGGATGAGTGCACATAGTACTCCTATCAATAACTTAGTAAGTTTAGGAGAGATATGGGATGATAGCACAAGGAAATGGCAAGGTCAAGGAATGATTTTTTTTTCTTGAAACCACCCAAGTGTATTTATAGAGAGAGGGGAAGGAACCAGTGTATAGGGAAAAACTAAAAAGGAGGAGAGCGAGGCATGACCAATGGGATAAATCCTGAAAAGAAGCTGGAGGGGATGGGATCAAAGTACTAATGGAGTAGTCTTGGCAAGAACAGTAGCTTCGCTCTTTGTGACTGGGTCGGAGTAGAAGGTTGGTGAAACTAGAGAGAGGTCGACAAGTGAGGCATCAGTTATTAAGCAATCAGTATATGCCAAGTTCTGTGGGAAATGCTGGGGATACAAAGAAAGGCAAACCCAGTTTTAAGATGGCAAGGAGGGGAGAGGAAGCAACTCATAATGGGTAGTCTCAAGTTTTTTAAGTAAAGTAAGAAGTAATCTTATTTGCTGAGAGAGAGGAAAGTGGTGATAAGAGTTAAGGCTTGAAGGGAGAGGAGAAGGTAGGGGAGGTCATGACGCTTCAGAATCTGAAATGCCTGATCCTCAAGGACCCTTACCTTGATGAACCTGTTGTTTGACCTGTTAGCTTTCCCTTTCTCATGAAAGTAGAGGGTAGAATGTTAAGAAACAATCCTAGTTTCCTGCTTTAGTTTTCTGATTTTTAAAAACCTTCTGGATGAGTTAACTGTATTTTGCTGACCCTCAGAAGAAAGTCTATATGCTACATGTTTTCAGATAATTTCTGATAATACATTTTTGCTTTTCACTCTTTACAGATTCACAGAGGGGTTAAAGGATTTGTTCGAGATCTTCAGAATAAACCAATTGCCAATGCCACAATCTCTGTGGAAGGAATTGACCATGATATCACTACTGGTGGGTGGTCTATTCCTGTATGGAAGGCATTTTTTTCTTTTGTTTTGTTGTTGGTTTTTTTTTTTTTTTTGCCTTAGCAACTTTTCCCACAAAACATAATTGCTTTTTAATGTAATTATAAAACACATTCTAAGAAAAAGCAGCTGGATTGCTCAAACCTCCTAAGTAGACATTTGAAGGATGCTACCTAGCAAGTTTCCTAGCCTTCCCTCCCATCTGGAAGACAGGGCAAAGTTGAATCAGACCTGGGACAGCTACTTTGTTAGAATTTGGGCATCGTAGCAGATGACACTCTTTTCTTAGAATTAGTGTGGACAGAGGAGATCAGTGCTAAGCAGGGATGATTGGCTTCTATAGAAGACCTAGAAACATGATGTTTATAGGTTCTTCATGGCTCTTGAAACAGAGAAAAAAATGATTTGCTTTTTAGTTTCCTGCCCTTTCCCAGTCTTGAGTGGCCATAGCAATAATCCTAAAGTCAGATAGGAGAATAAAGACAAAACTGAGATTCAAGATTCAAGAACTGACTCTATTTTCAAACAAATCAAAACAAAAACCCAACTTTGCCATTGATAAATTTTAGTTCAAGAAAGGATATGGAAGACAGATAAGTAAGACAAAAACTTTCCAGATTTTTCTGATTATCTTAGCTGTTGACTTATTATTCAAACTTTCCTGTTCCTACCTCTTTGCTTCCCCCAACTCCCTTCACTCTAAATCTTTGTTTTCTTACATTTCACTGCCCCACAAAAGCCATTGGGGTTTCAGCCTCTGACTTCTGGCTGGATTATTTTTGCTTCTGGTTTCTGTTTTTAAATCATAGAAATCCTGATCCCATTGCCAAAAGGACTTGATTATCTCCTAAGATATTTGTGGCATGTGTGATAATACATGAATATCTTCTCAGTCTTGGTTTAACATAATTTTTTTGGTCTTGACCTATGATTTCATCCGTAGGGAAGAATTCCTGCAGAGGAGATTCATCTCCATTGAGGCACATGGGCAATTCATCCAGAATTTATTATTTTAGAACTGCCCGAAGATGTTTAGAAATTAAATGAGTAATTCATGTTCACATAGCTAATGTGTGTCAGAGGCAGAATTTGAACCCTTCTCTGTGACTGCAAGGCTGTCCACTTTGCCACAGTGTCTCCAAGTTGAATCTTAGAATTTTCCTTGGAGTTTTACTGGTACCTGCATACATGAACTATAAAGTAGGTAATGAAAAAAGTTAAGTGGCGATGAAGCTGGAACCCTATAGTTGGCATAATTAGCAGCTTCATATAAACACCTTGCAATTCGATGGTCTGTTTTTTCTACACAGCAAAGGATGGTGATTACTGGAGATTGCTTGTACCTGGAAACTACAAACTCACAGCTTCAGCTCCGGGTTATCTAGCGATAACTAAGAAAGTGGCAGTTCCCTATAGTCCTGCTGTGGGGGTAAGTAATTACTGACAGATAACTGCTTTCAGGAGCAGAAGTTCTGTCATCATCTATTGGTTTTGGAAGAAATGCAGAGTTGGAGATTTTTTGTCAATCAGTTATTTACATTTATTGGACAGCTATTATATACAAGTCCTCCCAGGAGATACTGTGAGTAGAAATAATGAGGTGCTACATTTATTTCTTACAGAAGAGAGAACCCTTTTATATTTTGGGGAAGAGGAAGGGAAGGGGTAAAGATATGGACAGGAGTAACACTTACTGACATGGCAGCAGCTGACTGCCTAGGGCTATGAGTTGACCAGCAGGCCAGCTCAAGTGATAACTATACCAGCAGCAGGGGACCCCTGTTGTATTCATTTGCATGCAAAGAAGTCCATATATGAATGTATATGTTGTTTATGGAACATGTGGCTTAAGTTTTCCAAAATGACATGAGTTATGTGTGCGTATATATAAATCTTAGGTGTATTTTAAAATGAGAGGCAAGACAATGTGGTGGACAGACACAAAGTCAGAAAGTTATGAACTCGAATTTTACTTCTAATACTTACTACTTTTGTGACTCTGGACAAGTCACAAAGTCTTTAAGAGCCTCAGGCACTTCTCTTAAGATTATTAGGAATCCTGGTACAATGCAAAGAGCTTAGATTTGTAACCTAATCTGGAATAAAATTCCAGGTCTGTCATTTATTATACCTGTATGACCATCTATAAATGAGAGTTGAACTAGATGACTTCTGAAGCCCCTTCTAATTCTCATTCTCTGATCTTGTGAGAAGGGTCCTAGTTCTAAGTCAATGATTCTAAGCTACATTTTTTAATAGGCGGAAAAAAAGGCGTAGTGACAATTCTAAGGTATGAGCTGGGAGAAGACTTAGGGAAAGTACAATAAAGATGTCAGATTCCATCAAAGGATCCAAAATAAAGTGCCTTGAAATTTTGAGTGCAAAAGATCCTAAATAGCATCTTTTTATAATGGTGTAAAGCAATTATGTACAGGTACATGCGTGGTATTAGAACTATATATAACAGATGGGGGAAAAGAATTGTTTTCAAGGATATTTGTTGATGGCTTATTTATGGCCTAATCAGTCAACAACACTAAGTGCTCTGTCTATTTAGAGGACTTTCTCTAAATCTATACGATTGCTATTGCTTCTTGGTTTTGCTAAGAAAAACAATCTGTAGTTTGCCAAGTCACGTTTTTCTTCCATTCCTCCTATAGGTTGATTTTGAATTAGAGTCATTGTCTGAAAGAAAAGAAGAGGAAAAAGAGGAACTGATGGAATGGTGGAAAATGATGTCAGAAACTCTAAATTTTTAAGGGAAGACTTCTCCTGATTTGCTGCTTTTAATCTATTATGTGTTAACTTAGTATGATGTATTGTGGAGTCTATTTTAGATTTTGTGCAGTTAAAATATTTAACTTTGATTTATTTTTTCCAGCAATCATTTGAATATTAATCAGTATCACTTAAACATAGATTCTTAGATAGAAAAATAAGAACTCTTGATTGATTTCATTCTGTTATATCTTGTTCACTTTTCCTGCATGAAAGATGCAGAAAAAAATTGACATGATCTCAGCAGTATGAGCTGAAATGCAATACTCTACATGTTATCTACAATCCTGAACTTTGAGAATAATTCTGGCTTTTTAAAATTAGTAAAGCCCAGATAATAGAAGTATTTGGTGGTATTTATGAATGGGGTCTGCTTCATATTAATTCATATGGTGAATGCTATTGCAAGGATGCATAGGAACAGCTTGGTGTTGTAAGCTGTGTGTTGCAAGAGTTAAAGTCCATTATAAAATGTTGTTTCCCATGTGACCATCTATATGAACCTGAGCTTGTTAATGTATTTCTCGTAAGTTGGGAAAATATATGTTTACTGAGCATTTTAATTAAGGGAACTGAAATTGATCTATTGTGTGTTCATACGGGACAATGCAATTTTAATCTTTTGCCTGTTAATGATACTTCAAGACTGTGAAGTGTTTCTTGTTTGCTTATTGACCCTGAAATGGCAATTTGAGGGAATAAAGAAAAAAATCAACAGACCACAGGTTGTATATGTGCTTTTTTCCCCTTCCCCTAGACATATGATCTTAAGGAATCAAAATGTGACCTGTGGTTGTATGACCCTTAGTGCTCTACTCTAAGATTAAAAGGTGTAAAGATGCTGTAGAGTTGCATTAGTAGAGGAAGTTTCCATACCTGGAAGTTCCCTTTAGCAATGAAAGCACTATGCTAGTCCTTATGCTATGATTCCAGAGAAAATGTAGTATATTGAATGAGGTGCAGGGCTTGGAATCAGAAAAAAAGATCTGAATTCAAATCCTGAGGGTTCTCTGGAAACCCTCTAGGACTTACCTACTAAGTCATAGTTTCATTCTGTAGGGAGTTCCCTACCCTGCTAAAATAACAAATCTTTTGTATATGGTTTAGTATTGAGTAAAGTTCATTGTTTCTCTTGGTATTGACAAAAGTGAAATGGCAAAAGAGGTTCATGTGGATTTTCAATGGCTATGAAGCCAACTGAGTTTAGAACTTACTGGAAAACTGATGAGATGAGATGCGATGGGATCTACACAGTTGTAGCACAGACAATATTAGCCAGGGAACTTGAGTTAATTATCCCATCAATTCAAGGAAAACCAAATAGTAGTACTTCAAAGATATTCTCATTTCATGTCAAAGCTTTGGACCAAGTTATTCTAGTGTTTACTTCAGCTCTCCTCTATTACATGTGTAGACATAACTATAAAGTTCTCATTGAACCAGAATATCTGTAAGATACTTTGGTCAGAGAAATCCAAGAAGTGGATTAATGGTGGGGGTTGGGGATGCAGATGGAAAATTAAAATTTAGAAAAGTTAATTCATTAATTTTGAAACTTGTATTTATCTTTAAATTCAGAGATTCTGTGTAATGAAGAACTTCACCTGAGTTTCATATTTTAACTTGATTCTTGATGTAAATAAGATGAACATGGCATTATAGAATGTAAATGTGTCATTCCCATTATTATCTCTGTGAAGCAATCAAAGTAAATGAACTTTAATCTTGAAGTCATTTATTACAGTAAGTGGTCTGCAAGGTAATGAAAGCACCATTATTTCTAACATATAATTCAACTTCTTTGTGAAGTCTAACTTAAAGTTGTTTTCATGGTTAGTATTTGACTCTGGAGATTTCTATCTTGGAAATATAAGGATAGAATAAATTGCTCTTGTGTGTGTTTCCTCTTATTAGCCTGCTTCTACTGCTCTTAGGTAAATATTATTCTTTTTGAAATTTAAATACTTAAAATGATCCATGGTTTTTCAAAGTGGAAGCTCTCTCTGTGGCAATCATAGATGCTTTATTTAGTACAAGGGTCTTCATGAATTTCTGTGGTCAAAATACCATAATTTGGTAGTTTAAGTTCTAGTGATGAGCCTTCCTAAATTTAGTTGTAACTGCTCCTTGGGTGGAAGATATCTGATCAGTTCTCAGGTCTACTTGCCAGGGCTTATTCTCACAGGCATAGCCCTTAAAAACCCAGAATTATCTCTGCACTACACTGAGACAGCAAGTTACCTCTGTCTCGTGGCCTGACTCCTAATCCTACAATCATAGGTTTCAGAGCTAGAAGGGACCTCAGAGGCCAATGAGTCCAACCCCCTTAAGTTATTTTTTCCACATATTTTATCCCCTCATTACATATACATTTTTAACATTTAAGAAAAAAGTTTTCAGTTCCAAATTCCATCCCTTCCTCCTTCCTTCTCCCTCTTCCCTTGGATGGCAAGCAGTCAGATATAGGTTATATATGTGCTGTCATGTAAAAACATTTCTATATTAGTCATTTTGTACAAGAGGACTCAAATAAACATAAAAGAATAGAAGAAAAAAAGTGAAAAATAGCATGCTTTAGAGTGTATTCAAACAATATTAGTTCTTTCTCTGGCGGTGGATAGTATGCTTCATTATTAACCTTTTGGGATTGTCTTCAATCATTGTATTGCTGAGAATAGCTAAGTCATTCACAGTTCTTTATCAAGCAATAGTGCTGCTACTGTGTACAATGTTCTCCTGGTTTTCTTCATTTCACTTTGCATCAGTTCATGTTTCCAAATTTTTCTGAAATTGTCCTGCTTGTCATTTTTTTATAGCACAATAATATTCCATTACAATCATATACCATAGCTTGTTTAGTCATTTAGCCAACCCCCTCATTTTATAGCTATGGCAACTTAGGCACGAAGAGATTTAGTCACTTACCTAAGGACTTACAGATGATATTGGCACTTTTTCACACTTGAATCCTTCCTGTTTGCCAAATTGGCCAGTGAATTAATCTGATGGATAACTCCATTTTCATTGAGGTTCTTTTTACTTATATAAGGTAAAACCATATGGATCAGCACTAGTGAGCTAACCCTGGGGCAGAAATTGTGTTCTGCCATTTCAAGGACTTATGGTAGCTTGGGATATTCAGGACACTGTCAAGTGATTACTCACTTTGATGTCATTTACCTCCGTGACTCAGAGGAGACAGTCTTCGTGACTGTGACTGAGTTTTTATAGGCTGCTGTGCTTTCTCCTGCTGGTGCCTCTATTTCTTAGTGCTCCCTTGGTATTTCCTTCTTCCTCTTCCTTCCTCCACTTTTCTTCTCCCACTCACTCTTTCCTGGGTTCACTGCTCTGATTGTCTCCTGGTTTATGAGTCACTTACTGAAAACCCAAGGGAAGGATGCATGTTGCAGAACCAACCTCTCAAAGGCTTTTCAGACTGTCATTGCTGATGTGTAGCCTGTGAAGTGGGTTTTTGCTAGATCCCTTCTGAAAGGAGGTTTAAGGGTGGTAATTTGAAGAACATTTTGCATATAAATAAACCAGCCCCTGCAGTAAAGTGTCTTACTTAAAGAATCCCAGCATTTGGAGATAACATCCATTAGGTCATTTTCCTTATAAATCTACTGATGCTTCATGTATCTCTCTTATGAGAAAGAACAGTGTCTCTAAAGTTAGAGGATCTGAGTTCAAATCTCATCTCTGGTACTACTTGTGTAACGCTGGGCAAGTCATGTAACTTCTCTAGGTCTCTGTTTCCCTTTCTGTAAAATGATGGCAGGTGAACAAGATGACCTCTAAGGTCTTTTCCACCTCTAGAGGCTACTTGGCACAGTTGCAGGAGTGGGGACTAGAAATTAGGAAGAGGTAGGTGAAAAATTTATCTCATAATCTTACAACCTTGGTGATCCTGGGCAAGTTACTTACCTGCTCTCAGTTTCAGCTTCTTCATCTATAAAATGGAGATTAGTAATGGCATCTACCTCCCAGGGTTTCTGTGAGTCTCAAATATTATGATGTAAGTAATACTTTGCAGTCCTTTAAGTGACATATAAATAATTCACCCCTATTGTCACTAGATCTAGGATGCCATGGAGAACCTTCCACTTTGGCCCTAGAATCAATGGATTATTCGCGATTTTCTAGTGAAAAGTTAATATAGGAAATAAACATTAAGTATACAGGAGAGCAAATTGCTAAATACAAGTCAAGCTTAACTTTTTATTTGAGTGAGTTTCCTTAAAAATATCAATATAAAAACTGTCTAAAACTGTTGTGTCTTCTGCCAGTATATTACCTTCATGACCATCCTGGTTTCAATTCTGATGGATATCAACATTTTAGTTGTGGTGACTTATTTACAAATACCTAATTGGGATTACATTAGCTCAAATGGGTTGGGGAAAGGACCCATAGTATATGGTATCTGTCCTAAAAGTCTTAGTTCAGTTTAAAGTGATTAAAACTTCATACCACCCTAACACTCATGGGGGTTCCTGTACTTAGAGCTAAGATTCCTAGCAATTATCTAGCTGGATTGGAAGACCTGTCATCACCCCTTCCCAGGTATTAGTGAAGTGTCTGTGTACCTCTTATAACCTTAACTCTTTCCTCAGAGTACAATGTAAGTTTCTTGAGAGTTGTCTTCCCAGCATTCAATATTTAGTAAGGATCTAATTAATGTTTGTTGAATTGAACCATCTTATTTTAAGGGCATTAATACCCAGAGAAGGTGACATCCTGAAGTGTCCAGTAGACACTCCTTTAATGTCAATGGTGACCTGCCATTGTCCTGCCAAAATTGTCCACAACTGTCTGATATTGCTATTGGGAAAGCTCATATACTGTTACACTGTGAATGAAATTAAAATTACAAATAATCCAACCCAAACCACTCGTTTTGTAGATGAACTGAGAATTTGAGAGCCAAAGAAATGAGGCAATTTGTGTAAAGTCACATAGTGATAGAGATGAGACAATGACACAACCAGGCCTATGACCACCAATTCCTTCCTGGAAATATCTAGAAATGCCTAGAAAGTGTCTAGAAACACCTGGTTGCAGTTTTCCTCTATGTGACTGCCATTTTCTCCAAAGCTATCCCACAATTCTCTCTTTCTTTGCAACATTAGATTAGAGGAGTAAGGCAATGCAAAAAAGAGAGCTGAGCTTACACAGGGCTTAGTGATGGCCACACCTGTTTATCTCACTAGAATGATGAGTGTAGGGCGCAGTTTATGAGGAAAGGTGCAAGTGAGGGGTGGAGCAGTCTTCTTGAAAACCTATATGGTGTAATATACAGGTGCAGGTGTTTCTAATCCAGTGTGTGTTTGTGTGTCAGACAAAGAAAGAAGGGAGCTGGCTTTGTATGTACTACAACCTTCTCTCTCCCCGTACTAACTACCCTACCCATTTCTTAACAATAGAAATGATGGGTCAAAGAACATACCCTTCTGACAAGCAAGATACCCCAGTGACAAAGTGGAATTGGGCCCCATATCTGTGGGTGAGGACTCAGCAGGTTAGCAGTGCCAGAGGCTCCAGCTAGCTCTGACACTTTACATTCACTTCTTTTTCCTCCTTAGGGAAGGAAACATATAGCCTAGCAGGGGTGAGGAATCTGGGGCCGAGAGGCCACATATAGCCTTCTTAGTCTTTGAGTGCAGCCTTTTGACTGAGTCCAAGTTTTACGGAACAAATCTTTTTATTAAGGGGATTTGTTCTGGGAATTTTGGATTCAAAGGGCCATGCTTGAGGACCTAGAGGGCCTCAAGGCCTCAGGTTCCCCAACCCTGGCCTAGAACTATTAGGGTTTGGAACTCTCACATATAACTCTTTCTAACTGCATTCATGGCAGACATCAAGGGTGTGCTGGCGCCAACTCTAACCTGCTCATGAGCCCTCTTTGTTACCATCATTAAAATTTCAGTGTAAGCATTTACACCTCAGAAATCAAGGCTTGATTTACTGTTTCATTGAATGTCTACAATTAAGAAGGTATTAATAATGCAAATTAAATTTTAAAGGATGGGGGCATATTTCTTCTTTGTTAGGAACCAGTTGTTAACAACTCACTAGCACATCCCTATGTTGCTATAGAAGTATTTGCTCGAGCTCAGCCGCTGGGCAGTAGAAGGCTCAGAGAATGATGTCATTACCAGATTGGAGATCTGGTGATTGCTGGCAAATAATAACCATCAGAGGGCATTTATATAGTATTTTGCGGATTGCGAAGTGCTTTACATCCATTATTTCATTTGAGTTTCTCAATATCCCTGAAAACTGCTGTTGTTTAAATTGTGACCAATTCTTCATGACCTCATTTGGAGTTATCTCGACAAAGATGCTAAGGTGGTTTGCTATTTTCTTCACCAGTTCATTTTATAGATGAGGAAACTGAGCCAAACAAGGTTAAGAGCTTGCCCAGAGTCACATAGTAAGTGTCTGAGGCCAGATTTGAACTCACAGAGATGAGTCTTCCTAATTTCAGACCTGGTGTTCTATCTGCTATACCAAGTACTTTCCATGGGTTAGGTATGCTAACAAATAATTAGCTTAGGAGAAGTGGCATGCCGGGATGGATAATAATAAGAATAGTTGGCATTTATGTTAACTTAAAGTTTACAAAGCACTTTACATATGTTATCTCATTCAATTTTCACAACAAGCCTAGGAGGTAGGAGCTATATGTATCACCATTTTCCATATGGGAAAACTAAGACCAAAGAGGGTGACACAGCTTAAAAGTATCTGAGACAGTTTCCAAATAAAGCTATTACTGATTCCAAGTCCACTGCTCTATCCACTACATCCCCCAGCTGCTTCATGGATACAGAATTGATGTTGGATTTGAGATGTGGGTTTAAGTCCTGCCCATGATCTGTACTGTCTGTTTGTTTGATCCTGGACAAGTCACAGCCTCCCAGTTCTCTAGGTTACTCTTTAATAGTTTGGGTTGGAGAGAAGGTGAGATGAGCTTTATTAGTAGGGGGAATTCCTCACATAGAACTCCCTGTACCAATAAAATCACAAGTCTGGTTTAAAAAAAAAGCTAGTGAAGGACCTGGTGATCTTACTATTCCTATTTCTTTTGGGTCACATCAAAGCAATCAGTAAAACCAGACTTGTTTCCTCCCTTCCCCTTTTCAATAATAATAACCCAGTTACAGAATCCTTTGAGTGGCTGAAGAGGTAATCTCATTCAGCCTCATCTTTTAGTAATATGAAAATGTCACTGCCCAGTTCTCCATCAACCTCTGTTCAGAAATGTGCAGACTCCACTCCACCACCTTTCTGTCTTTTTTCTTTCCTCATTCTCCTCACCCTCTTGTCCTCTTTTGCTTTCTTCAGCTCTAGCTACTTCTCCTCTTAAGCCCTGGGCTGCAGAGGCCAACATTGAAATATATCCAATGAAAAGAGTCCTGCATGTGGAATCCAAGGACTTGGGCTTGAATCACAGCTTTGCAATTTACTACCTGAGTAATGTTGGCCAAGTCATTTAACCTCTGTGAGGGTTTCTTCATGTATAAAAAGAGAGGGTTGTACTAGATTATATCTGAGATTCTTTCCAATTCTGCATTCCTAATATAGGAAATAAAGGGCTGCCTAAAAGTAAGGGCATCCAAAGTTCAAAGACTCTGTCTGAACCCCTCAGTCCCTCCTTTTAAAAGGTACTTCATGAGGGGATGTCCTATTCTAGCACCAGAGTCTTTCCAGGGCCAATCTTGCCCTGTGGTCAACCTTGCACCTTCTCATTAACTCTCATCATACCTAGACATCCCCTGATTCAAGATTCCTCTATGTATTCTCCATTTAGTAATCTGAAATCAAAGCATTTTTGTGAATTTGCAGCTTTTGGAAAGAATTCAATTTTTTTATCCACTGAAATCTCAATGTACTGTTGACTGAATATGATGGGATGATATTTAAAAAATTTAAGGGGTGAGAGAAAGAAGGAGAAGGAGAAAGGGAAAAATAGATTTGGGTATATTATCTCACATAAAAGAGAACAGGAAAAGCTTTTACAATGGAGGGGAAGTGTTAAGAGGTAAGAGGGCAAGAGCAAACTTTCCTCTCAATGACTTTGGCTTAAGGAAGGAATAACATGCACACTCAATTGGATATGAAAATCTATCTTACCCTCCAAGAAAATAGAGGGGATGGGGATAAGAGAAGTTGAGGGGTATGATAGAAGGGAGGGCAGATTGGGGAAGGGGTAATAAGAATGCATGTTGTCTTGGGATGGAGGGAGGGGAGAGATGGTGAGAAAATTTGGAACTCAAAATCTTGTGGAAGTGAATGTTGAAAAGTAAAAATAAATTAATGAAATGAAGGACAACAGCCAACCAACTACCTTCCACAGGAAACCTTTCCCATTTCCCCTCATGCTTCTAATACCTTTCCTCTAAAATTGCCTTCTATTTGATCCAATCCAGTCAAGTATTGAAGTGGATAGTCTGTGGGCCTCTAGTCAAGAAGACTCATCTCCCTAAAGTCATATCTGGCCTCATACATGTACTAGCTATATGACTCTTGGGCAAGTTACTTGACTATTTTCCTCAGTTTCACTATCTGTAAAATAAACTGGAGAAGGAAATGGCAAACCACTCCAAAATCTTTGCCAAGAAAACCCCAAAGGGGTCACGAAGAGTCAGACTTTACCGAACACCTAATCATTTCAATAAACATTTATGAAGTAGCTACTATGTGCATTGTGCATTAATTGGTTGGGATGCAATTAATAATAAGGCAATCCATATCCTCTCAAGAACCTCATAATCTACGGTGGGAAACATTCCACAAAAGGAGGTTTGAAAGGGGTCAGATGGGGTGTACATGGGGTGGGAGAGAGGGGGAACTTACCTTGTGTACATACGCATTTACACTGTTTATATCTCACATGTACATTTTCTTCCCCTTTAAGAATGTGAATTTCTTGAGGGAAGATATATTTTTTATTTATTTCTCCAATGCTTAGCACAGTGCCAGGTTAACGAATGTTTGTTGACCAAATGATTTCAGTTAAAGTTGTTAGGTGGACCTGTTTTGCTATTTTGCAGGGATACTTAATATGAAAAAGTGTTCTGGGATGATGTTTGTACAATACTGGAACCTGACTGATTAAACTAGCCCATTACACAATAAGGCAACTGCATTATCCTTTCAGGGGCCTCCTCCTTTCATGACTCATGAAACTTCTGGATTCTGTGGTCTCTGAAGTACTCTTTAGTTCCTAGGGAGCTTCATCCTTCATATATTTTCCCAGATCTCCACTGTGAGTCAGTGTTGTAATCTGGAAAGTGCACAAGATTTAGAGTCAGGGAATTTGAGCTCTGTTTAAGTGAGTAATATTAGGAAATCCCTGCATTTCTCTGGGCCTCAGTTTCCTTCTCTGTCCAATGAGGAATTTAGATTAGATAATCTCTCTGGGTCTTACCAGCTCCATATTTCACAGAGCTGCCAAAACAATTTTCTTAAACTACCGCTGCCCCTTGCCTCCAGGGTAAAAATATTGTCAACTTCAGCTAGACTTTTAAAGTCGTTCAGAATTATTTTGTATTACTACCCTTCATGTGCTCAGTTCATTTGCTTTTCACAGAAATCAGCATTCAATCTCCAGCCTGCGGGCTTGTGCCTATGTAATCCCAGTGGATTCCAGGGTCACTGAAGAGGATGCATGCAAGTTGCCAGAACTTCTCTTTTTCAATCAAGCTCTTTTGTTTCTGGAGATTTAATTAACCATACATACCTTAGTGCAGCAATTAACATGATCCCTCAGGTCTACCTTGTCTCCTGCCCTGATGCTTCCTGGAGTTAATATTAAATGAAAAGCTAGGAGTATAATCACAGATGCTCAAACTGCAAGGACTCAAAGTGTGTGGTTAGGAAAATCTCTATCATTTAGGCAGAGTTGACTTTTGGTTTTAATTTAAGCTTATGTTTTTCTCTTAGCTACCCTCTGGACTCTCTCAAGGCTAAATTTAAGTTGCCAGAAATAGTTTGGGTAAAGAAATGAGCAGAGCATACATATTTCAGTTTCTGTTAATGGACAAGCTTGGGGAAAGAGAGCTGGAGTAAGAGTTGATCTTCTCTTAGAGCTTTCCTTAATCCTCAGAGAAGTACATAAAACCAATAGCGTCAGCTGGAGTCTTGGACTAGCTGATGCACCTAGGGACCATTGCCCTTCTTGATTCTTCACTGCTGAAGTTTATGTCTCCCCTTGTTTTCTCCTTTCCCTTGTTGCTCTGTGATGCCAATTCTTTTAGGACCAATTCATTAAGTCCTGGGCAGGGTTGGGGAGGCTGATCAATTGCTGTTGCTATTGAGGTCCCCACCATTGCCTCTCAGTCCGTCCCGTATGCTTTCTGGCTCACAGATGCTAATAGTTCATAAATCGCTTCTCCCTAGGAAGGGCAAATCTCCAAATGACAGTTTTCAAGCCTCAGATCTTCTATTTCCTTCAAGTTTCACCTTAGTTAGCTCCTCTTACTTCTACAAAGCTTTCTTGATTTCCCTTCCTCAAGTGATTCTACACACAAGTGCGTGCACACTCGTACACTTTTAATTATGAGGAGGGATGTTTTGATAATAAGAATTTTCAACATCAGTAACATTTCTGATATGAATCAAAAATAGATATATATCCCTAATTTGTAAAATGAACAATATTGGTGTAACAAGATTAAAAACAACATGGTGTAATGAGAAACTTAGGAAGACCTGAGTTCAAGTCCTGACTCCAATGAGTATAAACTGTGTAGCTCTAGGCAATTTATTTAACTTATCCGTACTGCCTTGGATAGGGCAGCTAGGTGGCCTTATAATCCATACAGCACTGGGCCTGGAATCAGAAAGATTCATCTTTGTGAGTTCAAATCTGACCTCAGATTCTGCGAAAGTCACTTCATCCTGTTTGCCTTAGTTTCCTCATTTGTTAAATGAGCTGGAGAAGGAAATGGCAAACCATTCCAGTATCTTTGCCAAGAAAACCTCAAATGGGGTCATGAAGAGTCAGACATGACTAAAAACAACTGAACAACTGCCCGTTCCCTAGGCAAGTCTCCAAGACCATATATTGCAAATCAGTTGCTAATTAGAATTCATTTATTTTTTTATGCTGATGATTGAGAGTTCCCCACAAAATTTTATATATATATACACATATATAAAATATATGTGTATATGTATATATGCATATATATGTGTGTATGTATATATGTACATATGTGTACAAACATAGATATATAGATATGTACAAACACATAGACATATAGATATGTATGCTTGAGTATGTGTTGTAACCCCTTAGTAGAGTGTAAATCCTTGAGGGCACATGTTGTTTTCCACTTTGTGAATCCAGTACCTTGCATAAATTAGGCCCATTAATGTTGAATGAATTTGCCCCATTTTTAGGCTTGTATTTACTGCAGCACACTAACAGCTGGATTCCCTCAGCAAAATGCACTTGAGTTGCCATTTTATGTGTTTTCCAGGCAATGGCATGTGCTCAAAAAAAAAAGTCACAAGTCAACAACTGAATTTGTAGTCTGCTTATGAGCTGTGTGTTCTAAAGTCTTGGAGAAGCAGACGGCTCATCCAAAAGTAACTTGTAATCTTTTCTGCCAGTTGGATTCTGGTATTCTCTTGGTGGTCTGTTTATATTTGTGGTTCCCATCTTGTTGCATGGATTCCTAGCTTCTCTGACCTTGTCTTGATGTTTAAGAGTCCTGACAAAAAGTTCATCAGGGAAAACTGATCACAGCTGAAGAAAATGGCCTGGTCCTTATCAGGGCAGTAAATGGTTGGGTGGCATGCTGTGCAGACATCTATGCACATTACAACACAAGTTATTTTTGTGTCTTTTAATATTGTGAGTAAGTGGGGATAGTCAAGAATTGGACCTTCTTCTGCCTTGACAGAAAAATTAGATCTTCTTTCTGTAGTACAGAAAAAAGGAATCCAGGAACATGACTCTTTCTAGATTTTGCCCTAATTTCATTTTCACTGCCAGAATCTTGAGTGCAATGATTGGCATTCATTATATATAAATTTTTTTTTTTTGCCAGTGATTGGTACACAGTAGGCACTTAGTAAATGCATTAATAGCTGAAGGGCTTTGTCCACCCTCGTTACTAGGATGCTGTTTAGAGTACTGGCCTTTCAATACAGCAGGAGCAACAGCTTGGTGAATATTGGGAAAGACTTTCACTTCGGAGTCTGAGCTTACTTCCTGGCTTACTAACTAGTTTACTCACTAGCTTAATTTCTTTGACCTCAGTTTTCTCATTTGTAAAAAAGATACCAATATCTGCATTACCTATTTTTACCAAATTGCTGTGAGGAATGAAAAAAACATTTATTAAACATTTACTGCATGGCAAGCCCCATTCTAAATGCTAGGGATACACATTTAAAAAGCAAATTGATCTGTTTTCAAGAAGTTCAGAATCTAAGAGAGTTCAGTTGCAGAGAGAATTTACTAGAAGTCCTGCAGGTTTGATAAGGGTGGTTCCTGGATGGTAAGGCTGGAGGGTCTTTAAGGTGCATCAGCATGTGAGATGGCAGCAGTGCTTGAGGGTCTGGTAGGTGGAGTGATGTGGCAGATTCTGAACATTGGAGAATATTAGGGAATAGTGGCAGGGCAAGTGGTGAGGTCTGGTGGTCTTCTTTCTTAACAGAAGAAATGTTGGTGTGAGCCCCAGCTCATCCAAGTTGAGGTAAGCAGCTGTTTTGCCCAGGTTACTCTAGATGAGAGGGAGGTAGAGGTCAATGGAGGGGAGGAGAGGAAGGAGAAGAAGTGGAGAAAAACTTTCCCCAAGGGCATGTTGATTCACAGTGCACACAGTACTGGATCTGAAGTCAGGAAACCTGAATTTAAATCTGGCCTCAGACACTTAACTACCTCTGTAACCCTGGACAAGTCACTTAACCTCTGCCTACCTCAGTTTCCTCAACTGTAAAATGGATATAATAATAGCACCTACCTCCTAGGGTTGATTCAAGGGTCAAATTAGATATCTGAAAGAAGAAAAAAGCACTTAACAGAGTGCCTGGGACATAGCAAGCTGTGCCAACATGACATTTACAGCACCTATGGCAGCCATGTATATGCTGGTGCACTTCTGAACCATGAAATACAACAGACTCTCCACATGCAAGACAGAACCAAAACATTTATTCAAACACCAGAAAGCCAAATCCTTCACAGCAACAAAGAAACCTATGCACAATAACAATGCAGGGGACAATTCCATCCCTAAGCCTTCTCTCTGTTAGGCTTCCCACAAACCAGCTCCCTTAAACAAATCACAAACAAACTCCCTCATTCTGGCTATTTGCTACCTTTTCCAGCTCTGATTGCTCTCTAACTTTCTCTCATGTGACTTAAATAGGTCACATAGGTCTTTTAATGGATGGGAAAGATCTTCCTACTAAGAAGCAAAATTACATTAAGAATAAGTAAAAATGCATTATCAATATATATGTGCCTTTTTTCTCACTTGGTCTCCATATGGGGTCTTGTGAGAGAAGGAAATGGGAAAAAGATCCCCAAATGATGATTCTATCCATTGGGTAACACAGTGGTGTTTGGACAGTAAAAGTGGTACATCTATGTGATGTTATTATTACAAGAAGATAGATGAACTCAGAAGTATAGTTTTCCCTGAAAGCCGTGATGAAGATTTCTGACATTTTCTTAAAATATGGACTCAGGCTCCTTGACTGTGTGTCATTTCATTGACTGTTCTGATATTTTTGATTTTTTCTCTTTACCTTTTATTTGTCTTTTCACCACAGCTCCGTTTACATTGTTTCAGGTCACAGAGGGAGTGTAATGGGATTGGGGATGACAAATGGACAATTCCCTTCTGAAAAAGGAAACATTGATCTGTTTCCCCTTGTGTTTTTCCAAACACAAATCCTTCACACCCACAATGAAGCTAGGGGTTGGGAGGTAGATCAATCTAATATTCTGAAAATGGTTTATTTCCAGGAATAGAAATATTGCCCAGGTGGCATGGATCCAATTTGATACAACTTCCCAGGATCATGGCTATAAGCAATCTCACTGCAGTTGTGCATTGTTATATAATCAAAATAATGTAAATATTTGAGTTTAGCTTGTTAACACCCCCATTGCCCTTCCACTAGAAGCTCATGGTTGGCATGTTGTCTTCTTTATTTCTCTATAAATCAAAGGAGCACTGGTCAGGAACTTCAGAATGTGAAAGTGGAATGCTGTGCTTGTTTGGCCCTGCAGCCTTCCAGAAGAATGGAGTAAATTAATCCCTTTTTATGTCTTCACTTCTGTTCACCTGCATCCAGAGTGAACCTACTTGATCCTGGAACTCCTTTGTCACACCAATTGTACAAGATTTTTAACTCAGAAGGGTACATGCAAAAAAGCATGCAAGGATACCAGTGCCAATGAGACCTTTTGACCATCCAATTTTCCATCTAACCTTAGAGGCAAAGCAGCCTATATAGTAAGTTCAGGAGAACCTGGCCTGTCCAAAATTGTTGGTAAACCTTCTCTCTCTGTTTCTCTGTCTCTGTCTCTCTCTGTCTCTCTCTGTCTCTCTGTCTCTCTCTGTCTCTCTGTCTCTCTCTGTCTCTCTGCTTGTGTGTGTGTGTGTTTTAAGTATCCTGGATCCCTCACAAGTTCCCTTCTTCTTTGTAGGGAGAAGGGAAGGGCACAGTCTGACCCCCCAAGTCACTTAATCTCTTAATGCTTTAGGTAGTTCTCTGAGACTCCATTACAGAGAAAGTGCCAAGCTTCAAAAAAGGCTTTTCCTCATCTGAGAATTCTCTACATCAATGAAATCACCTGGTCTAGTCTAACTCTATGACTTCTTGAAATTTAGGAAGCTTCATCTTAGCTTTATGCACACACCTATGAGAAACAGAAAAAAAGTGGTAACAAAAAAATCTCCAAAGGATGGAGTGCGTGGGGCTGGGATGGAGTGGGGTGGGGTGTAGGGGTGTGGCTCAACTTAAAGGTTTGGTCTAATCTCCTATCTCCCTAATGCTATAATCCACTTTTTACTTCTACTGAAGCTACTCGGGAAAAGTGTCAATTTGAGATCCTTTTGAAACCAAGGGCTCCCTGTCCTGCCCTTCTCTTCCCTTCCAGCTGCATTGTTAAATTCAGTGGTCCAGCAGTTACACTGGCTTTCAGTCTTCTTCCTCTCTGAATTGCTATTTTGGTATTTTATTAGAAAACCATTCTATAAATGGTTTCCCTTAATTAAAAGCAACACATGGCATTTATATCTGCAGTACCCAATTTTACCACCAACTGCAAACATTTTACTACCACAAAAACAAACAGCAGCCCACAGGTGTCATTCAGAACCAAAAGCAATCAGGAAGGGTACCCCTAAACAACTCTGTGGACCATTCTCTTCCTCTTGGACAGGGTCTTCATGGGAATTTGTTTGTGGGACTCTTTTTGTTCTTTCTTCCAGCAATCACCTCCCCATATTCTTTACCCCCAAATAATCACTCCTTCCATTAATGAAGCCAGTCCGCATAGTTTGTGGACCCATTCTGTAACACACCCCATGTTCTGCTTTATCTAGTTCATTCATCCTCATAGGCTCCTTTTATTTTAATTCAGGTGATTTATGTTTTGATTATTTTGTTCCATTATAAACCAGTTCCATTTTTTTATCTATTACTATCTTGCCCAGCTCCTTCTTTTTAAAATTTCTTTTTGAAGTTTTATTGGTATGTTTTGTTTTCTCCATTATAGACATTTACAGATTCCCTCCCAGTCCTAGAGATCTCTTGTAACTAAATAAAGGAGTTAAATAAAAACAATTAATACATGACATTTATTTATTTATTAAATTTACTACTAACTGTAAATAAAATTCCTCTGTATGCAACATTCTACATCTGCAGTACTCCCTCTCTATTTTTTTTTTTTTATGTAAGAAAAATCCTTTTTTCTCCTTTTCACACCAACCGTATTGGTGAAGAGGGCTTTTCAAAAAAATATTACTGATGAAAAAAGACAGAGGTGAAAAAGCACTTTGAAATATAAATACAAGAGTCAAGAGAAAAATAAAAACATTATACCCCCTTTTGCCTAATCCAGTGAATTATCTCTGTGTACATTTACTCCCTTGTCATACTTTCAATTCTGTTAGGTTTTCTTTTTCATTCACTTCATCAATTCCCTTTTACTTACAATGCTCTATATCAGGAGGCAGGTAGGAAACAAAGTGGCTAGAGAGAAGGAGGTATAAACCTTTTAGGATTCATTCACTTATACATTTATTTAATTTCTACCATGTGTCAGACACTTTTCTAGGTGCTAGGGATACATAGGGGAAAAAAGTTCCCAATATAGTGATGTTTCTATCTTTCATTTATTCTAGGTAGATGAATGTTTTTAAAAATGAAATTTGCTTATTTTGTTACAGAAATGACATCCAATTATATTAGGCATTAATGGGGGTGAAATGAGGTAAGGGATTTAACCTGCAGCATTTGGTTCACCTGAAACTTCTGATGTGTGAAATTTTAATAGCCTGCAGCCATAAAGTGAATTAGCAGTCACATACACTAACTCACTTAGGAGTATACCACCCCCAACCCCCACAACCTTCACAAACAATGAGTTACAGTAATTAATTTTTACCAGAGACCAGATCTGTCTCAGGTTAAATGGAGACTCTTAATTAATAATTAATGGGAAAAAACCCCAAAAGTAGCTTTATTAAAAGCCTATATAGATTGTTTAGTAGTAGAGCATATTTTTGTCAAATCCATGCCCACTGACTTCAAACCCACTACAGAAGCATAGGCTTTATAACTGTTAAAGCAAATGGGGAAAACCAACACCATTGTAAGGAGCGAGGGACATAATTAAACCATCCAGCATAACTCATAGTAGAGAAAAATCAGAAATGTTTTGGCTCAATTTCTGCAAATTTTCGTGTAGGGCAAAATAAATTTCTATACCCCATTGTCTGTATATCTTATGTCCTAGTTGCATGTAAAAACGATTTTTAACATTTGTTTTTAAAACTTTGAGTTCCATCTACTCTCCCTTCCTCCCTCCGCACCCATCCCCACTGAAAAGACAAACAATTCAATATAGTTTATACTTGTGTAGTCATCAAAACACTTCCATAACAGTCATATTGTGAAAGACTAACTATATTTCCCTGCATCCTATCCTGCCCCCCATTTATTCTATTCTCTTTTGACCCTGTTCCTCCTCAAAAGTGTTCACTTCTAATTAACCCCTCCTCCCATTGGCCCTCCCTTCTATCAACCCCCCCCCCCCACACACCCTGCTTATCCCCTACCCCTACTTTCCTGTAGTGTAAGGTAGATTTTCATACCAAATTGAGTGTGCACGTTATTTCCTCCTTAAACCAAATGTGACGAGAGTAAGGTTCACTCCTTCCCTCTCACCTCCCCCTCTTTCCCTCCATTGAAAAAGATCAAAATCCCCTCCACCAGTTGACATTTCTGGAACAAGTGTCTGACCACAGGATTTGGTTCTGGGTACTCTGGTCCATCCTCCCTGGCTGCTGCCATGGAGCTTAACACACTGCTCACCCACATCTCCACTTGAGAGTACAGAAAATTGTTGAAGATTTTTGTTATTTATTTACTTATATTTGTTTATTCATCCATTTATTTAATCATCCATTTATCTATCTATCTATCTATCTATCTATCTATCTATCTATCTATCTATCTATCTATCTATCTATCTATGCTGCACCATGGTGTTTGGTGTGTCCATTCCCTGGAGCTCTCCTGTCAGGGCCACAATGTTGGTGCTCAGGGCACTGGCCAAGAGTTTTACCACATGCAGCTGGGTATTGCCCACCAGCAGGAGTGCAGGCTCCCCCAGATTGTTCATGGGGGTCTCCTGAGTGTGTGGGCTCCAGGTGAAAGTGGGCAAGTCACTGCCTCAGGCCTCTCAGCATCCCCAGATTGACCTGAGTGGGCAGGGGCAGGGTGTGGGGGGGGACCCTCCAGGGTCACCAGTTCCAGTTGACCATCCACAGTGCTTGAGAAGCTGCCTATACTTTCTGGTTCTGCCCTGAGCCTTTGAGGTTCCAACAGGGTCAATATGATCTGGATGCCATTGTTGATCATGGACTCATTCTGGTCCCCCTGGAATGTGTTGCTGACGAGGTGCTCAATGCAATCAGGCTCGTCCTTGTCCTGGATGTGAATCATCTGTTCCCAGTTCAGATGGACAATATCACTCAGGGACTGGGATGTATTGTAGTGTTGATTGTTATCTTGGTCTGGGTGGATCGTGTCAACCAACCTCTCCACAATCTTCTCCTCATTTATCCAGTTGAAGACCTCCTGCTTCAGTGGGGGCTGCTAGACACAGTCAGAAGCCTCAGCAGCAGGTCCATGATGGCCCATATCTTGATGTGATGAAATAATAAGGGAGAAAATTGGCCTTCTTCCACAGAAAGGACATGATCTGGTCTGTCTTTCAGTTGTTCAAGATCCTCATGACCTTGCTAAAGAAACTGGCCAGCAGAGGGTTCAGGGAGGCTCTGTTCTATAAAAACCCATAGAGGTAGCCCAGAAGAGCCTCATCCTCCCCAAGAGCATCATTGATCTGAGGGACGTCCGGGGTCAGGATCTCGAATGACACATTGGGGTACTTATAATGCAGTAGCTTGTCACTGGCAGCTGGTGGGGCTCCCAGGTGACTCAGTCCACAAGGGGCTGCAGATGAACCTGTGGCAGCAGGAAGTCCAGCAGCTTGGGGACAGCACCTTACACTTCTGCAGCACATCTTACTCATTCAGAAGCTTGACCAGAGCCAGGTCAACCCTCTGCAGCAGCACTTTTGGACCTCCTTTTCCATCTGGCCAATTCTGCTTTTTTGAGAATTCTTTCCTCATTGAATTTTTGGATCTCTTTTGTCATTTTGGTTAGTCTATTTTTTAAAGTGTTATTTTCTTCAGCATTTTCTGAGGAGTCTCCTTGAGCAAGAAGTTGACTCTTTTTTCATGATTTTCTTGCATCACTCTCATTTCTCTTCCCAATTTTTGTTCTACTCTTACTTGATTTTCAAAATCCTTTCTGAGTTCTTCCATGGCCTGAGACCAATTAATATTTTTCTTGGAGGCTTTGGATGGAGGAGCTTTGACTTTGTAGTCTTCTGTTTGGTATTCCTTGTTACCAAAGTACGATTCTATAGTCGAATTCTTTTTCTGGTTTTTGCTTATTTCCCCAGCTATATACTAGTCTTTTGAGCTCTTTGTCAAGGTGGTTCTCTGCTTCCAGTTTGGGTGTGAGGGAGTGTACTTTCAGCTGCTGCAGCCCTAGAGCTCCAGAAACAGCTGTTGCCACTACCCCTGTCCCAGCTGTTGCTGAGGAAGGCTCCTCTGTCTCAGGCTTTTCTACCTCTTCTGCCATCCGGGGGCTGGGGCCCTGGCCACTCTACTCTCTCACAAAGGTTCCACAGATTTTTTTCCACTGACCTTCCAATATGTCCCTGGCATTTTGGGATCGTTGAAGTCTGGAAACTGCCACAGGTGTCTGAGATTCAGTCCCACCAAGGCCTTCCCAGATCCCCTCTGTGCCAGTGTAGCCCATGCTGGACTGTGCTCTGCTTCCATCACTGTGCGATGGGTGCTTCCCTGTGACCTTCCAGGCAGTCTTGGGCTGGAGATTTTATTCATTCCATCATTCTGTGGGTTCTGAAGCTCCAAAACTTTTTAGAGTCATTTTTTTTTGAGCAGCTCATCTTTTCTTTAATTGTCTTTTTTTAAATTGAACTTTCCTTTTACTGGCCACATGGGTAACCAGGGGAGAGGGGAAGGGGAACCAGCTTTGTGGGGGAGGAGATCTCCACAACATTCCATTTATACACAAAACTAAATGACAAGCACAAAGCCACTATTACGGTTAGAATTGGCAGCACCAGGAAGAGGGAAAACTGGGGTGTCAGTTAAAAAATATACTGGCCTTCCCCCTATCTGGGCATCTGGGGGGGGGCTTGGTCTGCTACAACTCAGGAGGAATGGGAATATCAAAGGTGGTTTGGGAAGGCCAGAGCCATCAGGGTCAAGTGGAGGAGGTCAAGGGCCAGGGGGCGGTTTGGCAAATGAGTGAAGGGATTGCCCTGCTCCTGCTAGGATCCCCCCAGCCCCTTGGGTCTGGCAGGAAGGGGGCAGCCTGCTCCCCCACTGGGCTTGGGCGGCCCCAGCAGGAGGGCTGGAGGTGGGAGACTCACAAGGGCTTCCCCTCCAGGGAAATCATGTCATTGCCCCCCAGTTTCTCAGCCAGGGTACAGCAGTCCTTCACTTCCCCATAACAGTTGACTTGCAATTCATGCTTGATACCTGTAAGTTTCTTTTTGATGGCATCCTTGGAGCTCGCATAGATCATTGTGCTCTTGAGGGGGGCACACTCAGGGGCCCTGGCAGGAGAGAAAAGAGTCAGTGTCCAAAATTCCCAGTGCTTACCCCTGGGCAAGCCTGGCCTTGAGGGATGCACAGACCTCAGACTCACCAGAAGATGAACACCAGGTCCTCCTTCTTGCTCTCCTTGGTCTCATAGGTAGCATCATAGAGGGCATAACGGCAGTCCTTGTCTGGTAGCATCTTGACAAAGGTGGTGTAGGGGTCATTTACAGTCTGCCCCATGTCACCCACCAGGATCTCCTTGCCCTCCTCCAGCACTATGTTCTTCTTATCCTTGCTCAGGCAGAATAACATGATCTTCTTGCATTTCTTCACCTCCTTGGGTATGGAGGACTTGTGAACCTTCATGTTGTTGAACACCTTGATCACCTGGTCCGAGACAGCCACCCCAGAGGCCATGGTTCTGGAAAGAAGCAAGCGAGCGAGGGAGAGAGAGGGAGGAAATGAGGGCCACAAGAGAGGAGGGCTTTGCTCCTTCACCACTGCCATCTGGAGCCAACTCTAGAGTCATTTTTTATAGGTATTTGGCTGGGTTTGTGGGGAGAGTGCTAACAAGTCCATGCTGTTACTTCACCATGTTGACCCTGCCCCAGAATCTATCAACTTTTTGACATCTGTCAAGTAGGTATCATCTGGTTAGAAAGCACCATAAAAATTTTCCAAATTTGTAGAGGGATCCTGTTATAAATGTGACCTATTATACCCTGGGTTCTTCACCTATAAAATGGGGATAAGACCACCTGCCTACTCTATTGTTATATACCTTGCAAGGGCTACGAATTTTTTTGGTTGTTTCCTACTGTTAATTCATGAAAATATTGTGAAATTTTCTGAGAGACAATTTGCAAATAATTTATTGATAGGAATTTTATTATTATTACAGATTAAATTTTCAATACTATTGACCGATACTGCTGTCCTATTTTAAAATCTCTGGTTGTTCCTTACTACATGTCAAGAAACTGTGCTAAGCAGACAGAATCTTAGACATCATCTGTGGTCAGAAGGAACATAATACTTATAGAAAATAGTTCCTGAAATGCAATGTAATGTCAATAATCATTTATGTATCAGGCACTGTGCCAAGTTCAGGGAGTTACAAAGAAGGGAAAAAACAAATCTCTATTTCCAAGCAGTCAGCAGTCTCATAGGTGAGACTACACGCAAAGAACTGTACAAATGGGTGTTTGCTAGTTATGTAGGACAAATGTTCATAGAGGATAAAATGGAGGCATTCTTAGAGGGAAAACACTAGAATTAATGGGACAGGTTGGAAAAAGCTTTTTGTAGAAGGTGGGATTTCTACTGGGACCTGAAGGAAGACTTGGAGACTAGGAGATGAAAATAAGGAGGAAAAGAATTCCAGGCATGAGGAATTGCCAGTGAAAATGCCTGGAGCTGGAGTTGGATTGTCTTGTGTGAGGAACAGCAAGGAAGCCTGTATCACTGGATTGCAGAGAACATGCAGGGAGAAAAGTATAAGTAGACTAGAAAGGAAGGAATTGGCCAAGTTGTAAAGGGCTTTAAAATCCAAACAGAGGATTTAGTATTTGATCCTGGAGATAAAAAGGAGCTTGCAACTTGTGTGAGTTTGGCAAATGTTTTCACCTCTCTGGTCCTCAGTTTCTTCATTCGTAACGTGAAAAAATGGGATTGATGGAACCTATTGTCCTTAGCTGCTCTATGACCTTATGATTGACAGATGAAGGACATTTACTGAGAATTTACTGAGGCCTCTTTCTGCCTCAGTGGTGCAGTGATATAGGGTGAAGTGGCAAGGGGCACAGATAAATCTGTTCTGCTCTCAAATTACTATAAAAATTGGCCCCAGGTGTCAATGGTGTCATATTTTCCTGCATTGTTATCTCTTTTGTAACTACATAGGTACTTTTAAGATAACAACAAAGACAACAAACTCTGCTGTCACTTTCTAGTGACTCACCGGCAACTTCACTTCCTCTGGTAGAATCTTTCACTATAAAAGAAAATTAGTATATTTAAGCAAATCAAATCAACACACCAGCAATTTATGAAAATTTATGCCTCATTCTGTATGTATTTTCTACCATTTGCAGTCCCCTGAAGCCATTATTACAACATTGATCCTGAAATCTCTCTTTGTTATTTTTCTTTATGTTATATAGCATATATACGATGAATATTGTATTTATAATATAGGAAATATATAAAACATAAATTGATTTACATATACTAGGAGTGAATGCTCATTTTTTTAATGTTACAGAGTTGATGAAGAACTGGGGCAAAAAGGGTTAAGTGACTTGCCCAGGTTCACACAGCTAGTCTGAGGGCCAGATGAACTCAGTCTTCCTGACTCCCTATTCACTGTACCATCAAGCTGCCCTTTTTGAAATTTAATACAATTTAATAGGCAAATCTAAAAGAACAAAGATTCACTTAATCCTAAACATGACTACTCACTCACATATGGTAATAAAACAAAAGGGAATCTGAGTATGGAATAGATCTACCATTGTTTGAGGTTTTTACCTCCTTTTGATTGACATGGTTCAGTCACTCCTTAATGAATTCTTTTAATAAACGTAGCAGGAAAAGAAAATAAAACGTTTCCTTCATGACTAGGCAAATGGTCAGTCTTTGTGCCTTGTGTTCAGTTACTGCTGCTGTGGAAGTTCATTCATACTGTCAATGCTCTTTGTGCCCCTCTCAGGTTGTCTTCTAGAGAGATTCAAAACTGTTTTGGCAGTGGAAACTGCCTGTGCTATCTCTGTGTCTTCTGGGGCTGGGAAAAGACTACAACTCTCAAGATATTTAGATACTTAAATCTCCTGAGAAGGCAGCCAGTATAGCTTTGCCTTACTATACCACTTCCTTATTCAATAGACTCCAGTAGATGCCTATTGCCTCAGATAAAAGTATCATTTTGTCTTTTAAATATTGTTTTCCCTTTTCATAACATGCATAATTATCTACATGTATTTATTTCTGTCATGTTCAAATCTTCATGACCCCATTTGAGGTTTTCTTGGCAAAGATGCTGGAGGGGTTTTCCATTTCCTTCTCCAGTTCATTTTACAGATGAGGAAACTGAGGCAAATAGGGTGGAGTTCCATGCCCAGGGCCACACACCTAGTGTCTCAGAACAGATTTGAATTCTGGAAGATTCTGTTTATTTTATATATACATATGTGTATATGTATTTACATATATACATGCATATAGTATATATAAAATATAAATATATTTAAATATGTAATAATCCATATAGCATATATAATGCATATTGTACTTATAAAATAGGAAATATATAAAACGTATATTGTTCTACATATACTAGGAGTGAATGCTCATTTTTTTTTAATGTTGCAGTGTGTGGTCAAAAAAATTTGGAGGCTTTTAGTCTATAGCATTCTTTTAACCCAGAGCTGCCCTTGAGAAGATGGTACCCATTAATTTCCCATGGAACAACATGTCATCTATCCATTAGTCACCAGATGGCAGTATAATACCCATGTTTAAAAAAAAAAATTTAAAGCACGAACTTTTCTCCTGGTTCCAACGGGACGCCGCATTACCTAGAGATGAATTTTAAAACTTATTCATTTTACCAGACTTCTCTAGAGAGGGGTAGCAGTGCTTCATAATATATTGGTTATGCAAACATATACTTCTCGAAATTCAAAGTACAAAAGCAGATCAGTTACTTTTAAAGTTGAAAAATCCTTCCTTAGTCCGTTAGTACTGGGTCTCTCGATTTTCTACTTGACGAGCTCAGATAGCCTTGTAACATCCTTCCTCTTTATTCCCTCTTGTATCTTTGATACTTCCCAGATGTTCTCTTTTCATTTCCTCTTCTTAGAACATGTGAAGTTATTCAATAAACTTGAAATTGTTTCAGGGAGGGGAGCAAAGCTATAGAACTGACTTAGCATGTGGTCTCTTACATACTTGTGGTTGGTATGTTGTCATGTGGTGATGCTAACCTGTTGGTTCCTGAAAGTTGAATCTCCTTTGGGTTGTCACCTTGGGAGGTCTAAGAGAAGAGAGCAGTGGGGTCAGAAGTCATGCTATGTGACTTAGATCACTTATCTTGCCTGGGTCTCATTTTCCTCATCTAGGTAACACAAAGAGATATAGTCAGATTAGGTGATCTCTAGGGTCCCTTTTAATTTTAATGGTTGATGAGCCAATGTCATGAAAAGAAATTGAAATCTGTAAATGTACCTCATTTTACAACTTGCAACTCTGTGAAGAAAAATTTTTCTCTGAACTATCCTGTTCTTTTTCTACACACATACCCCTTCCCTTTTTCAGTAGAGTAAGAAAAAGAACTTTTTTTTGTTCCTGATGTGTAGGGAAGAAAGAATTATTTTAATCCAAGACTTGTTACTCTCTGATGTTTTTAATACCTTGAGTTTGCATAGTACTTCTCCTCTAACATTGTGGCAAGACTAACTGCAGGGGACCTCATCTCATTTGTCTTCATCACCAGTGAAATCAGTAAGGAGCTGAAAAATTATCTGTAAATTCCTTAAAGAAATTATAAAATATAAAAAATTCATATATATGTAAATATGTATATATAATAGCAAATTCCTTATGTCTACAAAATCAATGTTAAAACTTCAAAGATAATTATCTTGTGGTCTACAGTCCAGATAAAGATAAAGGGGGGCCTCTGAGAAACTGACAATAATGATGAAAATACAATTATAGGCATGATGATATTCTACACTGTTATACTGTGTTCTTCCCTGCAAAAATGAACTGGCAACTTTTGTCCATCACCCAGAAGACAGACTACAGTTTAGAGGCCATTTCTAAAATGATTTTTACCAAGACATTTTATTGCTTCTGTGTTCAGTGTTCTGAACACAGTTCTAGCCATAGGAAAATAGAAAATTTGCAAAAGGATCCCCATTGTTTGTAGAATATACCTAATAAAATAAATATGACTTTGTGAAAATCAGTGGGATAAATCAAATAATTTTTATGAGTAGACATGTATCTGTAGGAAAGCCATGGGAAGTACAATTCCAGCTGGAAGGAGGGACTGAAGGATGAAGTGAGGTAGGAGTGTAACAGCATAGGGAACCCTGGAAAGTTTAAAATTTTGTTAAGAGTAAAGGGCTAGGTGGTACAGTGGATAGAGTGCCAGTCCAGGAGACTCATCTTTGTGAGCTCAAATCTGGCGTCAGATACTTACTAGCTGTGTGATCCTTGGCAAATCATTTTACCCTGTTTACCTCAGTTTCCTCTTTTGTAAAATGAGCTGGAGAAGGAAATGGCAAACCACTCCAGTATCTTTGCCAGGAAAGCCCCAAAAGGGTCAAAAAGAGTCAAAAACCAATGAACAGCAACAACAAAGGCAAAGGGGATGTAGAATAGGCATATGCCAGCATCAGAAATTTAATATAAATGTGAGAAGTTGGAGCCCCACCTGGCTACGATCTCCTACAGGATTGGTCTATCTGCTCAGAACTTTCTGTTTCTTGAACCAGGTGAATTTATCCACTTTACGCTTTCTCCTCTTGGTCTGTGTTCTCTCATTCTACTATTTCTCTGTCCATTTAGGTGGAGCTAAATGGTGTCCTACTGTTCTAGCCCTCATGCCAGATGGTGGTTTGGAATCTGGGTTCTTTTTTATTAATGTTCGTTTCTCCTGTCTACAGGTATGTTGTTATTTGAGATCGGAGGGTACAATCCTGAAGATTTGTCCTTGTTATTGGCTGTATTATGCCACAATCTTGAATTTCAGGCATGGGAGTTGAAAAGACTTTTCTGTGGGGCTTTTCAGTCACAGTTTTGTTTTATGAATTATCTTATAACTCTCCTAAACTGGACCTTAAACTTTGAACTTTGGGCTCACTAAGATTTCTACTGGAAGACTGAGTTGATGGAAACCATGGTGTCACTGACAGCATGAGCTGATTTTTCATTTTGAACTCTGTTCACTTTTTACCGAAAGGGAAGAAGGTATGTAGGAAAGGTTAGACATCTAGTATTGCACAGTAGCATCTACTATTAATACATGAGTATTTGCTTTATTTCCCAGGCTAGATTGTTTAAGTCTCTTGAGGGAAGGGTTCTTATAGCTTATTAACTAAATAAATATTGAGTAAAAACAAATGATTATTGATTAACATATAAACTTTTCCCAATACACATGAATTTCTGCTATAGGGTATGGTGATTCATAGGAATAGTAGCAAAAACAGTACATTTTTAGCCTGTGGAAGCAGTTTGGGAGAGAGAAATGTACTATAGCATTTCTCATTTTTTTCCCTTTTGTTCAAACTGAGGTACTGGTTGTTTACTTATTCTAATTTATGATCTGTTTATTTTAGCATTTTCTTCCAGATTTCTGTTGCTTCTTTATATGACACTTTCTCAGTGGATTTGAAAACCTAATTGGAACAATCCTAGCCCAAGGGCATTGGAAGAAGGTGAGACTCTTTCCTTTTAATTCTGGTACCACATTGTTTAGCTATTTTCCCCAGAATGATCTTTCTTTTAGCATTTACTCATTTTTGGTGAATAAATCAGAAAACATTTTTAAGTAACCACTATGTGCATGTCACTACTGGTGCCCTGGATGCAAACAAAAAGAAAAACTAAACAGCTGCTGCTCTCCAGTAGGGTACATTCTACTGGGGGACACAACTCATTAATACATAAATCGTTAAAGGGCATATGAAGAAAGATGACTTCTGCATCTAGAGAAAGAACTGATAAATAGAATTATGTGTAAAACAATTTTATATATCTGCACTTATTTTGTCTAATGGTGGTCATCTCTAGGAGGGAAGGAAAAAAAGAAATTTGCATGATAATTTTGTATAAATAATAATTTGTATATTTAAAAGGAATAGCAAATTATACATAGTAGATTTGAAGTTTCAAGTGCAATTACATATTTTTAAAATCATACTATGTTATGGAAATGTTTTTTATTTCATAAATTAAAAATAAATTAAAAAAACACATGAATACAATATAATTTGTGGAAGGATAGTTCGCTAGCATCTCAGAACATCAGGAAAGGTTTGATGCTAGCAATAGCATCTAGATTGGACCTTGAAGGATGCTAAAAACAATCTAAATTGGAGTGTGCTGGTAAATACTTAACAACTGACTCTGAAATAAAAATGTATCCATGATGCACTTTTAATATTCATTATTAACATTTTTTCATCACTTTCTTGAGAGTAGACAATCAATATAATAATAAACCAAGCCCTGCTTTATAGTCATTTGATGATTTCTTTTTTAAAAAAGAAAACATATTATTTATTTTTAACACTAACTTAACAAAAATTTCAAGGCTCCCTTGTGTCCCTCCCCTGCCAGTTGCAAAGGCAAGCAATATGATAGGAATTATACATATGAAATTATGCAAAACATATTTCTAGATTAGTCATGTTGCCAAAAAATTAAGAAAAATAAAGTGAAAAAATTATGCTTCACTCTGTACTGTGTGCAATGTTCTCCTCATTTTGCATCAGTTTAGTATAAATCTTGCCAGGAATTTGCTAATTTCTGAGGTGTAAATGTTTACAATGATCGGTTCTAGCTGACACCAGCATACACCCAATTCTAAGATTCAGAAGTGAAGGGAAAGTGCATTGTAAGCATGGCGATCGATTATGCCAAAGCAGAGTGAGAAAGTGAAATGCTGAATTCTACCTCAAAAAAAGATTTTAATGCTTGACCCAAGTGGGTTTTTCCTTAAGTATCTAGTTTGACTTCAAGCACAAACCATCACCCAAGGTGCTGACTTGGTTAATTGCATTGCACTTAGTGTATTCATTAACAGACAAAAATGATAAGTAGAGAAGCATCCTTCAATTCTATAGCCAACTGGACCTTTTGCATACCACAGTGAGATTGAATAATATTTACAGTTTTCTATGGATTCCTCAAACACAGCACATGAATACATAATTGACCATTTTATTTTAGCTTGGCTCCCCTCCCAAAAAGCCCCCCCAAATCTTTCAAACTACCATTTTTGGTTGATTTCATTTTTGAACTAATCTGGGATTTGTGGAGACTGAATTTGTAGAGACTGAAATTGTAGAGACAAGAGCTTTCCTCAAAGCTGGACCCCCTCATAAGTAAATGTAATATAGCACAATTTATCCATTAATTATCTGTTTGAGAGAAATCACAGCTGATCATGCATCCCAATAGTTCTTTAAAATGAAAGATGCCTTAGATTCCACTTCTGCAACAACAGCTTAGAGATGTGGGATTAGGGGAATAATAAGTTTTGGTAGAATACTTTAAGATTCCAAGATGAAAATACAAAGGCAAAAATGTGTTGCATTGTTTATTGGATGTGAGACATTCAATTTTTGTTAACTCTGGTGAGTTCTTCAGACAGGTTTCCAAGAAACAGCTCTAGGGCAAAGGAGACATTACTCTGTTCCAATTTTTTTTCTAGAGTTATATGATTTGGGTTAAAAAAACCTACATTTTGGAATTCATCCAAAACACACATGCATATATTTCT
This sequence comes from Bettongia penicillata ogilbyi, assembly GCA_023548195.1. NCBI lineage: Eukaryota > Metazoa > Chordata > Mammalia > Diprotodontia > Potoroidae > Bettongia > Bettongia penicillata. Next base: position 135,973 of record JAJHZJ010000175.1, read on the forward strand.
TTCTTGACCACAATTTTTTCAATACAAATCAGAATGAGAAGCTTCCTATAGTTTCAGATAGTTGGAATATGAAAATATCTAATTACTGTTTCCCACTGGAATTCATGCCAGCCAGGGACTATGGCACATTTGTAGACTTCTGCCCAAATAGAATCTTTCTCCCTGGTGACTTGTTATTCTAATTCTTATTCTTCCTTCTCAGTTATTCTTCCTTCTCAGTTATTGTCACAGACTAAGATGAACTAAACTCTTGTGGTTTGTCTCCCAGAACACTGCTTTTGTTAATTTAGCATCCATTCCTTCTACAGAAGAAGGGCTATTCAAAATAACAGAACTTTTAAATATAGAAGTAGCAGCTGGAAATTTTTTCTAAAAGTCACTGATTTCAGGACATATTTTTTTCGGCCGATTTTTCGGTTCTATGTCAGCTCAGAGGTCAATATAAATCTCATATGGTTAATTTTCAAGTAGCCATATGCAAATTACTGATATTGATTACTGGCTGAAAAAGCCAGGCTGGCTTTCCTTTCCCACCCAATAGGCTTTGGATATTCCTTGTCAATTCCAGTTATCAGTGATTGTGAGCGCTGGGAAGACAAAATAATGTTAAAATTAGAGTCAGCAAAATTTTATTAGGAGGTAAAATGTTAGTTTTATTAACAATAAAAACTCTCTGCTTTTATTCTTTCTGCTCGAGTCAATACTTTTTAGAAGAATCTCTCCAAGAAATGTTTTTTTTTCCCTTGCAATGTCTCTTGTCCTGCATTCTTTTGTTTTTTCTAGGAAGTAAAAATCTTATTTTGACTTGTTAACATTCATTCATGTTGACTTGTTAACATTCATTGTGTTGCCACAAAAGCAATCTAACGCTGATAATTAGGGACTTAGAGTCTTGTTATTGATGAAAGAGAGAAGAGAAAATGGCAGAGCAAGATTGTTTAGACCTTTTTTAAAACTTTTGTTGTGGTCTTATGGACCCCTTTGACAATCTGTTGAAACTTTAGATACACAAAATAAAATATATAGGGTTACAAAGGATATCAATCATTTGAAATATAGTTATTAAAATGTATTTTTAAAAGACTTGTAACACAGTAATTTGTCTGATGGTGGGATTAACAACCATAGGTAATTTCAAAGTTTCATAATTTTAAAATTTCCCTGATGTTGGGAAAGATTGAAGGCAAAGAAAGGGGGGATGGTGGAGAATGATATGGATAAACTTTGAGAGAGAGTTGAGGGTAAAAAGGCCTGGTGTGCTATTTTCCATGGGGTCATGAAGAGTTGGACACCACTGAATGACTGAAAAAAACCAGAAAAATTCCAAGTAGCGATGGTCATAAAATGATATTTCAAGATATTGGCAATGCCTGTGTTGTGATATGTGTGCTCTGTGCTTTCTATTGGTGACAAAGTAACAAGTTACTGATAATACTCCCTGGATTGAAGGAAATGTTAAATTTAAGTTGGAAATTATTAAAAATTAATATATCATCTTTTTCATATAAAGTTCAAAGTTGACATAGATTAAGAGCTCTTGGTTTAGATTTTGGGCCTATTCTTTATTTCTATTGACTTGTTTCTGATAAATAGAAAACCTGACATTGATGAGCCTTGAAAAATATTTAGCCCTTCTCTGGAGTTGGTAGAACTGCTTCAGTTAGAGATATTTGAAGGAAAGGAATGAAAATACATGGGAAGATCAAATACGAGTTTTGGCAGATCCCTGGAATGGGTAGGAGGGAACTATTTGGCAACTTTTATTTATTTATTTATTTTTAATAAAAACTTATTTATTTAACTTTTTACATTCATTTTCACAAAATTTTGGGTTCCAAATTTTCTCCCCTTTTATCCCCTCCCCCACCCCAATACACCAAGCAATCTAATTTTCCCTATCACCAATCTGCCCTCTCTTCTATCATCCCTCCCTTCTCTTATCCCCATCTTCTCTTTTGTCCTGTAGGGCCAGATGACTTTCTATTCCCCATTAACTGTATTTCTTATTTCCTAGTAGCAACAGCAATACTAAAGAGTTGTTCCTAAAACTTTGAGTTCCAAATTCTCCCCATCGCTCCCTCCCCACCCATTCCCTTTGGGAAGGCAGGCAATTCAATATAGGCCCTATCTGTGTAGTTTTGCAAATGACTTCGATAATAGTCGTGTTGTGTAAGACTAACTCTATTTCCCTCCATCCTATCCTGCCCTCCATTGTTTCTATTCTGTCTTTTGATCCTGTCCCTCCCCAAGAGTGTTGACTTCAAATTGCTCCCTTCTCCCATTGCCCTCCCTTCCATCATCCCCTCCCTTGCTTATCTCCTTCTCCCCCGCTTTCCTATATTGTAAGATAGGTTTTCATACCAAAATGAGTGTGCATTTTATTCCTTCCCTTAGTCGAATGTGATGAAGGTAAACTTCGTTTTTTTCTCAGCTCTCCTCTTTTTCCCTCCACTAACAAGTCTCCTGCTTGCCTCTTGAATGAGATATAATTTACCCCATTCCATTTCACCCTCTTTCCTCCCACTGCATTTCTCTCTCACCATTTACCTTAATTTCTTTTATGCTATGGTTCCATGCTATTCAATTCACTCTGTGCTCTCTGTCTCCGTATGTGCATGCATGTGTGTATGTGTGTGTGTGGTCCCACCAACTACCCAGATACTGAAAAGTTTTAAGAGTTACAAATATTGTCTTTCCATGTAGGAATGTAAACAGTTCACTTTTGGTAAGTCCCTTGTGACTTCTCTTTGCTGTTTACTTTTTCATGCTTCTTCTCATTCTTGTGTTTGAAAGTCAAATTTTCTTTTCAGCTCTGGTCTTTTCATCAAGAATGCTTGTTTTATTGAAAGATCATATTTTCCAGTGAAGTATTATACTCAGTTTACCTGGGTAGGTGATTCTTGGTTTTAGTGCTAGTTCCTTTGACTTCTGGAATATCCTATTCCACGCCCTTTGATTCCTTAATGTAGAAGCTGCTAGATCTTGAGTTATCCTGATTGTATTTCCACAATACTGGAATTGTTTCTTTCTAGCTGCTTGCAATATTTTCTCCTTGACCAGGGAATTCTGGAATTTGGCCACAATGTTCCTAGGAGTTTCTCTTTTTGGATCTCTTTCAGGTGGTGATTGATGGATTCTTTCAATACTTCTTTTGCCCCTTGGAATATCAGGGCAGTTTTCCTCAATAATTTCATGGAAGATGATGTCTAGGCTCTTCTTTTGATCATGACTTTCAGGTAGTCCCGTGATTTTTAAATTGTCTTTTCTGGATCTATTTTCCAGGTCAGTTGTTTTTCCAATGAAATATTTCACATTCTCTTCCATTTTTTCATCCTTTTGGTTTTGTTTTGTGATTTCTTGGTTTCTCAGAAAGTCATTAGACTCCATCTGTTCCATTCTAATTTTGAGAGAACTATTTTCTTCAGTGAGCTTTTGAACCTCTTTTTCCATTTGGCTAATTCTGCTTTTGAAAGCATTCTTCTCCTCATTGGCTTTTTGAACCTCTTTTGCCAATTGAGTTAGCCTATTTTTGAAGGTGTTATTTTCTTCAGCATTTTTTTTGGGTCTCCTTTAGCAAGGTATTGACTCATTTTTCATGCTTTTCTTGCATCTTTCTCATTTCTCTTCCCAGTTTTTCCTCCACCTGTCTAACTTGATTTTCAAAATCCTTTTTGAGCTCTTCCATGGCCTGAGCCCACCGGACATCCACCTGGGATGTCTGGGATACAGAGGCCCCGACCTCCACGTCTTTCCCTGATGGTAAGAATAGTTCCTTGTCATCAGAATTGAAAGGCGGGAACATTTGCACCCCATCAAAGTAGCTCTCTATGGTCTTCTTTTGCTTCCTTTTTCTGGGCATTTTCCCAGACAGTTACTTGGCATCTGAGATTCCTGTCCACCCCCTCCTAGATCCGCCCAGCTAGTGCTTGGAGTCTGAGATTCAAATGGGCTTTCCATGGCAGGTGCAGCTTCTATTCAATGTGAGCTTAAATTCTGGTGCTTGGGTGGGGGCAGGGCCGCCTCCCAGGCTCGGTTCCCTGAGGGGCTTTATGCAGAGACCTGAACTTCTGCCTGCCTGCTCAGGGAGTCCCCGCTGCCTCTGCTTCTGCCACTGCCTCTGCTGCTGCCTCTGCCACTGCCTCTGCCTCTTACTCCCAATGGGGCCTGAGTCACGGAAACACCCTGCTCCCCTCTCGGCCAGCCCAGACGTCTCTCTCACTGACCTGTAGTGTCTTTGGGTAGAGGGACCTTCGTGGCTGCCAGAGATTCTGTCCCTGAAGCCTGCTCAGATCTTCTCCTCTGGGGCCATGGCCAGGGCAGCGCAGGGGTGGGCTCCGCTTTCCGGGGCGCGATGGACCCTGGGGATGGCTCTCTAGGGCTCTCTGGAACGGCAATCTTTTCCACCGTGTTTCTGCGCACCTTGCAGTGATCCAGAATTTGTGGGGAATTCTTCTTGAAGGAAATATATGGGCTGTGGTTTCGGAGCTAGCATAGGTGAGTCTTTCTACTCCACCATCTTGGCTCCACCCCCCGCAACTTTTAGTATATATGAAAATCACTACCTCAGGGCATTGAATGTTGTCTGGTTCTTTTTCACTGACAAAATCAAACCTATGAAGAATACATTTCAAACCATATGAAAGATGACAGGGTAATAGAGATGCATTAGGCAATCATTTATTAGTATTATTTATTAGTATTATTTATTAAACATTTATTAGTACTGTTAGTGCCATTTGCTGTACTAGACAATTCCAAAGAACGAAACAATCCTGAGCTTCAAGAAACTTACATTATAACTGAGGATGACATAATTAAGTAAATTACTGTCTTCAGAACAAATATAGAAAGAATAAATAAAAATAATTGTAAATAGATATGAAGGTAGCTGAGAAGGAAGACAGTTACAGTTGGCAGTATCAAGAGAGGTTTCATGTAGAAGGTAGTATTTGAGCTAAAGTGTGAAGGGAGGGATTCTGTGAGGTAGAGGTGAGTAGGGAGTGCATTCCAGGCATAGAAGAAAGTCAATATAAAGGCATGGAGATGAGAAATGCAGTGTCATGTTTGAGGGATAGCTTAATTTGAATGCAGAGTATAGGAAAAGATATAAGGTATAGTGAAGCTGGAAAGATAGGTTGGGACTAGATTGTGAAGGTCTTTAAAAGCTTGACAGATCTTTTATTATTGTACACTGTCAATTCCTCATTACAAAAGGTGGAATTGGAATTGCTTCTGTAAACTGGTCCAATAGGTATGCGGCAGTTATTTTAATAACTGACATTTAGATAGTGCCTGGTACATAGTAAATGTTTAAAAAATTCTTGTTGATTTATATAGTCCTTTAAAGCTAGCAAAGCTCTTTGCACCTGTTACCTCATTTGAGCTTCAGAAAATATCTGAGAGGTAAGCCCTACAAGAATTATTATCCTGAAGGTCTTTAAAAGCTAAACAGAGGAATTTATATGGTCCACTATCAATTCCTATTCTCAATGGTAGAAGCGGAATTGCTTCAGCAAGCTGGTACAATAGTTGTATACTTCAGTTATTTTAATGATAACAACTGACATTTATATAGTACAGTATGTGGCATAGAACAAGTGTATAATAAACTGAGGCTGGGTCACCTTTCCATGGTCTCAAATTGAGTGTCAGAGATGCGGTCTGGACCCAGGTCTTCCTAACTCCCTTGTCCAATATTCTATCTCTTATACCAATGGTGTCAAAGTCAAATAAAAATGGGGGCTGTGGATTGGCATGTGGGCTGCATATTGATTTATTTATAAAATGTAATGTCATCTATGTTTTATTGTATTTTTATTTATTTTGCAAAATATTTCCTAATTACACTTTAATCTGTTTCTTGTCACCATCATTAGTATTCCAAAGGGCTGTGTGTTTGATACCTCTTTACCATATCAAGCTGGCAAGGACTATATATCAAGAATCAAAGTCACTGGTACACAAGTCAAGGTTTCTTCCAATGAAGTCAAATGGATAGTAAGTTATGGGATTGCGTGGTGAATACTATAGTTCTGGGATGGAATACCGATAATACCTGTAACAGAGCAAGAACCACATATTTCTGTTACCTTTTCTTCAGCTGTTCAACAATGCTTTACAGATACTATTTCAAGACTCACAATGTCATTGGGAGGAGGAAGACAGGGCTTAAAAATAGACTTCCTGGAAGATCCAAGAATCAAAGATGATGAGAAAAATCATGGATGGATTGTGATCTGTAATGATAGAAGAATTCTTAATAAAAGGGAGATCACAGATCTTTTGAGGTAATGAAGCCTTATAAGAATGAGGAAAGTTGTTTGGGGAACAATTAGAACTAGAATCTTAGAAGATTTTTTTTCTTTTTCTAACTTTTGATGAGCACAGACAAGTGATAGGAGGCATAGCAGAAAAGCTAGAGCATTAAGGATGGTTTGGGAGGTAGCTGGAACATGAACCATGCCTTGAGCATGAAGGTTTGTCATGATAACACACACACACATATGATGTCATGCTATGTCAAACAATTGGATTCATCCAATCTTTGATAATGGCTAGCACCAAGAACATGCTTGGTGGACTTTGGATCATAAATTTAGAACTGGAAGATGCCATCAGAGGTTCTTTAGTTCTTCATTTCACAGATGAACAAACTAAGGTCCAGGAAGGTGAAATGATTTTCCTAGGGCCATACCAGGAAATAGTATACCTGGGATTTAAACCTTTGTCTTCTGATTCTAAGTCTAGTATTCTTTCCACTGCCCTATGGACTAGGAAGGTCTTTTATGATACCTTCTATAGAAATTTGGATTTTAACCTGAAATATATCATCTTATTTTTAATAAGAAATTAATTTCCTGGGTGATAAATTTTAGTTTGGCTTTATGTTGAAGATATTTACACTTTTGGCTTGCTCAGCTTCTTTGTGGGAAATGGGTTCCATATGCTTACTGTAGAAAAACTTCTTTGTTCCAAAATTACCTCATCCAAGCTTGTTCTAATATTTTCAGATTTGAAATTCATTTTGTCCATACCTTTTCATGATTTTCAAAGATTTTTGTCATATGTCCCTTTAGTCTTTATCTTTCTCAACTTATCTTTTCATAGTCCTAATCCTTTGTAGACAGTCTTATTTATTTAGGGCTAGATGAATTAGTTAAACAAATAAATGAATGAAGCAAATTTATTAAGTGCTTATGATGTGCTAAGTACTGTGCTAAATTCTAGATATTCACATACAAAATCAACATAGTCCCTGCCTTGCAGGTGCTTACATTCCAGTATGGGTGGTGGTGGTAGTGGTTATCTTCATCGTGGTGATGGAGGGTGTGGCATCTAAGGATTGATATTTTGGTTTTGGGATGGTGAATGGATCAACAAGGGGAAGTCAAGGGATATGCCTTTATCAGAAGCAATGGTAGTATTATCTTCATAAGAATTCCCAAAGAAAGAGGTCAAAAACAAAGAGTGAGATATACATATGGGGCAATGATAGCCTTGATGGCCAATGTGGATTGTAAGATGAGATATAAGACGTGTGTAAGATGAGATATCTTCAGGGGCTGAGGGTAACTTAACAATGAGCCACGAGCTTGCATTGGCTCACCCACCAATCAGGTGATTTCAGAACTAAGTAGATTCAATCCTCCAAGGCATGGTCTCAGGAGATCTGATGGTCCAGAGGATGGATGGCATGGAGATGGCCACAATGAATGACCTGATAGGATGTGAAGCAAATATGGTTACACAAAGAATCCATTTATCCTTGTGAAACAAAGAGATAGACACTCATGAGGATCATTAGTTCTCTTAAAGTTCTAAAATCTCAGGGCAGTTTTCCTTGATAATTTCATGGAAGATGATGTCTAGGCTCTTTTTTTGATCATGGCTTTCAGGTAGTCCCATAATTTTTAAATTTTCTCTCCTGGATCTATTTTCCATGTCAGTTGTTTTTCCCATGAGACATTTCACATTCTCTTCCATTTTTTCATCCTTTTGGTTTTGTTTTGTGATTTCTTGGTTTCTCAGAAAGTCATTAGCCTCCGTCTGTTCCATTCTAATTTTGAGAGAACTATTTTCTTCAGTGAGCTTTTGAACCTCTTTTTCCATTTGGCTAATTCTGCTTTTGAAAGCATTCTTCTCCTCATTGGCTTTTTGAACCTCTTTTGTCAATTGAGTTAGCCTACTTTTCAAGGTGTTATTTTCTTCAGCATTTTTTTGGGTCTCCTTTAGCAAGGTATTGACCGGTTTTTCATGCTTTTCTTGCATCTCTCTCATTTCTCTTCCCAGTTTTTCCTCCACCTGTCTAAATTGATTTTCAACATCCTTTTTGAGCTCTTCCATGGCCTGAGCCCATTGGATATCTATTTCAGATGTTTGGGGTACAGAGGCCTTGACTTCTATGTCTTTCCCTGATGGTAAGCATTGTTCCTCGTCATCAGAAATGAAAGGCAGGAACATCTGTTCCCCAAGAAAGTACCCTTCTATGGTCTTAATTTTTTTCCCTTTTCTGGGCATTTTCCCAGCCAGTTACTTGACTTCTGAGATTCCCCTCTTAGATCTGCCCAGCTAGTGCTTGGGGTCTGAGAATCAAATGCTGTTCCCCAGCCTCAGGGCTTTCAGTGGTGGGTGGGGCTGCTATTCAATGTGAGCTTAAGTTCTGGTGCTTGAGTGGGGGTAGGGCTGCCTCCCAGGCTCAGTTCCCTCAGGGGCTTTATGCAGAGACCTTCAGTAATGGAGCAGAGCTCCTGTCTGCTCTGGGAGCTCTGGGCTGTGGCTGCCTCTGCCACTGCCTCCCAAGGGGGCTTGAGTTATGGAGACACCCCGCTCCCCTCTCAGCCCACCCAGACGTCTTTCTCACTCACCTGCAGTGCCTGTGGGCAGAGTGACCTTCGCCTGCCAGAGATTCCATCCCTGAAGCCTGCTTGGATCTGCTCCTCTCAAGGCCATGCGCGGCCCGGGCAGTGCAGGGGCTCCACTCCGCGTACGGTGCACGACAGACCTTTCGGGTTGGTTTTTCAGGGCTCTCTGAAATGGAAATCTCCTCCCCTCCATTACTGCATGGGTTCCACTGCTCCAGAATTTGTGGGGAGTTCTTTTTACAGGAAATTTATGGGCTGTGCTTTCCGGAGCTGGCATATGTGAGTCTTTCTACTCTGCTATCTTGGCTCCTCCCCCCTCTCAGTTTTCTTACATTACTTATGCATGAGAAGTATTTATGAGATGGTATGCAAACTGAATCCTTATTAAGTTTGTCTTTGTGACTTTCTTATCCTACCTTTTAGTAATGCAAATTCTACCAAACCCTCCCAGTCTCCTATTATTCTGGAATATGCACTTTTTAGAGGGTGAGAGACAGAAATAGCAATTATTTTATCCTTCCTGAAGAAAAAGTAGTGACCTTGAACACATAAGAGCAAGGATTGGTCTGCAGAAAGTGGTAAATGAAAATGGAAAATAAAAAATTTGCCTTAATTAATTCTACTGGCTCCATCCTTCTGACTTTACTGTTCTTCCCTTCCTATTCTTAAAAATGGGCTGCATATTAGTTCTTATTTTCAACATTTAAATTTACCCTTCACCAAAGATGAAACCTTAATGAAACTCTAATTTTCCCTCTTACTTACCACATCCTATTAGAGGAGGTAATTTGGAGGAGTGGAAAGAATACAGGCTTGGGTGTCATATTCCATGCTGATCCTTTCTTCTGGTATGTCTCTGGACCAGTCACCTCTCCTCTCGAGGTTTTAGTTTCCTCTTCTGTTAAATGAGGGGATCAGGCTAGAGTGCCTCCAAAATCCCTGTTAGCTCTAGATCTACAAACTCCTAAGTCTCTTCTAAATACCTCTTCTCCATTTGACTTTGATTCTCTTTCCCTTTTCTCTTCTTCCCTTTTCTCTGGAGGTTAGGGACTTACTCCTGGAGAGTTGCATTTTTTCTTCTATCTTCCATGCCAATGTACTAACCCCATGTCCTTTCTATAGTCAGCACCCTCTATTCTCCAGCAGGAAAATGCTTATTTTTAACCCTGACCCTCTGGAAACAGAACCTATTTTACCCATCTAATCTTGAGAAGAAACTCAGAGAGTAGGAGTTTTAGGACACAACAAAAGATAACACTATGACAGGTGGATAATAATAGTAGTGGGGGAATGGGAGAAGAAGGGAATTTCTTTATGGAGGGTTTTTTTTTTGTCAGCTTCCCCTCCAATTCTATGGGCTGCAGCTCACTCTGCCTACCCTGTGTAAAAGGGGAGTCCATCCTCAATGACATACAGATGGCTAGAAACAGTCAATGGCCTCTTCACTTACTCTTTTCCATGGTCTCATGTAAAGATGATGGCTACCTGACAAAAGACATCAGTCAACAATGTCTGTTATTGTATGTAAATGTGTAAGTTCATTTGGCGATAATTAATTTGTGTCTTTACTCCAGATTTATGACAGAGGTTTAAGGTAAGGCCAAATTCTGATTTAAAGAAAAGTCCAAAGATAGAATGTCAGAATGTCAGGAGACTAAAGCGTCACAGAATAGCCGAGCCCATAGGGACCTCAGAGACTATTTAGTCCAACCTATGCCTCAACAAGAATCCCTTCAACTTAATACTTGAGAAGTGGCCCCGTACCCTCTACTTGAAGACCTAAAATGAGAGAGGAACTACTCAGCCCCATTCTACATTTGGATAGTTGTAATGGCCAGTCTTTTTTTTTTTTTTAAAGTTACAACAATCTTAAATTTGAGTCTATCTGATATGTAGTGCCTTTGAATTCTTGGATAAAAAACTGAAGGACTTGGGTGCACAGGTGATTCTTTTCTTCCTCTCATGGCCATGCCTTGGAGCCTCCTTTTATTTCTGGAACTTTTATTTCTGGAGTTCTTTTATTTCTGGAACTCTTGCCCCTGGGTCTCTAGTTCTTCTGAATTGCAGTTCTCATGTGACCCACTACATTAGACCAGGCTGCCTCCAGGTATTGCCTCCACTTTACTCCATGGTGATCTTTTCTCCAGTAGCCTTGCCACTATGTATGCCTTTCTCCCTGCTGCCCAGTGTGAGATGGTATCTTTTAACAATTAGAACTGTCTAATAATGGGATGGGCTACCAGGTGAAGAAACTTTCCATTAACTTCTGGCTGTGATCTCGGTTTCTTACTGAAGTTGACCCCAATCCTCATTCCTGTAAAGAAATCAGCTTCTACAAATTCCCTTGAAGGCCTGATGTTTTGGATGCTTTCACTGTATTTGGTGTCAAAAGGAGATTTTTTTTCCCCCTCAGACCATCAGCAGATGGTGCTTATTATGTGGGAAATAAAAATGAAGGTGGGAAATACTTGTCAGTTGATTATTGTCATAGAACACTTGAGGATTAGACCAGATCAATCCCAGGAGGCATTTGGCTATTTTTCTTAGAAAATTGAACTAATGAAAGCACCTCCTTCCCTTTTGGCACTTTCTAAAAGTAGAGAGGATAGCTATGTTCTACCACATTTTTTTTTCTTTCTTGAAAGGGCATGTTAACTACATGGGTTCAGGGAAGTCACCTGGAAATAGGGGAAGTTTTGTCCAAATCTTCTATTTTTTTCCCATCTCTTTCTGTATTTTTTGATCCCCTTTCCCTCCCTCTCTTCCTTTCCCACTTTCTGACCCAACACCTGTGTTTTGCTCCCTGGCCCTTCTTTTCTATCTTTTCTCTACAACTTGCCTCCTTTTCCCTGACCTAAGAAGCCCTTTATTATACAGGTAACACTGTGATTCTGAAAGGTGTGTAAGAAAAAACAAATGGAAGGTCATTATTTATTAACCCTCTTTATATAATTTAGAGTCTAGCCGATAATCTGGAAAGCTTATTTCTTGCTAACCACTGTGCTCTTGATTCTTTTACTAAGGAGATTATTGATTATATTGAAATTTAGGCTTTTTCTATAGAATCACTTGGGGCAGCTAGGTGGCACACTGGGTATAGAACCAGAAAGACTCATCTTGGTGAGTTTGAATCTGGCCTCAGACATTAGTTGTGTGTAAGTGATTTAATCTTGTTTGCCTCAGTTACCTCATCTGTAAAATGAGCCGGAGAAGGAAATGGAAAACCACTTCAGTGTCTCAGGAAAATCCCAAATGAGGTCACAGAGAGCCAGACATCACTGAAAAATGATAACAACGGAAAAGAATCTCTTCAATTCACCGATATAGCCAAGGATCACATTGCTCCAGTGAGATATGAAGGGCAGGTAAACTTTAATGCTTGTCATAACAAATGTCACAGATGTATCTTCTGATAAAGCCCAAGGATTCAATTCAGGAATTATATTAGTCACTGTGGTTTTTTTTTCTGTCATTAGTTGGTAATGAACCTTTACTTCAGGGTTTTATTTGTGTTGGAAATATAAGAGGCATATTTTCCCTGTCGACTCTGGGGAAGGTGAGGAGAGAATCCTTAGCATGGTAACAGTGGAAAGGGCACTGACTGAAGAGCTGGAACACCTGGGCACCATCTCTGACACTTGTGACCTGCATGAACTTAGGTAATCACATTCTGAGCCTCAGTTTCCTCATCTATAAAAAGAGGGAGTTGGGCTAGATTATCTCTAAGATTTCTTCCAACTCTAAATCTATACTTCTGTCATAAAATTATTCTCTTCAATTTGTTCTCAGCCATGTGAGAATGGGCATCATCTGCAGCTTATGCACAGGACTCCTAACTGCCTGGCAGTGAGGTGATGCTGTCATTGAGGTATATACAGGAAAAAGCCCTATCTGTTACTCTCTTATACTCTGTTCAAACTGGACTACTGTCCACCCTCCTCTTCTCCCATTCTCTTTCCTTTTCTCTGGTAGCCTTTGCTCACACTTCCCCCTATTCATATAATTCTTCTGCCTGTTGAAATTCTTCCTTTTCTTTAGGGCTCAGTTTAGCTGCTACATCTCCCATTGAAACTTTTCTTGCTTTCTGTTATACCCAGGTGGAAGTAATCTCTCCCTTCTTAAATTTCTTATAGTATTTAGTCTGTGATGTCAGCCCCTTGACAGTACCTATCTAGTCCTCCCCTGCCAATGTCTTAACTTCTCGTGCCTCACTGCTCACTAGAACAACAGGCGTGTCCCTGAAACTCATGTTTCCCACAGAAACAGCAGGCATGTCCATGTGATGGGAACCCAGTCGCTACCTCTACCTAGGCACTACTCCCAGACCTATACCTCATGTTTCCCACAGAAACAGCAGGCATGTCCATGTGATGGGAACCCAGTCGCTACCTCTACCTAGGCACTACTCCCAGACCTATACCTCATGTTTCCCACAGAAACAGCAGATGTGTCCATACACTCAACCATAGTCACATACATCTAATATTAGACAGGACCACAATAGTCAGCCAATCAGAAAGTAGCAGCACCAGGATGCCTGAGCAGAGTGTGGACCCCAAAACAATAGGAGAGACTTTCCCTTAGTAGGCACTGTGCAGTAATAGTAAAGAACTGACCTAGAGTGAACTTATGACATAGAGAGGCTTATTGTAATATCATTATCATCTATACATATCCCCCTAAATGGGTTTCTCTGTATGCTTGTGGGTAATTCATATGCATAGTTCCACCATGGTTGGGACCCCTCCTCCTCTATCTAATCTTTTAACAAACTTCTCCTGCCTTTTAAATATTAATCATATTCCTATATTCTATGTAAATCTGTTATGCAATTGCATCTTTACCCTATAAAAATCCATCTTGTTTTCTCTGAAGTTGATGGTTCCTCTTGGAGCTTAGCCCATTTTCATGAGAGGTGTCAATCTCAACAAATGCCTACACTTAAATTAGAAGTGGTCTGACTGAATTCCTTGAGACATTCACCATAACACATCATGAAACCTCAACAGTTTTTGGTGGTGTGCCTGAGTTTAAACCTCAACAGTCTGCACCTTTCTTTTGTTCTTAGGATCATAGATTTGAAACTGGAAGGAACCTTGAAGTCAGTAAGTCATCTGATCCACACCCTTCCCTTATTTTCCTCTTTTTCATATGAGGAAACTGAGATCAGAGAGGTTAAATGATTTGCCCAGGGTCACACAGGTCAGAAGTGGCAGATCTGGGATTAGAAGTCAGGTCCTCAAACTTCAAAACCTGTAGATTTTCTTTTCAAGAACAGTAGTAATTCAGACCTAGTTTCACTTAATGGACTATTTTTCTTCAGGCATGACAAATTCCTTGGTGTAATTCCCCCAGATACTTGCAAATCCTTGGAGAAATTCAAAAGGTGTTAGAGAAGGGTGACAATGATGAGAAAGAGTTGGAATTCAAGGGTAGTGGGGCTGGTGGGAAAAGTTCTAAGGAAGAGGATTTCTTCATAGCCCAAGACTCACAAGTGAAGTTGCTTTCAGCAATTATTAAGGCAACAATAATTGTAGACTCTTATGTAGACTGAAGGCAAATTACTTCCAGACCAAATGAAGAAGTTGACACCCAAGGAAATTCACCAGTGGAGGGGTTCTTTTTTGTTGTTTCTACCTTACAACTGTCAGATTTGAGTACTTGGCTGCAACAGTAGACTGACCCCTTCCTTTTTTTCCCTATTCACCTCCATGTCTTCTTTTGATGAATACCCAAACTAAACAGATGAAATATAGGGCAGGTAGGTGGTGCAATGGGTAGAACATTGAGTCTGGAATCAGGAAGACTTATCTTCATGAGTACAAATAGGCCCTCAGACACTTCCTAGCTGTGTGACCTTGGTCAAGTCATTTAACCCTGTTTGCCTTAGTTCCTCATCTGGAAAATGATCTGGAGAAAGAAACAGTAAATTACTCCAGTATCTTTACCAAGAACATCCTCTCACCCACAAAAAAATGAGTCATGAAGAGTTAAACAGGACTCAACAACAATGACCAGGTGAGGTAGATGTTTGTTACTTCAACATATTTGGGTGAAAAGTGGTGACTGTGGAAGGTCTAAGAATATTGCATAATTTTCCTCATTAGAATGGATGAACTTGGGTCTAAAACAATTTTTTCTTTTTTTAAATTATAGATTTAATAAACACAGACATTTCAATGTACAAGAAAGAACAAGAATATATAACAAACTTTGAACTCATTTTATAGTTTTTGCTTTTAATTTTTTTCAATTATATTTTTCTCTCCTTTCTCCTCCATTGGAAAAAATAAAAGTAAAACAAAAATACTTACTTGGTTTTACTTTTACATATATGTAGATATACATATATATGAAAAAGGTTGTAATGAAACAATTTGGTTTTTGTCTTCTACCCGTTGTTTCGTTCTGTGAATTTTTAAGTATTTTATTTATGCTTTTCCCTCATAGGTATTTCATTATATGGATTTTCAAATTACAAATGTTTTCCTGGGATGAATTTTGTTTATACTGTGAGGGATAGGCATACTTTCTATTACTTCTTTTGTCTTTTCTCTTTCTTTGTTTCTTTCTTGAGAAGCTTAAGTTTTGAAAACTGGAGTAAGCAAGTATCCTGGTAATTTTAGAGGTTATTGAGTCCAACTTACTCATGGATGAGAAAGCAGGGAGGTTAAGTGACTTATAAGATAATATTGAACCATATTTAGAGTTTGCAGTCTACCTCTGAGTCTTATTATATATATTATATACTGTAGTTACATATAGGAAACTTAGAACATGTATAATATTGTACTAATATAACAGTGTATATTATAGTTATCATTCTTGATGTCTTCTTTTCTTATTAAACTATAAAATCTTTGAATGCAAGGACTCAATCCCAATCATCTCCCAACTTTTTACCCTATCAAGGAGCTCAGGATTCTGCGTACAGTAGGTGCTTAATAAATGCTTGCTGCATTAGAATACATTAATATTATTCTTGTGAGACAAGAGTAATGTTACAGAGGAAGATACATCTGGATCCTGAATAAAATGGCTATCAAAATGAAGCTTTTAACATAAAACAAATGTCTTTGAATGGCTATGTTAAATATATGCTACAAACTTCATTACTTTCAGCTCCCTTTGAGTATATTTTTTTCTGATTGATCTTTTCAGTGTTTTGTGTTTAGCTGTGTTTTTATAGGCAAGCTACTTTTGGAATTATGTGGGATATAAATGTAAACTAAAAAGAAAAAATAGCAAGAAAGTTGTCAATCTGTACTTAGGTGGTACATTTCTTAGGACAATAAGTTTAGAGCTGGAAGGAACCACAGAGATAATTGAGGATCCAAGTCGTTAATTGACTTTCTCAAAATTATACAAAAAATCTCTGTAAATGACAGAGCTGGAATTTGAAGTAGCTTTATATACATACATACATACATATGTATGTATATATATATATATATACACACATACACATATGATGACGTTTAGGGGTGCTGGGGACCCCAAAATATCAATACGCTGGGTCCTGCCTGAATGAATTCGACTCAAGCCTTCTTAAACCAAAGAAAAACAGTTTATTAAAGATTCACCATCCTGGGCTGACTTTTAAGGAGTCTAAGCGTTTGTAACACTTGTATTCACAAGTGGGCCAGATAGACTCTCAACTAGATGGAGCCTGAGCTGGATTGAATCTGAGCACCTTCATGGAGGCAAGATGGACCTTAAATACAGAAAAGACTGTAGGAGGGATCTGGGGTGGTCTGGTAGTCTAGGGTGATGGGAGGAGGGGTTTAGGGAGGATCTTGAGGAGAAGTCCAAGGAGGGGATGACTGGGCAAGTGTTGGAAACAGCAGGAGGCAATCAGGAGATATTAGACAATGGAGAACCTGGGCCAGAAACAGGTAGTCTTGGGTCCCAGGAAGGGTCTCCATAGATCAAACCCAGGGAGGATCCTGATGGGAGTGGCTGGTAATAGGATCAAAGGGAGGAATATCAAAAGAATGCTAAATAGAAGATAGGGAGTACCTGGCCTGGGAGAAATGGAAAGGGAATCCAAGGAGCTCCCCGCCCCCACAAAGGCCAGACTTTCCAAGGGTCCCTCAGACTAATGGGATAAAAGCCCTCCCGATCCAAAGGGAAAAGATCTTGTCTTGGGCTTGTACCTCATCATATATACATATATGTGTATACACACATATATACATATATAAGTCTGTTTGTATACATACACATATAGTGTATATATATATATGTAATATATATATACACATACACATATATACATACATAAATTTTCTTATATCTTTTGACTTCCTTTAAAGTTATAAAGATGAAGTTGGTAATTGAAAATTGATTATCTATGCTATTTAAATAATTATGTTTTAAAACCCACAATAATTGGTTTATATACCTTCCTTTCACTCCTCTTAGTTATCAGCATTTGGAGAAGTTTATACATAATCCATTGTATCACAACTAACCTTAAGCCAATTATAGAAATGATGATAAACAGAGAGTCTAGGAGGAAAGTTGAATTTAAGATCAATCCAGGAAGGGCCTGTTTTTAATTTTTACCTTTCTATACCTTGTACTGGCAATTTCCCCAACACATAGTAGGCATGGAATAAGTGCTTATTGAATTTAATTGAATAGTTACCCGCTGCTGAGCTTGTCTTGCAAATTCAACTCCATTCAGTGCTAGCAAACTCATGGTGACTTAGATATTTTAAGAGGATGATGAATTGACTGTCATATCAAAATATTGAAATATTGAATTTGGAGGCCAGTGGTGGTGCAGTGGATAGAATGCCAGGCCTAGAGTAAGAATGACTCATCTTCCTGAGTTCAAATTCAGCAACAGACACTTATTAGCTGTGTGACTCTTGTAAGTCACTTAATCAAATTTTTGCCTTAGTTCCCTCATCTGTAAAATGAACTAGAGAAGTAAATGGCAAATTACTTCCATGTTTTGTCATGACCCCAAAAGGGTCAGAAAGTCAGACATAAATGAAAAATGACTAAAATGCAACATAACCAAAATGATATTTACACTAAACAGATTCAACTTTTTTTCTTCCAGATTTAACCTGCAATTTAAGTCAAATTTTTTTTTTCTTTCAGTAAGAGTGTTGTATGTGCAGGTAAACACTTATGAAAATCCTTCTACTGCTTTCCCCCCTTCTCTTCATCTTTAAATACTGTTTATTTTGCAGCCACCTGCTCTGTGTGCTCTGCTGAGTACCATATTAGCAACAGACAGATCTAGTTTGCTTTGTTTAGTCTGAGCAGACTTGTGATTTAGGGAACTTATCTTCTGGATAAATGCCAAATAAACCAGATCAGACTCTAGCCTGAACCTAAGCTAATCGTTGCCTTGGGACTTTTGGTAATCAATCAATGGTTGCTGTTGTTGACAGGGCTTTCAAAAGAACATTTGTCTTTCTTCTTTACTTTGTCTGAGAATCTAAGCACAGAGGAGAGAGTGCTGGATGTGGAGTCAGTCCTGAGTTCACTTTCTGGCCCTCTCTATGTCATCAGCCCTAGTCTCAATCTTGTACTTTCCCCCTGGCTCACCAGGCTCTGGTAGGTGAGCCTTGACCTTTTTTCCCTCCTTTTCAGCCTTCTTTGCATTGTCTGTATCCTGTCCTATCTCCTCTCCAGCTCTCTTTCATGCTTTGTCTTCCTCCAGCAGAACGTAAGCTTTTTGCAAGTGTATGTGTGTATTTGTATCCCCATAACAGTGCTTGGCACATGCCAAACAATACATCCTGTCTTAATCTCTCTCCCTCTCCCTTCCTCTTGCTCTCTTTTTCTCTCTTCTCCCTTCCCCCTCCCCTCCCCTCTTTTCTCTTCTCTGTCTGTCCCTCTGTCTTTCCCCCTTGCTCATTTTTCTCATCTCTCTTCTCTTCCTTCCCTTTCTCTTTTTCCCTCCCTCTTTCTCTCTTTCCCTCTATCTTTCTCTCTTCTATCAAATTCTCTTTCATCTCCCTCTCTCTTCCTCCCTCTCTTCTCTTTCTCTTTCCTTTCTCTCTCTCCCTCTCTCACTGATACACAGCTGGAATCTGCCCATTACTTAGCAACTGTGTGAACATGATTAAGTGAATTCACTTTTCAGAGCCTGAGGTTACCAATCTATAAAATGGAGACAGGAATATGTGCACAACATCTGTCATGAGGCTATTTTGGAGAAAATGTTTCACAGACCTCAAAAACTATGGAAATAGAGGTTATCATTATTTTTTTTTGTCTGATTGTACTTCATTTTCTGCTGGAGAATTTGACTGCAAAATGAAGCACTCCTGTTTTAGTTCATTTTTCACTTCTGTGCAAGCTTAGGCAGGTCATCATAACTCTCTGTGCACAAATTTCTTTCTATATGAATATCAAGGAAGCAACATTGCCTCTACCTGTCATACAGTGAATTGTATGGGGTAGAAAAACCTTGGGTACTTGGAGCCCAAGAGTAAGAAATTTAGCTTTGATGTTCATCCTGAACCTCTATCTTCTCTGATACCTCATCGTGATGAGGAGATGACCCTTTGTATTCCTAACCTATGCTATTGGTCTAATACAGTTTGAAAGGCTTTGAGTGTGGTTCCAGTATTGGGCTAAATGTTTGTTGTCCAAAGACAAGCCTAAATACCCTTGCGAGACTCATCAAATACATCAGCTATGGGGTGATAAAATTTTCAGTCGCAGCTGAAGTAATATCTAAAGTAATATCTACCAAACTCTAAAAGGGATTGTGATTTGTATTCAGAGAGGAAGTTTTCACACTGATGAAATCCCAGAACCTTGTAATATTGAAAATTGAGTCCATTTTGAAAACATTAAAATTCCTACAAAATGCTTTTCAGAAAGATTTGGGAGTAAGGATTTAGAATAAAGCTGAGATACAAGGAGAAGAAACCTTCTTTATTGACCTATTTTGTATATTAGCAAATGATGCACTTATTAGAAGCATTTTTGTTTTTTTAATTTTTTTTATTTATGGAAGAAAACAAGCACTTCCATAACACAGTACCATACAAAAGATGATTGCACATTTGTAGCATTTTTCAAGTTTAAGTTGGTTTAAGATTGACCTGGGACTGGGGTATGGTCAAGTGTCCCTGAGAAAAATGTCTGCATAATATGAAAGGATATATAAGCTGGCATTATATATAAGAAGGCATTAAAGATACCAAGTAGATAATTAAGAAAAAAATAAGCAAAATGTCTATGTAGGGTAATTTGGAAGGAGTTCAAAGAAATGAATCATGGTATCTTGTTCCAAATTGGAAAGTTTGACAAAACCATAACCAACGGGGGGGAAAAGATAGGTTTCTTAACAGATGACTTTTAAACTTTCAATATTTTTGTAAAGCTGTGGCAAATGTTGGGGTTCATTGACGTCTAGCCATTTCTGTACTCCACGAATCATTATACATGTAGCACACACTTTTTTAAATGAATGGTAAATTGTGGATCATGTTAAACTTTGATTTAAGTTCTTTGGGCACATATGTGTTACAAGGAAAACATTCTCTCAATAGAAAATGAACAAATTAAGTGTTTCCTTCTTGACTCCTACCTCTGGTCTGTTTCATTTTCCAATTATGAAAATTAGAGTGAAACTTATCTTATTTCCACAAAGTCCTCCACAGTAAAAGATCTTCTCTTTTGAATTGTCTCTAGGTCTCTTGTTACTTTTGAGGCTTGAGTAAGAACCACAGTAAAAGTTCTCTTTTGAATTGTCTCTAGGTCTCCTGCTGTTACTTTTGAGACTTGAGTAAGAACTGCTATTAAGATGATAAGAAGTGATGGAGTTCTGTAAGAGACATCTGAAGAAGACAAATGGCCTTCCGAAGAACTACGTATTTCTAATGACCTGGGAAAATTTCTTTTAAAGCATTTGTTTTGTCTTTGAAACAAACTATGTGTAAATTTAAAATGGGAATCTTAATTACACTCTCCCCTGCCCTACCCAAATCCCTGAGTTTATAGATTAGAAGTTCGGTGTAACTCTTCTGACATAAACAGATCTTTCCTTGGATAACATAAATGTCCAAACATTTCTCTTTTACTGTTGGTTTTTAATAGACAGTATAGCAGACAAGATTCTTTAAGAGTGAGCATTTTTACTTTGGGGTCCGAGAATTCAGTGTTAGAAATCTTTTTACTCCTATTCACATTTAGTAGATACTGCTTATTTTGTTTTTATGCACAATCTGTGATTGATTAAAGATTCTCTGACTGTTTTAGGAGGGCTACTGATATGTACCTTCATATTCTGGCTAAAGTTTACTAGTAGTCATTCGTAGCGTCTTGCTGACCTAAGATTTACCTCTGTGAAAAAAGGATTAGATACATAAGGTCATAAATGGTGAATTTAGTGTGTGTGTGTGTGTGTGTGTGTGTGCGCGCGCGCGTGTGTGTTCTGCTTCATTTGAAACATGGCTTAATTTTGGTACTAGGGAAGGCATTCTACTAAGTTCAGAATAAGTCATATCAAGAGGCAATATTCTTTTTGTAATGCCCAGTATTCTAATGGGGAATTTATCATGATGCAAGGTTAGTCTTGGACCCTTTCCAAAGGAGTTTAAGTAACAGAGAATACAATCACAACTCTAGCACATTCTCTGAATCCTAATCCCTAAACATTGGGGTTAGAGTGAGACTTCGTTGCATCTAAAATTCTGTGAATATGACCTTGACTTTCCTAGGGAACCCTAGCTAAAGCACCTCGTTTCTTTGAATCAGTAAAACAGAGGTCATGATATGACAGGGAATGCTGTTTAGACAAACCAAATAAATATTCATGGAATAATGTAATGACATTTAGTATCCTGAAAAATAAATGCCAAATAAGTGCAGGTAGCTAAACTTGAGAAGGTCTGGTACAGTGCAAGAAGGGAAAGAATGCTAGATTTATAGTCAGACATAGGTTTGAATATCAGTCCAGGCACTATTCACTTACATGATCATTGGTAAGGTATTGCCTTCCTAAGTATCAGTTTTCTTATATCTAAAATGGGAAAAATAGTACTTGCCTTATCTATCTTTTAGGTTTGTAGTGAGGAAAGTGCCTCATAAACCTTCAAGTCACTAGCTGCATGACCTTAAAAAAGTCACTTCAATAATCTCAGCTTAAGGTTCACCAAAGAATCAGAGTGGACAAAAGGATCCCTAAGTTCCCTTCCAATATGATCAAGCACACCTCTAAGTAGTACTTACAACACCAGGATTGGAATGAGACTTATGATTTTATTGTCACAGGGAATTCCTGAATGAGGATCTTCCCTCTACCAGTGGGCTTACGGTTGTAACTTCTCTATAATTTATAATCTTTCAGAGTTATTTAGGTAACTCAGATATCAGATATTAGCTCAGAGTCATGTAGCCAGTTTATTTATTTAAGAGCTGTTTTGAGCCCATGTCTTTCTTCCCTCAAGGCCAGCTGTCAATCTACCATGCTATGTTCTCTCCCATGATTAAAATTTATCCAGGCTTACATACTGGAAGTGGGAATTATATAAAAGAAGAAGGAATTGACCTTGATTTAGAGGGGATTACAATCTATTTGAGGAAATAAGACAAGATCATGGGAAACCTTGGGGTTCCTCCTTATTCAGGAAGCAGTGCATATGCGTTTTCCAAAATAGGCATTAAGTTATTATTAAACTGCTGAGTGGCTTCATTGATCACTTGAAATTTGAGTATGAACTGAGAGCAAAGAGCTCATTCCAATTCCTTTCAGGAGTATCTGGTACCCCTAGTGACTTTCTGTAGGCAAATCCTGTACTGAGTGGCTGAATTTCTCTCTCTTTTTTGAAAAATGAACTACCACGGTCCTATCCAAAGTGGTTTTATATGCATATCTATACACCTCCTTGTTTTCATTAATGTTTTACTAAATGGGCTAATCAGCTACTAGTAAAATCTTTATATGTTCTCAATGTTCCATGATTAGAAACTCCCATAAGTAATGTCACCCTGACCTATAATGGAGATTATGAAACCCATCCATCATATTTGAAGCTAAGCATGGGATCCTGCTGCTATTCCAGATTCTAGGTTGAGATTCTCAGATTAATTAAGAGACAATCTCAGCTCTACTCTTGGAATTAGGATGCTTACTGGCACAAATGTCTTTGGGTTTATACACACACACACACACACACACACACACACACACACACATGCAGACGCACACACACACACCACATCAACTCGGAGACATTTTGCTTTTTCAGAACACCATGAGCATTTTTCCCAACTTCCTTAATCATATTTTAAATTCACTGCCTTGTTATAGCACACTTGGCCAGCCTATTCTGTGAAAAAACAAGACAGTAGCTTAGTCATCCTACTAATAAAGCTTAACTAGTTCATTTCTGATTTTTCTTCCTGCCGCAAAGACATGGGGTTGTCAGACATTGCTCTTAGACATGACTCAGAGGCTGCAAATGTTGGGGTATGTGTGTGGGGGCATTCATATACATTGACCACAAGACAATTTAAAACTCTTTTCTTGACCTGAAGACTTTGTGCAGGCTTTAGGAATTGTGGGAAGTGAATGGTAAGGGAGATTTTGCCTGATGATAGTCCTTCTAGGAAGGAGAACACTCTGCCATGGTCTCTGATATGTCTGGTACCTTATAGCTTTCCCATGGACTCTCAACCTCTCCTTTTAACTAATCTCCTTGTCTGGCCCTCTCACCCTACTACTAGACACAAATTTAGGTTATAAGAATGCTGACCATAAGAAACTCAGCATAAATTCAAATATACAGATGTTGGAAGTAGGCAAAACATTTTTATTTCTAAATGTATCTCTAAATTTGTAACAGTTTCCCTCATTTTCAGAACTTCACTAAAAAAGGTAGCAGTTGCACAAATTCAAGGCAGTATGGTATAGTGGACAGTACTAGGTTTGGAATCTGAAATACTAGGATCCAAATTCGCCCTCTGAGCTGTACTGCTGTGAGGTTAAGATGAGAATTTATGCAAAGTACTTTATAAAAGTACTTTATGTAGACATCAGGTGTTGATTCATATAAACATTAGAGATAAAGTTTTAATAGACAGCTTTCAGAGTAAGATTTTTTTACCTTTCTTGTGTCATGGTCCCCTTTGGCAGTCTGTGAAATCCATGGATGTTTTCTTTGAATAATGTTTTTAAAAACTTAAGTTTATATACGAAACTAATAATATTGAAATACAGTTAACAAAATATTTTAAAAAGTTCATAGATACTTAGTCTAGAAATAAATTGAGATACCCTATGAACAAAATAAGTTTCGTTATCAATCTTAACCTATTGTACTTCTATCATCCTTTAAATCCCAAATCAAATACCATCTCTTTCAGGAAGCCTCCTCTAACCTCCTGTGAGTAACAACTCCTCATTACCTCCAGCTTAAACCTCACAGTGATTTTAGGAGAAGTTAGATAATTTTTTCAGAACCTTTGAACTTGCAATAGGTACTGTCTAGTGCAGGATTTTGGATGACCCACGAAAAATGTGGAGGAAAACATTCTTTGTATGTAGAGGAAATCCTTTGATGGACCACAGGTTGTGCAGGTCTGATGTAGGATCTTGTTCTATAACTCTTTTTTGTCATTGTCTTTTAAGGTCTCCCATAAAAACACATCTCATGAACAGAAAAAATAAGGAAATCATTCTGACTTCCATAACTGTCGAGAAATGTCTGTTTTTGTAGAATCACACAGCTCAAATTACAGGGCTCAAATGCAAATTTAAGACATCATTAAACTAGGGTAAAAGCTTAAATATTTTCACTTTTGGAACACACAGCCCCTGATTATCTTCAGAAAGGTAAGTTTCCTTAATTACAGTGGTGCTGAATATATACTCTTCTGGGCAGTGCCCCTTTGACAATGGCAGAATCTTGAGCATCTCTCAGTTGGTAACTGCAGACTGGAAGAGATCACTTCGATTATTTCTTGACAGGCAAATCAAGGACAACCCAGCAGGCTCATGTCTCCTATAACAAATGATAGCTCCAGAGGCCTTTGTAATGACAGTATCCTGTCAGTCTAAAGTAATCATTCTTAAAAGCTGAAGTTTATCAGATCAATTTCCCAAATGTCCTCTGTCCTCTGTCCAAGATAAGAGTTATTTTTCTTACCTGATAGGTTTTCATCTTGGAACAGTAGATGCCTCTGACATAACCTGTATGGCATAGATAACTAGTAAAAGGTATGACCCCCAGTTTGAGAAAAGCCTCAAAATGCGCTGATGCCAATGGTAATCAAAGCTGGGTTACAAACTGCTTGCTTGCACATTTTGCAGAGTCCCTACTACTTTGTGTTTCTAAGTAAATATACCAAATGTACTCAGTTTTCATTAGATGTCCTTTAGCTTATCATTAAATATACAGCATCATCCAGCACCCACATACTTGCTTGCTATATCCCAACTGAAATATCCCTTACAAGTGATGTTACCATGACAACATACTTCAGCATTTAAAAATAATGAGTGACTCTAATAATAGTAATGATTGGGTTTCTATAGCACTTTGTTTTATAATGTTCTTTCCTCACAATAATCCTGCTAGATATTTAGAGTATTAATAGTCATACTATGTTATCAATGAGGAAAATGGGGCCTAGAGTAAGTGTCTTTCTCAGGGTCCTACTAATTTTAAAGAACTGGGACTTAAATGCAAATCTTTTGACTCCATGTTCAGTGCTGTTGTCTTAAAGAAATTTTCTCTATGAAGATTCAGTATGTGAGTTGAAATGCTGCTCTTGGGGGACCATTTGGAATGCAGTAAAATTGCCTCAGCATTGAAACACCCTACAACACCCAATCCCAATGACTTTCCCTCAATCCTGTGTACTTTTCTTGTGGTAGCAGTGCTCTTCATTTCTATGGATAGAACTGACTTATCTGTTATATAGAATTGAAACAGTTGCAACTGCAGAAATTAAGTTTCAGATAGTAAAACTCATGCCCTGGAGTTGTTCAATTTGTCATGAAGTCAAGCATTACTACAAATTCAGAAGGTGTTAGTTCTGGATATAACATATCATCAGAAGACTGGTGTTTTTTTTTTTTTGTTTTTAACCTTCACAGATTATTAAAATGTACTTACTTATTTCTCTTATTGCTCCCAGGACAGATTAATGTGATAGGAAAATACATAATACATACATATATATATATATATATATACATATATATGTATATATACATAAACACACACACAAATATATAAATTTAGAATCACAGTATATTAGAACTAGAATTGACCTTTAAGACCATCCAGTCCACCATCTTCATTTAACAAAAAGAGAAAATAGATTCAGGGAAGAGAAATGATTTGTTCAAGGCCACACAGAATTAGTGGAAAAACCAAGTCTCTTGGCTTCTAAGCTCATTGAGTCAGGTTCCCCTTATGCCTAAGTAACTAACTGAGAGTAAATTATGTCTTAGATTTAACATTTTCACATTAACATTTCACATTAATATTTTCAAATCACCAGACTTTTACTGTATGACCCAAGTAGTGAACTAAATGTTCTAGGGGAGAACAGAGATCTTTAGAAGATAGTTCTTAGAGCTGAGAGGGATTTTAGGGATCTTCTCATCTAACTTTTTAATTTTCTAGATAAGAAAAAAAAGTGATTTTCTCCAAGGTCACAAAACTTGCCCTTGCAGAGGTCACATAGTTGCTAGAAGAATATAGGTCTCCTGACTCAATTAAGTTCTCTTCTTGTTGTAGGAATACATAATTTCTCCAGCTGTCCTACATACCCATATTAGCTATGTCTAGTGACAGTCCCTTTTTATCACATTAGGTGCCTCAAGTTGTCTAGTACATGTTAAGTTCTATCAAGGAATGGCCTTTTAATCTGAAGTTTAACCTAACCCTTTTATTTTGACTTGTTCAGGAGTAGAAGTCTAGTGAGAACTGGACCCCTCAACCTCCAGTTCCATGATGTAGCTTTCCACAATGGCCCATTATCCCAAGTGTCTACCTAGCTAGAAACCTGCCATGTCCCAGGTTTGAGTTATGGATTCAAGGAAGTCTGGTCCCTACTGGATGACCTTTTTTAAACACCCAATCCTGGTTAGGCAGGTAAATCACTTTTCTATCCTTTCTGATACAAGTTGCTAATAATTGGGAGGATTTTTACAAGTGCTGTGGCATCATTTGTCTGCATTAGGAAAAGAAAGAAAGTCAAACACATAAGGTAAAGAATTTCGTTTTGTCCTTCTGGAAATGTGCACCTGTCAGCGGGAATCCAAGGCTCTGTGCCAGGCTATCTCCTTCCTATCCCAGCCTGGGCTCAGCTACCTGGAGTGTGCTGTTCAGCAGTCTCAGACATCTGCTGGGATCTGAAAGCTGCAGTGTGACTTTAGCAGACCAGTTCTTCTCCTTTTCTGACCAAGGTGAAAAGGAAGGACACAGACTATTCCTGGGCTGGCCATGGGGGAAAAGTTTTTAATCAGCTATTATACATCTCTGGCTCTGTTCCTTCTGTCCTTCCCTTAGCTTGTCAAATTCTGCCTACCCAGTACTAGAAGCCCAGGAAGAGCATTTGAACTGGGGGTGGAGGTGAAGGGGTGGGGAAGTGATAAGAGGCACCAGCATTCATCTTTAGAGTGCTGGACTAGCACTCAAGATTTTTACACTTTTAAAAGTACTGAGAAGCTCACACTAGGCCTGAGCTACACAGTTAGCTGTGTGAATGATTTGGGGTTCCTTGTTTAACCATTCTCTATCCACTTTGATGGGGCATGGAGGTGGATGGAGTGGATGGAGTACTGGGCCTGGAGTCTGGAAGACCTGAGTTCAAATCCCATCTCTGACACTTACTAGCTGTGTGACCCTGGGCAAATCACTTAACTTCTGTTTGCCTTAGTTTCCTCATCTATGAAATCAGGCAGAAAAGGAAATGACCAACACTCCAGTATCTTGGTCAAGAAAAATCCCAAATGTCATCATGAAAAGTTGGACTTGATTGAAATAAGTAAAACAACAAAAATCCACTTAGATTCCCCACTTTCTTTCAAGTGCTGCCTTCTACACAAAACCTTTCTCCATGCCTCTATCTGCTAGTGCTTTCTTTCCTTTCCCCTAAATTATCTTCTAATCCCAACTTAGATTGATTTTGTGTATTCTTCCTTCTAGACATGTTTTCTCCCAAGGGTAGATTGTAAGATCTTCAAGGTCAGGGATGGTCTCACTTTTGTTTATGTATCTCGGATGCTAAAAAAAAAAAAACAAAAACAAAATAAAACTGGCTGATCGATGGATTCATATGTAAAGTGAGGGGATTAAATCAATTCTTTGAAAAATTATGCTTTTCAGGTTCTACTGTATCCTCCTTTGAGTCCTGTTTTGTTTTTTTGAACTGATAGTAGACTGTTGGCACTCTTTTATCCCGAATGATATAATAGAGAATTCTATGAATCCCTTTTTCTTTTCAATCCTCTGAGTGCAAAAGAATGTCTCTTTTATTGTGCTTAGCTGACAGAAGAAATAAATAGGAGGTTCCTTCTTGATAATGTAATGGTAAGGTAGTTCCAAGCCTCCACTATTCAAAATGTGTGAACAGAGTCCTTTTATCTATTTGTCGCTAGTGAAGTCTGGGAGAGTCATCTTAACAACCAGGAAGCTTGGCTCATTTTTATTGTATCCCTTGAGGGCTGATATTTGAAGTTGAGGGTTAAGATCCCTCTTCTCAAAGCAATTCCATATCTAAGAATCTGTTAGAACCTCATTAATCCCCTTGCCCCAGGTCACTGGCATAGATTTGCTGATGCTTCCATTTTCTCCTTTGTAGGTACAATTATAACTCTTGTTCTTTTTTGAGAGGGCTTTTGCTTGCAGAACTCTTATCCCGGTGGTTTGAGTAGTTACTCACCACCTAGGGTATATCTGATCTGAATTCTGGCCAACTATGTTTTCCTAAGTCAGCAGGCTTCCTCCAAATATTATCATTATTTCCTGTGCGAAATCCTGTCTTTTCCAATGTAGTTACAAGTAGGAAGTTGCAAAAATCAGGTGTGTATTTAGATAGGATTTTCCTCTTCCCAGCCAACTGCTTATGAATCTGTAGGTCTCAATGAGACCAGAGAAAAGCTGATGGTGTCTGGATCAGTCAGACTAAAGAGAATCTATTCTTCCCAAGGTTATACAGAGTGTCCAGGGTTGGATGACATCCATAAAGCAGATTGGGTAGGTTTCTATGATGTTAAGCTGCTGGACAGAGTTTCCAGGGAGGGTTATACTGCTACTTCATTCTCAGTCCGGGAAAGTGGAACGTGTCAGGAAAGGGAGCAGGAAGGCAAGTTACCCAAGCACCTACTGGGATGTATAGCTCTGTAATGGAGTAGCTATGGTTTTGAAATGTCTGTGTTGGAAATAGACCATTTGTCCCCTGATGGCCTAAAATGAGAGACTGGGACAGAGGATGTTTAAGAATGAAGACTTTTCAATAATACTTCAGGCATAAAAGACACATGCCCATCATATTTTAATTGTACTGAAAAAATTACTCAATTTTTTTATAATTCTTTGTGCTAGTGGAAACTTGGAATGGTAAATAGCTTTCTGGACCAGGAGTCAGAAAGACTTGGGTTTAAATCGCACCTCTGATATTAGCTGTGTGACCATGGACAAATCACTTAACCTTTCTGAGTCTCAGGTTATTCTCTAAGCCTGAGTATAAAGTGATGAGTTCTCACACTGATGAAAACATAAATCATTCATGTACCCTTGATGGTTGTCCTGACTAGTACAAATAATGCATCCCTTAGACGGGCTCAATGTATTCAAATTCACACTATTTGAAATTATAATTGTTAAAAATAGTGATTGATTCCAGCCCAATGGAAATATGAAGTAAAAACTGGAAAAACACACTCTTCCAGGGAATTGATGATTTGTACAAACTGGGATGTAGCTGTATCTAAGATACTAATACATTTATGTGTTTAAAGAAGTGGATTTTGCTCTGAAACTATTTATTGGTAGGTCTTTAATGTTATTAACCCTGAAATTCCATTTACAGACTGTTTTTCATGTTACTGGTATTTCTAAGGTTTCAGGCTCAAAACAGTAGTTTGCTATCATGACCCAATAAATGTCCATTCATATCTTGCATAACGATGACTTCTTTCCTGAAAATGGATTGAGATATTTCTCTAGGCTACTATCAAAGGATATGTAATAACGACAAGTACTGAGAAGCTTACTTTGTTTATCTACAATACTTTTAGAGATCTAGTTATAACTTTAATTAGAATACTGAAGTTACTTTGTAATTGCCTTATCTTTTCTGTCACAGGGATATGGTATAGTGGGAAGGTCATTGGGCTTTGAGATCAGAACATTTGGGCTTAAATATTGGTTCTATCTCTTACTAGCTAGGTAACCCAGTGTCCATATTTATAAAATGGAGATAATAGTACTTGCACTACCTACCTCACAAAATTGTGAGGATCCAGTGAAATTTTATTCTCTGTAATTCTAAAACACCATCTAACTGTTAACTTTTATTAACATTATTATCTGTTATTATGACTTTATGGAATCACATTCTTTTCCTTAAACATGATAACCCAGTGACTATACTCACTTTCTGACAACAGAGAAAGAAGAGTTCATCTTACTGGGTTGAAAAATATGAACAGGTTGGCCCTTCCAGCATCATTGTTAATATAACCCCAATGCATGATGAAAAAACCTGGGATTCTAATTCTTCATCGTAGATATGACTTGATTCTAAACATGGCTAAAGAAAGAATGGTGCAATTACAGTTTTTTTTTTTTTGTAGGCAGCTAGGTTATGCTATGTCTTGAATTAGGAAGACCTGGGTTCAAATTTGACTTCAGATACTTTCTAGCTGTGTGACCCTGGGTAAGTCACATAACCTCTATCTGCCTTAATTTCCTCATCTGTTGACTTAAGACAATAATTATAACACCTATATCCAGGAGTATCATGAGGATAAAATGAGATTATGTTTGTATATTTTGCGAACTTCAAGGTGATATATAAATGCTACTGATAATGACGGTCATGATGGTGATGATGGTCACTGGTAGATCCTAAACTCTTTCTAGGCAGGTGGATAATCGAACGAACTTGACTCTGAACATTGTAGGGAGCCAAAGATTACATGACTTACGCAGCATACTTGTTTCCCAAGGATAGAATGTTTAAGCTTATCTACTAAGGCTAGAAAGAGGCATAGTTACAGAAATACTTTATATACAACAGAGCACGCTGTATCTAAGGTAAGGAGCACATTTAATCATTCCTTCAGGAGAAAATATCTTCTTAAAGGGGAGGAAGGATTGGGGGAAAGTGCTAAACTATTAAGAAGAAACTATCTGATGCAGTGGATAGGATGCTAGCCCTGGGAGTGGACCAGGAAGAGCTAAATTCTGCCCCAGGCACTTATTGAATGAACACCTTCTTTACTACCTGGCCTTTACTCACATTTCCAGTCTTTTTACACTTCATGCCCTCTACATATTCCACAAGTGATCTGGCAACACTAGCCTACCTACTCCCAAACCTGGTACTTCATCTCTTGGCTCTCTCCCATTCCCTGCATCCTTTCTCTCCTCACTTTGCCCTCTTGTTTTCTCTGGCTGCCTTCATGATGCAGCTCATATTTAACCTTCTACAGGAAGCCTTTCCTGACCATCCTCCTTTGCCAAGCAGCTCTGAGATTATCTCCCTTCTGCTATGTATATAACATGTATGTACCTAGTTATTTACATGTTTTCTTCCCCCTTAGAATATGAGTTCCTTGAAGTTGGGGGCATTTTGGCTTTTTTTTAAACCTGCAGTCTTTAGGTCAGTGCCTGGCATATACTAGACACTTAATAAATGTATGTTTAGTGATTGACATGGTCAAGTTACTTAATGACTTTATATCATCTGTTTTCTCATGTTCCAAATGAATATAATAGCATTCACCTATAACGTGAGGATGAAATGAGATGATGCACATAAAGTATGCAAAAAATGCACCTAAAGCTGCATATCATCTCAGAATTGTGGTTCGTAGCCCAGAAGTAAAGTGGTTCAGGATGGTCTATTAGAACACTAATAATGACTGGGGGGATTAGAGCTGTTGATAAAAGACCTTGGAAAGAGTAGAAAGGGTAGTCTATGGCATTTGACTTAGCTTTTCATGACCATCTGTATTAACCTTATATTCTCAGGATGGTGAGGAATGGTATTTGCTTTATGCTTATCTTGATGCCTTTTGAAAGGAATGTTCTTACCCTCACAATTGAATGGTAAGGTATTATGGGTACATAACTGGTTACTTTTTCCTCTGGCTCAATTCATTCTGTTTCACTGGCACAGGCTACTCCAAAGACCAGTCAAATTTCTTATAAGTACATACTTGTGGGTGGAAAGGGTCACTGGGCAAAGAGAGTAAATTGCTCTATGTTAACTCATTCCCAACTACTGGAAAAATATACTAAAGTATATGTTCTGTTGATGGAGAAGGGGCATAATTTTTATATATGAAGGAGACTGTATTGTATTTGAGGAGCTAGGTGGCACAATGGCTAGAGCACTGGGCTTGCAATCAGGAAGACTCATCTTCCTGAGTACAAATTCAGTCTCAGACAGTTACTAGCTATGTGACCCTGGGCAAGTCACTTATCTCTGTTTGCCTCTGTTTCCTCATCTGTAAAATGAGCTAGAGAAGGAAATGGCAAAACTACTCTAGTTTCTCTGCCAAGAAACCCCCACCCCAAAAAGAGTTGAACACAACTCAAATGACTAAGTAACAGTAACAACAACTGTTATATTTGCTTTAGAGAGGCAGCATGGGATAAGGGAAAGAGGGCTGATTAAGAGGTCATGGTGTGTGATATGGTGGAAAGACCTTAGACTCTGAAGGCAGAAGATGTGGGTTCAAATCAAACTTTCTGATGTTTTTTACTGGTGTGACCTTGGATGAACCCCACTTTGATCTCCTGAGCCCTAGTTTTGTCATATATAAAGTGTGACAGCAAAACTATCTGGCCTTCAAGGTCCTAGCTTCACATTTATGATTTTGTGTTTGGAAAGACCTTGGTTTAAGTCTCATCCCTGAAGTATACTGACTTTGTGACCCCTAGGTAACTCAGTGCCCCCAGAAAACTCCAGAAGGCTATAGACTAAGTTTGTCAATTTGTATTGGTAGAAGTTTCCTTACTGGGAGTTCCTATATCAATGAAATGACAGGTCCTGACTCTCTTTCTCCTTCTCCCTGCACCCCCCAACAGAATCATTAAATTATTGACTCCTATAGCTGCAAAGGACCTTTAAGGATCCATCAAGTCCAACGTCTTTGTTTTGCATATGGAAAAATTAAGGTTTTTGGGGAGGTAAGGTGACCTATTCCAAGACTGCATAGTTTATGGAAGATCCAGTCCTGCCAAGTGTCGTGGATGCTCTTTCCATTTAAATTTTGAATTGTGAAGTAGACATTTAATGAATAAATTCAATTTGCTGCTATAGGTAATCTGATTAATAATTCATCTGGATAAAAAAAGTTCCTTTGTCCTTTTAA
Organism: Bettongia penicillata ogilbyi; assembly: GCA_023548195.1. Classification (NCBI taxonomy): domain Eukaryota; kingdom Metazoa; phylum Chordata; class Mammalia; order Diprotodontia; family Potoroidae; genus Bettongia; species Bettongia penicillata. The sequence continues at coordinate 169,378 of JAJHZJ010000175.1, forward strand.
TCTGAGGTTACAGAGTTGGGAAGACTTCTTTTCTTTCTGTTTCCCATTCTTAGCTGGATTTTAAGGATGATTCTTGGTCAGACGCAGGCCTATTTTAGGATATCTGAACTGAATCTTTGACTCATCCAATACTATTTTGATTTCAAGGAAGAAATAAGAAGTAGAGACAGATGTTCTCTTAGAGATAAATCATGAATTATAAAGACGTACTCTACCTTTCTTACTTCTGCTAGGATCTCTAATCAGTTTCATGACTCAAGGGCAGCTGTTAAATGTACAAGGCAAAGGAAATTTTTAAGCTAATTTCAAATCAATGCCACATTCAGGGTTGTGTTTCTTCACACACAAAGAAAACCTAATACCTGGTGAGGAATTCTGCTCCTTTCCAGACGGTGACAGGGTATAAAATAGACCTTAGAAGACAACTCACTCCACTCCTATCAAGTTCAGGTACAGGTCAAATCTAACAAGCATCAAATAGAGTTGTCAGTCAGTGAATTAAAGGAGTAAAATCCAGAATAATTTGATCATAGATCTAGAATTGGAAGTGATCTCAGTAGTCTTTTAGGCAAATTCTTTCATATTATAGACTTGGAAATTGGGCCCAGAGAGGTTGGTTAGTGACCCTTCTAAGGTCAAATAGTGCCAATGCCAGGATCTAATTTGAGTGGTTTCCATTGTGAAGCAGAATCGGACCCAAAGGCTGTGGTGACATAAGTGAAATTCTGGGCTCTGCCTTCCATTGGGCCTTACTCCTTTCTGGATGGGTATCTCCTGTCCTAAGAAAACCAACCAACCAATTTATACTAATTGAAGTGGGTGTGACAATGTGTTTATCTTTCCCCAAGGGTTGACATTTTAAAAGAGGTTCTAAAATTAGCCCTTACTGATGTATCATACGATTTGTAATGCCCTTTACAGTCATCTATTTTTGAGCTTGACAATAACTTTATGAAGTATTGACTAAAAGTTTTATTTCTTCCAGAGGAGGAAAATAAATCTCCAAGCTAGTGTCAGAAGCTGGATTTGAATCTAGATCTTCCTGCTATAAGAAGCAGTTGCTGCTGACTCGAGGCAGAAATACTGGGGTCAAAGATCTTACTAGCAGTAAGATCTTTGGCAGGAAATTTTAAGTCTCTTGGGTTTGGCTTCTGCATCTGTAAATTCAGGGGGTTGGACTAAACAGTCTCTGGAGTCCCATCTAGCTCTAAATATATGATCATGTCATACCTCTACACAAGGAGTTCTTGGCTCTTTGAGTCCTGGAGCCTTTTGGTATCTGGTGAAATCTGTGGACCTCTTCTCAGAATGTTTTTAAATGCATAAAATAAAATACATGTAATTGCAAAGGAAACCTCTTTATATTGAAATACAGTTATGTTTATCTCTTTGTGTCTATCTTTTCTCTCATTTATCTATCACATCTATCTTCTGTCATCTTTCTATTTGTCTCTCATCTCTTCATTATCCATCTAGCTCTCTATATATTTATACACATACATATAGAAACATATACATATAGACAGATATAAACATATATAGTTTGTATATATGTATGTGTATATACACATGCGCATATAATACAAATGTCTATATATGTATATATACATGTATGTTTGTATGTATATATAAACACATACATACCTATACATATACACATATATACATAAATGTACATATACATACACCCATCTCTCTCTCTCTCTCTGTCTCCCTCTCTCTTTCTCTCTCTCTCTTTTTCTCTCTCTTGCCCTCTCCATCTTTCTCTCTCTTGGACACCAGGTTATGAACTCCCTTTCTGAAGCAAAGATAATGCTTAATACAGGAGAATGATAGTAGTAACATAATAGGCTTAAATGGATGAAATACTTTTGGGCAAAGGGTCTTCTCAAACTTTATAGGTCAACTCACATAGGTGTCTACCTATTTTGCCTGTAGTCCAACCCTATGCCAAACCATTCTTTGTCCTCAGAAGTAAGATTTGAGAGCAAACTATTTAAATATAGCTATTGTAACCTGAAAGAGAGAGATAGGCCGTGCTGATTTTATTGTGGAGCTTTTAGCACAGCAGGAGCAGTATTGGCCAAGGTAATAATGCTCACGAAGAACCCAGTGTTAGCCAACTGCTGAACAGCAGATGCCAAGTAAGACAAAGGGAAGCCAAGGACATGATCAGCAGTGACTGAGCTGGCAATCGTCTCTTTCCAAGTGCTTTCCAGAGTGTTTCAGATGAGATATCAGCAAGATTATGTACAATTTCCTCCACTGCATCACCAGTGATCTAGTCAACCATTAATAGTTAGTAGCATTCCTTGAGGTAGGAATGGGGGACACACAGGAGAATTGTGGGAGGGAGGAAGTGTAGAATATTTTTTTGGTGTACCTTAGGAAGGAGAAAAGGTATAAATGACCTTCTTCAAGTCTTACTATGTACTGGTGAGTCTCTGCTCATTTCCAATGCCTGGGGAGCTATGTAACTATGAAAAGTAAATCTTAGCAAGTCAGTTTAATGGAAAAATAATTATAAATATAATCATTTCCTATAAGGAGATGAGCATGTTAGTGTTATTTATTCAGAATGTGTGTTCATCCTGCATTGCCAAAGAAGACCATGCCATCAGAGAAATAATAACATGACTTGCACTTGACTTTGTTTTGAGTGAGGGAAGGCTGTGCAGGTCACCCAGACTCACTTCTCCTCCAGAGTCATCTGAATCCAGTAGCCAGATATTCATCAGGATAACTGGAGATGCCCCAGGATAAGGAAATTGGGGTTAAGTGACTTGCCCAAGGTCATACAGCTAGTGAGTGTCAAGTGTCTGAGATGAGATATGAACTCAGGTCCTCCTGACTTCTGCACTGGTGCTCTATCCACTATGTAGAATAATTAAGTAGTCGGTGATGACTATTAGGTATCATGGTAGCAGTACAATGGGTTGGCTAGAGCACTGTACTGGCAGTAAGTAAGGAAGGATCTAATCCTGCTTCAGACAATTTCATGCTTTGTAACTGGTTATGGCCCCAGCCTCAATTTTCTCATCTATAAAATTAAGATAACAATAACACCCACAGTGGAGATTAAAAGCAATTATAAATATTGCCATGAAAAACTTAAACATTTTATATAATTGTTGACTTTGATAACGATGTTGATCATCGTGTAGCAGTGTATCAAAAACTCAAGTGGAACCAAGATCTCATAGATTAGGGAGTACCCTCCCAAATCCTAGGGTCACAAAGTGTGGGATCTTGGGTAAATAGATCACTTTACCTCTCAATATCACAGGTAACAACTTTGAATGAATTTCCAATCTGTGTTGGTGAGAGTTCTCTGTAGTGGACTCATCCAAATAGTTTTATGGCTTAAGGGGAAAACTTACCATGGAAGTAAGGTGCATTGATAAGGAAGATAATAATACAGGAGATGATGATGATGATGGTGATGATGATGATGATGATGATGATGAATGATGACAGCAGCACTTTCAGGGTTGTGGGCAGAATCAAATGAGATAAAATACTCAAAGTGTTCCTTAAAGCACCTTAAAGTGCTATCACCACCACCACTAATAATTGAGACAGTCCCTGATTTGTCAAGAGGCCATCAAAGGAGGAGGTCCTTCTCCACTGAAGAGTAACCAGTTTTTGAGTAGAATGTTCAGTTTTGTCAGTGTATAACCCCACGTATGCCCCCTCCTTACACCCAGATGGTAACCTCTTGTTGACTTTAGAAAAGGAGTCTTATACCATTATAAATATGAGGGACTTGGAAGATCCTTGATTTTGGAGTCAAGGACCTGAATTCCACTCTCGCTCTGCCACTTGCTACTTGTGTAACCCTGGGCAAGTAACTTTTCCTCTTTCAAACTCAGCTTCCTTGTCTGTGAGTCGTAGAGATAGAACTAAATGACCACCGCAGGTCCTTCAGTTTTAAATCTATGATCTTATGTTCCCATGTTCCCTAAGGCATCTCTAGCTTATTCAGGGTAAGGACTGTTTCTTTTTTGCTTTTGGTTTCCCAGGGAATACATATACTTAGCATACTAAGCACACTTACATAGTCACTTGATGACTCTTAAATTGAAAATTGAATTGAATGTGAGTTAAAAAGAATAATTTAAAAGTGTCTTAAAGCTTCATTGATCTATCTTTCATAGATTAGAGTTGGGAGAAATTTTAGAAGTCATATAGTCCAGTTTTCTCATTTTTATGGATGAGTAAACTGAGGCCCAGAGAGAAGAAGTCACTTGTTCAAGGTCACATGGGTAACAAGCTGTAGAGCCAGGATTTTAACCAAGGACGTTTGATGTCAAATCCAAATCTCTTTCTATCACACTATCCTGTCTTGTGATTCTCTTTGCATTGTGATGAAAAGTGACCTCACTGGGACTATGTAATGTAATATACTCCTGACTTATATGACCACATCCTTCCCCTGAAACATATATCTCAATATCATCTTTAACCTAAAATTAGGTCATTATCAAAAGTCACTGAGGACTCTCTAGTGATTTTCAGGTACATGGTACGAGAACTTTTGATTGGCTCAGTTATCTATGATCTTTCTGCATGTTGGCATGATTATCACATGTATATATTCAGAGGTTTTAGGCTAACAATGAATGCATTTATCTGTGTGTGTATACACACACATTTGTGTATATGTCCTAGTTATAGCTAGAGTTTCACAGAATCCCTTATCTCCTACATATTTGGTATATGTGTACATGTTAACATCTATATTTGGGAGAAAGAAACAAACATTTATTAAGTGCCTGCTATGTGCCAGAAATTGTCTTAAGCACATTAGAGATATAATCTCATTTGGTCCTCACAACAACCCTGTAAGGTAGCTGCAATTATGATCACCATTTTAGAGTTGAAGAAAGTGAGACATATAGAAGTTAAGTGACTTGCCAAGGGTTAAACAACTAGTAAGTGTCTAGGATCAGATTTAAATTTAAATTTGTCTAGGATCTCTATCATAAACACATGTTTATATGTGTATATGTATACATGCATATATATGAATATACACACATATATGTACACACACACACATATATATGTATGTATACATATATTTGGAAAGAGACTTTAGCATTGGAGGCAGAATTGAATCCCAGGTCTTCTTTACTCTAAGGCCAGTTTCCTACTCACTATGTCAGGCTGACACATCTCTCCCTCCCTGCCTCTCCATTCTCTCTCCCTCCTTCTCTCTCTTTCTCATACGCACACACACACATACATATGTGTATGTATATGTACATATGTATGTGATGTATACAGGAGATATACATATGTGTTTGTGTGTACATATATGTGTGTGTATATATATATATACACACACATATATATATATATACATATATATTTTCATTCTGCCTAGGATCCTACTCTCTGTGTAGTTCTTCTTTGTGCCATAGTTTCCTTCTTTATAAGAAACAGGCATTGCACTCAATAGCTTCCAAGGTATCTTCTATCTCTTCTTCTGTGATCCAATGAATTGTGTGTGATTTCATCAGTGTAGAGAATCTTAATGTGGAAGTTCATGATTCTCTTTGATGCCAATACCTTTCCCCTATTGATGATCTCTAATTTATCATGTATATATCTTGTTTGTACAGTTGTTTGCATATTTTTTCCTCTATTGAACTGTAAGTTCTCTGAGAGCAGAGCTTTTCTTTTGCCTTTCTTCATATGATGTCTGACACATAATGTTTGTTTACTGACTTCATCTGCATAGATTAAAATTTATATTTATTTGGAGTTATTGCCTAGGGGCACCAGATTAACTGATTGTCCAGTATCATACAACCAGTATGTGTTAAAGTCTCAATTTGAATCTTGGTCTTCCTGAGTCAAAAGACAACACGCAAGCTGTCTGTCTCTCTCTTTCTCATATATATATACACACACACACAGATACACACATTCATGTGTGTATGTACTTCTCATAGTCTTATATAGGACTCTTGTTAATTATGTAGCATAAGTATTACAATTCCAGTTTTACAGTTAAGAGAACTGAGGCGCAGAGAATTTAAGGAACTTGATCAGAGTTACTTAGTTAAGAGTTGTTGGAACATTAAGCTCAATGTCATTTCCATTAGGACATGCTGCCTTGTAGATGAACCATCTTTATTTAAATAGTTCTGTCCAGAAAGCATAAACAATATGAAATTCCTTCTTATAAAAGAAGAGAATGTTTTTCATTATTCAAGGATATTTTACTTAGAGAAAAAGCAATCTTTGGCTCATTCAGAATTCTTTATTAAGAGTATTTTAAAAAGTAAGTTTTTCATATTAAACATATTGCTCCTTCCTCACGAAAAAAGTTCCCTATCCCTTTCTAGAAAAGAAGACGTTATAGGCTGGACGTGTCCTCACTAATTTCCTTTGTGGTTACGTGATGCTTCTACCTGAAAACCTCTCAGTATTCTAGTGATGGATCAGAATTTAATCCCCTATTTGCTACGGAAGAGGAGACAGAAGTACTGAGAGACCAGATGGCTTTTGTAAGGTTCCAGAATGAATTAAAGGCAGAGCCAAGAAAAGATCTCAGAGATTCTGAGTCCCAGACCCTGCATATGCACAGGATGCTAAAATATTGCTTAGGAAAGCAAAAAAAGGAGTAAAAAAAAAAAAAAGAAAACGCACAATTACATTAATGGAGACAACAACAAATGACTCTGTGTTGTGTGGTTTTTCCTTACTCATTTTCATTATTTCTTCCAACCTTTTCCTACTTGTTCTGACTTTTTTTTAATGTGACCAATAATGCTATTTTTATGTGGTCTTCTCTTTGCCTAGAGAGGAAGCCTGGTCCATTTACCATGGCTCCTTCAATTGGCTATCACCATCAATGAAATGCAGCAATAGCCCTTTGATAGAAGGGAGGAATGGAAAACTTATTTTAGCTAGAAATGTTAAGGAGAAATCTTAGTTTCTAAAACCAGAAGCATAGAGCAGGGAACTGAAGGGCAATGTCCCTGTTACAGTCATTTGGAGTTACAGGACTTGGCTTTGACCAAGTAACCTTGGTAAGGCAATGCCTCTGGGTCTCAGTTCTTTATCTGTTAAAAGATAGGGTTGGACTTGACAGGCTCCAAGCTTCCTTTTAACTCTAAACCTACCCCCTTTGACCGAATCCTTATTCTATTATGAAGAAATCCTATGTCTTTAACTTCTTCCAATAGAATTTTCTCCACTACCTTGTCTAAACTGAAATCTAGCTTTCCTCAGACAATATCTCTTCTCTCATTTGATGCCACTTCCTCTGTGGCACTCATCAAAGGATGGAGCTCCTTCTCCTACACTGGGAGAAGAGGAGGGTTCCTGTTAACTCTTTGTATCTGATGTCACTTGCATACCATTGACCCATCAACCCTATTCAAAAATTCCTATTTGAAGGAAGACTTTTCTACAACTCTTTCCATAAACTCCAAGTTCCCTAGAAACCTTTTATTCCTCTCTTCTACTTTCTTCAATAATTTAAACAACTGGCTCACAGTTTTCTCCTCTACCCTTTTCTTGACATCATCCTTGGTCACTTCAACACACTCTTCAATGAAGTTTCTAACAAGCTGACCTTGAATTTCCTCAACTTCTTCCACTCCTACATTTATTCATTTCTTTTCTCTCACTTTTACCTTAAATGATCTCCCCCTTCCTTTAAGATGTGCATCAATTGCTACCTTCAACACAAAGCACTTGATCCCATTCATCCTCCCAAGTGCTAGTGCCCACTTTCTCTAAATCTTTGTATTTAATTCTTTTCTATTTATTCTATTATACACAAGCATGTGGCATTTAAAAAGGTTGGAGAGACATAATTTCTGAGTAATTTAATAGTTTTATTAGTAATGCAAGCATTTTAGTAAGAGAATGTTTATTTGATTTCTTTCTTTTAGACCAAAGCCAATCATGACTTACATGTCCTTTTGGAAGAGGTGTGTTCCCCAAGGTTACAATCAACTCTGATTGGTTAATAATTAATGAGAGAATGAATATTACAATGAGGGGCTAGGCCTGAACTTTGACTATGTCATTTAATTCCCAAGTTACCCTCAGCTTTGGCCAATCTATTCAAAGAATTTGTCCCTACCCAAACCTGAGTAGAACACAATAGCTACTCCACCTAAGTGGGATCTGAACAAGAGAGTCCGATTTCATTACCAGCAATGTCCTTCAAGAGACTGAACTTTTAAAATCCAGACTTTAGAAAAAGGGAGGGAAATCTGGAACTCCCCAAATCATTAGTTATTAATAATAATTTCTCTCTCTCTCTCTGTCTCTCTTTCTCTCTCTCTCTCTCTCTCTCTTTCTCTCTCTCTCTCACACACACACACACACACACACACACACACGCATGCATACACACACATACATTGTCTTCCCCAATAGAATCTAAGTTTTTCAAGAGCAGATATTATTTCATTTTTTTGTCTTTGTATCTATACACATAGTAGATACTTGATAAATGCTTCTGGATTTATCACTAATCCACTTCAGTTCTTCATGATTATGGCCATAATTTAGACTCAGAGACCTTCTATTTCCAAGACATTTTATTAAATGCTTTGTTTCTCTAACCATAAAGTCCTTATTTTCTATTTCTCTCTGTTCTTATCTTGACCTTATGAATGGATAGAGCATTAGACATGGAGTTAGGAAGACTTGGGTTCAGATCCTGGCCTTGATACTCAAATCTTTGACATTGGGCAAGTCATTTAACTTCTCTGAGACTAAGTTTCCTAATCTATATAATGGATATCACAGGATGATCCATTGAGAGCTAGGAACATTTGTTCCTGAGAGGTCATCTAATAAAATTTCCTTATTTATAAATGAGGAAGCTAAGGTCTAGAAGGTCAGGTGATTTTTCTAAAGTCATATTGATGAGATTTTTGGGTGCATATGCTTAGACCCCAATTCTGAAATCACATTTCTCTTTAAAACTCACATTTCTCCCTAACCTCAAAACACTATCCTAGGCAGTTTCTCCCTAGCCCAAGGACACAGCCTGCCCTAGCAGCAACCATCATCTCCCTGCTACAGCAGCCAGCTGCACCTCTAGAACTTATTACTCTGAACCAGCTGTGTACTGGCTGAACTGGCTGTGTATTGGGTCATAATGACATGTACTACTCACTGACCAATCATATGTATCCTAAACTTAGACATACATATATTCCCTTATCTTGTCTAACAAGACATTGTTGAAAGCAGCCTGGGTATTTCTCACTCAGCCTTGAATGGTAATTGACTTAGTAACATTTCAGGCCTAAAATCACACCTCTAGGTAGCCCCCCACCTTGGGCTATTTCCCAATGAATTTTGGGTAAAATACCTGAGCAGTAGATAACAAAAGTGAATGTTTCTTTAAGAATTAACCTCATGTTAACCACTCCCTAATCCTACCCTGAATCACCAGTTAGTATATTTGGCACATGATTCAATATAGAATATCCTATATAAACTTCACCTGCACTTCTCTACGGTTTTAGGTTCCCTAAGAACTCTTGCCCCCTGAAAAATGTAATAAATCTTTACCTTGACCTTGACTTTGATCTCAACAGTGCTTGAGTCTGTGAATTCTTCTCCAGAAGGCCCACACAGGGAATTTCAGTCTTGGAGTCCCCCATCCCCCTCCACCCTTTATCAATATGATCAAGTATTAAAGCTAAGATTTGAACGTAGGTCCTCTAACTCCTAATTCAGTACTCTTCCTGCTGCGTCTGTAGAATCTTTCCATTATGCTTCAGACAGAAATGACACTACCGCCTGACTACTTCACAGCAAGTCAAATGACTTCTCGATGTCTCTGTTTCTTTCTCTATAGACACACAGTGCTTTACAAATTTTAAAATACCATTAAAATGTCAGCTAGTATTCTTACTCAATTTTCTTGTTACCTGTTTCAAAACACTTGGTCCAAGGGATCTTGCCCATTTCCCCAATTTGTTCATATTTCACTCACCTTTTCTTATATTATCTTTTATTCTATAGTGTTTTTTATTCTTATCTTACCTTCATGGCTGTCAGGTTCTTTAAAGATAGAGGCTCTATCTTTTTTTTTGTGACTCTGTACTCCATCTGACATGAGGGTATGCAGTAAATTGAATTGAATAGATAGTAGCAAGGGTGATAGCCAAAAACTATTCTTGAGTGTTTGGGAAATATGTATTCCCTTGAGAGGAGGGAGGAATGGGCATACACAGAAATTCAGAATTAAATAAGTATAAGCATCAGCATTATGTGCAGTCAAAACAATTTACAAAGTCAAACAAGAGCCTTTTATATTCCAGAGCAGATTCCAACAAAGTCTACACTTTGGAACTCTATGTCAATGCAAATTCTTCAGAGCAGAAAAATGCAACACTGTATGGTACTCTAAGACTTCTGATTGCCTTTTCAACTTAACTGTTTTGTCCATATGTAACGCTGATGCTTATAGTTCTTCAGTTTTCAATGTTTAAAGATGCATACAACTTCCAGAAGAAATTTCCTTCAATGGATGACTCATGAATGGTGATATTTACACTTGAAGTCTATTTGTTTGAAGTTATAGCAAGTCAAAAGAATTGAATCATTTAACAGGAAGGAAAGAAGGACCATTTTCCATTTGTTTAATTCTGGATTCTTTCTGGTCATGAAAATCTCTGAAGTTGTAATTAATAAAGATTAGCCGATGCCATTATAACTCTAAATGAACTGTTAGCAGAATCCATTCTAGTAATTTTTCAAACCTATCCTTTTCTTAAGTAAAGGCTACCATCCTTTACATATCCAGTGCTCATATCCAACTACAGAATGAAACACATACATTTAGAGATTGAAGGGACTTTAGAAATCACCTAGTCCAATCCTCTCATTTTACGGCTTCAGAGACAGAAGTCAAAGGGTGTGATGTAACTTGTTCAATGTCATATAACACAGGTAAAAGGTGGCAGAGCAAAGAGGTCAACCTTGGGTCTATAACTCTTAATTCAGTGCTCTTTTTACCCTCACATCCTCCCTCTTAAGACCCATTTAAAATCAGTATAAAAGCATAAGATATCTTGTGAACAGTGAAATTTATTTGGGATTTAAACCCAACTTTATCTGTGGAAAAAAGTCATTAAAATGCTCTACTATTTTTGTAAAGAAAAATATATTTATCATTTTGGCAACCAAACATAAGGATTCAGAGGGATTTCAAATGATTTGTTTTTCTGTTTTGTTTTGTAAGGAAAGAGCACTGAACTTGGAGGCAGAGGACCCAGGATCAACTGTTGTTAAGTTGTTTCAGTTGCGTCCGACTCTTCATAACGCTATTTGGGGTTTTCTTGTTAAAGATACCAGAGTGCTTTGCCATTTCCTTCTCCAGCTCATTTTACAGATAAGTAAACTGAAGCAAATAGGGTTAAGCTGAGTTTGAACTATCTGAGGCTGAGTTTGAACTCATGAAGAGGAGTCCTGCTGATTCCAGGCCAGGTACTCTATCCACTGCATCACCTAGTGATCTTGAATTCAAATACAAGGTCAGTAAAAGGATCTGCCATTCCTATTTACTACCTATGTGGCTTTGGGCAAGTCATTTAATCTCAGTTTTGTCATCTGTGAAATGAAGGAGGTTAAACTAGAATGTCACTGGGGTCCTTTCTAGCTCTTGATCCTTGTAAACCTATTTGCTGCTGTCAGGTAGCTGGTGGTACAGTAGATAGAAATTGGGCCTGAGATTGGGAAGACCTGAGTTCAAATCAAGTTTCAGATACTTACTAGCTGTGTCACTCTGGGCAAGTCATCTGACATCTATTTGCCTCAATTTTTTCAACATAAAATGAGATAATAATAACACCTTTCTCACGATGTTATTGTCTGGGTTGAATAATATCTGTAAAGTGCTTGTTGTCTATGCCTGGCACATGGTAGATACTATATAAATACTTATTCCTTTCCCCCCTTCCCTGCTATGTGACCCCTCTCACATCATTTCACCTTTGAACCTCACTTATATTGGCTGTAAAATGAAAGAGTTTAACCAGGTAACCTCTAAGATTTCTTCCAGTACTAAATCCTAAATCTTGGAAAAATGGGAACATATACAGACTGACTGAACATGATAAAGAGATTGTATCCACAAGGCCCTTGTTCTCAAGTAGGAACTATTCTCCTCTGGAACAGTTTATGATTTGCTCAAAGAGGGTGAGCTACCTGAGGTATCTGTCTCTGAGACATCTCCTTTCCTCAAATGCAAGTTTGGTTCATCCAAAAGGAGTCTAGATGTAATGGAGAGTTAATTCAGATCAGAATGGAAAACAGATCAAAAGGCTTCACTCTGTTAACTAGATAATAAATGAATTTTGGGATCCTTAATATAGTTGTCATTCACAAAGTATGAAAGTCACACATTTGTGTGTGTTCGTCCTTCATTGCCAAAGAAGTCCATGTCATCAGAGAAATAATGACATGACTTGCACTTGACTTTGTTTTGAGTGAGGAAGGACTGTGCAGGTCACCAGCCTCACTTCTCCTCCAGAGCCATCTGAATCCAGTGACCACATATTCATCAGGATGACTAGAGATGACCCAGGATGAGGAAATCGGGGTTAATTGACTTGCCCAAGGTCACACAGGTCCTCCTGACTCCTGCACTGGTGCTCTATCTACTGCACCATCTAGATGCCATGTTAGTCACACAGAATCATGGGAGTTATTATTTAGAGCATTATGGGTTGTAGAGCTCGAAGGAACTTTAGAGTTCATCTTTCTAGTCCTATCCTCCATTTAGATCATAGACTTGAGAAAAAAGGGCTATTCATCAAAGTGAAGGTGTGCTTAATATCCAGTTTGGTAGAAGTGTGGTTTTCCAATGAAGAATTAAAAGAATATGTGTCAAAATCTTGCAAACCCAGTGTTGGTTCAAGTAAAGGGCAGCAAAAGGAGGACAGATTGCATATTTAAAAAATTTAAAGGTATTTAAAAAATTTCAAAGTAGGACAAGGCATAAGTAGAAGGGGTAGGATTTATACCCTTATCTTTTTTTAAAAAGCATTACTATTTCTTTTATGTCACCCTTTTTCCCATACCCTCAAATTACAGATAAGATGAGGCTCAGGAAGGTTGTGACTTGCCTAAAGTTACAAGATGAAACCTCTATGCTATTTATAATAAGATTTTAATGTGTAAACAATTAAGAGTTTTAATTCCAGGTAATAAGGAGCATACCTGTGATTTCACTGGTATAGGAGGTCCTAAATGATAAAAATCCCTTTACTGACACAGGTATATACATACCTTCTCAATATCTTCTAGTTTTAGCTATCCAGGGCCATTGAGAGATTAAGTGATTCACCCAAAGCCACAGAATTGTATATATTAGAGTGAGGACTTGAATCTGGGTCTTTTTGCCTTTGAGTCCACCTCTTTTGATCTCAGGAGTCCTTTACATTTTTTTTTTGTCTCTTTCTTTCTTTCTTTCTTTCTTTCTTTCTTTCTTTCTTTCTTTCTTTCTTTCTTTCTTTCTTTCTTTCTTTCTTTCTTTCTTTCTTTCTTTCTTTCTTTCTTTCTTTCTTTCTTTCTTTCTTTCTTCTTCTTTCTTTCTTTCTTTCTTTCTTTCCTTCCTTTCTTTTTCTTTTTTCTTACTTCCTTTACATTTATAAAATATGTTTTTCTTTATTTTGTTAAATATTTCTCAATTACCATGTGAAAAGATTTTAATATTCATTTTTTAAAAATGAGTTACAAATTCTCTCCTTCCCAACCTTCCCCCACTCATTGAGAAGGCAAGTAATATGATATCAATTATACATGATAAGTCATACAAAACATTTGCACATTAGTCATGTAGCAAAACACATACACACAAAACAAGAAAAATAAAGAAAGTAAAAAAAGTATTCTTGAATTTACATTCCGAGTTAATCAGATCTCCCTCTGGAGGTGTACAGCATTATTTTTTTTTTTTTACCTTGGGTCCTTTGGAGTTGTCTTGAATGATTATTTTGATCAAAGTAGCTAAGTCTTTCACAGTTGGTCATCATTACAACCTTGCTGTTACTGTGTACAGTGTTCTTATTCTGCTCACTTCATTTGACATCTTTTCAGATTTTTCTGAAGCCATCCTGCTCTTTATAACATTTCCTCACAACTTTTTCAGCCATTTCCCAGTTGATGGACATCCCCTCAATTTCTAATTCTTTGCCACTACAAAAAAACCTGCAATAAATATTTTTGTACATATAGGTCCTTTCCTCTTTTTTATGATCTCTTTGAAATACTGACATAGTAGTGGTATTGCTGGATCAAAGGGCACAGTTTCATAGTTGGATATAATTCCAAATTTTTTTTCCAGAGTGAATGGATCACCATGGCATTTTTCCACATTCCCTCCATCGTTTATCATTTTCCTTTTCTGTCATGTTAGCCAATCTGGATGGTATGAGGTGCTACCTCAGACTTGTTTGTACTTTTATCTAATTAATAGTGATTTAGAGAGTTTTTTTCATTTTCATTGATTTCTTGTTCTGAAAAGTGTTCATTCCTATCCTTTAACCACTTTTCAATTGAAGAATGGCTTTTTTAAAATATAATTTTGGTTCAGTTCCTTATATATTTGAGAAATAAGGTCTTAATTAGAGAAACTTGCTATAAACTTACCCCTATCCTCCAGTTTTCCTTCTAATTTTGGCTTCATTGTGCAAGCCCTTTTTAATTTCATGTAATCAAAATTATTCATTTTACTCTCTGTGATCTTCTCTATCTCTTACTTGATCACAGACTCTTCCCTTATTCATATATCTGACAGGTAAAATTTGCCATGTTCCTTAATTTGTTCATGATATCATGCTTTATGTCAAAAATCAGTGTGAAATGTTAGGCTATGCCATCAAGTTTTGTCAAATGGTGTATTTTTTGTCCCCAAAACTTGGATCTTTGGGTTTATTAAATACTGGATAACTATAGTACTTTCCTGTTGTGTATTGTGTACATAACTATTCCACTGGTCCACTGCTCTGTTTCTAAGCCAGTACCAGATTATTTTCATGATTACTTCTTTTCAATATAAAATGAAATTTAGTATTGCTAGGTCACCTTTCTTCATATCTCCCTCTTCCTCCCCCATTGATTTCCTGGATATTCTTGATCTTTTACTCTTCAAGATGAATTTTATTATTTTTTCTAGCTCTATGAAATAATTCCTTGGTAGTTTGTTTTGCATGCCCTGAATAAGTAAATTAATTTACATAAAATTGCTGTTTTTAATTATATTGGCCCAGCCTTTCCATGAGCAATGACTATCAAATTGTTTGCATCTATATTTGTATGAAAAAGGTTTTGCCACTATATTCATATAATCTCTGGGTTTACTTGGCAGGTAGAGCCTTTTATATATATATATATATATATATATATATATATATATATATATATATATATATATATATATATATATGTCTGCAGCTATTTTAAATAGATTTCTTTTGTTTCCATCTGCTGGGCATAGTTGATAATATATAGAAATGCTTATGATTTATATGGGTTTTTTTATATGCTGCAACTTTGCTGATTTGTCTATTGCTTCAGTTATTTTTTAGTTGATTCTCTGGTGTTCTCTAAGTATACCATTATATCATCTGTAAAGTATGGTAGTTTTTTTCTCATTACCTTTTTATTCCTTTAATTTTTTTTCTTTTCATATTGTTATAGATAATATTTCTAATACAATATTGAATAATAATGGCAATAATGGACAGACATCCTTGCTTTACCCCTGATCTTATTAAGAAAGCTTCCAGTGTATCTCATTACAGATAATGCTTACTTTTGGTTTTAGATAGATACTATTTATCATTTTAAGAAAGGCCTTATTTATTCCTATGGTTTTTAGTGTTTTGTTTTTAAATAAGAATGGGTGCTGTAATTTATTAAAAGCCTTTCCTGTATCTATTGATATAATCTTTTGATTTTTGTGGGGTTTTTGTTATTGATATGTGTATTGATAATGTATTTTTACTTACTGTTAATGTAATTTTGCTTCTTAATGAGAAGATCTTTCCCATCCATTAATAGGCCTATGTGACTGTGGGTCATGGAAGTCTGAGTCACTTGAGTCAAGTCACATGGAACCTTAAGGGGTTGAACAGGAGGGGTAGAACAGGAAGGGTGGAACAGAAAGAAGTTGAGGTAGAATAGAGTTGAGAGGAAGTTAATCAGAGAGCAGTCAAAGCTGGGAAGGAAAGCAGGCCACTAGGATGGTGAGTGTTTGTTTGTGGGAAGGCCTGATAATATCTACAGAGTTCTTGGTTACTATAATGGATTTCTTTGTTTGATGGATTTGGCTTTCTGGTGTTGGGATATGACTTTCTGGTTCCGTTTTTCATGTGGAGACTCTTCTATTTAGTGATTGAAAATTGCTTTGGCATATTCATGGTTGATGTAGGCACTATGAATATTACATTAGCACTACAATATGGACAATTATGCTTATAATTTTCCAAGCATTGAATTAGCATTCCTTCTATCAATCCCAACTGGTTTTAATGTATAGTCTTTGTAATATATTTCCATAATATCATTGCTAATATTTTACTTAAATTACTTACATTAATATTTATTAGGGATGTTGGCCTACAGTTTTCTTTCCATGTTTTTTCTTTCCTTGGTTTAGGTATGAAAAACGTATTTGTGTCATAAAAGGAATTTGATTTGATTCCTTTACCCATTTAAAAAATAATTTCTGTAATGTTGGCATTAACTTTACCTTAAATGCTTGGTAGAATTCACTTGTAAATCCCTCTGGTCCTGGGGGTTTCCATAGAGAGAGCATTTATGATTTGTTCAGATTTATTTTACATTTGATTTTTATTTTTTTCCTCAATTATGTGTAAGCAAAATCTTTAAACTTTAAAAAAAAGAGTTCTATATTCTTTCTCTCCCTCCCTCCCCTACTCCTTCTTTGAGAAGACAAGTAGTTTATTATAGACAGTACATGTTCAGTGATGCAAAGCATTTCCATATTAGCCATATTACAAAAGAAAATGCAGATCGAAAAAAATCATAAGTAATAAGGAAGATTTTGAAATGTATGCTTCAGTCCATATTCAGACTCAGTCAGCAGTGTGTTTTTTGTAAACAATACATTTTTGCATTCTTTTTTCTAATCCATTCTCCTACTCTTATATTATGAATGAGTTCATACTATTCAAATTCACAGTTATGACTATTAAATCTACTTTTCCCTAGTATCTTTTGTTTTTTCTTCTCCCTCTTTCTTTTACCCTGCCCCTTCTCAAAAGTCTTTTTTTACTTCTGACCACTGTCTTTCTTTATTTGCCTTCTCTTTTATCATCTTATCACATTTTCTTTTCCCCTTTCTCTTCCACTTCCCTGATTTACTAAGAAAAAATTTTATATCAGACTGACTGTGTACATGATTCCTCCTTTTTAAAATAAATTTAGATATGAAGTTTTCCCCTCCATTGCAAAAATTCTTCCTTGCATACCTCTTTAATGTAAGATAATTTTCTCTATTTTTCCTCTTTGTTCCCTCTTCTGCCATTGTGTCTCTCTTTCTCATTCATCCATCTTTTTTTAGAGATCAGTCCGAAATTATTTGACTACTTTCATGTCCTCTGTCTATGTAGAGTTCTGCTAACTGCTCTGATAATGATACAGTTTTTAGAAGTTTCATGTATCATCTTCCCATATAGGAATATAAGTAGTTTAACCTTATTGAATCTCTAATGATTTTTTCTTTCTTTTCTGTTTTGAATTAATTTATTTAAGCTTTCAATACTCATTTCCAAAAAATTTTGAGTTCCAAATTTTCTCCCCATTTCTCCCTTCCCCCACCCCAAAATGCCAAGCATTCTAATTATCCCTATCACCAATCTGCCCTCCTTTCTAACATCCCTCCCTTTCCTTATCCCACCTTCTCTTTTGTCCTGTAGGGCAAGATAAATTTTTATATCCCATTATCTATATTTTTTATTTCCTAGTTGTATGCAAGAACAATACTCAGCTCCTAAAACTTTGAGTTCCAACTTCTCCTCCCATCTTCCCTACCGATCCCCATTGGGAAGGCAAGCAATTCAATACAGGCCATATCTGTATAGTTTTGCTAATGACTTCCACAATAGTCATGTTGTGTAAGACTAACTATATTTCCCTCCATCCTATCCTGCCCCGCCATTTCTTCTATTCTCTCTTTTGACTCCGTCCCTCCCCAAGAGTGTTGATTTCTAATTGCTCCCTCCTCCCATTGCCCTCCCTTCCATCATGCCCCCCACCCTTCTTATCCCCTTCTTCCCCACTTTCTTGTATTGTAAGATAGGTTTTCATACCAAAATGAGTGTGGATTTTATTCCTTCCTTCAGTCCAATGTGATGAGAGTAAGCTTCATGTTTTTTCTCTCACCTCCCCCCTTTTTCCCTCTGCTTAAAAGTCTTTTACTTGCCTTTTTTATAAGAGATAATTTGTCCCATTCCATTTCTCCTGTTCTTCTCCCAACATATTTCTCTCTCACCCCTTAATTTCATTTTTTAAAGATATGGATTTCAAGTAGTACAACAATTATTAATTTATCTCTCCTTGATCTATTTTCCATGCTAGTTATTTTTTCCAATGGGATATTTTACATTTTCTTCTATTTTCCCCATTCCTTTGACTTTGTTTTATTTGTCATTAGCTTCCAATTGCCCAATCCTATTTTTTTAATGAATTATTTTCTTCTGTGAGCTTTTAAAGTCCCTCTTTTTTCATTTGGACAATTCTGTTTTTTAAAGAGTTATTCTCATCAGCAAAGTTTTGTAACTGTTTTTTCACTTGGCCAGTTATGTTTTTAAGGTGTTCTTTTCTTCAGCAGCATTGTTTTGTGCCTCTTTTATCTATCTATTTATTGTCTTTTCATAATTTTCTCACATTGATCTGCAGAGAGGTGTGATCACTGTTTTTTGGTCTGTGCTCTGATCCTTACACAGGAAGTGCCCCTGATCCCTTGTAGCCACAAGTGTTATCCTTATCCCTCTGTTTCCTTGGGACTAAAAGTGCTTCTCTCATCCTTGGACTGTGACCCAGAAATGCATATGGGTAGAGGAGTTGCCAGACATTTCCCAGTCCTACATCCAATGCTAGAATGGGGATCTCTTGTAATCTCTTTCTGAACAATTGGCTGATTTCCTGACTGTTTCTGGTTTGACAGATTCTGAAGCTGTGGCTTCTACTGCTACCTCCAAGGCCCACAGCTTCTATTGCTGTGGGCTGTAGACCACCCCCATCCTAGTGACACAGACCTGTCCTTCTTGCCTTCTAAGTTGTCTTGGGTTGGAGAAATGTCTCACCATGATCTTTTGTTGCCTTTGCTGCTTCAGAATTTGATTTGAGGTATTATTTTAAAGTTGTTTGGAGGGGAATGGTGAGAAAACTCAGCTGGTGTGCTTCTTCTACTCTATCATCTTATCTCTGCCCATCACCGCTTCATATTTTTAAAAATGATTAAGGCCCTCAAAGAGCTTTTGTTTATGTAGGTTATATTTACTTTTCATTCCAGTAGGCCCTTCAGGTTTATAAATTGAATTACATATGTGAAGTGCCTTTGCAAAGCTTAAAGTGCTTTATAAATGTTAGTTAACATAGTAAACTATCAATCACCTACCTCATTTTGTCTCTTTATCTATCTCCATCTATCTATCATCTCTGTTTATATCTATTTCTTTCTCTTTGTGTCTATATCTGCCTATCTCTCTATCTATCTATCTCTATTCATCTATTGATGTATCATCTCTGCTTATCTATTTCTGTTCATCTCTCCGAGTCTATATGTATGTGTGTATGTGCATATGTACACAAATGTGCTAAGTGCTAGGAGTAGAAGTTGCATCAACTCTTAGAACAGCCCTTCCAAAGATCACTATGGATATCTTCTACCTTCCACAGCCTAAAGACAATAGTCTGAGACTCCTTGGTAACATCTTAGGTTACATTTTTTTACCTGGTTCTGTTTTGTAACTGTTAGATCTGCCTCCAATATGATGACTACTTTGGTATATTTCACTTGTGTTCCTACTTTCTATTTCCTTGGGAAATGGAAAAACCATATGACCATCTCTTTTGGGACTTCCCTGAAATATTCCAAGTAAAATGGCCTATTGCTTTCAATATGGACTGGTTCATCTAACTCTTCTTCAAAGCCCTTTACATCTCTGAACCAGGCCTTAAATTTATTTTAATTGCTATACAATGCTCCACATTTATATGTTTTCTCTCTTCTACCTAGGCAAGCTTTTCACACTCTTATACAGAAGATAGAAGAGACCACATCAAGTATTTATTTAGTACCTACTATGTCTTAAACACTGTGCTAGACATTGGGATAGAAGTTCAAAAGATGAAACAGAATCTAGTTACAATGAATTTACATTCTAGTGGAAAAGACAGCTAGCATAAATAAAAATACATATAATATAAATATAAAGTGCATGAAATACTTATGTATATTTATACATTTAAAGTAGTTAAGTATAAGGTAACTTGGGACAGAAGGTACTAGCAATTGTGGAGTATTAGTTAGACCTCCTGCACAAGATGGCCCTTGGGGTAAATTTTAAAGAAGCAGAAGGATGCTATGAGATCAAGGTAAGGAAAGAGTACATTCCAGTCTCTGGGTACAAGTTGGTGCAAAGATATGGAGATGAGAGTCAATATCATGAATGAGGAACAGAGGAAAGTTCAATAATGTAAGACTGCAGAATTTATGAAGGAAAGTAAAATCTGGAAAGATAATCTTGGAAAGATACTTAATGTTGTGTAGAGATTTAAAAGTTAAACAGAGAAGTTTGTATTTTATTTTTCAAACTCTCATATAGATACACACATGTGGACACATATCTATATATTTACACACAAATGCATGTATGTATATGTGTATGTGTAGGGGTACTCAAGAAGGATTACCACCTCTGGTGTGATTGTATGCCAAGATCTTTTCAGGGCTGCTAATCCACCTTTGGTATGCACCTTTCTTTCTTATCTTTTACCTGGCTCCAAGAAGCCATGGCATGCACAGTAACTACAGCCTGGCAAACTGTTTTGGCAGACAGACTAAACCAGCTTGATGGTAATCAAGGAACCTTAGAACCATTGGTGAGTTAGGGTGGTGTCTACACCAAGAATGTGAAGACTTACCCCAGGGAATGGGCAGATGAGAACAATTTGCTCCAATGGCCATGAAGGTAACTGTAGCAGGCTCTGTGGAGTATCCAGAGCTTGGTCAGACATTGAAGACACCAAGGTCATCCAGTACATCCCATGCCATCACTAGTTGTCTTGACTTTTGTCTTGCAACTGGACTTGGATGGCTCTGGAAGAGTGAAGCTGATAATTTTAGGCTACTATCCCCCGCTTAAGTCTAGTTCACCCAGGAGTCAAGACATCTCCCCATGATGTCATTGTCCTCTTTGAAAATGAAGGACAAATGACAACATATGTATACATATATATATGTGTCTATTACACACAGAAAAAAATCCATATATACATACACACACTTTATTTGCATCTGATAGTGTCTACCACAGTACATGATAGATGTTTAGTATATATTCACTGAATGAAGTAAATGTTGATTACCCAAGAAAAAGTGTTCCTCTAATTGACATTGATTCAATCTTGTGAAAGTTCTTCCTTCTCCTTTCAGGAGAAATCAACTTATATTCTTATATTCCTCACTACTTGGCCAAAGGCTTATTGCCCCTGAATCTCTAGACAAAAATTCATTCAATACAGTGAATAGCTTGGATGTGGTGTACATCAGGCCTTGTTATTCTATAATTAAATAAAAGAAGCCTACTTGGGAGAGGCACTGAGCCAAGCAAGGAATGGATGCATTTTGAAATTTTTTTGATCTACCATCACCCAAAGGAGCCACAAAAAAAACCATAAAAAAAGCTGAGAACTGAGTAGGAGTATAAAGAACTGGCTGCATAAATCCTCAGAAAGTCTGCACATATTTGGATGCTGGAGGAGAATACTGGACACAGTTGGGAGGTTCCTGGAAAGTCATGAATAATGCCAACAAGTTAGGTTTCCTCTAAACTGTAGCCAGTACCATCTTTGGTTCATGTACTCTCACAGATCTTGATGGAAATGAGATGTTAAATAATAATGGATGGCTTGGTTAGGAAGAGGTCCATTGAAATTTATATGGAGAAATGAAAATGCCCAAATATCCTTAGCCTGGAACTTTAATTTCAAAAAGAAATTGTTGAGGCACCAAGGTCTTCATAGCAAAGAGAAGAAATACTTCTTCCTAAGTAGCTTTCAAGTCTATCTTTTTAAACTAAACTTCTTGGTCATTGATCTTGGGTCTCTGTGTGGTGACTTCACTGTAGTTTATGGTATACATTCTTATTCTTTATGCTTACTATTTTTAATCTCTTCAGGCTAATCCATGTAAAATTTACCCTCTTGACAAAACTACTAAAGACTCTGGGGTTCTTTGGCCCCCTAGTTTACCATCTATAGTACTCTTCCTATTCTCCCATGAAGATGAGTGGATCAGGATGGGGAAAGGCACAGAGCAAAAATTAAGTCCAGGGGCAAGATTATTGTACCTCCTAGCCACATTCCTGGTCTTTTTTCTGTGTATGTGGTGAGTCAAAGTCTATGGTGTCTTTGATCTCACCTTTACACAAAGGCAGGGAACTATCTCCTTCTAGGGACCATGCACTGAAAAGCAGGGACTAAATTGAAAGTGATATTGGACTAGGATTGAAGTCACCTAGATTCCATTTCTGATTCTCCTACTAGTTTGTGGCTGAACCAGTCTACTATTAGTAAGTATATCAAAGCCCCTGCCTTTTTAAATTGTGAAGTGTGAGTTCATAAAGTTTGCTATTTCATTTCAATATAGGTGATAGAAAAGAATAAATATGTAGGTGGGTGAAATCAAATAGTTGCTTGAAGAAGCTGGCCAAAGAGAAAGGGGATAGGTAACAAAAAACGTACTGAAAGCAAGGGAGTTAGGAATTAGGCTGCACATCTAAGGAAACCATAAAGAATTATAAAACTAAAGAATCAAAAAGTCTAATTTCCCCCCCTCTCACTTTTATGCCCTGTGAATAGGGCTTGGGTTTTAATTTTTAATAAAAATTAGAACTTTTTTCAGTTTTAAAGTCTTTTTTAAAGTCTTTTATGGTTTTAGGTACAGTTAGTAGAGTCCTTGGACCTAGAACTCAGGCCCTGGTAACATTGGAGGTAGGATTCTAGGTTAGATGTTGTTGCCAGCCAAGAAGTAAAGCCCTAAGAGGCTATTTCATTCCCATTTGACTAAGGATGCTGAGGGGGTGGAGGCTTTGGATGTGGAACTTGGTGGGACTATATGATATTGGAATTGAGTTAAGTTGTAAACACCATGGGATTATATGATAAAATTAAGATAAGTTGCAAACCCCCAGAGACTGAAGAGTATAGAGAGTATATTATACCTCCCCTGACCAAACTGGAGGGATCTGTGTTTATCTGTTCTTGCTATACATTTAAAGTATGCATTCCTTTGTAAAAGATAATCTGTTTAGTCGCTAAATGGACCTGGAGTACAGGAGACCCCTAAAATTGGAAAGGCGTGATTGGTGAGGTTGTGAGACAACAGTAGAGAGAATAGACCAAAATTCCTTAAGGGTACTTGAGAATGCTGGGGGACAGTACAATGTAACATATCTGGTCTTCAGACAGTGGGGGCCAGAAAGAAATTACAAAAAGAAATACTGAACTTAGAGGATATGGAGGAAGAGAGGAGGAAAGGAGGTTTGGATGAGAACAGCAAAATAGCTGCAAGACATGGCATGAACACCAGAAATTGCTTCTTTTAGGTAATATAACCTTCAGCAGATCTAAGATGATATTAGTCAAGGGGGGAAAGATTTCCTAATAACCTGTAGTAAAAGAAATCATTATAGCCAATAAATATCTTGGTATTAGGTAGATGGAACACTGAATTGAGAGAGGATTTTAATCAAATGTCAGTTTTGTCATTTATATCACTTTTATGACTTTGGGCAAGATCATTAACCTCTTTGTGCCTCAAAGTCCTTAACTGTAAATAAGGAGGTTGGATTAGATGATTCCTTATGTCTCATTCAGATTTGGGGCCTGTGTATGTATGGATGTTTGGTAGGAAGAAATGGTGATGGCAGCTGGGATGTAGCCTGGGTTCTTGGATAATATTTTGGAAGGAGAAACAATAACTGCAAGATAAATAATATCTGTAGAGACTGGGAAGAAAACATGATAAAGGATTTGTCCATATGATAAGTGTTGGATCTAGTGGGGACCTTGTCTCTTTTGCACATGGAAATGAAGGGAAGGGGACGATTTGATGAAGTAAGTCAGGGAGGTAAACAGAAGTCATCTGGGCAGTGCTAAGAAGGTGCTCAAGTCACATCAATGATTCCCTGGGAAAGGATGGGAGATACATGATGCTTTGTAGCAAGATACTAAGAGTTGAGCATCTTGGCAATATCAATCATTTTACTCACTGAGCCTTTCTGGAGGAAATGTTTCCATTATATTCTCTAGGAACAGTACCAAGTAATAGTTACATGTTAACCTAGCCTCTGCTTCCCGCTGGCTGACTGCCTTTTGTGAAAAGATGTGAAACTGAAACCAAATAGTTATGCTACTGTTAGGAAGTCTGGTAAAGGGTTTGGAAGAGGAAGGGACTGAAACTATTGTCTGAAATAACGTTTCTGGATTTCATTTATCCATGATATCCCTGCCTATCATTATTACAAATTCTTGGGAATTGGCTGTTCTTCCTTTGGTAAGAAAGTATGCAGAAAAAGTTGGAAATGCAATTATTGTGTATATACC
This sequence comes from Bettongia penicillata ogilbyi, assembly GCA_023548195.1. Lineage (NCBI taxonomy): Eukaryota > Metazoa > Chordata > Mammalia > Diprotodontia > Potoroidae > Bettongia > Bettongia penicillata. The sequence goes on from JAJHZJ010000175.1 coordinate 194,230, forward strand.
ATAAAAAGGTAATATGTAAAATATCTAGTCAGACTTATTGAGATTGCATGTCTTCATTTTGTTTGAGAAGAATATAAAAGGCATTTTCAAAGTACAACATACCAGGAAAAAGTGAAGAAACAGCAGCATCTACAGCAAAGAAGAATCAGTTTACCATACTTTGGTCAAGTTATAAGCTCCCCAAAGACTGAGAGCTTAGAGGATATTGTAGTCAAGAATATGTCTTTCAATACACATTCAAAAATACTATAAGAGTCAGGAATTAGTATATGAGGGACATATACCTACTCCTTTGTTCAATATTTATTAGAACATCTTCTTTCTAGTATGCTGATAGCTTGGTGGTGAATACAGAAATGTCTTACTTAAGTTAGACATTAGGTCTTAAGTAAAACATATAAGTTAACTATTTTTTATGTCACTTTCAGTTCCAGATATATCCTTCCTTCCTTCCCTACCCATCGAGCCAGTTCTTCTAATAAAATATAAAGGAGTAGAAAAGTAAGAGAAAAGAAAGTTCAACAAAATTAAACACATGATCCAATTTTGGTCATCTTTATGATATTTCACACCTGTAGTACCCCACCTCTGTAAAGAAAGGACAGAAGTGGACTTTTTTTTTTTATTAAACCCATAATCCTTTCTCACAGAGAGACAGAGTTTTCCCATTGATTCTCTTTGTTGTATTTGTGGGTCCAAAAGTCTGAAAACCATCATAGCTGCTGGTGATTTAGTCCCCTGAGGCTTGCTCCAGCCCAGTCTATGCCAGTGTGGCCCACACGGAACTGCCCTCTGCTCCCAACCTAGCATGGTAGACACTTCCAGTCAACCTTCCAGGCTTTCTTAGACTGGAGATTTGTTTCTCTCCATCATTTTGTGGGTTCTGCAGCTATAGAATTTGTTTAGAGTCATTTTTTACAGGTATTTGAAAGGGTTTGGAGGAGATCTCAAGAAAGTCCCTGCTTTTACTTCACCATCTTGGCTCTGCCCCAGAAGTACATTTTTTCATCTCTACTTTGAGGCTAATCTTGATAACTACAATTAGACGATATTCAGTTACAGGGTAGTGGTACTATTATTCCTATTCATGTTGTTGGGATTATTGTGTATGTTGTTTTTCAGGTTCTACTTAATTTACTGTATCAGAAGATATTACTTCACTTTTTTTGTATTTTTCATATTTATCATTTTTTATAGCCCACTGACATCCCATGATATCTGAATATCACATTTTGTGCAGCCATTCCCCATCGAATGAACATTTATTTTGTTTTCAGTTCTTTGCTAGTACCAAAAAAGTGCTATTGTAGACATTTTGATACACACATATTTTTGTATATATTTGTATATGTATGTATATATACACATGTATTTTTGTGTATATATGTGTATGTGTATAAACCCAGGAGTGGAGTCTGTGGAGCAAAAGGTACTTAAGTACCTTTAAGTTGCTACTTAGTACTTTGTTGGGAAATGGATATTGATGGTTAGTGTGTATTCAAATAGCCAGGTCTTCTTTATATTTTTAAACCATCAACTAAAATGAAGTCTGAAGAACTAAAATTTTTTTTTATTTTTTAATTTTTATTAATTTTTTTCAAATACAAATTTTTTTATTTAACTTTTTACATTCATTTTCACAAAATTTTTTGGTTCCAAATTTTCTCCCCATTTGTCCCCTCCCCCCACCCCAATACACCGAGCATTCTAATCTTCCCTATCACCAATCTGCCCTCTCTTCCAACATCCCTCCCTTCTCTTGTCCCCATCTTCTCTTTTGTCCTGTAGGGCCAGATGACTTTCTATCTCCCATTAACTGTATTTCTTATTTCCTAGTAGCAACAACAATACTCAACAGTTGTTCCTAAAACTTTGAGTTCCAAATTCTCCCCAACCCTCCCTCCCCAACTGTTCCCTTTGGGAAGGCAGGCAATTCAATATAGGCCATATCTGTGTAGTTTTGCAAATGACTTTGATAAAAGTCATGTTGTGTAAGACTAATTGTATTTCCCTCCATCCTATCCTGCCCCTCATTGTTTCTATTATGTCTTTTGATCCTGTCCCTCCACGAGTGTTGACTTCAAATTGCTCCCTCCTCCAATTGCCCTCCCTTCCAACATCTCCCCACCCTGCTTATCTCCTTCTCCCCCACTGTCCAGTATTGTAAGATAGGTTTTCATACCAAAATGAGTGTGCATTTTATTCCTTCCTTTAGTCGAATGTGATGAGGGGAAACTTCATGTTTTTTTCCTCAGCTCTCCTCTTTTTCCTTCTGCTAAAAAGTCTCCTGCTTGCCTCTTGAATGAGATATAATTTACCCCATTCCATTTCACCCTCTTTCCTCCCACTACATTTCTCTCTCACCACTTACCTTATTTTCTTGTAAGATATGGTCCCATCCTATTCAATTCACTCTGTGCTCTCTGTCTCTGTATGTGCGTGCATGTGTGTATGTGTGTATGTGGTCCCACCAAATACCCAGATACTGAAAAGTTTTAAGAGTTGCAAATATTGTCTTTCCATGTAGGAATGTAAACAGTTCACCTTTGGTAAGTCCCTTATGACTTCTCTTTGCTGTTTACTTTTGCATGCTTCTTCTCATTCTTGTGTTTGAAAGTCAAATTTTCTTTTCAGCTCTGGTCTTTTCATCAAGAATGTTTGAAAGTCCTCTGTTTCATTGAAAGACCATATTTTCCCCTGAAGTATTATACTCAATTTTGCTGGGTCGGTGATTCTTGGTTTGAGTCCTAGTTCCTTTGATTTCTGGAAAATCCTATTCCATGCCCTTCAATCTCTTAATGTAGAAGCTGCTAGATCATGTGCTATCCTGATTGTATTTCCACAATACTGGAATTGTTTCTTTCTAGCTGCTTGCAATATTTTCTCCTTGACCTGGGAATTCTGGCATTTGGCCACAATGTTCCTAGGAGTTTCTCTTTTTGGATCTCTTTCAGGTGGTGATCGATGGATTCCTTCAATACTTATTTTGCCCTCTGGTTCTAGAATGTCAGGGCAGTTTTCCTTGATAATTTCATGAAAGATGATGTCTAGGCTCCTTTTTTGATCATGACTTTCAGGTAGTCCCATAATTTTTAAACTGTTTTTCCTGGATCTATTTTCCAGGTCAGTTGTTTTTCCAATGAGATATTTCACATTCTCTTCCATTTTTTCATTCTTTTGGTTTTGTTTGGTGATTTCTTGGTTTCTCAGAAAGTCATTAGACTCCATCTGCTCCATTCTCATTTTGAAAGAACTATTTTCTTCAGTGAGCTTTTGAACCTCTTTTTCCATTTGGCTAATTCTTCTTTTGAAAGCATTCTTCTCCTCCTTGACTTTTTCAACCTCTTTTGCCAATTGAGTGAGCCTATTTTTCAAGGTGTTATTTTCTTCAGCATTTTTTTGGGTCTCCTTTACCAAGATATTGACCCGTTTTTCATGCTTTTCTTGCATCTCTCTCATTTCTCTTCCCAGTTTTTCCTCCACCTATCTGATTGATTTTCAAAATCCTTTTTGAGCTCTTCCAAGGCCTGAGTCCACCGACCATCTACCTGGGATGTCAGGGATACAGAGGCCCTGACCTCCCTGATGGTAAGAATTGTTCCTTGTCATCAGAAATGAAAGGGGGAAACATCTGTCTCCCAAGAAAGTAGCTCTCTATGGTCCCATTTTTCTTCCTTTTTCTGGGCATTTTTCCAGCCAGTTACTTGACTTCTGAGATTCCTCTGCACCCCCGCCTAGATCCTCTCAGCTAGTGCTTGGTGTCTGAGATTCAAATGCTGCTCCCCATCCTCAGGGTGGGGCTGCTATTCAATGTGAGTTTAAGTTCTGGTGCTCAGGTGGGATCAGGGCCTCCTCCCAGGCTCAGTTCCCTCAGGGGGTTTATGCAGAGACCTTCCATAATGGTCCTGAGCTTCTGCCTGCTGCTCCACGAGTGCTGGGCCACCACCACTGCCTCTGCTGCTCCCTCTACCGAGGGCACCTGCGTTGTGGAGACACCCTGCTCCTTTCTTGGCCAGCCCAGAAGTCTTTCTCCCTGACCTGTGACGCCTGTTGGCGGAGGGACCTTCCCCGCCGCTGGAGATTCCGTCCCTGAAATCTGCTCGGATCTGTTCCTCTGGGGCCGCACAGGCAGGGCAGCACAGGGGTGGACTCTGCTGTTCGGTGTGCAATGGACCTTGGGGGTTGGTTTTTCAAGGCTCTCTGGAATGGAAATCTCTTCCACTGTGTTTCTGCATGGCTTGCTCTGCTCCAGAATTTGTGGGGAGTTCTTTTTACAGAAAATTTCTGGCCTGTGGGTTCGGAGCTAGCATATGTGAGTCTTTCTACTCTGCCATCTTGGCTCCTCCTAAAAATTTTTTTAAACCAAAGAATGAAAACAACTGTAAAATAACAAATCAATTACTTTAAGAGAGAGAAGAGGGATTGGCAATTTTTTAAAATTTGTTTTCAGTGTTCTCCAATTACTACCATATAACCTAGATTTTCTCTTTCCCTCCCTCCTCCTCCCTCTCCCCCACCTTCCTCCTTCCTCCTTGAGACAGCATACAATTTTATACAGGTTCTACGCATACATTCCTATTAAATGCATTTTCACTTTAGTCATGGTGTATGGAAGAATTAAAATGAATGGGAGAAATCATATAACAAACCAAAATGTAATACAAAAGAAAATGATCTGCTACAATCTGAGACTGAATTCCATAGTTCTTTCTCTGGATGTGGAAAGTATTTTGCCTTAAAAGGCCATTGGGAATTTTTTAAGTCCTTGCATTGCAAAGAAGTTCTAAGTCTTACTAGAAAAAATCCTCACACACTGTGGTTGTTGCTGTTTACAAAGTTCTCCTGGTTCTGCTTCTTTTGCTCAGCATCAGATCATATAAGTCTTTCCAGGCCTCTCTGAGGTCTTCCTGTTCATCATTTCTTATAGCGCTATAGTACCCCATTACATTCATATACCAGTTTATTCATCCATTCCCCAATTGATGGGCATCCCCTTGATTTCTAGCTTTTGGCCACCACAAAGAGTGCTGTTATAAATATTTTTCTACATGTAGGACCCTTTTCCATTTTTATGATCTCCTGGGGATACAGTCCTAGAAGTGATATTGATGGGTCAAAGAGTGTGCACATTTTTGTAACCCTTTGGGCATAGTTCCAAAATGGTCTCCAGAAAGGTTGGATCACCTCACAGCTCCACCAACAATGAATTAGTGTTCCAACTCTCCCACATCTTCTCTAACATTTATCATCTTCCTGTTCTGTCATGTTAGCCAATCTGATAGATGTGATATGGTGTCTCAGAGTTGTTTTGATTTGCATCTCTCTAATCAATAATGATTTAGAGCATTTTTTCATATGACTATAGACAGCTTCAAGTTCTTCCTCTGAACACTGCCTGTTCATATCCTTTGACCATTTATCAATTGGGGGATTGTCATTTCTTGTGAACTTTATTGAGGTTTGTATATATTAGTTCATGTGCATTAGGTGTAAGGAAAGATTCTCTCTTTTTCATCAATTGATGAACTCACAGGTGACCTTTGTATTGAATACTGGTGGTGGTGAGGGTGGTTCCCCAGGATAATGTTTGATTTGGAAGTAGTTTGTCCCAAAAAAAGGGATTAAAGGCAGGGATATTACCATGGGGACAATGTGAAATGCCTCACCAAGGTCATAGGCTATGTGGAAAGAATGTGGTGAACCTGGATTGTAGATTTTTAAATCTGTAAAGCAATCCAGTGAACTTGAATGGAAAGTTATACTAAAATTCCTTTCTATTTTTTTAAACTTGTGTCAAATATTGATTTCGAGAAGTGAAGTGCTGATGTAAATTTAGATATATAACTATAAGGCAGAAAGGAGATGCATTTGATCAGCCGGAATGATAGACCAGTACAAATCTGACTACTGAGTCAGAGAATCTGGATTCAAATATTGCCATTGATATATTTACTGCTTGCGTGATATGCGTGACCATGATGAAATCACTTACTTCTCTAGGCTGCAGTTTCCTCAACTTTTAAAATCAAGGAGGTTGGACTGGGTAGAGGAGACAGACTCATGGATCTGAACCAGATTAAAATGTGATTGGGAAATATCTGACAAATTATTTTAAAAATACAATACAGCACAGAGAATTTTAATTTGTGGATTTCTAAGTCAATATGCAATCTGTAGGGATTCATTTCTATTTGTGTTTGGCACAATTTAACTAGATGAGGTCTCTTTTAGCACTAAAGGTTCTCTGAGGTTCCTTGCAGCTCTAAGTCTATGACCTTAGATGTGTGGAACAGAGGTCTATACACACCTTCCTGGTACCAATGGCAGGTCCATCTAAAGAGGAAGTCATTGTATGCAGATACAAGTTAAATGTCTGATCATGATTGTAGCTTACTACTTTCTAGCTCTTTTCTCATAAGAATATGTGAGATATGTAATCTAGTTATTATAATAAGTCTCATTTTCTAGGTGATGAGATTGATGTCTAAAGCTAGAGTGAGTTGCTCAAAGTTATGCAGATGCCACTAGTCTTTGAGCTCGGAAAAGAGCTAAAATCTTTTGACTCCCAGCCTAGGGCTCCTTGCATGACATCATAGAATGATATTTGAGTCAGACTCTTATCATACTATTCCTCCCTCATTTTCCTTGATACTGGCCATCAAAAATTAAAGTAATTAGGTATGTGGAATTGAAATTCAGTCCATCTATTTCCAAACCACTGAATTCATTAGTCTCTTTTTGGCTTCAGGCTAGACTCCACAGTAAGTCACTTTACTGCTGCCCTTACTAACATCCCAGACTCCCTGGAAGCCTTGACTTTATGAGCCTCACACTGAGTTACTCTACCATCTGCTTTCTCTTCTCTTTCTCCCGGACCACACAGGGCATTACTGGAGAAGGTGGCAGAGATTGAGGAAATGTGCAGGCTAAAACTTAGTGTTGTATACCTTCAAAGTATTCTTACCTTTGCTTAACAATCTCTGATTATTACTATTTATTTTAAATTATCTAGCATTTTTCTAAAGAATGCTTCTCAAACTATGTTTTTGAAGACACTAGGGTTCCATTGATCTCCCTAAAAAGTCTTACAAGGAAAAAAGTTGCCATGTCAGACAAGAAAAGCCATCTAATTGACTGCTTGTACTGTGAGTAATTTTCCTATCCAGTCAATGTAAAGATTCACCAGTTGTTTCCTATTGGCCTAGACTGAATTGTGGAATCTGTCTCATAATGTATGATGCAAAGGTGATTATGTATCTGTTTTGGCAGTGTCTGTAAAATAATTTGTATATGTTGACTTTATTAGATTTTTTTATTGTAAATATTTCCCTCATCAAAACTTACTATTGATAATTGGGTAAAATCTGGAATTTTGAATACATAAGGAAGCAAAAATATTAATAATCAAATCTCTACTTATGAAACAAATATCCTAGCTTTTTACCAACTACCTAATGTGGAAGAAATGCAAATGTGGTAGTGGTAATCTCCAGTTTAGTGTGCTTTTCATGATCTAACTATGGAATAAGTGCTGATATTTTTTAAACCAGATGTAATTTTATTGAAAGGAAGAAAATAGTATTTATTAAGAACTTACTATGTGCTAATCACTTTAGATGAGAACAGAATAAGCATTTATTAAGTGCTTACTGTGTACCAGGCACTTCAATTAGGTTCTTTACCAATATTATCTCCTTTGATATTCATAACAACCTTGAGAGGTACGTGTTATTTTTTTTTTTTATCTTTTTGTAGTTCAAGAAAGTGAGACTGGCAGAGGTTAAGTAACTTATCCAGGGTCATATAGCCAGAAAGTTTCAAGGGTTGGATTTGAACTCAGGTCTTCTTGACTCCAGGTCATGCATCCTCTGTAACTCTGATTAGTACAGAGAACTTATATCAGCAACTGTCCTGCTATTTATTATCTTAGAGAGTTGTCTAGGGCACTGAAAGGTTAGTGACTTGATCAAGGTCACTTAGCAACTCAGTGTCAGAGGCAGGACACAAATTCAGGTCTTCCTGGCTCATAAGCCATTTTTCCATCCTCTGTGCAATACTACTGAATATTTTGTTACCTAATTTAAAATATATTTTAAACTATTTTATGAACCAGGAGTAGTCCATGTAAATTACATTTACAAACAAGACAAATTTAAACCTAAAAATGTGAATTTTTAAATGCAAAAATGAAAGGAAAGAAGAACAATCCCAGGTGGTAACTCATTTGAGTGTAGAGATATATGAAGTGTGGGTGTATGATACAGAATTTGACCAGTTTTTGTCCAGCAACATAAAGTAACTTGGAAAACGAAAATTCCAAAACACCTTACAATTTGAGCTGTCACATTTGATATTGTTCCAACTTACAAATGGCTCTTTGTTTATAAACTCTCACACCCTTTTCACTGAGCAAATTGCTTGCAATATTGTTATATTTATAGGAAACTTCTTTGAAAATATGTCATTTTAAATCAGCCTTATTTTACTTAGCATGACTTGTAGGAGACATTTAAAAAATCATTTTAAAAGGCTGCAAAAATTCTGCAAAGGTTTTTGCTTTTTTTATAATAGGATAGGTTCCAGTAATGCAAAAGTTAGAGTTGCTGTATAATACTGATTCCTGCCTTGTCTACTTTGCAAAATTTTTCCAAATAAAGGTCTGTATCCATATTCCCATTCTCCTCCTTTCCTGGGCTATCTCAAGACATATTAAACTTTCCCATGTATCCCCATTTGTAATTCTCTTCCTTTGTTTCCAAAGTTTCTGTCTGGTTTTTTACAATGTGTGAATAATACAGCAAAACTATATCACACCTTGAATTCTGCCATTATATATTCAATTCAATTCGTCAAACATTTTTAAGGTACTTAACTTTGCAAAGAGGCTGGTGCTTCATGTCGGTGGAGATACAAAGCTTTGGTAAAGCATAGTCCTCAGCCTGATGGAGTTTACTGATATTTTCCTGTCTGAAAATTCCTTACCTCAGAGGCTGTGAATTCTGTGAAACAATTACTTTCTTATTTTATCAGTTATACTTTCCCCATATTAATAAAACTGTGCTATCTCAGGTATGAATGCCCATATTTAGCAATTTAAGTTTAAGATTTGGTTAGCTGAGTTTTTTTAAAGTAATGGAATTTGGAATGCTTAGCTTGGAATCAACAAGCATTTATTAATCATTTACTATCTCTGAGATGCTGGGCAAAGCACTGAGATTGAAGGGAAATAATCCCTGCCTTCAAGGGGCTTACATTCTGAAACACAATGCATAATGAGTGGGCATATGATATGTATGTATGTGTTTGAATGACGTATATTATGTGATATATATACATACATACATATATGATAAGTACACATGTATATGATATGTATAAAAGGAATACCATCCAAGGGATCCTTTGCAACTGTGGGAAAGATTTTATGGTGAAGGTGCACATGAGCTGAAACTTGAAGTAAAGCAAGCATTCTATGAGGTAGAGTAAAGTAGGGAATGTATCAGATGCTATATGCATCCAGAGAAAGAAATGATAAATAGAAGTATATATAGAATGATTTTACATATACACACATGTATACACACACAGTAGCTGTGTGACCTTGAGCAAAGTCACTTATCCCCAATTGCCTCATCCTGGGTCATCTCCAGTCATCCTGATGAATATCTGGTCACTGGATTCAGATGTCTCTGGTGGAAAAGTGAGGCTGGTGACCTGCGCAGCCCTCCCCCCCCAATCAAAGCAAAGTCAACTACAAGTCATGTCATCATTTGTCTGATGGCATGGTCTTCGTCGGCAGCAAAGGATGAATACACACAGCCACACAGATTTGTGTCTAATGGTAGCCATTTCCAGTGTGGGTAGGGGAAGAAATAAAGGAAAAAAAGTTGTATGCTAACTTTATTATATATTTAAAAGGTAAAGTAAGTTGTACATAATAAATTTTCAGTTTCATGTATAATCATGTTTTTCCCCTGTTCTATTGTGTTATAGAAATGTTTGTTTCATTTTTAAAGTTCAGAGTAAAATAAATAAAAAGGAATTAAAAGGGTATGGAAGACAGTCAGTGCCAAGGCACGGTGATGAGAGATAGAATACCATTTGCATAGAATGGGCTAGTATGGTTGGAAGACAGAGTGGAATATGAGGAAGGGAGTAAAGTATAAGAAGAATGGAAAGGTAGAAAGGGACCAGGTCATAAAGAGCTTTAGTATTCAAACAGAGAAATTTATATTTAATTCTGTATGTAAGAGTTAAACATTAGAGTTTATTGAGCAAGAGATCAGACCGATATTTTGCGAAAATTACTTTTGCAGAGGTATAGAAGATAATTTGGGGTGGAGAGGGGATTGAGGCAAGAAGTCAGATTAGGATACTATTGTAATATAGCTCAGGTAGGAGGTGATGAGGACTTAAACTAGACTTGTGACTCTGTGAGTGGAGAAAATGGGAGAGATTCAAGAGATTTTGTGGAGATAGAAATATGATTTTAATTTACTTGGATATGTGGAGTGAATGAGAAGGAATTAGGGATGATGTCAAAGTTTTAAACTAGGTGAATGAAAGAATGATGGTACCCTTGATAGGAAATGGTAAGTTAAAAAGGGTGTGTGTGTGTGTGTGTGTGTGTGTGTGTGTGTGTGTGTGTGTGTGTTGGAGATGTGTGTGAGAGGTAATGAATAGTTTTGTTTTGGACACATTGAGTTTGAATTGACCTCAGGACATAGAGTTTGAATGTCCAATGTCCAGTATGCAGTTGATATGGTTCCAGAATTTGGGAGTCAGACTAAGACTGAATATACATATAGAGGAGTCACCTGAAAAGAGATCATAATTGAACTCATGTGAGATGATAAAGTCACAAAAAAGGGAAGTGACAAAAGAGAAGGGCACCCAGGACAAAACCTTTGGGTACAACTATGTAACTATGACATGGATGAAAATCAGCAAAGGAGATTGAGAAGAAGGCAGGTAGGAAGAAATCCAGATGGTACAGTATTCTGAAAACTCAGAGGGGCGAGAGTACACAGAAACAGAGCAGAAAATGAGAATGAAACTAGGAACATTTTTAAACAAAGAAAGGACCTTCCCACTGAAGATGGATTGGAGACAATTCTCTGATAGAACATGGTCAATGGATAAGAGTTCTTGGAAGAGACAGACTTCAGCTTAATATAAAGAATTTTGTACCACATATGAAGCCGTTCCAACAACCTTCTTTATTCCGGAAAGAATCTGAGCAGGAGTTTGCATGACTACCTGTCAGCATTCAAGATTAGATTAGGTGGCTTCCCATTCTAATATTTTATCTGTTTATGTATGCTTCAGTTTATTCCAAAAGAGCAGGAAAATTTCCATCTGTAAGACTTTATAATAAAATGAGAAATTTAAGAGGCAGAACTGTGCTCATAAGGAGTTGAGAATTAGGAAAACAATGGGGGCATGCCTTTGGGAAAGCTACTCGGTGCCCTCCTTTACCTTCAATAGGAGGATGGAAATGAAGCTAACTTTGGATCTAGGATGGGGCTGTGATATAATTTGGATTTTTCAGTTCTGCACAGATGTATAACTATTCTCCAAATAATTTTGATGTCATAGGACATGACTTATAAGAGCTGACACAGAGGGAGCATTATATGGGCTGAAATAGTGTGGAAAACAATTGTTTATCATGTCTGCCTGATGCATCACTTTTGAGTTAATTAGAAAAGCAGAGGAGGTGGGGGCATATTTATAGAATGTTTTTGGGGAAAGACATTTCTGTAAAGTGTTATTTTACTCAGTTGTTTCATTTCTTAGAAAAAAATGGCAAAGAGCTGTGTAACCATGGGAAAGTCACTTAACCTCAGTGGGCTTCTAAAATGGAAGACCTAGACTCTGTCCTCTGAGCTCACTGCTAGCTCTAAATTTATGATCCTAGGATTCTAGATGGACAGAATTTATTTACAGTTTGAATTAAAAGAAACTCTTAGATTGAGTGATGTATGTCTTCAGATCATTGACTTATGGCAGAAGAACTAGAGGCTTTATGTAGGAGTGAAGAGAGTAGTAGATATTGGAAGAAATAGCTAGTTCTAGTCCCTGCTCATGTTCTATGAGACCTGAGGCAAATCTTTTTATCTATCTGAGTGTCAGTTTCCCCATCTCAATTTCTAAGTTTCCCTCAAGATCTAAAATGCTATAAAGTGTATTGTGCAAGAAATATCTATCTGAAAGTTTCCTGGTGAAATTGCTGGCATAATAATTCAAATATGGTCTTTAACTTTAAAGAGATAAAAATCAGTGTCCATAAAATACAGGTAAACATTTGGAGAGAAACTGAGCAACAAATCCTGGAATCCAGAGTCGACTTACAGGGATAACATTTGGCTTTCATATCCTGACTCTTCTCAAAGGATACAAATCAGGAAGTATTTTCAAGTCTAATTTTTTCGTGCATATCTATCTCCTTCCTTCCTGCTTTTGGGACACCTCTTGAAGTCAATAGCAGCCCCACACACCCATAGAGCAGGATAGACACACAATGGGAAAACAGGAATGATTGTTTCCTTAGCAAAAAGAGAGCATTGGTTGCCAAAAGGGAATAAAAAACAAAAACTATTGAAGATGATGTGGTAAAAAGGCCAGAATGGAACACAAAGGTTTCCATATTCTTTTGCCTGAATTCTAGCTAATCCCCCTTTCTTAACTGACATTTATAGAGAACATATGTGGTGCCACTGTGGAATAAGTGAAATTAGTTCTGGCTACCTCTTTTCAGAATACACATATGTATTACACATGTACATTAAGTTTAAGATAGGTCAGATCTTGCCAGATTTCACATCCAAAGTTTCCCTGGGAACATAGGAAAGGACTGGAAGAATTTTGGAAAGGGGCCACATGTTGGGCCAATATATTTGGGGACAGGAGAATGCCGCTCTTCTCTCCTTGCTGTTTTCATGATGTCTGCTCATTTTGCCTTTGTGCTGGGAATATTGATGCCAGGTTGAGGGAAATGACTCAGATGAAGTAGCAGAAAAGAAATAGATGCATCAACTTGAGGGTACTTTCAGAACTTGTCTAGTGAAAGATGGAATTTTAACCTAGTGAGAATGATTTAAAATGTGAGTTGGATAAACCAATTAAGCATTAATTAAATTAAATAATTAATAACTTAAATTAAGCCTGGGACCAGGCAATATGGCTTATAACTTCACTTAACTCTGAAGGCTTCCCGCGTTGCTTCATATGTCTTTCCAGCTTTAATTTTGAGTCTCTTGTTTTCTGTATTCCTTCAAAAGACATGGCAGGGCTACCGAATTTAAGTGGAAGATAGATCAGTTTCATGGACAGTATTTTGCCCTAAGAGAACACTTGAACTCTCGATGATTCATCTTATTTGGAGAGCTAGAAAACACCAGAGTGAAATGAATTTTTGACTAACCCAAAGGTGATATTAGCCAAGAAGCTGTGACCTTTCTTTCCCATGTAGCTTCTTACCAAAGCAGCATAATTAATGAACTTGACTCTTTCTTTTCACTCATACATACTTTTAGTAGGAAGAGCTAGTGACCCTCAGTTACTCCAAATTGGGTAATAAAGGTTCTGGGAAAGAAACTGTAGTTTTGAATAATCAACATACTGGCTAATCATAATTTGCATAATGTGAGCGGTGATGGTGTTGGATAAAAAGAGATAACAGACTTTTAGACATTAGAGATTTTCTAGTCTAATCCACTTATTTTACACATGAGGAAATTGAGACCTGGACAGGTAAAATGAATTGAACAGAGCCTAGATTAGATTTTTAGGTCCATCCCTTTTCCACTATACTATACCATGTCTTATTTGAAAAGTTCAGAAAGGAAAACTTTTTCTCATATTTGTTGTTCAAGAGATGAAATATTTATTGACTATCTATGAGCAGATTATGTGATTATTAATAATTCCTTTTTAGTTGTTTGATAGTATAGGAAAGAAAAATCAATAGACAATCAATTAGTCTTAATTAATGTGAATAATGAATTCTGTGAAGTAGTTACATAATTTTAATTCTCCCTGTATATTTTCATTGGATTGTAATCAATTAACATTTCTAACATTATTGTAACTTCAAATAACACAAGTTCAAATATATGTAACAACTTCAGAGGGTTTATTTTTCACATCAATGGGGACTTAGTTGTATGAAGAAGCTTCTGAGAAATACTGCTTGTAAAAGATGTCAGGTCACTGCTTTAAGGTTGTTAACTTAAGGTCTTTTTCTTTTTTTTAAATCAAAGGTGGTATTACCAGGGCTCTTCCTGGACAAGTTAATGAAGTAACTGAAGACTATCTTTTATGTTCATTAACCTTTTCTATGGGCACCATATATATATATATATATATATATATATATATATATATATATATATATATATATATATATATAGTCTTTTTGTGTAACCTCCCTCCCTAGGTGTTTATCCTGTGACCTGTTCCTTCTTTCATTCGACTCCAGTAATCTTGACTATGATAAATAATGATCAATAACAGGTAGCAGCCACAATGAAGCAGAAATAGCACTGGATTTGGAATTTGGAGACAAATGTGTGTGCTGCCACTATGACATTTGTCAGTTGTGTGATCTTGTGTAAATCATTTAATCATTGAATATGAATTTTTTTCAAAGTTATTCTCTCTTATTTGAAAATATTACAGGAGATCAGTAGAACAAATTAATCAAGGAAAAAATAGCTAGAAATAGGAATCAACAATTTAACAAATTAAAAAATAAATTACAGGAAAAGCACTTCCCTTTATAAAACAAAACAATTGTTTTCGGAAAATTGGAAAGCAGTTCTTTTTTTTCTTAGTTAAATTTATTTATTTAACTTTTTACATTCATTTTCACAAAATTTTGAGTTCCAAATTTTCTCCCCATTTGTCCCCTCCCCCAACCCCAATACACCGAAGATTCTAATTTCCCCTATCACCAATCTGCCCTCTCTTCTATCATCCTTCCCTTCGCTTGTCCCCATCTTCTCTTTTGTTCTGTAGGGCCAGATAACTTTCTATTCCCCATTACCTGTATTTCTTATTTCCTGAATCTCAGTTTTTAAACTGCAAAATGGGAACTGTAATATATCCCCTACCTATTTTATAAGGTTATAATGGTAAATGTGCTCAATCAATGTGAAGTTCTTATATAAATGTTTGTTATTACTTTATTTCCTGGGATAGTTACACTTTAAATGGAAACCCTTGAAGACAAACAAGTCTGTGGGAAACAACCAATCAAAGTTTGTTGAAGTTATGTATCTACAGTAGAACCTCAGTTTATGAATTTAATTCATTCCAAGATTCTGTTTGTCATGCAATTTGTTCGTATTGCAAAGTGAATTTTCCCATAGGAATCAATATAAAGTCGGATGATCAGTACCACATCCTCAAAAATATTCATATAAAAATAATTGTTTATAATTTTAAGATATTTTTTGTCTCTAATGCACTTGAAATAAAATAGCAATGATTAATACACAATATAAACCGAAAATAAAATAAATTAACCTGTACTTTACCTTTGAGAAGAGTCATGGCTGGTATGAGGAGGGAGGGGAAGAGGAAGAAGGGTTATTGAGAGGGAGGGGAAGAGGAAGAAGGGTTATTGCTTGGAAGGAGGATCTCCTTCTATGAGAACATCAAGGATTTCAACATTGGGAGTGTTCTCTCTTATGTTACTTTCACTAAAAGTAAGACTAACACTACTGCCTTCACTTCATTTTAATTTTTTAGAATCATTTTCATGTTTTCACTGTTTTTTCTTTATGTTCACTTCTGACTAGGAACCTATCCAATGACACTTGATTTTGAGGTTTTTTCAGAATGTCACGGAAATGTGACATTGCATTATCATTAAGCGTCATCCTTTCATGAGCTGTTCAAGGTCAAACATGATGTTTCTATTGTGAATTTCTTTTCTTCCTGCAAGACAAATTTTGAGAAAAATACATAAATCATGTTACTTGTAAATTGAGGTTTTACTGTATTTATTTTTGGAAGGGGACTGGGGGCCAGATAATCAGTTGTCAAAAAAGCAAAAAAACTGTTGAGAATGATGTAGAAAGTCAATGGAAAAGTTAGAAATGGAATAGTTTCCATTTTCTCTGGCTTGAATTTTAGTTCTGTTTTATAAAAGAGACCCATCAAGTATTGAGGAGAATCCCCACCCTACTGACCCACTGCCCTTTCTTTTATTTAACAAATGTCAATTGAAGCTTCATAGTACACTAGATAGGGTTAGGTTTGGATTCAGGAAGTTTTTGGTCTCAAATCTTGTCTGTCATCTGCTGTCACTTTGTGATTCTGGGAAAGTCAATTTATATATTTCAACCAACTCCCTAGGATTTATCTACTAAGTCATAGGCACATGGTGAATTGGGTTAGTGAAGGGGTACCTGTACCAAGAGTTTATTACACTGATTAAGTCACACTTTTTTGTACATTTTTAATATTTTTTTGAGTTTTTCCTATGCAGAAGACTTTGGAGTAGGTGATGGATCAGACAAAAGATGAGGCTCCTGCCTTAAAGTAGCTCACAGCCTAGATGGGGAGATATAGCATGTATTTACAACTCTACTTCAATGAAGGCATGGTGGGATCATTCCAGTTTGGAGGAGAGATCACTCTTTCCCCTCCTCTACTTGTTTCTTCCCCTTTCTCATCCTACCTCCTCTTCTGTTAGGTATCAGAAGCTCAAGGCTTGGGAGACCTTATTAGGGGGTTGATGAACCATGAACTGGCCTTTCCTGGTAGCCTTTCAGGGCTTGATCTTTGGGTTATTCCCTGCATCCTCCTAATCCCCCACCTCTGCTTTGGAAAGAATGACTAACTGCAGACTTAGCACTAAAGTGTTCAACCCATGCTTTATTTAGACTCTCCCATATGAGTTACATTACCTTATACTTTCAGAAACTTTGGGGATTTAGAGAACAAAGCAATGTCTTAGACTTTAATCATGATAATCCTTCATTACTGTCAATTAAATGGACACCAGACTATCTGTAAGCAGTTTTCCTTGAGCTTTAATTTTCTGTCCTTTTAAGCCACGTGCCAGAATGCTTTGTAGGCAGCAAATTGGGGTTGACTTTTGGATTTGTTTAAGTATTTCTCCCCCTTCTGGAGGTTCCAGCTACAGTGGCTTAAAGGCCATTGAACCTGCTATAAATTTAAATGCACTTTAAAAGACAACCTCAAATAATAATGGAGAAGGGTAAGAACAATAGCCCATAAAGAGTAAGTGATCCTGGAACATGGATAATGTTGGCTGGCCTTGACCTTCTGACAGTTTGGGAGGGAGTGAGGAAGTGCAGATGGAGTCTGTCTCTATTGGTCCCTGGGGCCTCACTTTTGTGGAACTGCAGGAAGGGGAATGGAGGATGCCAAAGTCTGAATGAGTCACTTTGTAAACAATAGGGAAAAAATGAAAGGGGCATAAAGACAAGCAGCACAAAAGGGCCAAAACCAACTCATCTATAGCACGCATGTAACTGAACTTTGTCCTTAGGTTGCCATACTGGTTTTTAGGGAAGTGAAATAAAGGTCCTGTGAATGAAAATGATTGGGTGATTTTTTTTTGTGAGAGATTTGGAGAACAGGAAAGTCTGGGGGAGAAATTAAGAATATGTTAAGAAACAACATGGTCATTTGGAAGACTTACAAATTTAATTTATTATCTTTGAAATGAGACACTGCTGTGATAGAGGCCTCATTTCTAAAATATATATACAGAACTGAGTCAAATGTACAAGAATACAAGTCATTCCCCAATTGATAAATGGTCAAAGATATGAACAGGCAGTTTTCAGAGGAAGAAATTAAAGCTATCTATAGTCATATGAAAAAAATGCTCTAAATCTCTATTGATTAGAGAGATGCAAATCAAAACAACTCTGAGATACCACCTCGCATGTATCAGACTGGCCAACATGACAAAACAGGAAGATGATAAATGTTGGAGAAGATGTGGAAGAGTTGGAATATTAATTCATTGTTGATGGAGTTGTGAGCTGATCCAATGATTCTGGAGGGCAGTTTGGAACTATGCCCAAAGGGCTACAAAAATGTGCATACCCTTTGACCCAACAATACTGCTTCTAGGATTGTATCCCCAAGAGATCATAAAAATGGAAAAGAGTCCCACCTGTACAAAAATTTTTATGGTAGCTCTTTTGGGTGGCCAAAAGCTGGAAATCAAGGGCATGCCCATCAATTGGGGAATGGCTGAATAAATTGTGGTATATGAATGTAATGGAATACTATTGTGCTATAAGGAATGATGAACAGGAAGACTTCAGAGAAGCCTGGAAAGACTTGTGTGACTTGTATACTGAGTAAAAGTTGTAGAACCAGGAGAACTTTGTACACAGCAATGATCACAGTGTGTGAGAAATTTTTCTGGTAGACTTAGTACTTCATTGCAATGCAAGGACTTAAATAATTCCCAATTGTCTCTTAAGGCAAAATTCCTTCCACATCCAGGGAAAGAACTATGGAATTTTATATTATGTTTTCATTTGTTTTATGATTTCTCCTCTTCATTTTAATTCTTCTATGCAACATGACTAAGGTGAAAATGTGTTTAATAGGAATATATGTGTAGAACCTATTAAAACTAAATGCTGTCTCAGGGACGGAATAGGGAGGTAGGGGGAAGGAGGGGAAGGAGGGAAAAAATCTAAGATACATGTAAGTAATTGTAGAACACTGAAAACAAATAAATAAAGAAAGAAATGAAAGACACTGAGGCTACACATTTCTGAAAGAGGTTGTATTTTAAATTTTATTTTGCCATAGAAACTTAAAAAGAATTTTTACTAAATTGTGAAAGAATTTTAATCTCTGCTGACGGAAGGAGTACTCATTTACTTTGCTTTCTCTTTGATTACTGTGAATTTTGTAGTCGAGAAAACTACTTTCCAAGGCAAAGGGCTGAGAGGTAATGATGTGCCCATAGGCTGGAGCAATCGCAAGGATCAGAAGGCGACATCATTTGGGGAATGGCTGAACAAGTTGTGGTGTGTTGTCATGATAGAACACTACTGAGTTATAAGAAAATGAGGAGCTTGTTGATTGCAGAAAAACATTGATCAACTTGCACAAAATAATGAATAGTGAAATGAGCAAAACCAAGAGACAACATTCTCTCATAATAACACGAATGTTGTTTTTAAAACAATTTTGAGTGACTAATACCCAAATTAACTGTAGAAGACCTATGAAGGAAGATGCTATTTGCAATCAGAGAAAGAACTGATGAATTAAAGTATGTGTAGAATGATTTTACACACACATACATACACTTATACGCACACACACACGTATATATCTAATGGTAGCCATCTCTAGGGTGGGGAGAGGGGAAGGGAAGAAAAAAGAAATTTGCATGATACTTGTATTATGAATTTAAAAGGAACAACAAGTTGTACATAATAAGATTTTCAGCTTCATGGACAATCTTTTTTTTTTATTCTGTCACATTATGGAAATGCTTGCTTTATTTCATAAATTAAGAATAAAATAAAACAAAAGAAGAGCTTTCTGTTGATGACTGGGTCAGGGTGTGCTTGTTATTGAAACCCTATCAATGACTTGGGTACAAGGCAGCCAGAAGCAGAAACTTGGGGAATGGCCAACACATGGTACAGACTTCCAACAGGAAGGGGAGATGAATCTGTAGGGATATTGCATGGAGAGTAGTATAGCATAATCAGATTTAGAAAAGGGAGAGATAGCAGATTAGACCTTGCATGTGCCTTAAGACGAGTGAGTCTAGTTTTTGCCCTAGGGTCAGGGAGCAGAGAAACCAGCTTCAAAACAAAGACTGAACCAGCCATGTAAATAAAGCCATGAAAAGCAAATTCTACATGAGAGATTCTTGGTTTCACTTTTACACCCTTGTGTTCTCAAATGTATATGGAAGTTCTCATTTTATTTGACCCTTGTTAAATTTAGATTATAAAAAAGTCTAGGGTAATTCTTAATGCATTAATATGTAAATAGGATCAAACTAGAAATTTAATCTTGATTTATCTTGATTCAGGCCCTTCATAAGAACTCCTAAATCATTTCTATCAATCATTATAATTTTTTCTTGCAGTCTTCAGTTTTCTCACATAGAAGGTGTAGATGGCAATTATAAACCATTTCAAGGATTTTATGAGGTAGAAACAATCTCAGAGGCCATCTAGTCCAATCCCCTCATTTCACATACAAAAAATGGAGGGCTACAAAGCTGACTTTTCAATGGTTGTGCAGAAGAAAGATTAGAAAACAGATCTTCTGACTCTGGAGACAGTAGGGAAGGTTAGAAATGGAATTTTTAGTGTTGAACTTAACTTTAAATCTACCTTTTGTTTCAAGCACAATAAAAAAAATAATTGGTAGCTTTTTAAAACATTTATGAAATACTGATAGGTGTTTACTTGTTATATTCAGTGATGACAACAGTATAAATAAATGACACATCAGAAATCTAATTTAACTTGATTTAGGAAGTAAATATCCTCATTTGGTAATTAAATGTCAACTGTTAGGAATTGGATTCTTTTAATAGATGAAAAGGCCTAATTTATTATGAATTTGGATGAGACACTAAAAGCTACTACAGGGAAGAGGTGTCATAGTTCTCATCTATGGTTATGTGATATGTACTTGCCAGAGGCACCAGATCTGACTTCCCAGGTAGCTTAATTGACATTGTCTACAAGTTGGTAATAGTACTAACCACTGAAAAAAGAGCAGCAACATTCTGGAACATCTTCTAATATTGATCACTACATGGATCAGTTTTGCTACTTTATTATTTTGTCCTTTGTTTTCAAAGAAGACCAGTGACATCATAGGGAGATGATGTCACACTCATGAATTGGATTTAAGTGAAGCAGAGTTGTACAAAGTGGTTAGTTTCACTCTTTCTTCCAGTCGTCAAAATCCAACTGTAAGACAAAAGACAGAATGACTGGTGATGGCCAGAATGCAGCAGATTATTTTGGCATAACTGATATCTGACAAAACTTTAATTGCCTGCTTCATGGCACTTGGAACAAATTGTTCTCATCTGCCTATTCTACTGGGCAGTCTGCTTCTTCATATGCTTTGGGTAGACATCCCCCTAACTCACAGATGAGTTTGAGGCCTGTCGGTTACTCCAACTTGTCTTAAACACCTGCCAAACGAGTTTTACCTGAGTGGGTACATTGCATATACTATCACTTCTTGGAATCAGAGGTGAGAGTTGAGTGGCAAGTGGACACCTAAAAAGGGCTCATCAAATCCTCACACTGGATACTGGTCCTCTCTGAATACCCCATAGTTCTTAAAGTGGAGTTTCTAATAAAATGACATTGCTAACCATAAACTACATGGAAGAAAATCCCAAATCTGTCAGTATATCAGTAAGCACCCCAACATACACAGGGGGCCCTGCTACAATATGTAGTTTGATCTGCTCCTCTAAAAGGAAAGGCAACTTTTAAGGTGTTAATAATCACTTTAATCAAGCACAGATACCAAAGAAAATCAAAATCTAAATTTCAGAGAAATTGAAAATCAACAGACAGTGCTTCCAAACTGCCTGAGTATTGACATATATGCATCTTTACCAGAGAGGGAAGCACCAACATCAGGGTTTTCAAAGGTGGGAGGGGGCTGCTTAATGACTTCTCAGAATCTCATCTAGCATACAAACCGTCTTCCAAAAACTAAGCCCCAAAGTAAAACCTCACCGTAAGAGTATTTATACACTTTTCAGAGCCAGGGGGCATGACCCTCTGACCCAGTGCCTCAATAGAAAAAACAAAAGACACTTGAGACCCTTCTACAAAACAACTCTCCTGATCAAGCTTCCCTCAATGGGCTTGTCCATCAATAGGTGAGGAAGATTTGCTTTAATCCATTCATATAGAGGCATTATACTTATTGATTGTACTAAAACAAAAACAACAAAAGATACTACTCACAGTCAGTGAGTCAATAAATATTTATTAAGTTCCTACTATGTGCCAGGCATTGTATGAAGAAGTGGTGATAAAAAAAGGAAAAAGATAGTCCTTGCCCTTGAGGTGCTAACAGATCTAATAGGGGAGATGATATGCAAACAATTATGTACTAGTAAGCTATCTACATAGTTTACAAAATTTCTGAGTTCTAGGTAGTACCTGAGTTTGTGAAACAAATACTCGAAGTACTGCACTTTGGCAAATATGGAATAATCACAAACTGAAATACACAGAATGTTTCTGAGGTTGAAGTAATGATTACACTGAAATCCATGTGAAAAGAAAATTTTTAAAAGAATTTAAAATAATTTTTATTTAGTATTTTTAACATTCTTTTTTAAAACTGAGTTCTAAATTCTCTCCTTCACTCCCCCCCTCATTGAGAAGGTAAGCAATTCGATACAGGTTATACCTGTGTAGTCATGCAAAACATTTCCATGATACACCTATGGTGAAAGAAAGCAGACAAAAAATCTCAAGAAAAAATGTGCTTCAATTTGCATCCAGTTCTTTGGGAATGGACAGCATTTTTCATCATAAGTCCTTCAGAATTGTCTTGGATCATTTTATTGCTGAGAATAGCCAAATCATTCACAGTTGATCATCTTACAATATTACTGTTATTTTGTACACAGTACATTTCACTTTGTATCAAATCATATAAGTCTTTCCAGGTTTCTCTGAGAGCATTCTGCTCCATCATTTCTTACAGTACAACACCATTCCACTATAATCATATACTGTAATTTGTTCAGTCATTCCCTATTTGATGGGCATTCCCTCAATTTCTAATTCTTTGCTCCCCAAAAAGACCTACTATAAATATATCTGCACATATAGGTCCTTTTCTTTTTTAAAAAATATCTTTTGTGATATAGACTGACTGAGTAGTGGTATTCCTAGGTCAAAGGGTAGGCATGGTTTTATAGCCCTTTGGGCGCAGTTCTAAATTGCTCTACAGAATGGTTTCAGTTCACAGCTTTACCAAGAGTGCATTAATATCTCATTTTCCCCACATTCCCTCCAACATTTGTCATTTACCTTTTCTGTCTTATTAGCCAATCTAATATGTATGAGGTAGTGCCTCAGAATTATTTTAATTTTCATTTTTCCAATCAATATTAAGAGTATTTCTTCAATGTGGTTATAGAGAGTTTTGATTATTTCATCTGAAAACCGATTATATCTTTTGATCATTTATCAATTGGGAATGACTCATTTTTATAAATGTGAAATGAGGTTTTTATCAGAGAAATGTGCTTCAAAATTTTTTCCTAATTATTATACATTTGTATTTCCCTCTATCCTATTCCCCCCTGTTTGTTCTATTTTCTCTCTCCTTTTACCCTCTTCCAAAAGTGCTTTGCTTTTGACTACCCCTTCCTTTAATATGCCTATCACTCCTTGTCCCCTTCTCTTATTTTCTTCTTCTCCTACTTTCTTGAAGTGTAAAATAGATTTCTATACCCATTTGAGTGAATATATTGAATTTGAAACATCAATATTGTTTTCTACTCTGGAAGACAATGCACCAGAAGTTTGGTGTAGAGCTAATTCAGTGAGAAAATGGCAGCCTTACTCCCCTGGGAACTAGCAGTTAATGTAGGTCCATGGGGTTGAGCCCACTTGGAGATTAGAGGTGATATAGAAAATGAAAAATTGTAGTAAAGAATTCTTAGAGGACTTAATGAGATATGATGAACAGCTTTGTGCATTCATACACCCTAATCATAAACAATAACAGAATCTCTGAGTTGGAAGGGACCTCTGAGAACATCTTGTACCATCAATGCTTAGACAAGGATAGCCTGTAGAAAATCCATAACAATATCTGGTTGAAAATCTTCAGTGATGGACAACCCCCTGCCCCCCAAGGCAGTTTTTGACTGCTTTAATAGCAAGTTGCTTTTGTCTTTATTCCTGTCTCTCATGACAAGTGCTTAAAGAACTGGGATAGTTATCATATTCCTTCTAAATCTTCTCCAGTAGAAATATCCTGAGTTCCTTCAAATATAGGTCATTTTGTTCAGTTGTTCCAATGGTCTGGGTCACTCTCTTCAGGATGTATTCAAATGTGTATATATCTTTCTCAAGATATTGTACATATATGTACCGAATACAATATGCCAGATATGATACCAATAGTATCCACTAGACCACTGGAACCTTGGATTTCAACAGCAAAGGTTAATAGCAGTGATCTAGTAGAGAAAAGATAGACAGTGCTAGGTGATACTGATCGATAACTTTGCTTTTCTCGCTCATATACATACCATATTGCCATATTTCCTTCACATTTTTTCTCTTTTAGCTAATTTAAGTTTTACATGACCTAAGGCTATGAGGAAATTTACCTTTTTTATTGAAAAAGACATGTTAAAATATTTTTGGAATAATTTAATTACTTTTTGGGGAAAGAAGCCATGATCATGGAATTAAAAAAACAAAACAAAACACCAAATCAGGTCCAGTGAAACCATTAGAAACAAGAATTATAATATAATTTTGGAAATTTCAGTTACTGTCATTTATAGAACTTTATGCCTTATCTGAAAGATTTACCTCAATAATATGATTGACATAATCTACTATTGGAATTCACATCAGTGAGTTCAGTATGCTAGATATGGAAAAGGTAGCTAAGTGGCACAGTGAATTGAGTGCTGGGTCTAAGTTCAAATCAGGCCTCAGACATTTAGTAGCTGTGTGACCCTCGGCAAGTGACTTAACCCTGATTGCCTCAGTTTCCTCATCTATAAAATGAGCTAAAGAAGGAAATGGGATTCATGAAGAGTCAAGCACGATAAAAAAACAAAACAATAAAAGGATGAAGGTCTTCCATAAAATGGCATAAATGGGCCTTTCAACTTATCTTCAAGTTTAATGGATTTCTGCTTATATCTGAGAAATCATCCTGAAACAAAATCTCGCGTCATTTTGTAGAAAATGTGCCCCGTGTAATTTCTTTTTCTAACTAGGAAGTTCAGGTATAGCTTATTTGGTTGAGAAACAGACATTTAAAAGTATTCCCTTATAATTTGCAATACTACTCAACATAAAAAAAGCAAACAAACTATTTTCAGTGAACTAGAAAGGCAAAAAGCTTCGTTACTTTAAAGTTATTTCAATGATGTGGGCATTTCCCTCTATCACCAACTCCTCCATACTTTCTCACTCTGTATGATTGTTGCCCATGTTTTTCCACAAGCCTTCTATTATCCAGCATGTTGGAGGTTTTCATATACAGTTGATCCTCATTATGCATAGATTTTGGGGAGTTTACCTACTTATTATAATTTATTTGCTACTTTAAAATAAATTTCTACTGTTATTTGTGGATAAGAGCAGAGCAGTGAAAAGTCTGAATGGCACAACTGCCCACTCTTACCCAATTTTGTCATGTACATGTTCCCAGCTAAGGCTGAATAAGGCAATGCTCTCATTAACTTCTTATTTCAGCTCTAATATTGTCAATGAGAGTTCTTTTTGCTGTCTCTCTAGCACCAATTTTTTTACATTTTTGTGCCTTTTTTGTTGGCGATTTTGCTGTTTAAAATGACCCAAAATATAGTGTTGAAGGTCTGTCTAGTGTTCCTATGAGTTAGAAGACTATGATGTGCCTTACAGAGAAATACATGTATTAAATAAACTTTATTCAGGCACGAGTTATAAGAATGTTGGTCATGAGTTCAAAGTTTCAGACATGAGTTATATTGCTACTGATCATGAGTTCAATGTTAATGAATCAACAATATGGTACATCCTGAAAAAGGAAGAGGAACTTCATCAATCTATAGGTTACTCTGGAAGATGCTAAAGTAAATGTTGCAAATTGAGATTCATAGGAACCTAACCTTGCATTTTCCCTAGGAACAGTGGTTCAGTATTTGCTAAGTCAGCATTCATGGTGACTTTATAGAACATCACTACCTTGAGTAATAGAAATCAGTTATACACAAATATCTACATATATGGATATTTCAGTGTAGCACTTGGGCTGTCATCTTGCTTTTTAGGATCCTGGGGCAATAGATTTACAGCAGGAAGGGACCTTGAAGATCATTTAGTTAGATTTCATTCATTTTATAAATGAGGAATGGGATCTAAATAGATTAACATAAGTAGTGGGAAAGACAATTTGAACTAAGGTCCTCAAATTCTTCTCAGTACAAATCCAAAACTTTTCCAACTCCTCCATGCTGCCTTCTATGGGACACAGTATGGCAGAGAGGCTTATGTAGTGGAGACTTTAGCATCATGGAGACCTGACTTGAAATTCTGCTTCTGACACTTATTGGTGGTGTAACCATGGGTAAGTCACTTAACCTCTCTGATCCTATAAAAAGGGGTCTATAATATTTGTAGTGCCAACCACCCAGGGATGTTTCTCTATAAAAAGGGGTCTATAATATTTGTAGTGCCAACCACCCAGGGATGTTTTGCAAACTTTAAAGCACTATGGATTATTGTTACACAATCAACTTATTTCTTTTTCCAATTATATATGTCCTTGATGACTCTCCATTACTGTCAATGTATTGCCAATGTGTTAGACAGACAGGGAGTATAATTTAGGAGAAGAGAGGAGGCATTGCTGATATTGATCTTATGACTGTGGCATCTGCTTTACTTACCATCATCACATAACTCAGAGGTTGCAATCCCATCATCCCGTAAGAATTGAGACTGGAGGGCTTTTTTGTTCCATGATTCTCTCAGCTAACATTGACTTCTGTTGAGGTTGAGCTTCTCTTGCTGTCTATCACCATATACTGTTTGCCATTAAAATATTTTGACTCAGGAATTACTAAGCCCTCTGTCACCATATGTCCCATATGGGTTAGGGCTACCACTAAATATGAAAGAAGATTTGCCCGCTGAGACTACCACCCCAGTATCAGTCAAAAACTTGGCTCTTCCTTGGTGTCATGATGGAGAAGGATGGCAGTGCCTTAAGCTGTCTCAAATTAGTGAGAGTTTTCTTCACCATGGATCCTTCTGGATTACATTACTATAAACCCTCCCATCTCCTGCTCTGAATAATTGACATTTCCTCTATACAATGGAAGAAGGACAACCAATGTTTTACTTTGTATTCCCCTTATCTGTGTGATATTAAATCTGTGTCTTCTGAAGTGAAGACCTTTGTTACTTAAAAATATTCATTTCTGTTGGTGACTTAGTACATTATCATTTTTATTGTTATATTCTAAATGATCTTGGGAAGTGGTGAGGGAAGTATATTCTTTGCTCTTACCATTGAGTTCTTTCTATTAAACTTAGTTTAAAATTTAAACTTTATTCAATTCCTTAGTACCTTTTCTATTTATGTTTTTGATTTATTGTATTGTAATAGTGGAATATTGAAATGTCCTCTTGCAGATTTTCACTATTATTTTAAAGTCTTTTCACTCTTCGAGTCCATGATCTTAGCCTTCTGCAATGAAGTTGGTAATGGATAAATCATTCTGATTTTCAGCATTGTCTCCCAGAATGTTTCTAAGTATAGTTGACAGATAACTTTATGCTGTTACTTTGTCACAAATACACTTCAGCCCTGAAATCCTCATAATGTTCAGGTTCAAATAGCCATGTTATTAGCAATACAAAAAGTCTTAGGACACCACATGGACAAAAAAAAGCCCTTGACTCTCTATTGTTCCAGAATTCTTTTCTTTCACAGGAAGTTCCTGTCCTGTTGATTTTGTTAAATGAGTAAACAAATCATCCTTGACATAGAGAATCTGAGCCTTGATTCCCACCTGGCTCAAAGTGGAAGCGAAATGAACACTGTATTTAACACTAATGAATACTGGCACTCTCATGCAAATCTTGGGGTGAATGCATGTTTTCTAGAGAGGAGAGAGAATCATCAAAGCCCTGCAGCTCAAGGAGATATCCAGGGAGTTCTGGGAACCCACTTGTGGCCTGCAACTGATTCAGTTAAGTACTTAACCGAAGATTGTTTTCTATCCTCTGGGTGAAAATCAATCACCAGAGAAAACACAGATTTCAAGTGGTAAAGGTCTCATGGAAACTTGGCCCAAGAAGTCCTGATGGGAACACACCAGCTGGTTCAGGGTGGGAAGGAGGAAATCCAGGGTCACTTAGGAAAGGTTCCAGGGGAGTTGGCCCCAGTACCGGCAAATGGATATCACAGACGGTTTCTCCTGGGGAAGCTGCTCTGAGGGAATGGATCCTTTGTCTTTTGCACTTGATTTAACATGGAATAATGGGTTGAGAAAGGTGTATGATCCCACAGAAATCAGAGTCAGTGTAGATGTCTGGAGTAGTTTGCCTAGGATAAATTGTTGGGAATAATATGAGTGATAGTATTAGAGAAATATGGGAGCTGATTGTAGATATATAATACACTATCTAGCCTGTTCATCATGGGCTTTCCTGCTTGCAATTTGTGTTCTAAGGATATCATATCTCATTTCAACTAAAATATTTGCAAAGGAGAAATTTTTTCTCAACAAGATAAAAATCTACCTGTGTTATAAACATGAAGCAAATAATCCTGATTGCAACTCTCAAATTATTTTTAGAAAATAGTCTAAGGATCACTTACTTAGGTCTGGAGAAAGAAGAACTTAGGGATAATCTAGTCCAATTTCTTCCTCTTAGAGATGAGAAAACTGAAGCTAACGGAGGCTAATTGAATTGTTCATAGTTACATGAGTAGTAAATGTTAGAGCTGGGAATTGGAAACCAGGACTGCAGATTTCAAATGCAATGTTTTTATACAAGATGTTTTCTATACTTTTCTAGACTATACTCCCTCCTGACTTTTGCTTCTTACAGTTTCTAGTTGTTTTTTTTTTCAAAGCTCAGTTCGTTTCACCTCCTACATGAAACTCTTCCCTCTCCTCAAATTATCTTGTATACATGTGCTTATTCATATGCATATACTCATTCTTCTGATAAAATCAGTTTTTTTTTTTTGTATTTGAAGCCATAGCATCTGGCATAGTTCCTGGCACTAAAGGATCATAAATTTAGATTTAGCAGAAACCTTAGAAGAAAAGTCCACCCTCACTAACCTCTTACATATAAGGAAACTAAGGCCTTTAGGGGTTAAGTGACTGCCTAGGGTCACACAGCCAGTAAATTTCTGGGCTGAGATTTGAACAGAGATCTTCCTTGTTCTACATGTATTATGATATTTCCCAGTACAACTTCTGGTATCTATCATACCAGAGCACTTAAGAGCAGGCACTTAAGAAATAGCTATTGATGAATCTAATTGGTTGATTTTCACTACTTCATGCTGTTTCCTCACAAGTTCTAGAAGGGAAGGGGATAACAGGGGAATGGAGTGGGAGAGAGGGAGAGAGTGTGGATTGGAGAGAGGAAAAAAGGGAGAGAAGAAGAAAAGGGAGAGGGGGAGAGAAGGAGAAAAGGGAGAAGGGGGGAGAAAGGAAGAGGAGAAAGAAGAGGAAGAGAGGGGGAGGGAGATTAGTATTTCATCATTCCAAATTAAGGTTTCATCATTTTAAAATACAATGACTGAATGACAGTTCTCCTTCCTTTATAGTACAAGATATCACTTTCTAGAGACCTTGAGATGTTTTAAGAACTATTTTTTCTAGTTATTTGAAATGGTATATAGTTTCTTTTCTCTGAGCAATTAATTCCATCCCCTGCCTCTTGGCAGAGTCTGGTGGGACTTCTTCTAAGGGGAGAGGGTTGTGTGGAGACTATGATTAAGACCCTCTGTAAACCACCCGCAGAGTAAAGAAATGAAAGAAGCAGATGACAGGCTTCATTACGTCAAGTCGAGTTGAGCCAGAGGCAGTTGAAAGTAAAGTAAAGAATGCGTTCAGGACAATGAAAAGGCACTTGTCAAATGTCTAATTTTAAGAGGTCACTCATAGATGGCATTAGCACTGTCTAATGAGAACAACTACACATGAGAAGCAACTTTAGCAGCCTTTGGGATAGAATTCTTCCTGAAAATAAGGCAAGTCTTCACAATTTCTCTGCTGTTTTAGAGAATGGTGTTTCACTGGAATCAAATATCATGTCTGGGGAATGAGACAAAAACAAAGCCACGTTTGTCATGACTTTTGAAAAGGAGATTCAGGAACAAAGTTATGTTGCAAATACTGTTTGAAATCCTATATAGATGAAAGTGGATACAATTTCTTGCCTTAAGAAAAGCCTGAAAGAAGGGGAAAAAATGGAAATTCATGTAGCTGGTGAGACTAATTCTCAGATGATTTTAAGAGGACAGGGTTTGGGAATTTGCCTTCCATTCTTTACATGAAGCAGGAAATATTTAGAATGAGAATGGTATTAGTAAAACTGAATTATAGATTAGAGCCAGAAGGGATATTAAAAGCCATCAAGCCAAAGCTTCTCATTTTACAGATGAGGAAAATGAAATGGAGAGATAGTTAGTGTCTGGGGTGGGGTTTGAATCTAGGCTTTCCTGGGTTGAAGTCCAGTGTTCAAGCAATTACAGAGTATTTCAATGGATTTTTGGGTAGTCAGTCCAGCAACTGTCCACATTTCTACTATTCAAATGGGATTCAAACAAAATGGTCCCTGCCTCAGAGAGAGGTCAGGTCTCAAAGGAAACAACAAGTTAGGTTGAAGATGGTAGAATATCATTTATCTATCTTGTTGTATCTTGTCGACTGGTTAGGGAGCCACAACCACTAGTTGCACTGCTTTTGAAGCAACCAAAAGAACCTGAGTCTGACTGTAATATAGGCATCATAGAGTTAGAGCTGGAAAGGACCTTAGAGGCTATCTAGTCCAACAATCATTTGGCAAATGAGAAAACTGAAGGCCAGTGACTTGCCTAGGGTTACATAGGTAGCAAATGAAAGAGATAGGCTTTGAATCCAGGTCTTTTGACTCCAAAGCTGGCACTTTTCCCATTCTCCCGTGCTGCCTCTGATGCTGAGGTTGGTTTTCCTGTAGTAGATAGATGCCACCATAGGGACAGACTGGGACAGCCTACAGGGGACATGTGATGTGAGACAATGACTGTTCATTTTCCCATTTCCTCATATTTCAATGAAGGCTGGGGGAGACAGAAAGACATTGAAGGGTGTAAAGCAGTGCTGAAGGAACCTAGGCTAGGTGGCTTATTTTCAGGGGTGAACAGTTTGGTGTCTCCGAAAATATTTAAATCACTAAGAATAAAAATAATAACCATCATTATTAAATAATGGCTTATATTTACATAGATAAGATATTCAATTGATATTAATAATTTGATAAATATTATTATTTGCTATTAATTATAATTACTTTATTTTAACAGAATACTTCCCCACAAAAGTTTGCTTTCTCTCAATAATAACCCTATGAAATCAGCAGCAAAGACATTATTTTATGCATTTTTTCAAATGAAGAAACTAAAGCTCAGAAAAGTTGTGATTTGCCAAAAGATGCCAAAAGTAGCAGAACTTTACCAAAAAACCTGATCTTTTGTCTCTTGGTGCCACGCTCTCTTGCCTATAGCAAGTTTGAGAGAGAAGGTGGTTTTCATCATTTAAGCACATTTTGTGTCTACTGTGTACAGACCACTGAAAGAGATTTGGGACTATTAAGGCACAGTCCTCGACCCCATGGATCGTACAGTCTGATGGGGAATTAGAGACAAGCACAAAGAACTTTAATAGGTAATATTATGTGATAAATGCCTTTAAAAAGTACAAGCCAAAGTGCTGTGTGAAATCTGAGGAAAGGCTATGAATCAATCAATATTTATTAAGCACCTACTATGTGCCAGGTACTGTGCTAAGCTCTGGGGAAACAAAAAACAGGCAGAAGAAAGTCTTTGCCCTCAAGGAGCTTACAATCTAATGGAGGAGACAACCTAAAATTAATATATGCAAACAAGCTACAAGATAAATAAGAAATAACTAACAGAGAGAAGGCAATAAAATTAAGAGGAATTGGGAAAATCTTCAAGTAAAAGATGACTTTTTAATTGAAATCTGAAGCTTGCTTACTGTTTGCCTGAGTTTCCTCATCTGTAAAAAGAGCTGGAGAAGAAAATGGCAAATCCCTCTAATATCTCTGCTAAGAAATCCCCAAATGGGTCTTGAAGAGTTGGACATGACTGAGCAACAGCTTCCTGTTTCTGAAACCTGGAAGACTTGGGTTCAAGTTTTATTTCTAACACATAATGACTGAATGACTGGTCAAGTAATAATCTTTTCATGCTCGACACCATAGTGTCCAACTAAAATAGAAACAGGGCCAGTAATCTGTACATAAAGAGCCCTGCAAGTCACATACTGACTTTGTTTTAAAATGTTATTTATATCTTATTGCATTTAATTTATTATTTCCCAGTTATATTCCAATCTGGCTCATTCAACTGTCAGGTGTACTGCTGACACTCCTGCTCTAGACAATTCTCTCAGATCATATGTGGCAGAGAAGGTGTTGACCTGCATTACTAAAGGTGGCTTCCTCATCTCAGAATCCTCTATATCAATACAATCATAGGTCCAGTCCCATGTAGAAAGTCTCTTTAGTAGAAGGAAGAAATGGGTGAAAGTTAATTAAAAAGAAAAAAATTTATGAGAGAAAAATGTCTTACTTATATTCCTACATTTCTTATAATGGTTGGCATGTAGTGAACATGTAAATATTTTTCCTTGGTGAATATAGGGCAAGTCTAAGGTAGGCAAGTGAAGGTTGAACATGGTTTACATGGAAGAAGGAACTAAGTTGGCAAAAAACTGTCATGGGCAGAATTGGAAATTAACACAAATCCATGTTCGCTTGTTTGTGTTGGGGTCTGGGGGCCCAAGATGAGCCCAAGCAGAATGGATGCAGAAAAGATGAAATGGTTTGACACTTGATCCATTTTTGCTTCATTGATTTTCCTTTTCATTTTTAATTGAGATTGGTTCCCTTTGATTTTTTTTTTGTTGCTGTCTGTTCAGCACTTGTGTACATTGGAGTTTCCTTTTGTATTATTCATGATGAGAAGTTTTCAACAGAGTAAGACACTGTCCTTTTGTTAGTCACTTTCTATCTCCCTTTAAGTTCTTAACACTGAAAAACTCGAAAACCTAAAAACCCTCTTGACTTCTAATAAAGCTTGAGTAAGCCTTAGCAGGAGCTTTGTCATCTCATTAAAACTCTAGTAATTAGGGAAATCAGCCAGCCATCATGGCAAATTTTTTTTTGCATGTGTGTGTGTGTGTGTGTGTGCCCTCCTACTATGCCAATTTATTCATTCATTCATGCGTTTGACATGCTTGCAGGAATTTCTGCCTATAAACAGTGAGAAAGTTCAGGGAAGGTTTCTTATTAGGGTGATAAAATTAGATCAGACAAACCACTCAGGGGAAAAAACCCTAAATAGGAAGCAGTACTAAGGGAAAGAATGGATGGTAATTATTAGGTCATCTTTTCTTCTGTCTTTAACTGCCATGGTTTGGCAATGATAGTTTGAAATAACTAAGATAAAGTTACTCCTTTGTCAAGGAGTCAATGGAAGGTGTGTATGCTATACACAGTGTGAATTAAAACCACATTTTTTTATCTGGCTAATATTTATTTCTATAGCATACAGAATTTACTTTCACAAAATGCTTTTTCCTACTTATAAGAATGCTCTAAAGGTAGAGGTAGGAAGGGCAGGTGCTATTATACTCCCTCCCTCTCCCTTTTTTTCTATCTCTCTTCCTCCTCCTTCCCTTCTCCTTTTCTTTCCTACCACTTTCCCCCTTCCTCCCTCCTTCTCACCCTCTCTCATTTCTTTGGTTTGGGGAATTATACAAGCATTTGAAGACATTCTCTGTACCAGTGAAGACCTACAACTGTTCAGCAATTTACAGTCTTAGAGACTTTTTCAGATTCTTAAGAGACAAAATGATTTGCCATGGGCCATATAGTCAATATATATTCAAGGGAGGACTAGCTCTGTCATCATTTAATGGATGAGAAAACTAGAGTTCAGAAATGTTTGATGTCTGATCTGAGGTCATTTTGATAATAAGGGGCAGGATCAAGTCTTCTGATTTCTATTGTAGACTTTTTCTCCTACATTATACCATCTCAGCCTGCTGTTATTTCCTGGTAGAGCATAAGACACATTTCAGAACAGCTGTAACTCAGGTCACTATATTAATATTACATGTGATATTATACATGAGTACTTAGTTTCTCTGTCCATGGCATAGACTTGGATTCAGGGAGAACCAAGTGCAGGTTCTGTCCTTTGACACATAGTGGTTTTATTATCCTGGACAAGTCCTTTTTATATATGTGTATCACTGGGAGGTTTCTTTCCTTACATGATGAAATCACAGATCTGATTCCCTGACTTCCCTTCCCTATCAAGAAAAATATTACTCTATTGCCCCCAAAGTTATAATAGTTAATAATATAATAACATTTTTATAGCACTTATTGTGTGCCAGGCACTGTGCTAAGTGCTTGGCAATTATTAGCTCATTTGAACCTCACAACAACTCTGGGAAATAGTGGTTATTATTATCCTAATTTTTCAGATGAGGAAACTGAGGCAAACAGAAGTTAAGTGATTGCCAAGGGTCACCCAGCTCAGGTCTTCCTAACTCTGAGCTCAGAACTGTATCTACTCCATCAATCTTTAGAAACCAGCTATTCCAGACAGTCCAACCTATATCCCCTCTACAACATTCCCAACAGGCCATCTGGAAGCCTTTGCTTGAATCATTTCAGTTGGTTGTCACCCAATGCAGCCACTTCTACTTTTGGACAATTCAAATAGTTAGGAAGTTTTCCTTGATGTCAAGGCTAAATCTGCCTCTTGGCAACTTCTAACCATTGCTCCTGTGTCTATTCTTTGAGCTAAGTAGAACAACTCTAATCCTTTCTCCACATGACAGTCTTTCAAATTCTTGAAGATAGCTATTCCATCTACCAAGGAAGTATCTTAGATAAGTAGATCAAGCTGCCTGAATGGAAACTCAGTTAGCTAGGTAACTCAGCTCATCCTCTCTCTCAATCTAGCCCTCTCCCCTCCTTCTCCTCTCCAAAAGAAGGTAAAT
The DNA here is from genome assembly GCA_023548195.1 of Bettongia penicillata ogilbyi. Lineage (NCBI taxonomy): Eukaryota > Metazoa > Chordata > Mammalia > Diprotodontia > Potoroidae > Bettongia > Bettongia penicillata. The sequence continues at coordinate 229,265 of JAJHZJ010000175.1, forward strand.
TTTCATGGCCACAAGCTGCCCAGTTAACTTGGGGTACACTGGTTAGATTCCTTCCTTCCTTCCTTCCTTCCTTCTTCCTCTAAAACCTTAGATCCTGTGCACTCTGAAGTTCATGGATTGAACAACAGTGGATTCCTGTCCAACCTCCACTTAGTGACTGTTTTTGGACCCTTCTGGTTTAGAGTAATGACAATAGTAACAGCTTCTCTTGCAAACAGTAATGCTCAGGCTCCTTCCCCTCCCAGTGTGATTCATCTTTTTTTCCATTTCTATTAAAGGGGTCATTCCCCTGACTACTTTTTATAGAGGTCTATTCACTGAATGGCCATTACTTCACTTTAAGTGAGTGCCTGAAAAGACCTTAGCCTAAAAGGCCAAGGTCTCCCATTGCATCCTGGGCTATCTCCAGTCATCCTGATGAATATCTGGTCACTGGATCCAGATGGCTCAGGAGGAGAAAGTGAGGCTCGTGACCTTGCACAGCCCTCCCTCACTCAAAATAAAGTCAAGTGTAAGTCATGTCGTTATTTCTCTGATGTCATGGGCATCTTAGAAAACGAAAGACGAACACAAACTAAAACAAGGAAGAATTCAGTTCATTATGTGAGCTAAATTTGAAGGTTACACAATGTCAAAAAACAGCATGAGAATATTTCTAAAAGTTATACTGTTTATATATTGTATAATCACGTAAATATTACTGACACTTAACATTTTCTTTGGATATTCCTTTAAGATTCATTTCCCCAAATAATGTAGTTAACTCTTGCTAAGGAAACTGGTTCATGACATTGGCATTGGAGGGGCTCTTTATTCCTTACTGTTAGGTTGAAACATTATGCAAAGAACAATATTACAAGGATGAAGACAATAATGCAAGGATATTTATCTGTAAGATTTCTTTAAAAATAAATCAAATCTTTAAAAGGAAACACATGGTCAGGTATGGTGGCACAAGCCTATAATTTCTGATCCTGGTGAGGCTGGGGTTGATGAATTGTTTGAGCACAGGAGTTCTGAGCTGCAGTGGGCTAAAGCTGATTGGTTGTATGCACTAAATCTCGCACTATTATAGCAAGCCCCTTTGAGTGAAGGATGAAAAGTCTATCTAAGGAGAGGTGCACTAATTCAAGCTGGAAGTGGAGCAAGTCAAAGCTCTTGTTCTAATAAAGGATGAGCTCTGACTTGTGTAGCCCGGATGAATTGTGGAGACTCAGTGTCAAAAAAAGAAAGGAAGGAAGGAAGGAAGGAAGGAAGGAAGGAAGGAAGGAAGGAAGGAAGGAAGGAAGGAAGAAAAGAAAAGAGCAGAAAGAAAGGAATGAAGCAAACAAGCATGTGTAACACCTCTTCTAGAGTATTCTCCCAACATGTACTCCAGCTGGCAGGTTGGATTCCCAAGAGGCTGACTGCTACCTTAGGTTGTATGGTTACCCGTTTGTCTTCACTTCTAACAGCTAGCCTATGAGCTCCTTCTATGTGCTTCTCATTAACAATCAGCTGGCAGATATAATTAGCTCTTGTCAAAGGCATGTTATGAACAGTATCTACAAAAATGTCCCACCATAAACTTGGAGGTGGATTCTTCCACAAATACACAGTGGACATTGGGAAGACTGGGTTCAAACTTAGAGTACAATCCTATTTAGACACAAATGTAGGAAATATGTGACAAAGGCATCTTATACTTGTAGTATTGAAGGGTTTGGAAGTTAGGTTTTTCTTTTCCTAGAGTTCTTATACAGCTCCATTTGGATATAGTATCTACTGTTGTTTTTTTCAGATGGGTTCCCAAGACCTGCTTTTCTCCAAAGAGCCAGGAGTCTATTGCCAGGAGGCCAGTTCCTCAACACTGCTGTTGCCCCTGTTGAGTGACTGCCACTTTGTGGCTCTGTTAGTCTGGAATGTGTGTATCTAGTTCCTGCCAGATGTGCTGTTTCCTATTGCTTAAATAACTTTAATTCAAATATATGACTAAAGGGGACTTGGGGTATAGGAAAGAGAGAAAAAAATGCTCTTTTCACCTCTTCTCCAAAGTAGTTATTCCTTATTAGGAGCCTGGTTACTTCTCTACTTCTAGGGCTTGGCATGGAACTCTCCCAAATGCCTGGAGGACTGAGATATTTAAAGCCCACAGGGAGATGATTACTTTGTACTCAATCAATCCTTAATGTTCCCTTCTTAGTCAGAAAAAGGTATTCACATCTCATAAAGGGATCAAGGCTTAGATTAGCTTTACATTTTGATTTTGTTCAGAAGTTTTCCTAGGGGATGGAAGATAGTCAAAAATTAACTCTTCTACACACAGATTAAGGTTTTAGTTACAGTTGCTTCTGTTTCTTTCATCACGTTTGTGACAATTAAGGTTCTCTCCTCCCCATCCCCCTCCCCTTTTTCTTCCCTCCCTTCCCCTTCTCTTCCTTACTTCCCTCCTCTCCCTTTTCTCTCTCAGAACTGAGCACCAAAATCAGAAACTGGAGATTAACAGATAGGTGGTACAGTGGAGAGAGCACTAAGCTTAGAATAAGGAAGACTCTTCTTCATGAATTTGAATCTATCCTCAAACAGCAGCTGTCTGACCTTGGGCTAGTCACTTAACCCTGTTTCCCTCAGTTTCATCATCGGTAAAATGAATTGGAGAAGGAAATGGTAAATTGCTCCATTATCTTTGCCAAGACAGCCCTAAATGTAGTTATGAAGAGTTGGATGTGCCTGAGTCAACTAAATAATGATAGTGTTTTGAAAAGAAATAGGTATACATCCAAGAATTAAAATTACTATCTCACAGCAGAACATGTTAAGTCAAGAGTTTATGTACTGGGAAAGACATTCTTGCTGTGAGTTTACTAGTTACAGCCCATAGACCTGGAGCTGGAAATAAATCTAATAGTTATTTAGTTCAAATTCTTCATTTTTTAGAGGAGAAATGTAGGGCCAAGAAGACTAAGCAATGTGTTCAATGTCATACAGGGTGTAAGATAAGATTTGTAGCTATCTATTTCTAGAGCCATTTTTCTTTTCACTGCTTTCCAAAATATACATGCTGCGGGTGTTCAGAGAACTCCAGATGGGTTGGCAGAGGCATTTCCCATGCCCCCAAGTTGAATTTATGAAGAAATAAATAGGAGTTCATCTAGCATCCCAACAGGGTAGAAATCCCTCATTAAGGTGTTATTTCCAACCTACAGTTTCATGGGAGGTAATTCAGTTCATCAAATTACGGAATTCCTGATCATCCCCTCTTACATACTTTTTTTTTGTTTCATCCAAAAGAATAAAATAAAATTCCTGTACCAAGTAATAAATTTGTATTGTCCACATTCTTTAGCAAATACTTTGTAGATGATTATTAGTGTATATGTTGTCTACTTTCCAATAGAATTCAAGTTCCTTGAGGGTAAGTACTTTTATTTTGACTTTGTGTCCCCTGAGCTTAGCCATAGTAGGCTGTACCATAGTAGGTAACTAAGAAATATTTGTTAAATTTAACTGAATTGTGTAGAATTAATTTTTGATAGAGTTGGGGGTCACTTTAAACCTTCCCCTTAAAAGGACATAAAATAGCAAAATTTATCCCTGAGTGACCTAACAGGGTGGGGAGGAAGAGGAACAATGTGAAAGCCTTTAAAATTATATTGATTCAGTGACCCATTGTTCCCAGCCTTGGGAGCCATCTCTGTTTGTCCTGATTTAAATCTTGTCACTGGACTCGGATGGCTCTGAAGGAGAAAATGAGGCTCGTGACTTTGCCCTGTGTTCTGAGCTTACTTAAATCCAATTTACTTGCAAGTTATGGAATCACCTTCCTGACATCATAGTCCTCTTCAAGAATAAAAGACAAACAGCAATGACAACTTGTCAATCAGTGTTGGACAAGGCTCAGTTGGGAAAGGTGACTCTGAATCTGCACCTTTTTGCATTACCTGTTCTTCGTCACACACCCCACACTTTTGATAATATTACTCCTATCTGGAAATTGACATGCAATTTCTACTTTGGAGAGGAACTGAGATGCAAGGACTTAACCTCTTTTGCTGAGGTGGACCTATCTGAATTGTTTTTAAAATTCATCAATAAAATTTGCCCCTAACTTGCAGCCATCATTGATCTCCAGTGAACAGTCCTTCAACATTTTTCTACCTTTCTATACTTTTAATAAACACCTTTTAATTCTCTTTGTCCTGAATTTTGCCTTATTAATCATGGTGATAGCCCAAATATGGAATACTCCTTTCAACCAAAGCATCTTAACCTAATGTCTTTCTCACCCTAGTCTGGAAACCATGAGCTAGCACCAGGAAGTCCAAATAATGTATCAAGATCTTTAGGTGAAACTACAGTCACCTTACCAAAGTCTGAGAAATAATTGCTAGTAGATCACTGTCGGGTACACTTGAAGTGGTGCAACAGATCAAAAAAAGAGGGTTAGACTTGGAGTCAGGTACAGCTGAGTTCCCATACTCCCTCAGACACTTATTAGTTATGTGACCTTGCTTATGTAAACTCTGTCAGTTTCAATTTTCTCATGTATAACAAGGGGATAAAAATATCACCTGCTTTGCAGAGATCCACTGAAATAGCATAAATAAAACCCTACATAAATGTGAGTTATTATAATAAATCCCTTCATCTGTAAATTGGAGATGATTATAGCATCTTCCTTGTAGGATTGTTATGAGGATCAATTGAAATAACATGTAAAATGTTTTGTAAATCTTAAATTTTTTTGTAAGATATATGTAAATTGCAAAATTATAAAATGCAAACCTTAAAGCTCTATATAAATGCTAGTTATTATTATTATTTCCTCTACTTCCATTTCATTCACTGTGCTCTGTCCCTTTTGATGTTGGCACCTAGACTTTGTGGTTCTTTGTGGCTTGAAATTTTCCAGTTGTTTATTCCTCAGTTACAATCTTAATCCCTTTTTTGAAGGTTTATAGTAACTGTAGAAATAATCATGCTATTGCAAATATAATATTCTGATTTGCAGTGGGGAACTGGGCTTGGAAGGGAGCTTGGAAGTAGAGAGGGTGTTTCCATATAAATGCACCCCACTTGAAGACTCAAATGAGAATTTGGGAGATAGCAGGAGTATCTTTTTCTCCTCCTAAGTATTTCATTTCATTTGAATTTTCTTATGTGACATCAGATGACTTTTTGCACGTGTTTTAAATGTCTCCCATTTAACCTCTATTCCACTATTTCTGTGCCTTCTTTAATCTTGCAAGATTTCACCATTTGTTCTCCTTTTCTTGCCTTTGAAATCAAATGATTCAACTCTTGCCCCAATCTTGGTATTTTGGTTTCATTAGAGTTTCAGGATTTGATGCTTTGTTTTACAATCTTTCTAATTTTCATATCTTAATCTTATGCATATGTTTTCTATTTGTCTTTGCCCTAATCTCTTTCTCATTTGCATGGCATTTTGAATGTCTTTTGGGTTCCTTTTCCTGTTTCTTAACAGGTATCCCTTTTGGTTCTTGTGCCAGGGAAGAGTATTTTCTCGTTTACATTTTCTCACTGAACACTTTTTGATCTTTACTCATATGGCTTCCATTCCATATGAAGATTCAGATTTCCATAGCTGCCAGTCAATAATATGATCAATTCAACTAGCATTTATTAAGCACCTACTTTGTGCCATGTCCTGGAGATACAAAGAAAGGCAAAACATCCCTTTCTTTGAGGAGCTCATATTCTAAAGGGGCAGAAAACATGAAAACATCTATGTACAAATAAAATATTTACAGGCTAAATTGGAGATGATTTGAGAGGGAAAGCACTAAATCTAAATCTGAACTTTTTCGATCAAGTTAAGTAGAAAGAGGATGAACATAAATGACTAAACATCCTATGGAACTATTCCAAGTGGCAATGGATAGAGCACTGGCCCTGGACACAGGAAGACTTGAGTTCAAATCAAACTTCACACACTTTCTAGCTGTGTGATCCTGGGCAAATCATTTAACCCTGCTTGCCCCAGTTTACTCACCTGTAAAATGAGTTGCAAAAGGAAACAACAAACTACTCTAGTATTTTTGCCAAGAAAATTCCAAATGGGGTCATGAAGAGTCAGACAGCTTTATAGTTTCTATAAAACAATCATGTTATCACAAACATAACATTCTGATTTTAGGTAGGCAACTCAGCTTGAAGGGAGCTTGGGAAGAGCTTGGAGGGAGATGGTGTTTCCACACAAATACAGTCACTCAAGGATTCAAATGAGAATCTGAGAAATGACTGAAAAAAGAAGACTCAACAAATACAGTGTAAGATTACCTTTTGGTTATCTTTGAGGGACTGTATTAATAGTACGATGCAGTGGAATGTGGGGAGACTCTGGGAAAGGCCTTTCACTGAAGTTGGGCTTTGAGTTGAGTCTTGAGTGAAGCTAGAGAAGGAGGGAGAGCATGCTAGGCAGAGAATACAGCTAGTGAAAAGGTATAGAGTCTATAGGCTGAGAATTGTGCATCAGCTGCTGCAAGAAGGCCTGTGTTGTTAGATAATATGGTAAGAGCTGGGATCTAAAGGGTAATTCAATTAAATATTTCAACAAACATAAGCTATTTACTTAGTATGTTCAAAGTACCATGCTACATATGGAGGAAGATAAGAGTAGAAGTTTAGAGAAGACAATTCTTATGTTTATTGAGTTTATGAATTGATTGGTGAGGGGATAGAAAATATACAGGTAGAAGGAGATCAAAGAGAGAGTATAGTCTTGGAAATCAAGAGAAGAGAAAATATCCAGGTTGAGAGAGGGATCATCATGAAAAAAGCTGCAGAGTAAACATACAGCAGTAAACATAGAGGAAGAGTTCTTTGAGTCTAGCAAGTAAGAGATCATTGGAAACATTATAGAGAACAATTTTCATGAAGTGATAGATTCAGAAGTCAGAATATAATGGGTTGAAAAGGGGTAATCCAGGATTTTTCCAAATGTTTGGTAATGAAGGGTTGGGAAATATAGGACAAATATAGGAAGGGGTTGCCAGGGTTTGGGGAAGTTTTTCAAAGGATAAACGCCGAGAAAGAGTCAGTAGATATTGAGAGACCAAAGATTATCCTGTAGGAGAGGCAAAAGGAATGCACTACTGGATACAGGTGAAGGAGTTTTCCTTGTTAAAGAGAAGGAAGACTTCTGCCTTGAGAGATAGGAGTAAAGAAGGAGAAAATGGATGTAAAGGACTTTTGACATATGGAGAAGAGGAGATGAGAGTGAGCTCGTTAATAGTCAGCCTCCATTTTCCAATTATAAGGTAACGACATTTGCTGAAAGACAAAGAGCTGTAGGGGAGAGATTGGGAAGCTGAGTAGAGGAGAAAAGAAAAGGTGTAAAGTCACTGTCAAGGGAAGTGGGATAGAGAATCACTCAAGGAATTCTAAAAATTCCTTGAGGGCTCAGTGAGGATGTAATAAATTTTCTCAATCAATAAATCCTTTATTTTTAAACATTCAAAGCAGACATGAAGGACATGAATGGTTGAGAACAAGGAGTTCAAGGGAAATTATAGGAAAAGAACACAAAGACAACAAAGCTAGAGGATAATGTAGAGTTAAACTCAATAACTACAGGAAAAGATTGTTTTTTTAAAATTAATTAATTTATTTTTAGTTTGCAACATTCAGTTACACAAGCTTTTGAGTTCCAAATTTTCTCCTCCTCCCTCACCTCTTACTCTCTCCCTCCACAACTTGTCATGTAATATAATATAGGTTCTACATATACATTCACATTAAATATATTTTCACATTGGTCATGTTGAGAAGAATTAGAGCCAATGGAATGAACTACTAGAAAGAATAAACAAAAGAGAGAGAGCAAATAGTATGCTTCAATCTGCATTTAGACTCTGTGATTCTTTCTCAGGAAATGGATAGCATTTTCCATCATGAGTCTTTTGGAGTTGCCTTAGAACCTTGCATTGCTGAGAGGAACCAAGTCTATCAAAATTAGTCAACACACAATGTGTCTGTCACTGTGTACAATGTTCTCCTCATTCTGCTCTGCCTCACCAAACATCAGTTCATATATGTCTTTTCAGGTTTTTTCTGAAGTCCACCTGCTCATCGTTTCTTATAGTACAATAATATTCCATTACATTCATACATCATAACTTGTTCAGCCCAATTAATAGGCATCCCTTGAACTTCCAGTTCTTTGCCACCACAAAAAGATCTGCTACAAATATTTTTGTACATGTGGGTCTTTTCCCATTTGTATGATCTCTTTGGGATATAGCCCTAGAAGTGGTATTGCTGGGTCAAAGGGTATGCACGTTTTTATAGTTTTTTGTGTATATTTCCAAATTGTTCTCCAAAATAGTTGGATCAGTTCACAATTCCACCAACAATGCATTAATGTTCAAATTTTCCCATATATTCTCCAACATTTATAATTTTCCTGTTTTGTCATGTTAACCAATCTGAAGGGTATAATGTGATAACTAAGAGTTATTTTGATTTACATTTCTCTAATCTATAGCGATTTAGGTCATTTTTTCATAAGACTATAGATATCTTTAATTTCTTTTAATAAGATTGTTTAAGGAGGAAAGAGAAACCAAATTCATTGGGATTATATGAAATAACTGAAGTGCATTAAAAATGATAGATGTAGAGAAGTAAGAACAAGACATGATAAAAGGGGAGTAGGGGAACTCAAAATATTGGAGACAACACAATTACGGGAGATGGTAAGATTACCCTTTGGGTTGCTAAAGTAGAGTAAAACATCATAGGAATTGAGAAGGTTGATAAACTAGGAAGTCAGAGTTTTTGAGGGCACATCAAAGTGTATATTGGAGTCCTCCAGTACTCCAGGACCTTCCACCAGGGTTCTGGTGTTAGGTTGGTGATAAGGACCTAGAAAACCAGGTAGTGAACTTCTAGAGGGAGAATGGAAAGTGACCTGGAGATCAGTATAACAAAACAATGTGAATCTGGATAATGAACCTCAAAGAAGGATTGTTTACTTTGTGATGACAGTAGAAGAAAGGTCTAGAATGGGCAACAAAGAACCAGAATATACTAATTTTCTCTTGGCTTATTGTTCTGGGGTGTATGAAAGAAAGAGAAACCAACTTTGGAGATAACCTGGGATGAACTGCCTCCTAGAGATAGTTAGATTTCCTTGAGGAAGCTTTCCTTAATAGTGCAAAATCATAGAAAAAATGTGAAAAGGATTAATGATCAAGCAGGGGTGTCAGAAAATATAATGGAGAGGAATTCCAGAGAAGGAAAAGTACTGAAAAAAATCCTAAGCTTAAACTGGACTGAGACAAAAGTACAGGGAGAGATATCAAAGAAAGGCAGTAGGTGACCCTGAATCAAGTAGGAAAAGGGAAGTAGAAAGTCTAAATTTACTCACTATAACCTAAGGAAATAATTGTTGGTTGGGGTCTCTACTAGCACTAAAGGAAAAAGACACCCATGTGGATCCTCAGTTTCTAGTCATAGTGGAGCTGAGAAGGGGTTAGAGCCAAATACCTGTTTGACCGTTTGCCAGACTGAATTCAAGAAAAAGGAATATCCAGAAGACATCTCATAGAAGGTGCACGCATCTGGCTTTGTGTCAGACCCTGGCCCTTTAGACATTCAGTATGGCAGCTGAGACCTTTATCAGGGAAGGCCTAGCTCATAACCGGAAGTCTCAGTCTTTCCAGCTTCAGTCTACTATAAGCCAAACACCTAATCCCTCTGGGTCTAAGGTTTTTCTGTAAAATGGCATTGGACTAGAATCAGGGTTTGGTAAAGTGTGACTAGAGGGGTAAAGCTGGGCAGCCACCTGTTTTTGTACATTCTTGAACTAAGATTAGTTTGTGTATCTTATAAAAATGGGGAATGGTGGGCTTTGGCATTCCAATTATATTTTGTTGATGCTTTGGACTATCAGATGATCCATAAGTCTTCTCCTACTTCAAATCCTTTGGCTCTAAGTTGTCGATATTAGGAAGGTGACTCTGCCCCTAAGTGATTTCTTTACAAATTGGTAAAAAGCCTTGTAGCAGTAGGAGAACAATGTAAAATGGAAGAAACACTTAAAATGGAATGAGTCTGTCCCTTTCAGTCATTAGAACAGGATTTAATAAGAGGGCTTGAGGTGAGATTGATCTTTTTATGTTAAACGGCATTTTTAACATTTTGTTTCTAAGGTATTTTCCAGACTTGGGACAGTCCTAAATAACTCTCTGAAGGAATTCTTGGAGAATGCTTTGAAGATTTTCATCTCTTTGTGCAAAATGTTATTTAACAAGGCTTTGATCAATACTTCTTTGGAGAAGGATGATAGAATGTTTCCCTGATTCTTTTTTTTCATTATTTCTTATTGAATTAGAAATGAAGTGACATTAGAGAATCCTTTCTTTTCTTTTTTGACTTTGTAAAATGTTCAAAGTAAGAACTAGGAATATTTTTCAAACTGTCAAACCTCTATGAGATGACTTCATTTGTAAAGAATCTACCATTATCTCCTTTTCCTCTCTTGGAAGATATGATTAGAAAGGAGGAAAAAACTAGTAGCTAAATCAGAAAAAAAGGAATATAGCTAGAAAGCAATTTAATGTTTCAGGGTTTTTTTTTTTTTTTTTTTTTTTTTGCTAATTTTAGTGAGTAGAAGCATACATGGTTAACGCCCTCTATTATATCAGGCTGGCTAAAACAGTGTTACAAAAAGAAAACACGCCTTCTACTTCAAATGTTAAATAATAGAACAGAGGTCAATAACTCTTTGAATGATACTTTTGATCAGTGTTTTACATAAATTAATTGTTTTTCCATGCCCATGCTATCCTGTGAAAATCCCCATGACTTTTAGCACAGTACCTGCATATAGTAGGAACCAAATAAATGTTATTGAATGACTGGATAACCTCCTTTGCCCTCCTTCTTGCATTTCTAAAATAGAAATAATGATAACATTGTTATTATTAATAATAAGTAGGATTTACATTGCACTTGAAGGTTGGTGTTATACATCACATTTTATAATCCTTATAATCCTGTGAGGTAGGTACTATTATAATTTTCATTTTATAGGTGAGGAAAATGAGACTAAAAGAAGTTAAGGGATTTGCCCAGTCTCAGCTAGTGTCTGAGATGGGATTTGAACTCAGATCATACTGACTCCAAGCCTAGTACCACACTCACTATACTACCCAACTGCCTTTTAGGGCACATGAGGTGTTCTTAAACTAGGACTCATGTACCCTTAAAATATGTGCATAAATTTCAGGGGTTCTGTGAATTTGGAGGAAAATAAATTCACATTTTAATTTTCACTAATCTTTGGTTTCTTTTGTAATCATATGAATTTTATGCATATAGACCTACTGTAATTTTAGAATTTTAATTCATAATTTTATGCATGCCCGTAAACACCAATTTTAATCTGCTGTAGGTATAGTCAAAATAAAGTGAGCCCAATCATCTGAAAACTTTTTGGTTTCATAATGGCAAAGCCTCTACCATTTCTTGGAAATTTTTGAAAAATTTATTCTTATGGTTGACTCTCTCTGTCATGGAGGTGTTGACTAGATCACAGCCATGTGACTCTCCCTACTTTGGTAAGACAGAGATGACCATGTAGCCAAGAACAGATGGAAAGATTGACATCTCATACTGCTAAGACATAATTGGCCTCTGGCTTCATTTTGTTTTGTTTTGTTTTTTTACATTTTTCAGCCTCCACCCTCAGTTGCTCTATGTAATAAATAAGTAACATATACTCTTTGTATCCCATTACACTGTAGGGAAGTTTCAGGAAAATTGTTTCTGACAACCAATTGGTATTTACTTAATGGGCAGGGCAATTATCAGTCTCATTTAATTTAAACCTACGCATGTAAAATGATCATGTGGTTCTTAATGCTGAAAATGACTGAAATTTAAATCCAAATGACTACAATCATATTTTTTACATCAGTGTTAAACACATTTATTAGTGTAACAGACACAGTGAAGGTCATATTAAACTGTTACTTAGCCTTTCTTTCAGTTTTCTCAAAGTTTGCCTTTGAACATGATCCATTTGCTGATTTCTTTGTGGTGAATATTTGGATTCAGCATGTTGCACTTGATTTTACTATAGTTATCTACATATTTACTATAACTAAAGTGATAGTATACATTACATATATTTGCACACATACATATGTGTGTATATAAATGTATTTATATAAATATGTATTATTTGGTTAGAAGAGAAACACCATAAATCACCAACTGTAGCAATCTGCTTTCCGTGGTCTCAGGAATCTTCAGATCATTTTCTGTGAAATTACTAGACATCACAAGCATGCCAGAATCCCCTTTTCATGCCTTCAACAGGGCAGACTAATCCAAATGTGGATGTAGAAAATGACATCAATTATTTGGAAGATAGTGAGTCACTATTTCTTGCTATAGCATATATATGCATGTATGAATTTAAGCAGAAATAAATCAGTGAGGAAGGTCTTCTTAGCACCTTTGTGTACTGGAAGTTTACTCCTCTCCCTTTATGCAATCTGGGTTAGTGGTTCATGTTTAGAATGGCAAGAAACAAAGCAATGACAGCAATAAACAAGTAACACTATGAAGCCTTTGATTCCTCATTTGAGAAAATAATTCAAGTCTATTCTCCTGGCACTTTCCATATAATTGGCTTAAATTCTGTAATGGTTAATTTTCTCTTATTTTTTCCTTTTACTTCTAAAACCATCCAAAATGATCTCTCCATCTTTCCCCAGTTTGGCTTCATAGGCAAGGCTCTCCATATTTCTCTTGTTAATTAATCTTATTATTCCATTTATATTCCCTTATTTTTTTTTTTTTGCTTACTAACAGATAAACAATCATTCATAACTTACTACCTGTCAGACCTTATGCCAAGGGTTAAGAATACAAAGAGAAAAATCAAACAGCCACTTAACCATACACTATGCTCAAAGATCCCAATGAATACATCTGCAAGAGTAATTAGCAGACTATCCCTTATTTCCCAACCAAAAATCACCATCCTATAGGCCTCTCTCTGAAAGGAGGGTATCTCAACACATGTAATAGTTTTTCCTATATTAAAAAAAACTGGGAAACCATATTGGGAGTTCTCACATCACCCTGACTTGGGAAACCTCTACACTATTGCTCCAATCTGGATTAATCTTGAAAGTCTGTAATATTTATCTTCTGTCTCCAGTAGGTTCTAAAGAAAACCATTTAATTAATCTCCTTTGTACACATTTGTGTATGAATTTACTTTTTCCCTTAAAATGAACACTTGTGCTACCATATAATCACTCATTTGGAGAAGTATTTCCCCCTAAATGGAAGAATTGAAATGGTCAAGAGAAACTGATCAAATCTCTTTCTTTCTTTCTTTTTTTTTTAATATTTATTTATTTATTTAACTTTTTACATTCATTTTCACAAAATTTTGCGTTCCTAAATTTTCTCCCCTTTTATCCCCTCCCCCCACCCCAATACACTGAGCAATCTAATTTTCCCTATCTCCAATCTGCCCTCTCTTCTGCCATCCCTCCCTTCTCTTCTCCCCATCTTCTCTTTTCTCCTGTAGGGCCAGATGACTTTCTATTCCTCATTAACTGTATGTCTTCTTTCCTAGTTACAACAACAATACTAAACAGTTGTTCCTAAAACTTTGAGTTCCAAATTCGCCCCATCCCTCCCTCCCCACCCATTCCTTTTGGGAAGGCAGGCAATTCAATATATGCCATATCTGTGTAGTTTTGCAAATGACTTCCATGATAGTCGTGTTGTGTAAGACTAATTGAATTACCCTCCATCCTATCCTGCCCCTCATTGTTTCCATTATGTCTTTTGATCCTGTCCCTCCCCGAGTGTTGACTTCAAATTGCTCCCTCCTCCCATTGCCCTCCCTTCCATCATCCCCCCCACCCTGCTTATCTCCTTCTCCCCCACTTTCCTATACTGTAAGATAGGTTTTCATACCAAAATGAGTGTGCATTTTATTCCTTCCTTTAGTCAAATGTGATGAGGGTAAACTTCTTGTTTTTTTTCTCAGCTCTCCTCTTTTTCCCTCCACTAAAAAGTCTCCTGCTTGCGTCTTAAATGACATATAATTACCCCATTCCATTTCACCCTCTTTCCTCCCACTACATTTCTCTCTCACCATTTACCTTAATTTCTTTTCAGCTATGGTCCCATCCTATTCAATTCACTCTGTGCTCTCTGTCTCTGTGTGTGCATGCATGTGTGTACATGTGTGTGTGTCATCCCACCAACTACCCAGATACTGAAAAGTTTTAAGAGTTACAAATATTGTCTTTCCATGTAGGGATGTAAACAGTTCACTTTTGGTAAGTCCCTTATGACTTCTCTTTGCTGTTTACTTTTTCATGCTTCTTCTCATTCTTGTATTTGAAAGTCAAATTTTCTTTTCAGCTCTGGTCTTTTCATCAAGAATGATTGAAAGTCCTCTGTTTCATTGAAAGACCATATTTAACCCTGAAGTATTATACTCAGTTTTGCTGGGTAGGTGATTCTTGGTTTGAGTCCTAGTTCCTTTGACTTCTGGAATATCCTATTCCATGCCCTTCAATCCCTTAATGTAGAAGCTGCTAGATCTTGAGTTATCCTGATTGTATTTCCACTATACTGGAATTGTTTCTTTCTAGCTGCTTGCAAGATTTTCTCCTTGACCTGGGAGTTCTGGAATTTGGCCACAATGTTCCTAGGAGTTTCTCTTTTTGGATCTCTTTCAGGTGGTGATCGATGGATTCTTTCAATACTTATTTTGCCCTCTGGTTGTAGAATCTCAGGGCAGTTTTCCTCGATAATTTCATGGAAGATGATGTCTAGGCTCTTTTTTTGATCATGAGTTTCAGGTAGTCCCATAATTTTTAAATTGTCTCTCCTGGATCTATTTTCCAGGTCAGTTGTTTTCCCCATGAGATATTTCACATTCTCTTCCATTTTTTCATTCTTTTGGTTTTATTTGGTGATTTCTTGGTTTCTCATGAAGTCATTAGACTCCATCTGTTCCATTCTAATTTTGAGAGAGCTATTATCTTCAGTGAGCTTTTGAACCTCTTTTTCCATTTGGCTAATTCTGCTTTTGAAAGCATTCTTCTCCTCATTGGCTTTTTGAACCTCTTTTGCCAATTGAGTCAGCCTATTTTTCAAGGTGTTATTTTCTTCAGCATTTTTTTTGGGTCTCCTTTACCAAGGTATTGACCTATTTTTCATACTTTTCTTGCATCTCTCTCATTTCTCTTCCCAGTTTTTCCTCCACCCGTCTAACTTGCTTTTCAAAATCCTTTTTGAGCTCTTCCAAGGCCTGAGCCCACCTGACAACCCCCTCGGATGTCTGTGATACAGAGGTCCTGCCCTCCACGTCTTTCCCTGATGGCAAGAATATTTCCTCATCATCAGAGTTGAATGGCAGGATCATTTGCATCTGCTCAAAAAAGCTCTCTATAGTCTTATTTTTCTTCCCTTTTCTGGGCATTTTCCCAGCCAGTTACTTGACTTCTGAGATTCCTGTCCACCCCTGCCTAGATCCGCCCAGCTAGTGCTTGGGATCTGAGATTCAAATGGGCTTTCCGTGGCAGGCACGGCTGTTATTCAATGTGAGCTTTAGTTCTGGTGCTGGGGTGGGGGCAGGGCCACCTCCCAGGCTGAGTTCCCTCAGGGACTTTATGCAGAGACCTTCAGTAATGGAGCAGGTGGGGGCATGGCCGTCTCCCAGGCCCAGGTCCCTCAGGGGGTTTATGCAGAGACCTTCAGTAATGGGGTGCGTGGGGCAGGGCCGTCTCCCAGGCTCAGCTCCTTCAAGTGGTTTATGCAGAGACTTTCATTAATGATGATCCTGCCTGCTTTGGGAGTCCCGGGGGCCGCTGCTGTTGCCTCTTTGTCCGACCGCTTCCTGCCCCTGCCCCTGCTTCCGCTGCTTCCTTCCGAGGGGGCCCGAGCCATGGAGACACCCCGCTCCCCTCTTGGCCAGCCCAGACGTGTCTCTCACTGACCTGTAGAGTCTGTGGGTGGAGGGACCTTCCAGGCCGCTGGAGGTTCCATCTCTGAAGCCTGCTCCGATCTGCTCCTCTCGGCCATGTGGCCAGGGCAGCGCTGGTGTGGACTCCGCTTTCCGGGGCACAACGGATCCTGGGGACGGCTCTCCAGGGCTCTCTGGAATGGAAATCTCTTCCACTGTGTTTCTGCACACCCTGCAGTGATCCAGAACTTGTGGGGAGCTCTTCTTACATTAAATCTATGGCCTGTGGGTTCGGAGCTCGCATATGTGAGTCTTTCTACTCCACCATCTTGACTCCGCCCCCCTCAAATTTCTTTCTAATTTTTTTGAATCTATTGAACCTTCATTCCATTTGCTGTAATGTGTTGGCTCCAATTTAGTCCCAACAACAGAATGTGTCTGCTTATCTGAGGATCAACCTAACTAAGCATGGATTCTTCATCACTAGGTGATCAATAGGCATGGCAGCCCAGGAGACAACAAAAAAGGCATAATTATTTTCAACACTCTTCAGCAGTTTTTACACTGGTTTTGCAGGAGCTAGAAATCCATTTTTAGACTATGAGAAATTTTGCCTTTGCTACTCTGCCAGATAACATAGCAAATTAAAACTCACATTCTGGCTTTAAATGAAACAAGAAGACACAAGGAAGTTATAGCCAAATGGAAGGATGGTTCACAGATTCTTCTTGGAGAAACAGAGAGGTTGGGGGAGCTGGCAATATTGCATACCTAAATAAACAATAAGAAATGTCATTTTATGGGATTTTGGTTCATTTTGCCTTTTAGTATTTCTATTCTCAGTGCCTAGCACAGTGTGGAGCATATAGTACATAACTTGATAAATTACCTGTTGATTGACTGAGGATTGGAAGCATCTTTTAGCATTTCTATTCCTATTTTCATCACTAATAAAAGAGTAACCACAGCATTTGGATTCTGCTCTATATGTAGTGGGTATTTTCAGTTCCTAATATGTTAAATGAAGAAGTAGGAACTCCATTGGTTGCCCCTCTGGTTCCTCTCCAGATTGTCAATGTTTTTCCTAAAATGTGGCACTCAGAAACAAACACAGTAGTTTAGGTACTGTTGGACCAGTAGAGAGTGCAGCAGTGTTGTCACATGCTTTAGCCTAAGATCACAAGATTTTTTTCTGACTACAGTATTATTACATTGTCATCTTGTTAAGGTGTCAGTCCCTTGCTACTGCTAGATCTTTACCATCTGACCCTGACCTGGGGACTTGACACTATATCATGCTTGTTATACATTACCCAAATTCTGATGTAAATTTGTTTGTGGTAGTCCACTAAGACCTGCCAACCTGATACTTATTAGCACTCATCAATCTTATCTGGAGAGAATAATGATTTATATGATACTTAAAAATTTGCAAGGCACATTCCATGTTATTTTATCCTCACAAAGCAGGTGCTATTATTATCCCAATTTTAAAGATGGAGAAAATGAAAATGAGATTTTAAAGGACTTGCGTAGAGTGACACAGCTAATCAGTATCTAAGGCTAGATTTGAACTCATGCCTTACTTATTCTATGTCCAACATTTTAACTGATGCATTACTCAGTTGTTGTCATGTACCTTGGGAAGTGAGGAGAGAAACTCTAGGACTTAATATCCAGGTCCTGTCTTAGCTCTGTCTCTCACTGTCTCCCTAGGAGAAAGGGTAAGTTTGTTGTATAAACTGCTTTTTATAGGCTCACACAAAAGGCTGCCTCTGACTCACAAAAGCTAAGTCACTCAAATCACCTCTAAAGACCAGGAGATAGTCTTAGTACTCTCCACATGACTGTCAATGGGAAGGCATGTCCTGTGACCTTCAAAGAGAGATCTAACGAAAGTCTCAAACCAAAAGTCACCACTCAACTCAACAGATTGATAGAGAATTCCCTGTTCATTCTCTGTCTCTATATCATACACACAAATAAATGCATATATATACAGAGAGAGAGAGAGAGAGAGAGAGAGAGAGAGAGAGAGAGAGAGAGAGAGAAAGACAGAAAGAATATATACTGAGTTAGCTTTTCAAATCTCATACAGAATTTCCTTGATATAGCTTCCTCTCTCTCCCCATATATATGTTTTATATGAATGTGTATGTACATATAAATACATATATAATATTTATAGAAATTCAATGACTTAAACCCAGATTTTTACCAGCTGTACTTTTGGAGAAGTTGAAATAAAATTCCATTTTTATTTTCTTTTTTAAAAAATGGGTCTGACGACATTCAGATTTTACATTTCTGTCCTATACTACAAAAAAGTAAAATTTGTGGTGCTGAAATGTCCCATTGGAAAATGGGTTGGCAGTTTTTGATTTCCTCAGTATGACATGAAAACTCAGATGTCGAAGAAAGGAAAACTCTTCTCACCAGCTTTTCCTCTATTCCCCAGACTTTGAACAGACCAGATCAATATACATGCAATGTCCTTGCTTTTATCCAGTATGAAGAAAGTGAGTGACATTTTTAATCTTTGAAAAGCTTTCCAGTTGGCCCAAGATCAAAGAAACCATCCTTAAAATGTCATCAAACTTCTTCCTTCCTCAGCAATGCTATTGATATAATCTATGCTATCAACAAAGTCTTTCCACTTTTAATAATACATCACAGCTGAGGAGGCAGTTAATAGAAGAATATGCTTTTACTATTGGAAAATATCTGAAGTAGATTTTACCTGGTCTATTCAATTTAAAAAATGTTCCCTTTAGAGTAATTTGGGCACTCTTCATGAAGAAATGCGAGGAAAGCTGGAATCTGCTACTGATTTCTCTCAGATACAGAAAGCTTATGCAATTGAGTTTGTAAAATATTTTTTAGCTAAGAATTGGTAGAATGTTTTGGCCAGTGACAGTTTCTGTTTTTCTCTGAACTATATGTAGCCTTTTTATTTTGGACCATTTATTATTTCTAAAACCATCTTAGAAAACCCTGTATCAAATGTAGGATTGTAGGTCTAGAGTTGAAACATCAGTGGGCATCTCATTCAACTCCCTCATTTTACAGATGAAGAAATTGAAGCCCAGGGAGCATAAATAACTTGAGCAAAATTCCACAGAGTAATCTGTAGAAATGAGATTTGAACATATCCTCTTAATCTAGTCTTTTTTTCTTTCTAGTATACCATATTCTAGTAGATTATAAGTAGTCATTCATTTAGAGCAGGAAGGGACTTCATAGTTCATCTAATTCAACCCCTTTGTTTGACATGTGAATAAAATGAGGTTCAGAAAAAGATAAATTTATCTTGCTCGAGATCTCCCAAGTAAAAAAGCTAGATTCAAACCTACAGCCTCAGATTTCAAATCAAATTTTTCTACTATCCCACACTGGCTATTATAGATATTGGAGTGTAAGAATAGACTATGTTCTCATTATCTTGCAATTTATTTCCCAGTAAGTTATTAGTAAATATTTAGCAACAGACTATAGCTATTGTATAAGAAAGTAGAGAAAGAGAATAAGCAATTATTAAGCACCCAGTGCCAGGAACTGATAGAGGAAATGTGAAGTATAAAATTTGCACATATGAAATCAACAAATTAGGAGCTGATTCTCCACTTTTCAAAGGATTTACAACTGGTTTGTTTTAAATAAACTAGTGAGTTTTGAGATTAAAACAACTTGCCTATATTTTGGGAGCCTACTTCTGGTATGGTTGATTGCTGTCCCTTGTTCTCAAAGGAGACCAACCAAAATGACATCATTATGTTGAGGTCAAAGTACAGTGTGTCTTACTGTGGTTTATCAGATGAATATGAGCTTGGAATGCTCTTTCACAGGTCAGGTACAAGTAATGCATATGAATATTTGGAGTAGAGATTTCTCCAAATTTGTGCATGTCATGTTTCTTTTGAGCTATTGCAATTCTGCTTTTCTCAGAGAATACAACACCTTCTTTTGATGAGGGCACGCCATGCTGTATGGTCCTGTGTTAGTGCCTCCTATGTGTCACAATCGATTCTAAAGTTCTTTAGAGGAATTTTAAGAGTGTCCTTTTATCACTTCTTCTGACCTCCATGTAAGTGTTTGCCTCACATGAGTTCTCTGTAAAATAGTCTTGCTTTTACCAAATGTACTTCCAGTATAAGATGAAGCATAGTCATACTACAGAAAGTATCTACTTTTTCATTTACTGTATGACTCTGCCTAAGTCACTTTACTTCTGTTTACTTCAGTTTCCTCATCTGCAAAATGGTAATAGCAATAGCACCTACTTTCCAGGATTGTTGTGAGAATCAAATAAGATAATATTTGTAAAGCACTTAGCATAGTGTCTGGTAGTAGTAATTGTCATATGAATGTATGGAGATGGCTAAAGAAAAGATGTTTCATGATAGGGGAAGAAAAAAATGCGTCTTGGGAGAATTTAGGAAATATGATCATAGGAAGGTCAGCTAGAGCTGCAGCTTTCCTTTGCAGTTTGAGAATTAAGCATTTAGCCAGGATCAAAGTTCTCAGTAGGCAGTTATTGTTGGAAGGAGGTCAAGCATTTCGGAATCTTAATGATCACTCAATTGGACTCTGTAAATACCCATTTTGTACAGGATAGTGTCTAAGTCTTTCTGGCTAGATAGAAGAAATTAGGAGATGGAAAGATGGAGAGATCAAGTGGGAGAACAAGGTTCACAAAAATTCCTAAAACAAAAGAGTGGGGAAAATTGTATTAAAATTAGGCAAGGGAAAACTGTGGCTGTGATGTGATATAGTAGACTGTTTGATTACAGGAAGTTATATATGCTTCTCTTGATGACATAGTACTACCATAGGACTCATTTGCTGAGTTAAGAGGAATTTTTGAACTCCAGTTTGCCTCATTACCTTCTCTCTCTGCATAGGCTATCCAATGGCAGTGATGGAGTGTGTGAGAACATTTTCTTTTGATGGGAGGGCTTTTATGGTAGCTCTGGGAACCTTGGGGTTCAGAAGACAAGCTCTTTGAAATAGTCTTACAATAACCTTCAAGAATGAACCTTGGATCTTTCCTTCTGAAATCCATTTGGAGTCCAGAAAAAAAGATAAAAGCTGGGCTCTGAGGCTTGTGCCTTTCTAGAACAGAGTAAAATGAATTATTCTTAGTTTGTTTGAACAGCAAATAAATGAGAATGTGAGTATCATTTAAAAAGGAAAAATCAAGTAAACATAGGATTTGCAAGATGTGCTTTTTGCCAACAGTCTTATTTGGTACTCACTGAATAGTTCTCTCTACAATTGCTTTACAGTAGTAATACTCATGGTGTTTATTTCTTTCAGTTTTCCTTTAGTTGAAGTTGGAAACTGGCATTCCCCTTTTTTCTTGATTTTAAGTTTTTAAACATTAATTTTATTTGACATCATGTCATGTTCATTTCTCAATATTTCTCTTATATTCCTTATCCTATGAGTACCTCCCCTCATAATAAAGATACTTTAAAATAAAATTTTTGATGGTTCTTTTATATATCACCAAACTATCTTTTATTATCCCTTCACTTACCATTCTGAGACAATTGTTCTATACAAGTCCTAATTTTAAAGGCAAAAAGAAGAGAAAAATCAGCAAAAATTATTGGTACATCAAAAAAGTCTGAAAACTTTATTTTTTTGCAAATCGATGGAAGTCAAATAAAAAATCAGAAGTGTTTCTTTTTCTGAAATAATTCTGTTTATTTTTCCTTTTCAAAAATATTAACTAATTTTTAGTTTTCAGCATTCACTTCCCATAAGTTTAAAATTTTCTCCCCTTTTCTCCCCAAGATGGCATGCAATCTGATAAAGGCTCTACACATACATTTTCACATTAGTCATGAGGCATAGAAGAATTATAATGAATGGGAGAAACCATGAGAAACAAAGCAAAAAAAAAAAAATGAAACACAGGCACAGAAAAATTTAAGTGATATTTGCCCAACATCACACTGGCAATATGTGAAATAGGCAGAATTTAAACCTAGATCCTCTGACTTCAAATTCATCACTCTTTTTGCTGTCCCATACAGCCTCCTATGCTTTATTTTTTAAAAATGCTATTAGGTGGTTTCCTTTTTATTAAATTATTTTTTATTACATTTGAGTTATAAGCTGCTTCTGTCTCTCCCTCCCAACCCCAAACATGAGATGCCAAACATTTGACACAACTTCTCTTGTTTTGTTTCTGCCAAAAATATTTTGCAGTTGAATTTATGTAAGTTCTGTGCATGTTGGTAGGTAAACTTCCTGAAAATAAAATGCTTTTTTTCCTTCATATTTTTTAACCATTTAAAAATTATAAATAGAGAGGATGGCTTTGTGAATTTATTTCATATTCTGCCACTTGGCCAACATTTTTTTTGGTGAGGTTTTCATTGATTCTTTAGAATTTTCTGAGAAAAACAGTATATTATTTGCAAATAGGAAAAAAATTGTTTTCTTTTTCTTTTCTTTTTTTTAAACCAGTGCTCAATTCCTTTAACTCCTTTCCTTTTTCTTATTATTGCAGTTATCTTTTATTACAGGTAATATTGGAGAAAGAAAGCAGATCTTGTATTAATCTTAATCTTTTTAAAAAAATTTTCTCTAGTGTTTATTAAAAATAATACTAGCTCCTGTTTCCCCCCCCAAATTATTTGTTGTGTGCTTTCTAATTTTTTTGTATTATAGTTTTATAGAAACACTTTTTAGCATATTAAGAAAACATAACTTCATTTATTTTAGCATTTTGAATATGCTGTTCAATTGTGTCCAACTCTTTGTAACCTCATGGTCCATATCACTCCAATATTGTCCATAGAGATTTTTAGGCAAAGATACTGGAACGGTTTGCCATTCCCTTCTCCAGAGGCAAAAGGAAGTTAAATGACTTGCCCAGGGTCCTACAACTAATGTCAGGCAGGACTTGAACTCAGACCTGCTTGGTTCAAGGCTCAGTGTCCTATCTACTGAGCCATCTACTTGCTTCCATTTAAAACATACAAGTGCTTATTTATTTGTTTTAAAGCAAAAATGCTTTTTCTTCAGATATTGAAATAATCATGTTATAAAATCTTGTCTTGATATTATTATGATTTTTATGCTAATTGCTTTTCTAATACTTGATTATCTAACCAGGCCTTAGTGAACAGTTCTGAGATATTTAACTGTAACTTCTTTGCCTCAAATGTATTCAATATTTTTCCTGATTTCATGGAATACATCACTGAATAGTTCTCTTTCTTTACTTTATCTTTTCCTGTTTTGAGAATCGAAATTCTCAAAATAGAGGGAGGGAAGAGTTTCACAGAAGACCTTTTTTTTTTGCCTTCTTTCACTATTCTTTGAAAAGAATTAATGTAGCATTCTGATTACATGTTCTTTAAATATTTTGTAGAATTTACTTGAAAATATTGCCCTGGGAAATCCTTTCTTATGAGTTCATTTATGGTTTGTTTAGTTGCTTTTTGTGCATTTGGCTTATTTAAGTTATCTATTTCCTGAGGTATTTTGTGTTTTTTGTTAGATAAATATCCATTTGATTCAAGTTTTCAGTTTTCGTTGTTGTTTTCATATAGAGTAATATTAGTTCCAGATAATTTTCTTCATTTTCTCTCTTTTTTGTGAATTTCTCTTTTTTTTTTTGCTAGGAATATTATCATTTTGTTTTCCTTTTCTTTCTTTTTAAAAATTGAATTAGCTAATGGCTTATGTATTTTATTAATGTTCTCAAATGAGAGGTCATTGTTTTATTTGCTAAATTATATATCAACTTTCTCTTTCATGTGCTTGTTGTGGGATTATTGTTTCTTTTAATTATTTTTTAGTGTTCAATTCAGTTGTCATTTAAATGTTCATTTCCTTGCATTCAGGATTGCACATTTTTTCTAAGGACTCCTTTATCTGTCTTCCAGATATTTTAATATTTTTTCTCACTATTATCATTCTCTTTAATTAAAAATATCTTTCTATTATTTGGTTTTTTAGCCACTCTTTTAAGATGTCATTTTAATCATCATTTATTACTAAATAACTATCTTTTGTTTACATTTCTTTCATTTATTATAATTTGGTGTAATAGATAAGGATGTATTTCTTTTCAAATTTATTAATCAATTCATTATGTTCTAGCTCAGATTCATTTTTTATAAGTTCCCAGTGAAATGAAAATATGTATAGTCTCAAGGATTCATATTCAGAAATATCCAAAGGTCTAGTAAATCTTGCTTTTCCAAAATGCACTTCAGTTTTAAAATTTTCTTCTTGCTTATGTATCTGTTAGATTTGTCAAGCTCTGAAACTGAAAAATTAACAACTCTCTGAAAAGTACTTATAGTTCTTTTGTCACTTTAGTTAGCCTTTCCTTTAAAAAATTAATTGCTATGCAATTTAGTTAATACATGTATATATTTAATATGGATATTATTTCATTATCATGATGCCTTTAATCATATTGCCATTTTCCCTGCTAATTTTTCTTAATGACATCTACATTTTATACTGCCTTATCTGAAATCATTATTGATTCTTATGTTTTATGGAATTAAGCTAAAATGCAAATTTTATTCCAGTCCCTTAACTTTATTTTTGTAAACAATCAATGATTGAATTGCATTTTCTAATCCATTATAAAATTTACTTCTTTTTATTGGTCAATTTGGCCCATTAACAATGTAGGTTATAATTATTAAGATTAGTTTCCCTCCATTTGATCCTGTTGTATTACTATTCTCTATTTTAATCATCTGTAATGCCATTCTGTTAATTTTATTTCTTGTACTTGCCTTCCACCAAATACAGAAGCATTTATCTTACTTTGTAACAATCAAATCTTAATCCATATGACTATATGTAGATCAACACTCTTCCTTCTTGTGCTTACACCAAAGAAAAATTGTTGGATTCTTTTATTGATGTAATCTTTTTTAAGTAATACCTATCTCAGATAAGAACATCCTTTAGAATCATCTTTCTTCTTTCCTTCCCCATCTCTTACATTTGATTAATTTCAACTAATGAAACTGAATATTAAGAAATATGACTTCACATTTCTTTTCTATTTTCTTTCACATCTTCACATGATCTAGTTCCGTATAATCCTTTTTCCAAATGATTCTTTACTCAAATTCTTAATCTATGATTTCAATGACTCTTATGTGTGCTTTAGAAGTCTCATTAGGCCTAGCTTTTTATATTATGCAAAGATAGATTCATTTTTTTACTTATTACTTACATTCAGTCTTTCATGTCCAGTTTATCTTAAGTACTCAGAAAATTAGCACGCCAAAGGACTTACTTAGTTCTAAGTTTTTTTTCGGAAAAGAATTAAATTCACTGAAATCACTAAAGAACTATCTTTTTCTCATGATGGAGTATGATCAGTTATGCATTATAAGCAATTTTGAGAAGCAGATTGATTCCTTTTTTAAAAAAATTTATTTATTTATTTTAAGTTTTCAACATTCATTTCCACAAAATTTTGAGTTCCAAATTTTCTCCCCATCTCTCCCCTCCCCCCACCTCAAATTGCTGAGCATTCTAATTAGACCTATCACCAATCTGCCTTCCCTTCTCACATCCCTCCCTTCCCTTGTCTCCTTCTTCTCTTTTGTCCTGTGGGGCAAGATAAATTTGTGTACCCCATTACCTGTATTTTTTATTTCCCAGTTGTATGCAAGAACAATACTCAACAATCATTCCTAAAACTTTGAGTTCCAACTTTTCCTCCTTCCTCCCTCCCCACCCATCCCCAATGAGAAGGCAAGCAATTCAGTATAGGCTATATTTGTGTAGTTTTGCAAATGATTTCCGTATTAGTCATGTTGTGTAAAACTGACTATATTTCCCTCTATCCTACCCTGCCCCCCATTTCTTCTATTCTCTCTTTTGACTTTGTCCCTCCCCAAGAGTGTTGACCTCTAATTGCTCCCTTCTCCTATTGCTCTCCCTTCCATCATACCCCCAACCCTGCTTATCCCCTTCTCCCTCACTTTCCTATATTGTAAGACAGGTTTTCATACCAAAATGAATGTGCATTTTATTTCTACCTTGAGCCAAATGTGATGAGAGTAAGCTTCACGTTTTCCCTCTCACCTCCCCCCTTTTCCTTCCATTGGAAAAGCTTTTTCTTGACTCTTATATGAGAGATAATTTGTCCCATTTCATTTCTCCCTTTCTCGTCCCAACATATTCCTCTCTCACCTCTTAATTTTATTTTTTTAGAAATGATCCCTTCCAATTCAACTCACCTGTGCTCTGTCTCTCTCTCCCTGTCTCTCTCTCTCCATATATATGAGTCTATGTGTGTGTGTGTGTGTGTGTGTGTGTGTGTGTGTGTGTGTGTGTGTGTATAATCCCACCAACTACCCAGATACTGAAAAAAGTTTCAAGAGTTAAAAATATTGTCTTTCCATGTAGGAATGTAAACAGTTCAACTTTAGTAAGTCCCTTATGATTTCTCTTTGCTGTTTACCTTTTCATGCTTCTCTTGATTCTTGTGTTTAAAATTCAAATTTTCTATTCAGCTCTGGTATTTTCACAAAGAATGCTTAAAAGTCCTCTGTTTCATTGAAAGACCATATTTTCCCCTGAAGTATTAGACTCAGTTTTTCCTGGGTAGGTGATTCTTGGTTTTAGTCCTAGTTCCTTTGACTTCTGGAATATCCTATTCCACACCCTTTGATCCCTTAATGCAGAAGCTGCTAAATCTTGTGTTATTCTGATTGTATTTCCACAATACTCAAACTTTCTAGCTGCCTGCAATATTTTCTCCTTGACCTGGAAACTCTGGAATTTGGCTACAATATTCCTAGGAGTTTCTCTTTTTGGATCTCTTTCAGGAGGTGATTGATGGATTCTTTCAATATTTATTTTACCTTCTGGTTCTGGAATATCAGGGCAGTATTCCTTGATAATTTCATGAAAGCTGATGCCTAGGCTCTTTTTTTGATCATGGTTTTCAGGTAGTATAATTTTTAAATTGTCTCTCCTGGATCTATTTTCCAGGTCAGTTGTTTTTCCAATGAGATATTTCACATTATCTTCCATTTTTTTCATTCTTTTAATTTTGTTTTGTGATTTCTTGCTTTCTCACAAAGTCATTAGCCTCCATCTGTTCCATTCTAATTTTTAAGAACTCTTTTCTTCAGTGAGCTTTTGAACCTCCTTTTCCATTTGGCTAATCCTGCTTTTTAAAGCATTCCTCTCCACATTGGTTTTTTGAACCTCTTTTGCCAATTGAGTTAGCTTATTTTTAAAGGTATTATTTTCTTCAGCATTTTTTGGGTCTCCTTTAGCAAGTTTTTGACTTGTTTTTCATAATTTTCTTCCATCTCTCTCATTTCTCTTCCCAATTTTTCTTCCACCTGTCACGATTTTCAAAATCGTTTTTGAGCTCTTCTATGGCCTGAATATTTATTTTGGATATTTGGGATACAGAAGTCTTGAGTTTTATGTCTTTCCCTGATGGTAAGTGTTGTTCTTCCTCATCTGTAAAGATGAGAGAAAATATCTGTTCACCAAGAAAGTAACCTTCTAGTCTTATTTTTTCCCTTTTTGGGGCATTTTTCCAATCAGTTACTTGATTTTTTTCAAGAGTAGGGTACACTCTGGGGATTTGTAAGATCTCAGTTCCTCCTAGGTGGCACAATGAAGCCACCTAGGAGCAACCAGAAACTTTTGTACCCAGAATCTGTGCATAGTAGAGTTTCCTCTCTGCAAACACCTGGTCTCCAATTCCACTAAGCCAGCACTGGGGGCTGAGAGTAAGATGAACTGCTCAATTTCCCCAGGAGCTTTAGGTGGAGGCAGGGCTGCCATTCAGTGTGAGATTAAGATCAGCTGCTCAGATCTCCCAGGAACTTTATGTGAGGACAGGGCTGCAACACAGGGCTCAGTTCCCTCAGGGGCTTTATGATGAGGCCTTCAACAATGGATGAGGGCTGCTGCCCGCTTTGGAAGCCCCACCTGCTTCTGTCTCTGCTGAGGTTGCCTGAGGCTGGAGCTATGGGGACACTCTGCTCCCTTCTGAGTCAGCTGAAAAAACCCTCTCACTGACCTTTGGCACCTATGGGTCGAGGGATCTGTGCTGCCACTGGAGATTCTGTCCCTTAACCCTGCTTAGTCCTGCTCCTCCTGGTAACATGCAGCCAAGGCTGGGCTGGGCTCTGCTCTGCATGCAGTGCAACAGACCTTTCCAATCAGCCTTTCAAGTCACCCTGGGCTAGAAATCTTTTCCACTCTGTTGGCTGCTAGTGCTCTAGAATTTGTTGAGAGTCTTTCTTTACAGGTATTTTATGGGTTGTGGGGGAAGAAGCTAGTGTATGTGCATCTTTCTACTCTGCCATATTGGCTCCAGCCCCCCATTCCTCTTATTTTTAAAATATTTCTAATCATTATTGTGTAATCTTTTTTGAGTTAAATTGACATTTTTCCTATCTGAGTTTCTTTCTGGGGGATACTTGCAAGATTTTATCTTTAACATTTAGGGTTTGGAATTTGGTGTCTAAGTTTCTTGGTGAGTTTAATATAGAGCATCTTGTATTCATTATCTTATGGATACTCTGAACCCATTGTTGAAAAGTTTTCATTGCCCTTTATACTTATGAATTTTCTGCTTACAGTTTTATTTTAGAGTTCTCCTGTCCAGTCTTAGTCATAGCCATATGAAGAGGATTTATCATTTCATTAGAATAATGAGTGCCCAGGTGAAGACAATACAGGTTAATAAATTCTTTGCACTTTGTAACCTCAGAGTTGCCTACAACATTGAGAGATTAAATAATTTGCCTAATTTCACACAACCAATATTCATTTGAGGCAGAAATGAAACAAAGGTTTTCCTGGTCTTGAGGGCAGTTTTCTATCCAGGATGCAATGCTATCTCTTTATAAGATTTCCAGTCTTAGAGTTGCCAAATCATACTTTGTTTCTCTCTTTTTTATTATAAGTTATTCTGGTGTTTGTTGTGACATGTTCTTTTTTAGAGACATAATTGTTGTTATGGAGGTGTTGTTCTACTTTAGAGATCCTATCATTTTTAAGAAATTCTCATTACTATATATTTATTTCCCCAGGATGTTCCTCCTGTTAAAATGTCTTTTCTTATTGTTCATTTTTTAATATTTTTCATGTTTTGCATTGTTTTGAGGTGGTTCAGGGAGGGCTTGTTTAAACACAGTAACACTACTCCATTTTCCCTCAACATTTCTTCCTGGTTTAACAACTTTTCATCTAAGTAATTCATTCATATAATGTTGGTCTCCAATAACTTATTTAATGTTTCATGTGGTATGGACATTCCTAATTTTTTCTCTTTTTCCCCTACTGAAATGCAACTACAGAATCTGGACTGTTAAATAAATGGTCACTAGTAAGTATTTCTTTTGTATATATGGTAGTCTACATATAGTATTAGGGAGTTGAATTTCAAAGCTATTCCCACATAGATACTTATCTTATATCTCATTCCTGGCCACATCTTCATCAAAAGTAACTGAGTCAAGTAGGTGTAGGCTGAAATGTTTTATATTTTAATTCCAAGAGTATTTCCCTTTTACAGAGTTTCTTCAACCCCTCATTTAGACCCATCAATAGACAAAGAACTAATAATAGTAATAACAATAATAATATTTGGTGTATTGTTATTACCATTATAATTAACAAACCAAATGATCTATGAGTACAGACTTAGCAAAGGTCCCAGCAAATGACTCTGCATCTGTAACTCAAGGGTTATCCTAGGGAAGTTCAGATAGGCTCACTACCAGAGTCTAATTTACTGATGATATTTTTGACAAAACAGCCCATGAAGATTGTCATGGAGTAGTGATATACTATACTCTGTCTGGGACTGGTCCTATAAGTAGAATGAAAGACAACATATATATGTATATATATTTATATATATAAATTTAATTTATATATATAATATATATTATATATAATTAATTATATTATATAATTATATGTTTAATTATATATTATATATAATATATTTATATATAAATTATATATTTAATTATATATTAATAATTATATTATATAATTATATAATTAATTGAATATTTATATATACATATATGTATATATGTAAAATCTTTCTGCTAAGGTATTAAAAGAATCAGAAAATTGACCTCAAGATGTGAATATTCACTGGGCAGGATATATGTAAGGTGCAGACAAGAGTCATACAAGACAAAGAAGATATGGAGAGGTTGTGATTTGTATTGCTAGTTATTACCCACACAAATGAAACCATGAATATATCACAAAGATATCTATGCCTTTTCATATAGTAAATACTTAATGTTTGTTGAATTGTCTCAACAATTTGCTAGATGTTAGACTTTTGTTAGATGACCTGTTAAATGAATCACAATTCTTTTCTGTAATTTCCTCCTAAAAAAGACTGGAAAATAATTTGATTAGTCTAGAAATCATGAACCTATGTTCAGGACAGATTAAAAAAATGAATTAATCACTTCCAACTAGAAGGGAAATCCTAATGTTAAAGGGTTGAGGGACCTTGAAAGGAGTTTAATGTCTCCCTGGTGTCACTTATGATCTTTCTAACAATGTGATTTTGGAGAATAGAGGAAAGGAAAACAAAAGCATGGTTTTCATGAGGGAACAATGGGAGTGCTAACATGGAAAAGAGAACCTTATTGTGTCTTCTTGTCCCTAAAAAAGGATAGGGGAATGGCAGCATTCACCTCTTGTGGAGAAAAGCAAGGTAAATTCAATGGCAATATTAAATGATGGATAGAATGCTACAGTTGTACTCAGGAAGACAAAGGTTCAAAGTACTTCTGACTCCAGCCAAGGAAACTTAGGCAAGGTGCTTAATTTATTTCAGTTTGTTACCTCATCTCTAAAATGTAGAAAATTCTCCTTATGATATCTACATCTTCTGGGATGGAACATACCTGCAAATCATGGAAAACCATGGTCTCTGAAGAAGTGATGTTTAGGCAATGAGAAGGCACATAGTGGGCATGATCAGGCTACATCATGTTACAAACAAGAATTATGAGGGAGAAAAAACATAAAGGATGTCATCAAAGGAATGTAGAAGTAAAAATATGCTGGTCATATGACAAGAAGAAGGTTAACAGTTCCTTAGTTTTCTTGAGATGTCAAGAGAGTTAGAATGGTACCTAGAATGTTGGGTGAATTCTCAGGGTGAACCTATGGGCAAACGTGGACAAGAACTGGGCAGATATGGATAGGTTGGGATCCATGAAGGAATGTTAAGGAATAACCAAATCAATGAGGTCACAGCCACACTTGAAAAATTGAATGAGTAAGGACTTTGAATGGGACAGTGCATACAAAGCACACTCAATTAACTTCAAAGTGTTATGTAGCTAAAGTATCTACTATCTATCTATATCTCTGTATCTATATCCTCCCTCCTCCCTCTCTTTCTTCTCTTTTATTTCTCTCAGTCTCTGTCTTTCTCTGTCTCTTTCTGGGTCTCTCTTTGCCTGCCTCTCTGTGTGTCTCTGTCTCTCTCACATATAGACACATACACACACACACACACACACTCACACAGAGCAGGAAGAAAGCTCCCCCTCAGTGTCAGAATGTGCTGGGCTCAAGTCCAGCCTGTAATCCTTGCTGCTTGTGTGATCCTGGATAAGTCATCTGACCTCTTCATTCTGCAGGCAATTAAGATCGTAAGTGACAAGAGTTAGTATTTGTATGGTTCTTTAAGGTGTGTGAAATGGCTTATATATTTTATTTGATCCATACAATGATGTTATTATAACCTCCAATTTACTGCTGAGGAAACTGAGGCTGAGAAGTTAAGTGATTGATTTAGGGGCACACAGCCGATAAGTATCTGAGTCAAGATTTGAACTCAGGGCTTCCTGCCTCCAAGTCCAACACTCTGTTCACTGTGTTATTTAACTACCATAGTTGACCTGCCCAGGTCGAGGGAATTTCCTCACTGGGGAAATCTTTCAGTTAAGTTCAGTTGTTTTTCAGTCCTATCCAACTCTTTGGGACTCCATTTGAGGTTTTCTTGGCAAAAATATTGGAATGGTTTCCATTTTCTTCTCCAACTCATTTTACAGATGATGAACCTGAGGCAAACAGGGTTGAGTGAGTTGCCCACAGTCACACAGTTAGTAAGTGTCTGAAACTGGATTTGAACTCAGGAAGATGAGTCTTCCTGACTCCAACCCACTGTGCCAGCTAGCTGCCTGGGGAGTTCTTTACATGGATGAAAAAACAAATCGGACTAAATAAATATACAAAAATGAGTTGTTGTTGAAATAGTGGACAAGTGGAAGATAAATAGGGAGAACCATGTCTAATCCTCCTATGCCACCTCCTTATTTTTTCTAGGACTTGTCCCCCGGCAATTGCCTCTTTATTAAACCAGTTTTTCCTTCCTTGGATAAATATATTCTCTATTAGTTTGTGGAATGATTGGATGTCCTGGTCTGAGGAAAGCCACGCATGCATAACCTGGTGACGCATTACAGAAACCAGTTTAGACATCCAGGGCACTGATTGGTTGCTGCTTCTTACTTTCCTAAGCCCTAGTTTAGACACCATCATCCGGCAGCCTGTAGTTTCAGGAATTCATATTCTCATGCAGTTTCTTGAGTCGATGTGCTTTTCATGTGAACCCTGCACCTCATTTCTACTTCCATTACTTAATTCAAAACAAAATATATATTCAGATGCACTGGGATGTATTGTTTCAGCTAGTTAACATTTGGATGCCTCCTCAGCACATGATGAAGCTGATATTACTAGTACTGGGTAGTTTGTTCCAAGAACACTAAGTGCTCATTATTTACTGTTGCTATTTTCTCTGATTCTAGAGAAAAGTAAAAGTTAGAAAAAAATAGGAAATTGTAGCAAAGAAATGAATCATAGCTGATATAAGTCAAGATGACGATCTTCTGAAGGATTGTTGTCTCCCTGATTAACCCTAAGATGGTCATTTTCATTTCAGAAATAGCATGAATGTAATAATGAACTAGGTTAATGTTGCCGTTTGTGCTCAGTACTTAATCAACAATTCATTTGCTTACCTATTCCTTTTCAATGCTTTTGCATGGATTTTATGGAATTATAGCATCACAGAATATAAAATTAAAACTTTCCAAGTCATCTATTTCAAACTTTCATAGGATGCAAAGATATAGCATTTGCAGTATCCTAGCAGGTTGCTTGAAATAATTCAACTTGTGAATAGTCTAGTGATAGGGAGTTCATTATCCCTAGAGCTAACTTTTTCTGTTTTGCATTAGATAGATGAAATTGTAAAAACTATTAATTAAATGGTGGAAATATAAGAGGTTATAGGTTTGTGAAAGAAGCATTTCTTAAATATAATAGATTTATTTGTGGGTGACTAGAAACAAACGGCCAGATCTATTGTTTTCCATTACCTTCTCCTACTGATTGTGTATAGGGTAATGTGCTATTGTAAAAACATACTTTCCTTGGTAAATAAAGATAATGATACTGAGTTATCATCAGTCAGTTAGTCCAGGTACAAGTGTTTATTAAGTCTATATATTAGACTCTGTGCTCAGTGTTGGGTGTACAAAGAAATGTAAAACTGGTCTTTGTCTTTTGAAAATCCATACTGTAATGGTAGAGACTTGTGAATAACTAGGTACATGCAAGACAGAGAGAGTGAGATTAGAAATTTTATTTAGCAATAATGATGGTCCTGTTCTTGTATACGTTCTTTTTTGGGGCCAAATATCAGATCATTTCCTTATCACGCATTTACAGGTACTTGGCTGAAGTTAAAAGTTCTATGTGTGATCATAGAAGAGAAGTTGTCTCCTTGTAAATGATCTCCAGTAAACTCCTAATTACTAGCTCATTAGCACCATGTGCTAGGAGAGGCAGGGTTTGTCCTGGATTCAAGACAGCAGCTCCAGATTCCCCTAGCTGTGTACATCCAGTAAGCACAAGAGACAAAAATGTGAATTCAGGTCTTCCTGACACAACTTTTCATGTGACTACCATATAAAGTGCTAAAAACTAAGGATGCCAAGTAAAGAAGAAGTTGGATAAAGACAAAATATGGGTCTTAAAGTAAAAATATCTGGATTCATATACCAAGTTTTCTGTGTCATTACTTTGATGCCTCAATTACCTTATCTGTAAAATGAACAACTCTAAATGACTTCTAAGGTCTTCTCCATCCCCACCCTCTCAACTCTAAAGAGTATTGTCCTGAACGCTTCATGCGGAAAGTGGTATTAGAATATAATCAGGAATTCAGTTGGTGAAGAGGAGCAAAATTAAAGCATACAGGTGGGATAAACCATAAAAATAAGGTCCTAAGGCAAGAATATGAATATACATTGGGGACAGCCTATATTTATGGATAATGAGGAGCCTAACCTAATTGGGTCATATTGGAAAATCAAAGGAAATCAACTGAAAAATGATAAGTGGAGCCCTTTATGGAGGACTTCATTTGACTTGTTATAGTAGGCAGTAACATCCATTGAAGAATTTTGAGTAAGATAGTGTCAGAATGAAATCAATATCTAGAGACTATTAGTCTGGCAGCAAAAAGGACTGGAATGGAGAGAGAATGGAATCAGGGATGCCAGAGAAGAGGTTATTGGGATGATCTGGGTATAAGGGGATTGACTAGTGTGGTGGCAAGAAAATGGAGAGGAAGTGATGGATGTGATAGAGATCTGACAACTTGAAAGGACTAGATTTATGGCGATGAATAAAGAAGTAGAATGAACAAAAAATGATTCCAAGAGTTTGGGCTTGGATGATTGAGAGAGTGACATTGCTTTTGTCAGAGAGGGAGGAAAATCAGGAGGAGGAAGCCAATCTGGAAAAGTCAATAACGTATTCAGTAGGAATCTATTAAATTTGAATTAGTAGTTGGACATTCTAGTAGAAAATTTCTGTGTCAAGTCAACAGGCATTTGTTAAGCACTTATGTGGTAGGCACTGTGCTAAGTTCTGGGAATACAAAGAAAACAATTCCTGCCCTCAAAGAGCTCACATTCTAATGGGGAAGACAACATGCAAACAACTATGTTTATACAAGATATAGGAAGTGTAAATGTTAGGCAATCTCAGAGGGTGGGCACTTGCATTGAGAGGGAGTGTGAAAAACTTGTAAAAGGTGGGATTTTAGCTAAGATTTGAAGGAAGTCAGGAGGTGGAGATTAGGAGGGAGGACACTCAGTGGAGTTTTCTTGTGTAAGCAACAGTGAGGAGATCAGAATATGAAGAGGGAGAAAAGTATAAGAAGGCATGAGAGGGATCACCAACTCAAGAATTTTAGCAGTAAAGAGAGTAAGATGTAATTAGTAATGAGACAATTAGATGAAGTTTTAAAACAAAAAAGATTAGAGAAATCTGTTCACATTTAAAGGCAAAAGACGGAATGAGCTAATTGTAAGGAAGAAATAAAAAGAACCCTGTACAAGAAGAAAATGAATGTAGATGCCAGGCTCCTCAGCAGCTGGGTCAGTATCCAAGATCCACGTTTAAGAGAGGTTACTTTTGAAGATGAATCAATTATGTTTCAGGATTTGTTGTGATACAAAGAACTATTGTTGACAGCTCTAATTATTGTAATATGAAATATTAGTTCCCTTTTTATGTTCTACTCTTATCTTCCTTGATTTTTGATGATAAATCTAGGACACATATAAGCTCAATAAATCTAAAATGAGGAAGAGCTTGTGTCATGATTCTTTAGGGATATTCTGCAATGCTGGGTTATTCATAATAAATATAGCTGATAGATTTGATAGATTCTTGTATTTTCCATTACTTTCATAGTAATTCTAATAGCTAATTTTTCTAAATCACTTTAAGATTTTCAAAGTATTTTCCTTACAATAAAATTGTGAGTTAGATATTGCAAGTATTTTTACTCCCATTTTACAGAGGAAGTAACTGATCATAGTATCTTAAGAGTTAGAGCCAAATAGAACATGAGAGATGATTTTATTAAAAATTTTTTTTACAGGAGAGGTACATAAAGAGAGACAGCAGAGATAATATCAATATTCAAATTAGAATCTGACACCCCCATACACAAACTCTAATCTCTTTTCTTTTCTCTCTATCAAGCTATGCAGAGAAAGTGTCAGATTCCTTGACTTGAGTCAGCACTTTCAGGAGCTCAAGAATGTAGGACCAGAACGTTTTCAACAATGCCATTCATAGCATGGCATTCATTAAATGCCTATTTAGTGCAAGTCACTGTGACAGGCACTGAAAGTCTGTTACACTCATTTCTTTGCTATGGGCAGTTAGTGAGTATGGCCAGTATTCCCTTCATCTAAAATTGACGATCTGGGTGAAGGCTAGGAGAGAGAAATCAGGAGAAGGCAATGACTGGTAATAACTATCTTTGCATAAGGATATTCGGTCTAGTTTCTTCTTTGCTTTATTCTATGTACTATAGTAAAGTATGTGAACACAACGTACCAAGTGTGAATAGAGTGGAAATTGATCTGAGAAAATGGTTGATTCCCATGGGTGGGAGCTCAGAGTCAATTGCAGATAACATTTCATATTTTAATATTCAAGCATTCCATTTTATCCCTCCTGGATTAAATAGGAAACTGAAAATCAAGGGAAGTACCACATAGGAAGGACATTATGTTAGAGGTAGAGAAAACTATTGACATGTTCAGACAGGAAGGTAAAGCTCAAGCATTTTTGGCCTTAGAGAACTACTTTGTGGTTTAGTCAGCCATTGTACTCTGAACTTATTTAAAATCATTTGGCTGAATAATTAACCCACTGACCATGGCTTCTCTCTGTACTGATAAACAAGGCAGCACTAAGCCATAAAGAATATATTTAAAACGTGAAACAATCCTTAACTTCAAAGAGCTTACGTTCTCCTGGGTGACAAAACACATATACAGATAGGTCAACATGTTAATTTGAGGAGGGAGAGCCAACTAGAAGGATCAGGAAAGATTTCCCTAGTAGATAGTACTATGACCTGAGCCTTGAATGAAGCCCAGAGGTAGAGATGAGAAGGGAATGTATTTTAGGTATAGAGGATGACCTGTGGAAGGGTAGGGAAGGCAGGATATGGAAAAAATGATTTCAGGGAACAAGAAGTTGATAACTTTGACTGGCATGAAAGGAAATTTATGAAATAATATATAATGTAAGGCAGGAGCTAGGTTTTGAAAATGTTTCCATTTCAAGCTGAGGAGTTGGTGTTTTATAGTAACATTTTATAGTAATGTGTACTTTGGAAAGATTATTTTGGTGGCTTCATCAAGGATTAATTGCGGATGGCAGATATTGGAATCAGAAAGCAATTAGAAAGTTATGGAGGATCTGGGAGATGATATGGAAGTACAAAAGAATTGAGAAGACTTTGTGACTGATTAAATATGGGAGGTGAAGAAGGGAAAAAAAGTAAAAAATGATTCCAAGCCCTGGTTTCATACCTCAATGACAGGGAGGATAGTGGTATAGTCCCCAGAATGGTGTAGTTTGAGTAAGGATATATGGGGGGGTTGAAGAAGATAATGAGTTTTGAACTTGTTGAACTTGAGATGATTATCATTCTGTTGTAGCTGTCCTACTAGGATACCTGGTGAAATAGTGGTGAAAAATGGGATTACAATTAAATAGCTTGAGGAAGAGGAAGAAGAAAATTTTCTTTAAGTTGATTAGTCAGGTGAAGGTTTACTTTGGAACATCCTAAGATGGTTTTGGGGGGTGATGATCATGATAGGAAGTTGGATCAAAATTTCTAAGTCATAAAAATTTATAATTGTTTTTAGTTAGGTTATTCTTTGGATTTAAAATCAAAAGCTTTATAAATAGGTCAGTGAGAGAGGTTTCTATTAATACAAGATAAAAAGTTCCAACTTCTCTTCACCAAGATGATGCCAACATAGTACAAGATATGGAGGTGGGGTCAGGGATGGGTCAGAGAAATAAACTCAAAACAAAATAATTAAAATGATGAAAGAGACAGTAATTTTCTCAGGGGCATAAATGGATGGTATTTTTCTATATTTCTCTGACAAATCAGTATAAAGACCAAGGAAAGAAATAACTGTTTAAGGGAATCCAAAGAAATGTAGTAAAGACTAATCACATAAAATTAAATAAAAGAAAAAATGAACTAAATGCAGTATGAAGGAAAAACTTTCTAACAAGAGAAAAAAATTACTTAATTTGGAATGATTCGTAAGAGGAAACATGCCCAAGTCATTGTGAACCAAAATGTTTAAAAATTGGAAAAAGATGATGACACATAAGCTTCACTACCACTTGAACTAATTGAACTAATAGAATCTAGTTTGGACAACTGATTAATTTAGTTTTTTAGCTCTAATTTGTAATATATGTTAAAGTGAAAATGAATTAAAATGCTAAAATTTATTTTATGTTGTTTTTTCTTCATTCTTCTTGGTTCTCTTTCCTCCCTCTCTTCATCTCTCCCTTTTGCATTCTTTCTTCATTCCTTCATTTGTTCTCTAATTCGTTCCTTCGCTTTTTCATTTCTTCCTTCCTTCCTTCTCCTTTTCCTCCTCATCCTCTTCCATCTTCTAAACCTTGGCATGGGGTCAAGGGTCAGCAAACTATAGCTGAAGGGCCAAATTCTGTGTACCTGTTTTTGTACAACCTGTGAGCTAAGAATGGTTTTTGCATTTTAGAATACAGTTTTAATATATTTGAAAACATATAAATTATTCTTGGCTCTACAAAAACAAGTGACTTTGGCCCAAAGACTTTTATTTGTCATTCTTTGGTTAAATAATAGTTTTTTTTCAATGATTTAATTTAGCTCTTTCTGTAAAATGTATGCTTGAGCTTGAGAACAACTTGCCGATGGACATTCCTCTAATAAGTTTAATTTATAAAAAGAGTCTTTTAAATGCATGCCCTCTATTGAACTCCAAGGAAGACCAAATTAAAGAGACTCAGAGCAGTGGGAAGAGTGCTGAAACTGGAGAGCTGAGTTCATCATACCTGAATGTGTGACCTGGTGCCATCAATTATT
Organism: Bettongia penicillata ogilbyi; assembly: GCA_023548195.1. Taxonomy (NCBI): domain Eukaryota; kingdom Metazoa; phylum Chordata; class Mammalia; order Diprotodontia; family Potoroidae; genus Bettongia; species Bettongia penicillata. The sequence continues at coordinate 268,219 of JAJHZJ010000175.1, forward strand.
ACCTGTATGACCACAGGGAGGTCATTTTGTCTCTCTGGAACTTAGTTTCCTTATATGTAAAATGAAAATATTGGACTAGCTGACCTCTTAGGATCCTTCCAAACCCACATCTATGGTTCCTATGATCCTATGAACTATTTTTTCAAAAGAGTGAAAAATCTTCCTAAGGTAGAGAAATAGCTTGTAATGACAATACTATAGTTTAAGTATTCTTATTTAATTCAGAGAGAACTAGAATTCATTTGTCCTGAAAAGTCTGCATAGTTATCTCGATGACTTTACTTTCATATATGCATCTAGAACTGATGGTTAAAGAAAGAAAAATGTGAGTTTTTGTTTCTTAGGTGGAGGAAGAAGAAGGGTCCCTTGAAGTTGGAGGTATTGGCTTAAAATGGAACATCTGATCATTAACAATCCCTTTATATTATTTGTCAAACATCAGATGGCAAGCCAACTGGAAGGGCTGGCTTCCAAGTCAAATAATTACATTGTGGCCATCTAAGTGCCCCCAGCAATTTCAAATGCATTCTTCATTTCCTCCTGGAAAAATCTCTGAAAAAGATGCTGGGTTTAATTAAACGAGTATCAGATGCTATCTCACAGGCGTTGTCATTTCAGTGGTCAGGGAAGTAATTTCTCCACAGGCCCATGCTGGCCATATTGCCCAAGGATGTCAACACTGGAGAAAGTTCTCACCCACAAACACATGATAAAAGAAATGAACCCATGTTTCAAAAGAAGTGAGCTTATAATTAAGGAAAATGTGCTGTTTATTTTTAAAGGTAATTTTAAAGAGAGCAGCTATGTGTTTATTGAAGGCAACATATCAGTGAATATTGTCTTTTCCTACATTCTCTAACCCATTTCTTTTCATAGGTGCATTCACTATATTATCATTCAAAGTAATATCTATAAAACTTATTTTTCTTCTATCATTCTTAATGATAAACTTGGTCATGATTCCCTCAGTAACTAGTATTTTCTCCTTTGTATGTTATTTTGTATTTACTTCTTTGTTTATACATTATATCTCTCTAATAGGATGTCCTTTCCTCGAGGGAAGGAATTATTTATTTTATGAATTTGTATTCGTATTGCCCAGCACAGTATTTGGCACAGAGTGAGTGTTTAATAAATGTATGTTAAATTGAATTACTCCAGAAATAGCTTCTAGTTCTCCCTTTTGTAACTATCATAAGAATTTTCATAATGAAAATTAGATGATGGGATAAGGAGGTTCTAGAACACCACTCTCTGTACCCAGAACTGAACATTCTCCTAAGAGTAAAAAAGAGAACTGGACTGATTAAGTAGGCAGAAGTTCTTAAGCTTTTCTTTCCCTTATTATACATTTTGTTTCGCTGACTTTCCCCGTCTTACCTCAATAATTTATTTGGATGGGATGCGGTTCCGTTTCTATAATTAGATTAGTTAAGGAAAGCACTTGACCGAACATTTGAAGGCCTGAAAGAAAAATCCTACAAGTCTTATTATACATTTAAATACATTTCAGTTATAAGAATTATCTCATATTAGAAAACATGGGAACAGCTAGATGGCACAGTGGATAGAGTGCTGGTCTTGGAGTCAGGAAAACTCATCTTCCTGAATTCAAATCTAACCTCAAACATTTACTAGCTATGAGACCCTAGGCAAGTCACTTAGCCCTGTTTATCTCAGTTTTCTCATCTGTAAAATGAGTTACAGAAGGAAATGGTTTCCTCCGGTATCTTTGCCAAGAAAATCCCAAATGAGGTCATGAAGAGTCAGATGTGACTGACCAACAATGAACTAATTAGCTAAGAAGTAAAACAGACAGCTTAAAAATATATATTATATTAAAAACATATATTCTTAAAATATATAAATATATAATATATATTATAATAATAATGTTATTATAATATTATATATTATAATAATTACAATATTATATATTACTATATATTACATTGTATTATATATAATATTATATATTATAATAATATATACTATACAAAATATATTTTTATTTTTCTAATTTTCTAATTCTCATTTTCTTTGTCTGTAAAATGAGGGAAATGGATTAGATGATTTCCACAGTCCATTATGGCCCTTAAATTTGTGATGGAAGAAAGAAAGACATTGGTTGTTAAATGCCTACTATGCACTGTGCTAAGCACTTCATAACTGTTATCTCATTTGATCCCCTCAGCTCTGGGAAGTAGGTGCTATAAAATATCTCCATTTTTGCAGATGAGGAAACTTAGGCAGATAGAGGTTACATCATTTGGCCAAGGTTATAAAGCAAGTAAGTGTCTGAGTGGATTTGAACTCGGGTCTTTCTTACTTTAGACCTGGCACTCTATGCACTGTATTGCCTAGCTGGTTAGGGGAATTTTTGTGATTTCCTTAGCTTGATTTTGTACTAGTCCAAGTCAATCTGCCCTGATTTAGTTAAAACAATAGTTATAATATAATGTACTAAAATTTTAGAAGGCTTTTATGATTGATGATTTGCTTGCTTTGGTATCTTTTTATGTTATAATAAGAACATTGATAATTATAGTTGTTTCCAATAATTTCCCATTTTCAAAGCTTTCAGTATATCAGATGACAAGAATAATATTATGTGGTAAGTCAAAAAAAAAGGTTTGGGAAAAGATAAAACATCTATAGGATTTCACTCCTTTTAAACGTTGTTGTTTTTTTCTATAAAAAATCAAAAATAACATGCTATTTTAACAACTTGCTTTTAACTACCATCACTTTTCTTTTGTGTTTTCTAGAAAAAGTAAATGAAAAGTAAATGGAATTCTCAGCTTGTTGAAAAGTCCTTTTCTTCAGTGCTGATGAGTTCTAAATCTAAGTGAAACATCTCAGAGGCATCACCGGGCATTAATATCCTTAAACTCTTCTCAATGATTCACATTTTAGATAGCTGAACTTGACAACTTTTTATCCAAGTAGAATTTCACAGAATCGGCATTGAAAAGGACTTGGAATCCATATACAGGATGTCCCCCTATATATTAGTGCATTTTAAAACACATTTTTAAAATGGATTTCTTAGCCTATTAGGTTTAAAGCTGCATTAAGATTTTTGGGAAGTCATACAATTCATACAATGCCCTCTCTTCTATGCCCAAGTAGCCATACACCCTTTGCTTGAAGACTTCTCAGTGACAGGATCACTACTAATTTCAGAAACAGTCAATTACACTTCTGGACAGTTCTCATTGTCTTCCTTACATCAAGCCCAAATGTACAGTTTACACCCTTGCTTTTTTTGCCATTCTCTGATGCCAAGCTAAACAAATCTCACCTTTATTTCATAACAGTTCTTAAATACTTGAAGACAACTTTCTTCCCCCCACCTCCAGCTTTCCCTTCTTCTAGCTAAATATTCCCAGTTCCATGCAAGAATCCTTACATAGCATGAATTAGAGACCCATTGACCTAACTTTAAGTAAAATTTGTAGGTTGCTTCTTATTACCTGACGGAAAGCAAATTCATTTTTATGTTAGCCTAAGGGAAACCAAATTGCAAATGAAAGCCTGCTCCAAAAATAATGATTTAGTTCATTACAAGACAAAATCCAAAGTGTTTTTTTGCATTAAAATAGGCTATTATTTTTTATTTAACAAGTATTAAAAAATACTCCCTTTCTCCTATTTCTCCTTCTACTCCCCCGAAATTACCCATCCCCAAAGCCCTCAATACATAGCTTCATAATTCAACAAAATAAATTCCCATATTAGCCATGTCCAAAAATATATAAATGTTGAGGCGTTTGAAGTTTATTATATCTCTGGAAAAATCAAAATGTTTTAAATAAAATGACCTTATTTAGGAAGACCTGTTTCAAAGCTCCTCTGCAGAAATTGGCATGGGGACAGGGAGGGTAATAATTGGGAAACTTTTTAAGTTTATAAGCATTTAAGATTATAAGCATTTAGCATATATTCAATCTAGCTCATCAACAGCAGGTTATTGTTTGGTTTTCCAGCTTCCCCAGAATAAACCTTCCAATATAAATGATCTCTGATCTAGGATTGTGAGGAAACTCATGGAGTTTCCATTATAGACAAAGATTAGTAGTTTAGATCATTAGTTTAACCAGACTAGAGAAGGAGGTAATAAATTAACCTTTTTTTGACTGTTTATTCTTCTCTGATTCATTTCCTCATCTAAAGTAAAGAAGGAAATAGAAGGCTGAGAACTACTACTGGAAATTGCCTATTCAGAGAATTTCTCACAAGTGAGGAAGGGAAGGGTCCCAGCTTCCGTGGGAAGGACTCTAACCACCACCACACAAAGACCATCATTTCCTAAGCACTCTTTCTATCACTGAAGTTTCAAAAAGAGACAGATTTAAAAGGTCAGTAGTTAGAGTTTGTTTTTAGTGTAGTTCTGGATGGAAAATGCTCGGCAATGAGGAAATTGACAAGAAATTCTGATTTGGTCCGAATACACTCAATGAGCAGAACACACTCTTGGTCACAGACTTGAGTAGAGATGGTGGATATAGCAGAAGGGGTTCAACTTCATTTGTCCATCAATGTTTATCATTTAATTTATTTTAAATAAGAATTAATTTACTGTTAACTTAATTTTATTAAATTAGTGATGAGGTTAAGGTGATGCAGTGGAATGTCTCTAAGAATTTCAAAGACTCAGGCTAGTTAGAGACATTTATTGTGATTTTGAGGATTCACACTCTGGTGAGTGCTATGTTCCTTAGAGGAATTTGTAATTTCAGTAAGTTAAGACTCACAATCTTACAGAGTCTATGATGCTGACCCCACAATCAAAATTTAAATAGAATCTAGGAATATAATTGATTTAATTAATTGATTTAATTTAATTGATTTTAAAAGGCAGGATTGGTTTGTTAAGGGATTAAGTAATAGCAGAGTAGGGTCCCTTCTATGGTTCAGTGGTCAAACATCCTGACTTGCTTTTTGATTGGATAGTTACTGTGGTCCTGCCTGGTCAAGACAGATAGTTTGGTATTGTGGTCTTGTCTTGGGCTAAATGGATGATGTGATTGTGGTTGAGTACAAGGACATACCTGTTCAAATATGAGGATTGGATCTGGGGCTAGTGGGCACACTGTTTAGTGTAGCCCATAAGGAAGTTAGAAAATTGGTCCTGGATTAGGATTCTATCAGGAGTGTTAATTTAATTTAATGTTGGTTCACTAAACAATGCAATACAATTTTAAAAAAGCACAGATTTACGGTAATTGATTTTTAAAATTAATTAATTTTTGGTTTACAACATTCATTTCCATGAGCTTTTGAGTTTTACATTTTCTCCCTGTCCCTCCACTCTCCCCTCCCAGCATGCAATCTCATATAGGCTCTACAAAAACATTCTTATCAAATATATTTTCACCTTAGTTGTAAAAAATATCGTAAACAATATGTAAAAAATTTGTAAAAAAATATTATAACCAATGGAATGGAACATGAGAAAGAAGAAACAAAAGAAAGAAAAATAAAAACCAGAGAGAGCAAATAGTATACTTCAATCTGCATTCAGACTCTCTCTTTCAGATTTTCAGATTCCTTTTCAGATTTTGGATTCAGAAGGAATTCGGATTCTTTCCCTGAATGTGAATAGCATTTTCCATCATGAGTCTTTTGGAGTTGTCTTAGAACCTTGCATTGCTGAGAAGAGCTGAGTCTATCAAAGTTAGTCGTTGCACAATGTGGCTGTAATTGCGTACAGTGTTCTCTTGGTCCTGCTGTCTTAATCAGCATCAGTTCATATAAGTTTTGCAGGTTTTTTCTGAAGTCTACCTTCTCATCATTTCTTATAGCACAATAGTATTCCATTACATTTATACACCACAACTTGTTCAACCATTCCCCAGTTGATGGGTATCCCTTCAATTTCCAATTCTTTATGACCACAAGAAGATGTGCTATAAATATTTTTGTACATGTGGGTCCTTTTCCCATTTGCATCTTGTCTTTGAGATACAGCCCTAGAAGTGGCATGCAACAAAACTTTAAAGAAAGACTTAAATTTTTTTTGTTTTCTTTCTTGGATCTTGAGACAGAATTTAAAAAAAAAGTATTAAATATCTCTCTTCCTCTTCCACTTTCATTTCTTGGCTTCTTCCTGGATTTTCCACTAATAGTTAATAAATAGATTTGCTGATTTATCTACAACATGACATAAAGGTTGATGATGTTGGCCTGCAGGATCTTTATTTTAGGAATATGTCATTTAGGTGTCCCTCATCTAGTCCTGGCAGCTGCCTGCTCAACAAGAGGATTTTTTTTTTTTTAGTCCTTTATTTCACAAGGAGTCATTATGATGTAATAGGAAGAACTCTACTTTTAAGTAGTCTAAATACTTGGTTTTTTGTCCTAGTTTGACAACTAATTAGTTGTGTCGTTTGGGTTAAGTCATTTTACCTCTGGACTTTACTTTTCTCATCTGTAGGATCATCATTTGGAATATATACTTCCTAACTTTCATTTTATTTTCAAATAATGAATATTTTCTCTCCCAATATGATACCCTCCCTATCTCCCTGCACTACTGGATAATAAAAAAAGGAAACAAAAACCCTCATAACACATATGAATAATCAAAGAAAACAAAATTTCACATTGATTAGGTCCAAAAATATATCTCATTTGGCAACGTGAGTCCATACCTCTTCATAAGGAGTTTGGTAGCATGCTTCATCATCAGATCTCTGGAATTATTGTTATTCATTGTATTGACTAGAATTTTCGAGTCTTTTAAAGATGTTTGTATTTATTGTATAGCTCTTATTATATAACTTTCTTCTCCCTTCACCCTGCATTAGACAAGTGTCCTCAAGTTGCTCTGAAACTGTCCTCTTTGTTTCTTATAGCACAGTTTTATTAGACCTATATGCCACAATTTGTTCAGCCACTTCCCAATGATGGGCATCTCTCTTGCTGTTACAAAAGAAGTTCTATAGATATTTTTGAACATTTGAATCCCTTTCCTCTTTCTTTAATCTTTTCAGAGGTACAAGTTTAGTAGTGATATCATTGGGTCAAAAAAATTCACAAATTACTGATTTTTTTGGTCATAGTTCAAATTGCTTTCCAGAATGGCTGACCAAATTGTAATTCTTACTATATGTGACAGTAATTTAAACGGGACGATCTTTTTCATTTAGAGGCCCATGTGACCTGCTTAAATAACATGAAAACCCAAGTCACATGTTTTAGGAGGAGCTTGCTGAATGGGTGGAACAAGAAGCGTGGAACAGAACTGGGAGGAAGTTGGTGAGAGTGGTTAGGGCAGATGAGAGAGGACACAGGCAGACAGACACACGCACAGCTAGTCTTGTCTGTATTTGCTTATGGGAAGGTCCTGGCATGGGAGGAAGGTTTGGGAATGGTTTTGCCCCCTGCAGTGTTAATGTGTATTGACTTCTTGGATACTGCGATGGATTTGACTTTCTAGTGTTGGGATTTGGCTTTCTGGTGTCAAAATAAATGTTTTTTTCCTGCCTTCTGTATTGAGAATCTGTTATACTTTGTGATTCAGAACTGTGCTGGTACATTCATAGTCACTCTGGGTGCTGTGAATATGGCTTTGATGATACACTATAATAGCATATTACTTAGATTTTCTGATTTCTTTTAATTTCTTTTGAATTAATTTAATTTGAGAATGACCTCTCAGTTTATATCACTTTTCTTTCTTGAACCAATAAATACCATATTTCCTTTTCACAGCAGAAAAAAATTTGGTGAGTGAGAAGGATAATGGTTTCCCAATGTAGATAAAAAGTTTTCAACTTGGGGTCCACAGATAAGAGGTTTATGAACTTGGATGGGAAAAATACATCTTTATTTTATATCCAGTCAGTTTTCTTGGTAATCCTATGTATTTTATTCAATGTACTTCAAACCATTATTTTGAGAAGGATGCTACAGGCTTTGTCAATGTGTCAAAAGAATCTATATAATATACAGTTATTATTTAAAATTGCTGGTATAGATAGGAAAGAACCTTACAGGTCTTCTAGTCTGGCTCCACTTAGTTTAAAGATTAATAAAGATTAATTTAAAGATTAAGAAGCTGAAGTTCAGAGATTTAAAGTGTCCTTGCCCAAGGTCATGCAAGTATTAAGTAGCAGAGCCAAGATGCATATGCAATCCCTTTGGTTCCAGACCAAGCATTCTTTCTACCTTATTTTTTCCAGCCTCGAAATTTATGATAATACCCTGAAGAGAACTGATTTGCTTACAGTCACACAGATCCTAAATATAAAAGTCAGGATTCAAGAGTAGGTCTTCTAATTATAAATTCGGCACTTTCTCCAATGCACCATTCTATCTCTGAATGAGGAATAAAATAAGAAACCTATAGGAAACATTTGAAGATACTCAGGAAACTTATAAGATCAGGTTTAGGCAGAAGTCTTTCTGAGAGTCTGTGAGGAGATGTTTGTAAGTAATAAAACTCTATGTCTCATAAGGTGAGTATTTGTCATTCCAAATATTTGTTTAGGGCTTTTTTATTGAGGCTTTTAAGACAAATGTGTTTTAAGTAGAAGATTTTATCCTCAAGGTTAATGTCACTTTTGTCTGGTGGGGTCAGCCACTTTAATCATATGGTTATGTGGGCTCATTTAGATATTCTAATATTGCATGCTAATGTACCTTAGAGCAGCACTTCTTAAACTGTGGGTTGAGACCATTGAATGTGAAAATTGTGAAAAATTTGACAACATTAAAAGATTTCTGAATGTACAATAACAAAAAATTAATTCAAAATCAAATGTGTAATGAATATGAGGTGTTTCTGGCAGTGCTTGCCCACATTGTATCATGCTACTTCATGGCAATCTTGGTTCTGAACATACAACATGCACACTTTGCACTGTGTTTGCTTTCATACCATGCAATGCCAACAAATGCTGCCAGAAGCACCTTGGATCAGATTTGAGACTATTGTATTTTATGAATTGCAGTGTTTTTGCTGTACATACAAAGTGTTTTGCTCTTACAGAAACATAGTAGTTTAATTATAGAAAATAAAGACTTTTAATATTTTCCTACCATCATTCCTCAATATGTCAGTATCAAATCAGTATATTTTTGGACTGTATTGTGTTAGAATGTTTGATTTTTAAAATTATTATCATCTTTTATAGAAGCATAAGTGTTTAATTGCAGCAAATAAAGATTAAAGTCCTTTAATAATATTTCTTCACTATCACTGCTGTGTGTATGTAAAAGTGAACACCAGTTTTTTAAATTAAGTGTAAAAATGTAATTTCATACACTAAAACTAGTATTTATTTGAGAAATTATTAGCAATATTTATTTATGTTTTAGGACAAAACATTTTTTGGTTATGGATTAGTGGCTAAATTTAGACAGAAGAGGTAAAAATACTGATGACAATGCAGCAGCAGTCTTTACTACCAGGTTGCAGTACACCTAAATTGACAAGAGAAAGAAAATATGCTGAATCCTTTTTCAAATATAGATTTACTTCTAATAATGATGATGGTGTGGAAAAAATGTCTTTGTTTAATTTGTAATGAAATTTTGGCTGTGGAGAGCATGAAACCAGTCAAAGTAAAACACCACTTAATACCAAGCATGCAAGTATACCATAATAAACCAAAGGAGTATTTTGAATGACTTCTAAAATCTTCAAATAATGAAAAATGATGTTTTGAAAAGTTTGTTATTGTCAACAAAAAGTATTTTACTTGCATCTTATGAAACTTTTTATTTCATTACAAAAACTAAAAAGCCCTGTGAAATAGGAGAAGATCTTGTGTTAACTTACTGCTAATAAAATGTCAGAAATAGTTCATGGGAAAAAGTATGGGAATAAAATTCATAAAATTCCTTCATTGAATAATACTGTTTCCAAAAGAATTTTTAATCAGCAATGACCAGTAATAGCAGCTTAAGGGCAGCTCAAAGTTTGCAATTCAGTTAGATTAAATCTCCCACATTTCTAACATGACCCAGTTGTTTCTTTATGTGAGATATATTTATGAAGGCATCATAAATGAGGAATGATTGTTTTGTCACCTTTCGGAAGGGCACACCAGATGGGATGATAAATACTTCTTAAAGTCAATGAATTTTTTCACAAATAAAGATTTACAGTGAAAAAATTGTATTGGAGTCTGTACAAGTGGTGCTGGAGCAATGATGGCCAGGAATATTGGATTTGTAGCAAAAGTTAGAGTTGGTAGCAATGAACGTATCGCTTTTACTCACTGCATGATCCATTGGGAGGCACTTGTAGCCAAAAAAACTCACCAGTTAGATGGTGTGCTTTGAGTTACTATAAAAATAATTGCTTTCATTAAAAGCTGTGCCCTTAACAGTCATTTGCTTTCAAACCTTTGGAAAAACATGGACTCTGATGACAAAAGTTTATTACTATATGAAAGGTGGCTTTTGAGGGCAAAGTTTAAATATATTATTGAAATTGAAAGATGAAGTTATATTTTTGATTGAGATAACTCTGATATTGTTAATTTTTTGCATAATGATTTATGGTTTTCAGAACTGTGTTATTTATCAGATTTTTTTAAAAAAAACTCAATGATTTGAACATGTCACATCAAAGAAAAAATTATAACATTTATGTGAAAAGATAAAATTGAAAAGTTTTTAAAAAGTTAATATGTAGAAGAATAGGGTGGAAAATGGTTCTTTAGAAACATTTGTTACAGATGATTTTATAACTGAAAATAATTTCCCCAAATATTTAATTAATTAATAAATATAATATAAAATAATAAAATAATAAATTATAATTGACCATCTGAAATTCCTTGAGACAGTTTCAGAAATGCTTCCTTTCAAATCTTGGTTCTAAAAAACTAAGTTGGGTTCATAAACCATACTCAACTGAAGTAAAAAAAAATCAGTCATCTGCCATTCAAAGTTCAAGAAGAATTTTCCAAGATATCAAGCAATGGAGGTGTAAAACTTGAGTTTCCTAAAAAATCATTACGTAAATTTTGGCTTGGGATTAGGAAAGAATTTCCAACAATTTCTGAAATGGCCCTAAACATACTTCTACCATTTTGTACTATCTATTTATATGAAACAGTATTCTTATCATTAAATAAAATAAAAATTTTATTTAATTAAAGTTAAATATTAAAATAAAAATATTCATCAACTCTGTAAAACATTGAAGATACTCTGTGTCCTACAGTATCAAACATTATGCCAAGATTTAATTCTTTATGTAAAAATGAACAATCCATCTCATTAGTATGCAAATTTGCTTTCATCTGTAATAAATGGTAAAATTATGTGTATACCAAAGAATAGTTTTAAAATAAATTTCTTTATGATTTATTATCAGTAAATGTTTGATTTGTATACCTGTTTTATATACCTATATGCCCAAGATTGCATAAAAGTTTGGGTAAAACGGGGTTGTGAGTGGAAAAAGTTTAAGAAGTCTTGCCTTAGAACTTTCACTCTAACTTGAAGGCAGGCCAACTCTCACTTTGTCAGTCCTCTGAGAGGAGGGCATTCCTCAGCAAAGACTCACTCCACACCCCTCCTTCTGCATTCAGAGATGAATTATCAGCTACACCCTAAACGTTCTAAAAATGAAGGATAATTTGGAGCACATTTTAGTCTGCTATTTGAACTCCTTTAAACTTAGTCATGCAAGTGGTGAAATAATGTTAAATTACACGAAAAGGAGGCAAAATGATGTAATTTTGCTTATCTCATAGTATTTTCCTAGGGACAGCTAAGTAGTGCAGTGGAGTGCCAGACAAGAAGACTCCACTTCCTGAGTTCAAATCCGGCCTCAGGGCTGGGCCTTTTGGCTGACCAGCATACTGAAGAGCGCACTCCCAGACTGGGCTCGGCAGGGATCCTGCTTGCTTTCTGGCCTTACAGGCGGCAGAGAGGGAGAGGCCACAGGTGAGCGGAGCAGGTTAGGAGGGCCCCAGGCAGGCCCGCAGGCAACGGAGCTGTCGGGTGCAGAGGAGGCCACATGTGGGCAGCCCTCACCTCCTCCCCACCCTCCAGCAGGCATCCCACAGGCAAAGCTGATGATGGATCTCAAACATCTCCTTTCCATCTTGACCTATGGTTCTACTTGACTTTGCAGAACTGGATTCTGGATTTTGGCCTCCCCATTGCCACGATAATTTTCCCCCTTGAGTGGTTTCCACTGAGCAAGCCCAGCTTGGGAGATTACTTTCATATGGCTTACAACGTCATCACACCATTTCTCTTACTCAAACTCATTGAAAGTTCCCCCAAGACCTTGTCTCAATCCATTGTGTAAGTCAGCTTCATCACCTTCATCATGGGTTCGAGCATTCACCTGTTGGGAGTCTCTTAACCACCGCCTGATCTTCAGTGGCTATCAGCACCACCTGTCTGTTCCAGAGAACCCTATCATCAAGAGCCTGAAGCCAAAGACCCTGACTGACACCTCTCAGCTGCTCTACTACTGTGATGAATATCTAGGGCACTGTTTGTAGTACATCCCCTTCTTCCTCATCCTCTTCATGTACTTCAGAGGCTGGTTCACCACCACAAGCAAGAAGAGCTGGATGCTCCGCTCAGCTCTCCTCTTGGTGGGACCCAGCAACCTGTGCTGTTGGTACCTGGTCACAGAAGGGCAGATCTTCATCTTCTTCATCTTCAACTACTTTGCCATGATGGCGTTTGTGATGCACCAGAAATGGAAGTGCCTGTACCTGGACAGCAATGAACTCTTCCTCTTCTACACCTTCTTCTTCATGCTCCTGTTTGTGGCCCTGTGGGTGCTGTGGCTGTGGAATGACCACACCCTCAGGAGGAAATACCCGGAGGTCATCTACATTCCAGAACCAAGGGCCTTCTATAACCTCCATGTCAGTGGGTGCCCCTGAGTTCCTCCAGGCCACAGCTAAGAGGGTTTTTTTGGGGGGGATTTTGTGTGAGTAGGCTGTGGAGAAGCCACCCCCCTCCAGAGCTCCCCTCAACAAAGCAAAATATGCTTCCCTCTGCCCTTCCTCCCCCCACATCCCCTTCCCCCATTCTCCAACTAAGTGGGCATGTGGTGTATGTGTATATTGTTAGGTATCTACATTTTGTTTCGGTCTTTTCAGGATTGGGTTTAGTTTTAGGACGCATAACATCACAGGGCTGAGCATAGACATTGTGCAACAATCTGCCTTGTACAAAAAGCCTTTCCAGATCCAGTAGGTTTGCTGTGTTTGTGTTATATGTTGTGATTGTAAAAATCAGCCAGCAAGAGGCTCCTGGGTAGGGACCTGTAGCCAGTGGCATCTCATGTGGCCTGACCTAGAAGGGTTGGAGGAACCTTGGCTCCAGAGCCATTATCCTTTTGCCAGGTCCCATCATCCCTGTACCTGCAGAGGTCAAGTGCATCTTCTCCATAGGCTCTTGTTTCCCTGTAGTCATAGAATAGGAGAGAAGGACCAGCTAAAGCTGAGGTGGCACCTTGGATCAGCTCAGCCCTGGGTCCTGAGGGAGCTGGAGATGCAGAGAGAGGCATACACAAGTAAAGAGGAATGAGGTCCCATCAGATCAAAGATTAGGTTTTGTCTGAACTTCTGGCTCATTTCCAGGACTCTTGTCCTCTGTTCTTATGACAGGAACTGGGCAGTCTGCCAGCTCCAAATGACCCATGAGTCAGTTCCCTTCAAGGGTCCTGCTCTTCTCCTTGGTGGGTGGTAGGGGGAGTGGGGAGTAGGGGTGAAGAGGGCTCTGTAGAGTTGTTCCCCAACTCCGTGGACATCTTGGTCCTGTAATAGATTTCTTTTTAACCTTTGCGGTTGGCAGAAGAGACTTCCAGTATCTCATTGCTGGTATGGAGGTGATTGTGGATTCTTCAAGGCTCTGTCAGGCCCTGCCACACCAGAAAGGTCATGAGCTGTGCCACCAAATCTGAGGATCAGGCAGTGTAAGCATAGAGAGGGGCTCATGACCAAAAGGCCACTCACTAGGCAGTTAGTCAGTTTGGGCCACTAGTAAATGCACTCTACTAAGGTGTGGAGGGAGTAGAGCATGGTAATGCTGATGACATCTCACATCTTTTGAAATAAATCATCTCGAGTTCTAGTAAAACAAGTGAGCCTTGCCTCTGGTCCTCCTGCCTGAGGAAACTTGGGAAGCTCTGGGGGCTATCCCAGAAGCTTAGGGACTGCTGTCCAGCCCAGGGACACCTGAGGCTTCTAGGCCACCCTCAGCCAGGGCAGGCAGAGGAACTAACCCTTCATTCCCCCTCCCTTCTATGGAAACCATTCTTGATTCTTTTACTTGAGAAAAGTGGGGCAAACCCTCTTTTCAGCCTAAACCAAACTTGAAGAAATGAAATATCTAGTCTAAAGATTCAGTACTCACTCTTATTCCATGGGAAAGTTGGAGTAGAGGTTGGGTAGGTAGAAATCTTCACTGTTCATCCTGACTCTTCCAGGAGGCATTTAGGCAGCTACACATCATCCTGAGAAATAGTAGAGAAGAAATGGGGGAGATTCTCAGAAAGGGTGGGTTTTCAGCTAAGATGGGGACTCACCTCCCCCCCATTTGTAGTCTTGGCCCATCCTGTGCTATGTACCCCAGGATCACCTCAGTGGCCTCAGGCTTCCTCCCTGGAATCATGTCACATTCTGAAGGCAGGGTCTCTCCTTGTGCTGTGGGTCAGGCAGTCTCTGCCTTGCCTTGTTCTTCCCGCTCAAAGCAAGGGCCTGTCCCAGGTGCTGCAAGGGCTCCCCCTCCTCCTCCTGTTCTACTCAGGTGATCCATACCCTGTCAGGGTTCCCCTTATCTAATGGCACATCTGGGTCCCACCACTGGATGATTCCTCCCCTAGATGTAGACTCACTGCCCTTTCCCTAACTGTAAATATCTTGACAGCCATGCATGGCTGTAGTTAATGGGAGTCTAAATAAATGTGTGTACTTGAAAAAAAAATCTGGCCTCAGATATTTACTAACTGTGTGACCCTGGGCAAGTCACTTAACCCTGTTTGCCTCATTTTCCTCATCTGTAAAATGAGCTGAAGAAGAAAAAGGTAAACCAAAGCAGTATTTTACCAAGAAAAACCCAAATGGGGTCATGAAGAGTGGAATCTCTGACTGAACAACAAAAATTTTCTCTTATGAACAGCGGCAGAAAGGTTAAATCCAGTTACTAAGCTAGATAGAACGGAGCAGCAATTTAGAGGAACTTTTAAATTTCCATTTATCATTAATATATTCCTATTTATGAGTCAATAAACATTTATTAAGTACCTACTATGTGCCAGGCACCATGCTAAGTCTGATATGTATCATTACCCATTTCCACACCAGGTTAAACAAAAAATAATATTATTTCCAGATAAAATCATCTGTACATGAGTAGTAGTAGAAAAATACTGTGAAGATGCCTCCAAAATCTTTTTTTTAGCATTGTACTCACTAACTTAACACAGTACTATTAAATGACTCTTGATCATATTTTATAACTGTGGCTTATGAAGACAGCATGCTAGTTTTCACAGTAGAATGAAGAGGAAAATGATGATCTCAAAGCCACAGGCTTATTTGTGGTTTTATAAGTGACTCACAGTTTAAATCCACAACACTCTAATAAGTCCTTCATGGAGATAACTTTGCCAATTCAGGAAGGCCAATGGTTTCTTTATAACAAACCATTTAAAAATTATAACAGACTAGTGGTATGAAACTAAATCTAATTGTATTTTTAGTAATATTTTATTTTTCCCCAATTACATGTAAAAGCAATTTTTAACATTCTTTTAAAAAAAAATTTTGAGCTCCAAATTCTACCACTTCCTCCCTCTCATGTCCCCTCCCTGAGATGGTAGGCAACCTGATATAGGTTACACATATGTAATCATGTAAGACTTATTTCCATATTAGTCATTTTGTGGAATAAAACTCTGACCAAAAAGAAAAAAAGAAAGTGAAAAATAGTATGTTTTGTTCTGCATTCAGACACCATCTTTCTCTGGAGGTGGATAGCATTTTTCATTAGGAGTACTTTAGGATTGTCTTTGAACTTTATATTGCTTAGAATAGCTAAGTCATTTACAGTTGTATATCTTACAATATTGCTATTACTGTGTACATTGAATCAGTTCATTGAAGTCTTTCCAGACTTTACCTTGAATCTGAAATCTTTCCAGATTTTTCTGACATCATCTATCTTAACATCTTAACATTTCTTATAACATCATAATATTCCATAACAAGCACATAAAATAACTTGTTCAACTACTCCCCAGTCGATGGGCATCCCCTTAATTTCTAATTCTTTGCCATTGTGGTGATTTTTATGGTGGAAGTTTTTGGTCTATACTTGGTTTCTGTTATATTGTTTTCCAGTTTTCCCAGCAGTTTTTGCCAGATGGGAAGATTTTGTCCTGAAAGTTGGGATCTTAGGTTTATCAAATACTAAGTTACTGTGGTCATTTACTATAATGAATTATGTATCTACTCTGGTAACTGATTCATCACTCTATTTCTTAGCCAATAGTAGATTGTTTTGATGATTACTGTTTTTTTTTTTTTAACGTGGTTTGAGATTTGATATGGCTAGGCTACTTTTTTTTCATTAATTCCCTTGATGTTTTTGACCTTTTGCTGTTCCAGATGAATTTGATGGTTATTTTTCCTGGCTGTATAAAATAACTTTCTTTTGTAGTTTGATTGGTATGGCACCGAATAAAGAGATTAGTTAAGGTAGAATTGTAATTTTTATTATATTTTATTATGTTGACCTACCCATGAGCAATTAATGTTTTTCTAATTGTTCGGAGCTGCCTTCATTTGCGTGAGGAGTATTTTGTAATTGTGTTCATATAGTTCTCGGGCTTGTCTTGGCAGGTAGAATCCCAAGTATTTTATATTGTCTATAATTATTTTAAATAGAATTTCTCTTTCTACCTCTTTCTGTTGGACTTTGTTGGTAATATATGGAAATGCTGATGATTTACATGGGTTAATTGCATTATTTTTTTTTTAATTTCTTTGTTGCAAGTCTATTTGGTAGCACTTTGAAAGTTTTCGTAGTCAAGCAGTATATATAACCTGTTTACTATGTACAGTTTTAAGAAAGTATATTAGAAAGTGTAAAAAAAAAAGCTAAGATTTCTCACACTTCTTAACTCAGTGTTAAATCTTTTAAACATTCTGTTTCCAACACTTGATCACACACTATGTAGGTTAATTTCCAAAGCCTTTGGAAGTTTTCTTCTTATGGAACTGCGCATGAACTTGTCAACCTCAAAGCTGTTTGTTTTAGAGGGCGAATAGTGGACTGGATTTATGATTTCATTGGCTGCATTTGAACTCAGTTGTTTCTGACTCTGGATAAAGCACTCTTATCTACCTATAAAATATAAATGGTACTTCATCTACCCCTACAGATTACTTAATTACATCTCACTCTTGAAGGGTGTAGAAACTCCCTTCAGTGTATGGAGTGAAGAGGCTTCACTGGTTCCCTCCCAGATTTTCTAGACAGGACATTTGGGCTTACTCTCCACTGGGGATAACAGGGGTTCTTAACCTTTTTTTTTTTTTTTTGCTTCATGGACCCCTATACAGTCTTGTGAAATCTATGGACTTCTCAGAAAGATAAGAATAAATAAATTCATAAAATGAAATACATAGGTTTACAAGGAAGCTATTAAAAATTTATTTCTCTTTCTTTGTATTGTTCTATTATCTCTTTCCAGGTAACCATCTGTTTTTTGATCTATCAATCTATTAATCCCCCTCTTCCTTTCATCCACCTATCATCTATATATCTATTGATCTATCTCTCATCTATTTATCTACTAATCTATTATTTCTCTACCCATCATTCTATTTATCATCTATTTATCTGTCATCTATCTATCTATCTATCTATCTATCTATCTATCTATCTATCTATCTATTAATCTGTCTATCTATCTCTTTATCTCTCTATGATCTATGATCTATTTCTTTATTTATGAACCCCAGGTTAAGAGTCCTTAGTTCTTAAGTGTAGAAGACCTTGGTTACTTTCCACAACTGTAGTTGAGTCTGCAAGAAGAAACAGCTGTGCACATGTACAATAAACAAATCAGAGAGCAGGAGTTGGAAAAAGACCAGTATTGACTTAATGTGTGGCTCAGTTCTGATTTCTAGCTGGCATGTCCCCCATGTGTCTGGGTGTGACCAGTGTTATACCAACAAAATTTCCTCAGTCTTTTGCATCATCATGTGCTAGGGACATCATAATTTTCATTATTGTTATATTATTTGTTTTCAGTGTTCTACAATCACTTCCATATAACTTAGATTTTTTCCCCTGCCTCCCTCTCCTCTCCCTCCCTGAGATGACATACAATTTTATATAGGTTCTACACATACATTCCTATTAAATACATTTTCACCTTAGTCATGTTGCATAGAAGAATTAAAATGAATGGGAGAAATCATAAAACAAAGCAAAACATAATACAAAAGAAAAGGATCTGCTACATTCTGCTATCGAATTCCATAGTTCTTTCTCTGGAAGTGGAAGGCATTTTGCCTTAAGTGACCACTGGGAATTTTTTAAGTCCTTGTATTGCAATGAAGTACTGAGTCTACCAGAAAAATTGCTCGCACACTGCGGTTGATGCTGTGTAGAAAGTTCCCCTGGTTCTGCTCCTTTCACTCAGCGTCAGTTCATGTAAGACTTTCCAGGCCTCCCTGAAGTCTTCTTGTTCATCATTTCTTATAGCACAATAGTATTCCACTACATTCATGTACCACAATTTATTCAGCCATTCCCCAATTGATGGATATCTCCTCTATTTCCAGTTTTTGGCCAACATAAAAAGTGCTGCTATAAATATTTTGTACACATGGGACCTTTTCTCATTTTTATGATCTCTTTGGGATACAGTCCTAGTAGCGATATTGCTGGGTCAAGGGATTTGCACATTTTTGTAGCCCTTTGGGCATAGTTCCAAATTGCTCTCCATCAACAATGAATTAGTGTTCCAGCTCTCCTACATCTTCTCCAACATTTATCATCATCCTGTTTTGTCATGTTAGCCAGTCTGATAGGTGTGATGTGGTATCTCCGAGTTGTTTTGATTTGCATCTCTCTAATCAGTAGTGATTTAGAGCTTTTTCATATATATTTTCACAGGTAGCTTTGATTTATTCCTCTGAAAACTGCCTGTTCATATCCTTTGGGCATTTATCAACTTGGGAATGATTTGTATTCTTGTACATTTGACTCAGTTCTCTGCATATATTTTAGAAGGACATCATAGTTTTTAAATATATATACTTCTTCCATCAACTGCCACCCACAGCTAAACCAATCTAGCTGAAGCAGCTGGTCATGCTGAGGAAGTGACAGAAGGTGGCATGTGATAGGCAAGTCAGACCACAGTCATCATCATCTTCAACACCTTTCCCCCTCAGACCTTTGTTAAAGACAGCTCAGGCTCTGGGTCCAAGAGTCCTTAGTGACCCCAGTCATTATCTCAGGAAGCAAACTCTGTGGAGATCTAGCCCGGCCACTGCTCCTGCAGATGCTGCAACAACAGCTATTTATAAATACAGGAAAGAAAGTCATTGTGTCCAAAGTTCTTGGTACTGATAAATGGTTTTATATCAGAAATGGATATCTATTTATCAGTGGAATTAATATTAAAGAAGAAACATCAACATCTGATTTGTCCCTCAAGGGTCATGAAACTTCTTCATCCGACTTTTTAATAGCTAGCATTTATGTGAGATCTATTTTGTGCCAGGCTCTGTACCAAATCCTTTACAACTGTTACTCATTTGATCCCAACTGCATCCCTTTGAGGTAAGTGCTATTATTATCCTCATCATACAGATGAGGAAACTGAGGCAGATAGAGGTCAAATGACTTGCCTAGGGTCACCAGACAACTGGTAAGTGTCTGAGATATCTTTCAAAGTCTCAAGTCTTACAGATTCCAGGTCTGAAACTAACCACTGCTGCTTTGTTGCTAAAACCTTCTATCGGTATTGTCTCGCCTGTTAAAATGTGAGCTCCTAGTTTTATTTTTCTATATGTATTTTTGGTACTTAGCGTTGTCCTTTGCTTATAGTAAGCACTTAACAAACACTATTTTCTTCCTTCCTTCCTTCCTTCCTTTCTTCCTTCCTTCCTTCCTTCCTTCCTTCCTTCCTTCCTTCCTTCCTTCCTTCCTTCCTTCCTTCCTTCCTTCCTTCCTTCCTTCCTTCCTTCCTTCCTCTTCCTCTGTTACTCCTCCTTTCTCTCTTAACCTAAAGCATATGAACTTAAAAAAAACAATTTATGATAATTATATTTAAATGTAGAATTTCCTTTAAATTCAATGTATTTTATTTTTATGAATTTGGAAGCACAATTTAAAAAAGAGGTCCATAGACTTCATCAGACTGGGTGGGAACCAGCAACAATTACTATTGAGAATCACTCTAAAGCTAGGATCCCTCAGGTAGGGGCCCATTGGAGTCCCAGTTTCAGAATGTAGTAGGTTTAAGGTTTTAGGAAAGGGAAGGGAAGGGAAGGGAAGGAGGCAGTGAAACCCCAAGTCAATTTGGCATCTTCTGACTATCCAAAATTGACCCAGAATGTGTGTTGTTGGGCCTAAAGGGCCCAAGGTCTTCCAGTGCATCCTGGGTCATCTCTAATCATCCTGAAGAATATCAGGTCACTGGATTCAGATACCTCTGGAGGAGAAGTGAGACTGGTGACCTACACAGCCCTCCCTCACTCAAAACAAAGTCAAGTGCAAGTAATGTCATCATTTCTCTGATGGCATGGTCTTCTTCATCAGTAGACGAACACAAATTCATATGCCTTATGAAATTGTTAATGAGAGCCATGATACACACATGGCAGGGCTGAAAACAATTGATAAAGAAGGAGGGAGTCAATCTAATTATTTGTAACCTGCTTTTGAGATTATCAGGGGGAGAGGGACATAAAATATAGATTTTATGATGTGGAATCTATGAATATTTTTCTCTAATTATTACCAATGTAATACAGAAAAAAGAACCCAAATGTAATGATCTGATCCCCTGGTGATTTTTTTTAGTTCCTCTCTTGGGCCAAAATATAAATTTTTTTGAGCAGCAAAAAGCTACTTGAATCCCTGACAGCAACCACCACATCCTATAATGGTTCCTTTCCTCTCCTTCCCATTAAGGTGTGTTAGCAACTATCCCAGAAATTAGGCAGCCAACTCCCCTTTGTTCTTATTCTCCTTCCAGGGTATTAAGCTAGCTACGTTGTAGAAAATTCCAGCTGCTATCAGAAGCTATGTCTTTTGGTATACAGTCTCTACCAGCGGAATTGTTAGATAGTTAGACATGAAGAGAATATAGCAAATTAACTCTTCAAAGGTTTGGAGGAGACCAGGGTGTTTCATCTTATCCAGAGAAGTGGAGCTGCTTTCAAATCGCTGCTAAGACATCCTGATAGAATTTGCAGACAGGGATAACCAACCACTGTAGTACGCATGCTGGACACAGGTGCTGTAGTCCTAGTGTAATTAAGAAGGAAAATTAAATTCCTAAGGAAAGAACCAAGGAGGATGGAGAGTTTATTTTAGTAGAAGTACACATAGAGCAAAAGAAAACAAAGCAAAAATGCTTTCATCTAAGAAGTCTCCTGTTGCTAGCTCAGATGTTTGCCTCAGGATATCACTTTGATGGAGCAGGTTGGTTGAAATAAGGAAAAGTCATTTTAGCCATGGCAATATACAAATGTATAATTTTTTTATTTGCTAACATTCTTGGTGGCTTCAGGGCTTTCATAATGAATTATCAAGTTACAACACTTTAACAGAATTGTTTGCAGAATTCATTTTGGGAAACCAGAAATGATGCCTTCCAAGAGGCTCATTTCCCTTGAGTTTCCACAATGTGCATTCCATTTATTGGCATTTCTTATGCTGTGCTATGACTAATTTATATTAAAACTATTCTTCCAAACTTTTGTCAACTTGCCATCTGGAATATGGTACACTTGAACTTGAAACTTTCTGTAGGTAGATAATTTAATTATAGTAGTTATGTCAGAGACTCTCGCGTGACATGAAAGGTCAAGGAATTACTTTAGGGCAATTTTCTCATTTTATTGGGTTATTCTCTCCCCCCACCCCCATTCAGGAAATCCGAGAACATCATGTGCATGGTAATCTCTACTATAAATATCAGTTCCTCATTTGTAAGTATCTAGTTTATAGCATCTCAGAATACAGTTCTATTTAAAGGACCCCAAATGAGGAGCTGTTAGTCCTAAATGCCATTACCACCAAATACCCAGCACACAGTTGTAGTGCACATACTATATTTTCCCAGTAATTCAAATAAGAATAGAGGAGAACGAATGAGAAAATACCCTAGCACTCACCACCATTCCATTAGGCAAAATCATTTCAACTCTGGTCCTCAGATCTTACTTTTCTTTGTTGTATATAAATTATGATGAACTCTTGAATGTCATCATGTAACTAGTTAATATTTTCCTGGGTCATCAAACATATCTACATATTTTTAAAGGATAGTTTTATATACATACACACATATACATACAAACATATATTATATAGACACATATATATGTATACACACATATATAATACATACACATACATACATACATACATACATATATATATATATATATATATATATATATATATATATATATTTCTGGCTCTGACAGATAGCAGGCAGGAACAGAAAGCCTGCAAATACATAATCAGAGTAAAATTTCTGATCAGAATTAATATTTTTGTGTCTGTATCCTTTGTTTCTTGCATGTAGAAGGTGCTTAATCAATTCTTGAAGAATAAACACATCATAGATACTTAACTATGCATAGCACTGATATGTTTCATATTTTCTTCATATCTTCCTGTATATCTCTCTAATTTCTGTCTACTTATGTATTTATTTGTGTGTCTATCTACATATTCATCTATGAATGTATGTGTTAATGTATGTATCTATCTCTCTTTTGTCTATTATTTATCTCACAGTAATCTCACTAACATCTATTGCCCTGTCATCTTCCATCCACCCATCCCATCTGTTATCATCCATCATCCCTATTATCTATCATCTCCCTATCTCTCTGTTACCTATCATTATTACCTATCTTTTTATCATATTCCTGTATCATTGCTCTTTTTCCTGTCTGTTCATTTTCTGTAAGTTCTTTACTATTAATCTTTTCATACACATTCCGATGCCTTTTAAAGGAAGAGTATACAAAGTGAGAGGGAGGAATAAGGCAGAATAACATACAAATTGCATTGAGATGTAAAAAAGTTAAGAAGGAAACAAAGTTTATTACTCCCTAGAAACTGCTTTTTAAGGGCTGCTGAACTATGGAATTTTAAATGGTCCTATAAGAATTCACAACATTAAGGAACAGGACACATGTTCCAAACAGAATCAAGAGAAGATTCCTTTTTAAAAATCAAGATTTTTCACTTTAACATTTTAAATTAAATTTGGGGTATTAGTCATAGTAATTAAATACTTCAAAGGAAAATCAAACATGTACAATGCCCTCAGATAACCTTTATTTAAACAATTTTATGTGCAAAAGTGCTCAGGCTACAAATAGAACAATCTTCTTCCAGAACAACTTTTGATAATAAAGTGACTTTAGAACGCTGCACTTTGTACTTTCATATTCTATCTCCCACCTCTTAATCTTTGTCCTGATGGTCCCTCATGATTGGAAATTACTTTCTTTCCTTTTTTGTTTTTCTTTTATTTTTAATTTATGGAGAAAATCTTTTCATGACATAGTATAATACAAAAGATAATTACACATGGAAGTGCAAATCCGTTAAGTACAACTTGCTAGTCCTTTTAGATACATAATAAAGTTTTCATGTAAATTTCTTTTATCCCTTATTTTCTCCCACCTAAGATAGTTACCATTTTATACACACACACACACACACACACACACACACACACACACAAAATCATTCCATACATACTTCTATTTATCAGTTCTTCTTCTTTTGAGTGCCAATAGCATCTTCCTTCATATATCTTTTGTAATTAATTTGGATATTTGTAATAGTCAAAATGACTTATTCACTCACAGTTGTTTTTAAATAAGATTTCTCTTACTGTATACAATGTTCTCCTGGTTCTGCTCATTTCACTCTTTATTATTTCATCCAAGTTTTTCCATGTTTTTCTAAGATCATTCAACTCATCATTTCTCCTAGCACAGTAGTATTCTGTCAAAATCATATGCCAAAACTTGTTCAACTATTTCCCAATCGATGGGCATCCCTACAATTTATAGTTCTTTATATAAATATTTTAGAATCTATAAGTTCTTTTCCTTTTTTCCTAATCATTTTTGGAAATAGACCTAGTTAGTGATATTGCCAGGTCAAAGGAAATTGACAGTTTAATAACTCTTTGAGCATAATTCCAGATTGCTCTCTATAATAGTTGGATCATTTTACAATTCCACCATGAATCAGGGTCCCAGTTTTTCCAATGTTTTCTTCCAACGTTTGTCATTTTCCCCTTCAATCTGATAGTGTAAAATTATTTCTCAAGGCTGTTTTAATTTGTATTTCTCTAATGAACAATAATTTGGGACCTTTTTCATGTACTATAAGTTGTTTTGATTTCTTCATCAGAAAACTGCTTGCTCTTATGCTTTTACCATTTACCAATTGGGGAATGATATATATTCTTAAAGATTTTACAAAATTATTTATAAATTTGAGATACAAGATTTTTAAAAAAAACATTTATTTATTTATTTAACTTTTTACATTCATTTTCACAAAATTTTGGGTTCCAAATTTTCTCCTTTTATCCCCTCCCCCCACCCCAATACCCCAAGCAATCTAATTTTCCCTATCTCCAATCTGTCCTCTCTTCTGTCATCCCTCCCTTCTCTTGTCTCCATCTTCTCTTTTCTCCTGTAGGGCCAGATGACTTTCTATTCCTCATTAACTGTATGTCTTCTTTCCTAGTAGCAACAACTGGAAGTCATTTGCAAAACTACACAGATATGGCCTATATTGAATTGCCTGCCTTCCCAAAGAGATACAAGATTTTAATCTGAGAAGCTGTCTAGAAAATTAAACCCCCACTCCATTTTTCTGCTTTGGTTTATTTATGCAAACCCCTTTAACTTATTGTAATTGAAATTATCCATTTTCTGCTTCCCTCTGCCCTCTATCTCTTTTTTCGTTCATTAGTTGTTTGCTCATCCGTAAGTCTGATAAGTAATATTTTCCACGTTCTTCAGATTTTCTTCTAATATCTTCTTTATTTGTATCACATATCCATTTTGATATTATCCTGGTAAATGGTCTAAGATATGGTTCTATGCCCCATTTCTGCCATATTACTTTTGAGTTTTCTCAACAATTTTTGCTACATAATGAATTCTTATCCCAAAATCTTAAATCTTTATTCTTGACAAACACAAAGTTGCTATCTTTATCTGCTACTCTAAATTGCATGTCTCCTCCGTTCCATTCATCTTTTTATTTCTTAGCCAGTACCGGATAGTTTTAATAATTACTGCTTTATAACATATTTTAAGATCTAGCACAACAAATTACAGTTTTTCATTAGAGGCTTTGATATTTCTTGACTTTTTAATTCTTCCAAATGAATTTTGTGGACATTTTTTCTAATTCAGCAAAAAAAAAAAATTAATAATTTAATTGGGATGGCATTGAATTTATAAGTTAAAGTAAAATCATCATTTTTATTATGCAGGCCTTTCCTACCCATGAATAATTAATATTTCTCCAATTATTTAATCTGATTTTACTTGTATAAAAATGTTTTTAAAAAATTTTGTTTATATATAATTCTTGGGTTTGTTTTGACAAGTGTACTCCCAGGTATTGTATACTGTCTAAAATTATTTTAAATACAACTTTTTCTTGCACAGATTTGTTTGTGATATATAAGAATGGTAATGATTTATGTTTATTTATTTTATATCCTTCTACTTTGCTAAAATAATTTTTTTGTTGAGTCTCTGGGATTTTCCAAGTATATTATCAAATCATGTGCAAAAAGAGATAGTTTTATTACCTCACTCCCTAGTCTCATTCATTCCATTTCATTTTCATCTCTTATTGCTATTGCCAGGATTTCTAGTACAATATTGAATAATTTGGTGATCATGGGCATCCTTATTTCACACCTGGGGAAAGCTTGCTGGGAAAGCTTCTAGCTTAGCCCCATTACCAATAATGCTTGCTGATGCTTTTAGATGAATGCTTTCTATAAACTTAAGGAAAAAATTTATTTATACCTATCCTTTCAGGTATTTTTAATATAAAAGAATCTTGTGCTTGATCAAAAGCCTTTTCTGCATCTACTGATATAATCATATGATTTTTCTGCATTTATTACTGATATAGTCAATTCTGTTTATTGTTTTCTTAGCATCCCTGCATTCCTGGTATAACTTTTACTTGGTTATAATGCATAATTTTATATTGTTGTAATTGTTTAGCTGGTATTTTATTTAGGATGGTTGTATCCATTTTCATTAATGAAATTGGACTATAATTTTCTTCTTCTGTTTTTACTCTTCTTGGTTTAAGTATCAGTACTATAATTGCTTCATAAAAGGAGTTTTATAAGATCCATCCTTTGCCTCTTATTCCAAATAATATATTTTACATTGGAATCAATTGATCTTTATAAGTCTAATAGAATTCACTTTGAAATTCATCTGGTTTTAGTGCTTTTTGCTTTTTTGCAAGCTCATTTATGGCCCATTAAATTTCTTTTTCTAAAATAAGTCTATTTAGATATTCCATTTCCTCTTCTGCTAATCTAGGGAATTTATATTTTTGTAAATATTCTTCCATTTTGCTTAAATTGTAAAATTTATTGACTTATAATTGGACAAAATAACTCCTTATGCTTTCTATAATAATATCTTTTTAGTGATATATTCACCCTTTACATTTTTGTTACTAATGATTTGGTTTTCTTCTCTTCTTTTTAAGAAAAAAATCAAATTAACTAATGTTTTTATCTATTTTATTGGTTGTTTCAAAAAACCAATTTCCAGTTTCATTTATTAATTCAATGTTTTTTACATTCAGTTTTATTAATCTCATCTTTAATTTTTAGTATTTCCAATTTAGTGTTGAATTGAGGATTTTTGTTTGTTCTTTTTCTAGTTAAAAATTATGTTCTCAGTTCATTGGTCTACTCTTTCTCTGAGCATTGAGAGATGTAAATTTTCCTGTGATTACTGCTTTTGATGTATCTCATAGGTAGATATATTGTCTCAAAAATCTCATAAGTAATATGCTGTCTCATTATTGTCATCTTCTTTAATGAAATTATGGATTATTTTTATGATTTGGTCTTTAATCCCCTCATTCTTTAAGATTAGATTGTTTAATCTCCAATTCATTTTTAATCTGTATTTCCTTGGTCTCTTATTAAATAAAATTTTTATTGCATTGTGATCTGAAAAGGAAATTTTTAATTTTTCTGCTTTTAATTTTTAGGACATGAAATTTTGCATTCTAATGTATGGTCAATGTTTGTAAAGGTACCATGAGCTGCAGATAAAAGGTATATTCATTTCTATTTCCATTGCATTTTCTCCACATGTCTATCAAATCTAGCTTATCTAAAATTTTATTAACTTTCTTGATTTCTTTCTTAATTATTTTTTGATTTGTCTAGTTCTGAGAGGGGAAGATTAAAGTCATCCACTATTGCTATTTCCATATGTACTTCATTTAACATTTCTTTAAAAAGTTTAGATGCTATAGTATTTTGTGCATATAGTTTCAGTATTGATACTGCATCATTATCTATAATGCCTTTCTTTCTACCTTTTCCTAGCAAAGTTTCCTAAATTTCCTAAAGTTACCCTAGCTTCTTTCAAAGCAAAGATCAGTTACCATTTATCACATGAAACCTCTGCCATTCTCTTTGTTCCCAATCATTATTGTTCCTTCCATCCTGACATTATTTTGGACATATTTTATATTTATTCACCTTAAAGACAGCGAAGGTGATATAGTGGATTAGAATGCTGCACCTGGAGTCAAGAATACAGACACTGACTACCTGTGTGACCCAGGCAAGTTATTTAACCACTCTTTGCTCCAATGACCTTATGTGTAAAATGAGAATAATAGCAACACCTATCTTCTGGGGTGATTTTGAAGATCAAGTGAGGTAATATTTGTAAAGCACTTAGCATAATGCCTATCACATGGTAGATGCTATGTAAATGCTAGCTATCATCATCATCATCATTATTTATCTTCTAAAATGTATCCCTTGGTAGACTATTAGTTCTTTTAGGACAGGGACAATTTTCTTTTCTGTCTTTTTATCTTCAGCACCTAGCAAAGTGCCTGAACCATAGTAGATACTTAATAAATGTTTATTTAATTAAATTTTATTGATAATGTAGGTCAGCCAGTCAAGAAAAAAATATGTAAAAATTGTTATTTGCTAGATATTATGTTAGGCACCAGGAATACAAGGGAAAAGAATGAAACAATACTTACTGTCAAGGAGCTTACAGTATTGATAGTTTAATCTTAAATTTCTCTCCTTAAATTTGTTTTTAATTTTGTGATTCCTTTTAAAGTATCATATATTTATTCATATTTTCATTTTATCATAATGTAAAATGTGATATACTCAAGTTCTTCAGAATTTAGCTTCCACATTGCTCAGATATATTCCTAATGTTGTCTGGAGGCAGGGCAGGTGGGTGTCATTATCATATCTCCATAGTCCTTTCCTGGGCTGTACCTCATACTAGCTGACATGAGTTTATTTGACTATGTGAAAAATATTTGCCTCCCTCCATGAATCATCCCAGATTTAAATGTTGATAGTAGCTAAATTGAGTCACCTTTAGAAATTCCCAGTACTATGAGGCCCACCCCTACAGAATTGTATCAGAATACATTTTTAAGTGACTTAATTTAGTACTGTTGAGATCTACTCACTGAGGAGACTGCTACTTATTCACTTAGTGTCTTGCTTCTTGGCAGGCAACTGTGTGAGTTGACCTAACATGGTATATTACACTATCAGTTTTAACCTTTCAACAATCAGTCACAGTTCTAACATTCTTTCTAGTTCTCTGCATGTACTATGAAGTCATGTACTCCTCCTTACCCAATATGGCAGAATTCCACTCAAGGGAGAAGAAGGAATTTGTCCTGGGTCTACTATCTCTGTTTGAGGTCCTTGGTACTTTGTGTATCAGGTACTGTAAGCTGTAAAAAATGTATTATGAGATATAGAAACACTCTACGTGATCCTCTATGTATTTGTGTGAACACACCCATTAGGAAAATGCCTTAGAGGAAAAGGGGAAACAGCAGGGACATTTATAAAAAAGATGAATGTTCCCAGGCTACCCTGGATTAAAACTGAGATTACATGTGAGATTCTCATGTCTGAGAATCTGGTACCTTTGGCGACCTATGGAATTAGGCTCTAGGAAATACATGTAGGTCTAAAATGAGGTAAATGAGAGGCATTGCAAGCAATATAATGGCTTTTTAAGTATTGTTTGTGTTTAAAAAAATATTTTTAACAACAGTATAGCAATGCCTGTGATTAGGCAAAAGACAAAAAGAAATTTGAAAGGCACACATAATGAATTCTGGAGTCATTCCCCAATTGATTGTTTCTATTTCCTTCTGAACTGAATTTCACTTTGGATCCATTTACCATGTCCCTATATATGCAACAATTAATCTCTCTACAAATTGGGGTAGAAAGATTTTGGCTGGGGTAAAAATGAAGCCCGTGGATCTCAAACATTCCCTTGACATGCTTCCCCAGGTAGTCATTGCACTATTGGCTGAAGCTCTGCTGTTGGCCAAGAGCCACGACATTATTTATACAGTCCTCCAGTGTGCTGGGTGAGAGAATATGGTGTACCTCAGCTGCAGAATGAACTTGGAAGCCTCTTTGGGATATTTGATTTATGGAGAAGAATAAGAGGACATGTTTTGTACAAAATCTAACCTAGAATATTTTAGAATTTTCTTTTTATTGATATTAACTG
The DNA here is from genome assembly GCA_023548195.1 of Bettongia penicillata ogilbyi. Classification (NCBI taxonomy): domain Eukaryota; kingdom Metazoa; phylum Chordata; class Mammalia; order Diprotodontia; family Potoroidae; genus Bettongia; species Bettongia penicillata. The sequence goes on from JAJHZJ010000175.1 coordinate 298,263, forward strand.
TAAAGAAATCCTGCATGGCATAGAAATAAAAAATATGTAACATTTATTTCAAACTGTTGTGGATTTAAAAAAAATTCCCATAAACCATCATAAGGGATAAAGGCAAAATTGTTATTATAAATGTTGGTGGATTAATTGTCCTTCATTTTCAAAGATGACCAAAATGACATCACTATGTTAGAGTCAAGTCTCAGTGTGTCTGACGGTGGCTGATAGACCAATATGAACTTGGAATATTCTACCACAGGTTGGCCATAAATAGTCTATGTGAACATTTGAGGTGGATTCTCTAAATTTGCACATCTCATGTTTCTTTTGAATTGCTTCAGTTCTGCTTTATTCATAGAGCATAGTAACCTTGTCTGATGAAGGCAAGCGCTGTTAGGTGGTCCTGTGAAACTGTCTCCCATGCCACACAATTGATTCCAAAGTTCTTAAAAGAGATCTCGAGAGTATCCTTGTAGTACTTCTTCTGTCCGCCATGATGCCTTGTGTGAGTTCTTCATAAAATAATCTTTTTGGCAGGCGTACATTTTGCATTTGCACACTGTGGCCAGCCCATCAGAGTTGCACTCTCTGAATTAGTTTGAATGCCTGGCAGTTTAGTTCAAGAAAGGACCTCAGTATATGGTATCATATCATGCCAGGTGATCTTCAGAATCTTTCTGAGACAATTGAAATGTAAGTGATTCAATTTCCTGGCATGGTGCTAGAATATTGTTCAGATTTCACAGGCATACAGCACAATGGCTCTGCAGACCTTCAGTTTGGCAGTCAGTGTAATACCTCTTCTCTTCCACACTTTCCTTTCAAATACTGAGCTGGCTCTGTCAATGTTTGCATCAACCTCATCATCAATACGTACATCCCTGGAAAGTATGCTACCAAGGTAAGTGAACTTATCCACATCATCCAAAACTTCCCCATTTGCTGTAACTGGTGGTTTCAATGTTGTGGTTGTGGCTGATGGAACACTTATATTTTCTTGGTGTTAATGGTTAGGCCCAAATTAATATAATCAGCAGAGAACCAATTTGTTGCATCTCAGCTTAAGAGGCTACATTGAGAGCACAGTCATCTGTAAACAGAAAATTATGGACCAACATTCCCTCTACTTTGGTCTTTTCAAACTGAAGAATTTGCCATTAGTGTGGTAGGTGATCTTGCATTTGATGACATGGCTGGAGACCTTTATCATCAGTGTACCAAAAAAGGACAAGTTTATAATTCTGAGTGACTTTAATGCTTGAGGAGGCTCAGAGTACCAGATTTGGCAGGGAGTCCTAGGGAGAAATAGAGTTGGAAATAACAACAGCAGTGGTCACTTACTACTGAAGGCTTATGCATCTCATGACCTTCTCCTCACCAACACTATTTTCCATTTACATCGATGGGGATACACCTTTGCAGTAAGCATTGGCATTTCATACACTATATTATTGTAAGAAGACACAGACATGATATGAGAGCGATGAAGGCAATGTGTGGTACAGAGTGCTAGACTTATTCTCTCCAAGTTAAATATTCACACTCAACAAAAGTAGAGAATCCAAGGCAAAACGACTACCAGAAGACTACCAGAATGACTGCCAGAAGAATTAATGTCAACAGATTAGAATGCTTCTCTGAGCAGGAACAGTTTGTTGCTAACTTGGAGGGAAAGTTGAGCCAACACACAGTTTGTAATAGTGAAGCAGAAAAGGAGTGGGTAGCTTTCAGAGATATGGTGTATAGCACTGCATTTTCTCATCTGGGTCAGAACAGTCACACACACCAAGACTGGTTTGATGAAAATGATGGGGAAATTCAGAAGCTGCTGAATGAAAAATGAGAACTCCACTGGGTTTAGCATCAGGATAATTCATCCATCTCTAAGAATGCAGCATTTAATTCCATCAAAAGTAACATACAAATGAAGCTTAGAGAGATGTAGGACTCTTTGCTCAGCAAAAAGGCAGTTGAAATTCAATTTTATGCAGATAGTAATGATCCAAAGCACTTCTATGATTCCCTGAAAGCTACTTCAGGGCCAAAGACCTATGGTACATCTCAACTACTCAGTGTTGATGGAGCAGTGATAAGGACATGATCCTAGAGAGATGGGCTGAACATTTCCACAGTGTTCTCAACAGACCACTAACATTCAATGCTTCAGCCTTAGGCTGAAGTCAATCCCTCCTTAGCTGAAGTTCCAACCAAAGAAGAGGTTTGGAAGACGATTAGGTTCCTTTGTTGTAGCAAAGCTGACCCTATTTCAGCTGAGATTTCCAAGATTGGGAGTCCATTGCTCACAAAAAACCTGACTGAAATTATCTGGGCTATATGGCAAGAGGAGGTTATGCCTCAGGAATTCAAGGTTGCTCTATTGTCCATTGCTATAAAGGAAAAGTCCTCTTCAGTAGGCTGATCCACCTGGAAGATGGTCATCTACATGAGAACAAATGTGGCTTCAGAAAAGATTGAGGGGGGAGCCAAGATGGATAAGTAGAAAGACACACAAACACTAGCTCTTAAAATACCTGTAAAGAAGGACTCTCAACAAATTCTAGAGCAACAGAAGCCACAGAACAACATAGTGTAGGAGATTTCCAGCCCAGAGTGACCTGAAAGACCAACAGTAAAGGTCTGTAGCACCAGACACAGAGTAGAATCCAGCCCAGCCGTGGCTGTGGGGCACCAGGAGGAGCAGGACCAAGCAGGCTTCAGAGACAGAATCTCCAGCAGCAGCGCAGATCCCTCAACCCACAGGCACTAAAGGTCAGTGAGAGGGTTTTTTCAGCTGGCCAGCAAGGAAGCAGGGTATGCCCATAACTCAGACCTCCTCAGGTGGCAGCAGCAGATGGGGGCTCCCAAGGCAGGCAGCAGCCCTCATCCATTGTTGAAAGCCTCATTGTAAAGCTCCTGAGGGAACTGAGCCCTGTGTAGTGGCCCTGCCACTACCTAAGGAACTGATCTTAATCTCATACTGAATGGTGGCCCTGCCCCTGCCTAAAGCCCCTGGGGGATTGGAGTAGCTCATCTGAATCTCAGCCCCCAGTGCTGGCTTGGCAGGAACTGGAGGTGATGTGGTAGTGGAGAGGAAACTCAGAAGTCAAGTAGCTGGTTGGGAAAATGTCCAAAAAAAAGGAAAAAAATAAGACCATAGAAGGTTACTTCCTTGGTGAACAGGTGTCTCCTCTCATCCTTTCAGATGAGGAAGAACAAGGCATACTGTCAGAGGAAGTCGACTTCTTCCTCCAGGGCATCCAAAGGGAACTTAAGCAGGGCTCAGGCAATAGAAGAGCTTGAAAAGCGAGTTAGCACCTTACTAAAGGAGAACCAAAAAAATACTGAGGAAAATAACATTTTTAAAAAGAGGCTAACTCAATTGGAAAAAGAGGTGCAAAAAGCCAATAAGGAGAAGGAGGCTTTAAAAAGCAGAATAAGCCAAATGGAGGATAAGGTTCAAAAGCTCACTGAACAAAATAGTTCGTTGAAAGAGAGAATTGAGTTCAAGGAAATGAATGATTATGAGATAAACCAAGCAGTTAAAAAACAACACCAAAAGTTTGAAAAAATAGAAGATAATGTGAAACATCTCATTGGAATAACAACTGACCTGGAAAATAGATCCAGGAGAGACAGTTTAAAAATTATGGGACTACCTGAAAGCCATGACCAAAAAAAGAGCCCAGACATCACCTTCCATGAAATTATCAAGGAAAACTCCCCTGATGTTCTAGAACCAGAGGGCAAGATAAATGCTGAAAGAATCTACTGATCACCTCCTGAAAGACACCTGAAGAGAGAAACTCCTAGGAACACTGTGGCCAAATTTCAGAGTTCCCAAATCAAGGAGAAAATGCTGCAAGTAGCTAGAAAGAAACAATTCAAGTACTGTGGGATTAAAATCAGGATAACCCAGGATCTGGCAACTTCAACATTAAGGGATCAAAAGGCTTGGAATAGGATATTCCAAAAGTCAAAGGAACTGGGATTAAAACCAAGAATCACCTACCCAGCAAAACTGAGTATAGTACTTCAAGGGAATAAATGGTCATTCAATGATATAGAGGACTTTCAAGCATTCATGATGAAAACACCGGAACTGAAGAGAAAATTTGACTTTCAAACACAGGAACCAAGAGAAGCATGAAAAGGTAAACAGAAAAGAGAAACTACAAAAGACTTTCTAAAGCTGAATTGTTTACATTCATACATGGAAAGAAAATATTTATAACTCTTGAATCTTTTCTCAGTATTTGGGTAGGTGGAAGGATTGTACATACACACACACATGCACATATATAGACAGAGAGTACAGATTGTGTTGAATCAGAAGAGATGATATCCACACAAAAAAAAGTAAAATAAAAATTAAGGGGTGAGGGAGGAAAATACTGGGAGGAGAAAGGGAGAAATAGAATGGGGCAGGCTATAACTCATAAAAGAGATAAGAAAAATCTTTTTCAATGGAAGAGAAAAAGGAGAAGCGGACAGGGGAAAAGTGAAGCTACTCTTTCCACATATGGCTGAAGGAGGGAGTAACATGCTCATTAAATTTGATATGAAAATCTATCATACACTACAGGAAAGGAAGGGAGGAGGTGACAAGTGGGGTGAGGGGAATGATAGAAACGACGGCAAATAGAAGAGAGTAACTAGAAATAAACACTTTTGGGAAGGGGCAAGATCAAATGAGGGAATAAAAAAGTAAGGGGGGATAGAGTAGAACAGAGGGAAATATAGTTAGTATTACACAACGTGATTGTTATGGAAGTCTTTTGCAAACTGACACATATTTAGTCTGTATTGAATTGCTTGCCTTCTCAGTGGTGATGAGTAGGGAGGAAGGGCGGGAGGGAGAGAAGTTGGAATTCAAAGTATTAGTAACGAATGTTGAGAATTTTTATTGCATATACCCGGGAAATAAGAAATACAAGGAATGGGGTATAGAAATTTATCTTGCCCTACAAGAAAAGAGAGAAGATGGGGATAAAGGAAGGGTAGGGTGTGACAGAATGGAGGGTACATTGAGGGAAGGAGTAATCAGAATGCAAGGTATTAAGAAGTGAGGGGAGGGATGGAGAGAAAAATTGGATGTATTACAAAGTGATGTAAAAGCAATTAGTATTAAAACAATTGACTGAATTAATTACTGAGAATAAATCAAAGACATAGTTTGGGGAAAAGAATAATAGTCTGAATTTCTTAGAGGCAGGTAAACTCGGGTAATTTGGCATTTGATGGAAAAGTTAAGGTTTTAATGGTAAATTTGATTCTATGATTGCTATTTAATCAGAAACTAGAACATGCATAGAAAGGCATGTAAGCCGCTTAAGACCTGCCTCAAAAGATGTTCCTTAGCCAAAGTGAAATTATAGTCATATTTGAAACCTGGTTAGTGGAACTTGCTATTTTAAGATGCTATGAGACTATTAAGTGACTGTTCTTCTGAGTCTAATTCCAGATGTGAACAGCAAGAAAGGCAGTCTGAGCCTTCAATCCATGATGCCAGTAAGCCTGTGAGATGCTGGTATTAACTACAAAAGATGATCTCATGGGAAGGGTGGGAGAGCGGCTGCTCAGTCTAGGATGAGGTAGGATTCTCCTGACTCAATTTCCCCACTGACACCTGGCAGACTTTAAGCCTGACTGAATGCAAGTTGACAATCTAATCCTGTCTGGAATTGATGTGAAGTTGGGGAGATATTGGTTCCCTGCAATGTCCCTACTCTTAGTGGCAATTTCCTATAGTCAAAAGGTTTGTAAGCTTAATACTAGATCTATTAAATTATAGATTGTTGGTAGGGGAACATCTGAGGTTAAGTCTAAAATTAAACTATTAGGCTTAAGACATTAGATCAACAACAGTAAATTGGGGTCCTTTAATTCTTGGTATTACTGTAGAGACAATTAGGTCAAGGGCTTGTGAAGTTAGCATACACAAATATTCCTTTGTGGTCTGTATTGTAAATGCTTTAAAAAGAAGTGTTACCTGACAAAAAGTTGGAATTGTTTTATGTGATATGAACTGTGTTAAAAATGAAAAATAAAATAAATAAAAAAACAAACAAACAAAAGAAAAGAACAGGTATAAATTGTAATCCATTATAATCTTCTTTCTAGAAATAATCATGTGCCTTAATTTCTTGATAAGGATTCTGTTTTCATTGTATAGAAATAATTTCCGGTAGATGTGTGTATTCATCACAGAGTTTATATTTCCCCCACTACTCCATGTGCTTAAAAATACAACTTATATTTGATCTGTATATTTGTTACAGATTTGATAATTTGTCCAACTCTCTCATGCTGATAGGTCCTAATAGGTCCATTAGATCTCTCTCTTTGACAAAGACAGCATTTATGTTTTTATTTTGTGTGATTCAGCTTTATTGATGTTCTAACCCTTAAAAGAGCTCTGCATTTTGATCCTCATCAGATTTGTCATGTAGTAGGTTTGTTTAAAAATGTTTTAAAAGCTTTAAAAATACCTAAAAATATGTCTATTTCAAGTATTATGTTGCAGTCCCAAATCAAAAGGAATTAAAAAATAAGATTAATTTACCAAACAGCTGGATTAAAAATAATCATCAGTCATTCACCCATTTGTTTAATTGAATTTCATTTTCAAATTACCAGGCAGTTGATCCACATGGGATTAAAAAAAAAAAACCACCTTTATATTGAATTAAATCTGGACAGAACTGATACACCTGATAAACTGGTGACCCTTTTCCAGGATCTGCTTGAAAAATGATTCATAAATTACAAATCTATTTAATATTTCAAGTAAATCCTAAATCTCACCTTGTGCCAGCTCCCTCCTCCTGCCTCTCCCCCCCACTCTAGGTAGCATTTGTTATTTGTTTTACTTTCAGTTTCTCAAGAGTAAAAGAAGTTTGATATTATAGGAAGTTTTCTTCATCATATCAGAGATTTATTTCTCAAATGATTTTGAAAACTTTATGATATAAAACATTTTAACTTGGGTATACCTTTTCCTACCTTTCATTTCCTCAGAAGTACCATTAACATGAAATAAGATAAAAATTAGACCGGACCATGGAGATGAAGCACATGAATTATATTTCTAATCTTGAAGAATTCCCTCCAGTTTAGGTCGACCTATTTTGTCACATAGACACAAATAAAACACCAGCTATCTTCCTTTGTATACTTCCCCTTTCACTCCATCCTCCACATGCTTTTGCTTAGGCTTAGAGAATTTCATAAATTTAACCAATGCAATAAAAATAAATCTTTCACTAATCACAGACTTAATATTCCTACTCAGAATTTACTGGCAATATTTGATGATGCTAAATATTAAAAGATGAATTATAATAGGGTGCTTCATCCCTTGTCAACATTCTGTCCAGTTCACATGGAAGGAGAACATGACATAGCTCTAAGAAATATATCAGAGAGATGGTAACTCTCTTTTATATTAAATTTAGCTGATTCCAGAGGCTTTCATAATACCTTCAGAAGAGAATGTTTCCTTCCTTTGAATAAGCTTCTTGCTTTTTTCATTTCCCCCTTTCTGTTTCATGTCTACCTTTTGCCAAAGTATATTCTTGTCATTCCCTGAATCTCTATTCTCCCAAGGCCATTTCAGGGCATCCTCATCTTACTTAGAACAAGAGTCTTACCTCTTGATTCTTATTTTCTTTCTTAATCACTAAGTCATTTAATTACCTTTTCATTTAAAAAATGTAGATTTTTTAAAGGTAAATTTCATTAATGAGTTCTCTTAGAAATGAGGATTGTGGATGGAGCTAAATAAAGAAAAGAATAATAAAGGAAACATTTACCATTTACTTTTTTTAATAGTCACATTCCAGATAGCAGAATGCTTTCTGAACAAAAACTTTGGGAATCCTACTGACTATTAGTAATATTTCCAACAAAAAAGATTCAGTGATAACTTGTCAGAGGTTCTTAACCTAGGATCTATTAATTTTTTAAAAGTATATTGGCAACTTATATTTTTTTTCCTTTGTAATCTTTTATATTTTGTTTTATCTATTTAAAAACAGTCTAAGACAGGGTCCATAGATTTCCCTTGACTGCCAACAGGGTCCATTATGTGAAAAAGGTTAAGAATGCTTGCTTTAATTATTTTTTTTTGAGGAAAGATGAGATATATTATACTGTTATTTTAAGATTCTTTTATCTGTGGATTAAAAAAAAAGATTTTTGCGGTTTTAAGAGTAATCTGTAGATTCCTGTAAATCTACCATTCCCTCAGAGTTCCCTGTTGCTTTCTCATTATGATAGTGAGGTGACTTTGGGACGTATATAGAAGGCTATGACAATGGAAGACAAACTCTAGCTCGTCCTATCAAGACAGAAAGGCTATCAAGATAGCTCCGGTTATGGAATCTTCCTATTTTTCAAAAACCATCAACTAATTTTCAAGAGGCTAATTACCAGCATTTTGGTTGTTAGGTAATGATTTCTCTTCAGCTAAAGTAATTCATAAAGATCATCTAAAGAGGTGTGAAGATGAAAGTGTATGGGGTGGAGAATGGTAGTCTATATCAGTGGAAGTGATGGGATTCAGACTCTGGGAACCTCCTGGAACTCCCCTTGAATCTCCCTGCTTAACCTGAACTTTCATATTCAAATTTTCAGGCACAATCCCCATCCCTGCCCCACACCTCCCCCCCCCCACTCCGCCCAATCTTACCACTTAACTTGGCAAGGACCCCCTGGTCCTCCTGAATCTTTCATATTCAAATCTGTTGCCCTTGCCCTAGCTTGGCCTTCCATTGTCTGTTACCTCTGGATTGCCCCACCTACTTCCCACCCAAACCTTCCATTGTCTGCCAGCAATTTCCAACCCTTGACCAGTTCCATTGAAGTCCTCCTTGGACTTCTCCTCAAGACCCTCCTAAACCCCTCCTCCCATCACCCTAGAGTACCAGATCACCCCCAGGTCCCTCCTACAGTCATTTCTGTATTTAAGGTCCATCTTGCCTCCATGAAGGCCCTCAGATTCAATCCGGCTCAGACTTTGTGTAGCTGAGATTCTATCTGGCTGTCTTGTGAATACAAGCCTTACAAATGCTTAGGCTACTTAAAAGTCAACCCAGCGTGGCAAATCTTTAGTAAACTTTGCTTTTCTTTGGTTTAAAGAAGTCTTGAGTTGAATTCATTCCAGCAGGACCTGGCGTGCTGATATTTTGGGGCCTGCAGCACCCTAATCTCAACAGAAGGAGCACTTATACTGGCAAAAATCACAAATTCTAGAAGAACTGAGGTAAGAATTATCAATGCTACATTCTTTATTCCTTTTTGATCATAGTTTCCTTTCTTGTATTATCTCCTTCACTTCTTGATATAATTTATATTAGCTAGACACAAGAAAGTATCTGAAGACAGTGACAGCAAAGACTTTTTTTGAACATTTGCAAACATTTTCATCCCAGGCATTTACGCTCTTTGCTATTTCAGATTAATCAGACCTCCACAAGATTTTGTCTGATGTTCAAGTTACTTAGCATTAAAATATCTGTGTTAAAAAGCACCAGATTCTGCTTCTACTGATTTTCTCATTAGGAACATCCCATATAGACCCACCACAGAACAATTTTAACCAGCTCAGTGAAAGAAATGGGCTGGGAAACTGATAAGTAAATTTAAGTGCTTCAGTTCCATAAACTCCATTTCTCAAAGTTAAGAACTCCATAAGAGTTTCCTGTGCAATCATTTTTAATGTGCAATCTTTTTTTTTATTATTAATGGTATGTTATAGAAATGCTTGTTTTATTCCACAAATTAATTAATTTAAAAAGAACTGAAGATGATAGATAAGATATTAGCTTCTTCAGGGTTTCTGAGTGGATTAAAGGTGGAACAAATATCCATCCATGGTCTTGAGAGGTTTCTTGCTTGTTTCTTCATGTGTTCCAAATCAGTCTATGCTCTAAACCTTATTTGGCAGAAGTTCTCTATTACTTTTCTTTTTTATCATTTTCTGTCAACAAGACATTATGTTGTTTTCCAGGATTATTAATGTAATTCATGCCCCTTTTATTGACTTTTTAATTCAGTTTTTACAATGTCCCAAAGACGTTTTACGGAGTATGAAAATTTATCAGAAGTTATATGGAAGACCCATTGAATCTCTCACTGATTCATTTTTAGGCTGGTCACGAAGAGTTACCCTCTTCATGAACATATGGCCACTGGGTCAGGATAAAATTGTGATACTATTGGAAAAAAATATCTATGGTAGGTTGAAATATCACAGGCCAGAACAAACAGGTGAACATATATTTAACATTTTTTATTGGCTGCTTTGTTATTAAAGGTCACAGTGTGCTGGGATTACAAATGTGATGCTATTTCCAAACTCAGATCTAAACTTGTCTCTGTTGAACATCTGTGTGCTTAGTATTACCCGTGATGTGTCCCTTTGACCCATTCCATTTGAACTATGCTGGAAGTGAATTTTGAAGCCACTAAATGTGAGTTCAGGGTGTGAATCACAGCTGGGTGATGATAGGTAATTGGAGAGTGAATTCACCAGGGGCATGAGAGCATCAGAGCTTCCATGTTCTCAAAGGAAAGTGCAAAAAAGAGAAAGAAAGAAAGCAACACTGTGTGGGGAAAAAAAATCTGTTTTTATGTAGGAAGCACACTTTTCAGAGAAATTCTGTTCTTTTAGTAATTGATGATTGTCCACAGACCAAGCATTTTAACAGAGTTGGCATGATTATACAACAGATGTGGTAAATCTTACTATTTTCTTCACACTTAGGTAAACAGGCTGTGTAAAGAGCACGTCATGGAAGTTTGATAGGCAAAAAATGCATACATCATGCACAGTGGTATATTCTGTCAGGATGGGAATCCCAATATTAAATTATTACAACTGTTTGGCTCATTGTAATAAAGTGATGGCATTTCACGGGATGAAGTCAGATCCTGTTTCCCATGATCCTAATCACTATCCTTTACAAATATTGGTGTTATATTTGTATTACTAATATTTTTAGTATGCTGTTGTCTTTCCTGACTCAGCAGGGCAGAGAAGAATCATTTCTTTGTGTCTCAAATGCACTATGGTAAATAGCTTCTTGCCCTCAGCACATTATCAAAATATTTGTCTGTTGACAACAGATCCAAACTGAAGCATAGATTTGCCTCATGAGGGGCAAACCATGAGCAGGGTGAGGGGGATAGTGGTAATAAACATCTATAACAGGGTTTCAAAGTGTAACAGGAAACACCCTGGGATTTATTCAACAACTTTCTCAGCCTTGGCTGTGGTCCCAGTGTAGCTGTGTTGAGCTGAACAAAATAAACAATTGCTTGGTGAACAGGGTTTACTGAAGTGTTTCACATATGTTTCAGGTTTTCCTAGTAAATATTTGGGAACTGTTTTCATTTAAAGTTATTGATATAGATTTCCTCCAAATAAAAATGATTGCAATAATGTGGCTTTTTCACTTATGCTCATCTTCAAAGCAGAGTGTCATCTTCCTTATCCTTATCACAACATTACCAAATAGATAAATTATCTTATAATAAATTCAGAAGGTACTTCCAATGCAATGGTAAGTTTTCCTGAAATTTATGCATCTACTTGCTCAGTTAGCTAACTTCTTTGACCTTAGAAATCAGGTTTCCTCACACTTTAGCTGTTATCAGTTGACAGCAATTAAGTGGGGAAAAACAACCAAACCTTCTACTAAAGTAGAATCAGAATCGCTGATTGGAATTTATTGGGAGTCATGGTGTGGCTCACTATAAGAAAGAACTGTATAGCAATTAGAACCAAAAATTCTAAAAAGAATAAATCTAGTCATATTTCACTATGATGGTGCAAATGAAGTTTTGAAACATCTGCAATTTCAAAACCTTCCATTCTTTCTTATCTTGTGTGATTCTTGTCTATGCCTCTTCATAGAGGATCAGTCAATGTAGTATGACAGCAGTTCTTACAACTAAAGAAAAACAACTTTGAAAAACTTAAAAATGTGGATGACCATGGATGACCCTGGAGGATGAAGGAAAAAGCATGCCTCTCACCTTTTGACAGAGAGATGTTGAAATAAAGGTACAGAAGGAGGCATGTGTTTTCAGACGTGCCAATTTGTTGTGCTTGATTCTGCTTATTTGTTATTAGGGATGTTAACCAATTTGCAAGAGAAAAACTATTCCAGAAATCTGTCTTTGGGTCATATGCAAATGATCAGAATCTCATGAAGTGGGACAGTTGATCAATCAACACTTCTAAACTAAGCCACCTTTCCAATGCAAATTGTCTCTTTTTCAGTACTTATAGTGAGATAATTTTTGCAGCACATCAGTGGATCTGAGAAATCTGAAACTGAAGTTGAATTCCTTTCAGTCATACAAAGATGCCTATGGTATTTGTAGTTTATACTGAAATTCTTACCTTCAATCACTATATTTCCTGATAATTTGAATTTGGAGTTTCTCTTTGGCACTGATAAATGGAGATTCTATTTGTCTCATTGGATCATAGAATTAGAGCCTGAAAGGACCATAGCTGCCATCTGTACTAGGTCTCTGTTTCCATTTTTTTTAACATATTAATTATTACAATGTAGTATTAAAGAATTTTAATTCATTGTGCTTCTTTTAGGATTTAGGGCAATCTATCAGGATTTTTAGGATTTATGGTGCCCTTTGTTTTCATTTCAGAAGATAATATGTTATGTTAATCTGTTTCCTATCTTTTCTTATTTTTGCTTTTAAAATGAATTTATTTGGTGTATTTCTTATTGTTGTATTGTATGGGTGGGAATTTTCCTGAGAAGCAACTAATCACTCTGCCATCTTCCTTCAAGAAGACACACTTTTAACAGTAGACAGGAATTTTATAGGATCAAATGTCTCAAGCTAGAAAGGACTTCAGAGGGAATGTTATTCACTGAGGCTCAGAGAGTTTATGAATCATCCAAGGTCAGCTAAGTAATAAATGGCAGAGCTGGATTGGAACTCAGGTCCAAAACCCTAAGTTTAGCACTCTTTGCACTGTACCACAATACTTCTCAATTGATTTTTAACATAATCAATTAACAGGCATTTATTAAGTACCTACTCCATGCTAAGCACATGGTAGGCACTTTGACAATAGCAGCTGTAGTAAAACTACTACAGGCACATAGTAGACACATTTACAAATATTATCTTATTTGATATATAGATGCCATGTGACACCAAAATAGAACAGATTATTGCACTGCTAATATTCTAGGTGTCATAAATATTTATTGATGTGTCCTGATGTAGCCTCCTGACCTGTTCTCTGATCTGTGAGCGACCACAAACAATCTTTTTTTTCCTACAGCAAGCTTTATTTTTTAAATTAGTATTTTATTTTCCCCCAGTTACATGTGAAAACAATTTTAATACTCATTTTTAAAACTTTGAGTTCCAAATTATCTGCCTTCCTCCCTCTCCACTGCCATGCCTCACTGAGAAGGCAAGTAATTCAATATAGGTTAGACATATACAATCATGTGAAACACTTCTATAATAGTCCTATTGTGATCCTGCTCCCCATCTGTTTCTTCTGTTCTCTCTCTCCTTTCACCCTGTCCCTCCTCAAAAATGTTTTGCTTCTGAGTACCCAATCTGCCCTCCCTTCTATCAACCTCCCTTCTCTTGTCCCCTTTCCCCTTACTTTCCTGGGGGGTAAGGTAGATTTCTATGCTCAATTAAGTTATTCCCTCTTTGAGCCAATTTTATGACAGTAAGGTTCATTCACTTCCCTTAGTCTCTCCCTCTTACCCTCCACAGTAAAAACTTTTTCTTGCCTCTATTATGTGAGGTAATCTACTCCATTCTATCTCTCCCTTTCTCTTTCTCCCAGTACATTCTTCTCTCCCCTCCTAATTTTATTTTTTAGATACCATGCCTTCGTATTCAACTCGCACCTATGTCCTCTGTCTCTATATAATCCTTCTAACTACTCTAATAATGGGAATGGTTTTATGAATGACCACAAGCACCATTTTCTGCCCTGGAACTGTAAGGACAGTCTCCACTCCACTGCTACTGAAAGCTCTGCTGTGCTCATGTTTCTCCTCACCCTTGGATTGCCACCCAGGCCTGAAATATGGATCCAAGAATAGGCAAAGCAACAGTCTTGCCTCAGTGCTAGAAAAGATACCCCTGTAATCGCCTTCTGACCAATTGTTTGAACCCTTTACCATCTTTGTGCTGAGACCTCTGAAAGCAGCTGCTACAGATACTGATTCAGTCATTCCCAAGACCCACTCCTGTTTTGCTGGGGCCAGGGCTATGCTAGATCGGCCTGTGCTGGATTGTGTTCCTCTCTCACCCAGGTATGACAGACTTTTTTCTGCTGACCTTTTAAGTTGTCTTTGATGCTGTAGCCTGAGAAGTCTGGAAACTACCATTGCTGCCAGTGATTCAGTCACCCTCAGGTTCTTCTCTGGGTTTGCTGGGGACCAGCCTAGACTGGTATGACTCACCCTGGTGCAATAGATCTTTCCTGTCAAAATTCCAAGGTATCTTGGACTGGAAATTTGTCTCACTCTGTCTGTTTGTGGGTTCTGCTGCTCTGGAATTTGTTTAGAGTCATTTTAAAAAAATGATTTTGAGGGACTTGGGGGAGAGCTCAGGCAAGTCCCTGCCCATCTTGACTCTGCCCCTCACAAGCACTGTTTTCTGCCCTAGCAGAGAGGTCTCCCCTTCACCTTGTCCCAGGACTGTTATCCCATCCAGGACTGTGACCCACATCCAAATATGGGCAATGCAAAAGAATCCTGCCTCAGTGCTAGCAAAAGGACTCCTGTAATCTCATTCTGATCAGTTGTTTGACTCCCTTACCATCTGTGGACTGAGAGATCTGGAATCAACCAGTGCCACTTCAGTTTCAGTGCTTCCTATGCCTGGACCTGGTTTACTGGGACTGAGACTGCTGGTGCAGCTTGTGCTGGACTGTGCTCCACTCCCACCTAGGTGGAATGGACTTTTCCTGCCGACCTTCTAAGTTATCCTTGGAGTCTGTGAGCTGAGATATCTGGAAATCACTGCTACCAATGATTCAGTCACCTCTAGGCCTATTCTGGTTTTGCTGGGGCCCAGTCTGCACTGGCATGACCTGCACTACACTGTGTTCCTCTCCCACCCTAGCACAACAAATCTTTCCTGCTGACCTTCCAAATTGTTTTGGGATGAAAATCTGTTTCACTGTTTTTTTTAATGGATTCTGTTGCTCTAGAATTTGTTTAGAATCATTTTTTAAAGTTATTTGGAGGGGTTTCAAGGATACCTCAGGTGAACCCCTGCCTTTACTCCACCATCGTGGCTCTGCTTCCCCCTACTAACTTTTGAAGTAAAACATGACTGAGAAATGTCTAGGTAAGTTATACAGAATGTTTTCTCTTGTATAGATCCAGCTACCCTACCTCCTTGAGGTTCTTTGGAATATTTATACTGAGCCTGAACAGAGTTTGCCCCACTAAAATTTTCAAAGGACTCCACTGTTGTTGCTTTGTGCATGGCCTGACCTTTTCTCCCTTTTTGCACAAGTCTTATGTCCTTTTCTCTTATCTTCTTATGTCACTGTCTCAGAATGGGTTATCTTCTCCACATCCTACAGAGATAATGATTCTATTACAGGTCTTGTGCTCAGGTGCTTGCACTTTCACCCAAATACGAGTTTCTTGAGGAGTAATCTTGGATTAATAGAGCCAGTGTGGGTTGATGATGAAATCTGGTTTATTGTTTTGTGCTTAAGAGGCAGAGAAGTCTAAGTTACTTCCTTTTCTCATAGGAAGAAAATAGGTGAATCAATTGCCAATAAAAACATGCCCTGAGAAAAAATTAATATAAAGCTAGAGGAAGAAATAAAAGTGAGGGGGAAAATGGTATGATATATAATTAAAACTATTTCAATGCAATGCACCTTAAGGTTAACTCAGTTCTGAAGGGAATGGGCCCAAATGACAAGTTCCAGCATCTTCTTTAGAGGCTTTCTGAATCCAGAAATGTCAAGTTCAGGAAGTAGGTATAAGTATACAACTCTGACTAAGTTAAATATACCAGGGCTTTCCAAGTAATGCAGCAAGTTTACATGTGGCTTTTGGTCTACCCATATGTGGTTGTTGAAAGGAACTGCTGGGTTTGTACTCCTGTTTAGGTCATAATTATGGATTTTTTTGAGGGTGGGAGTGGACTTAGAAGGGCTGTTGGTATGGACAATTGTGGGGGAAAAGAAGGAAAGTTGGCATTTGTGTCTGATTCTGAGGTTGAGGCAAACTGCTGTCTCCTTCCTATGCCCTGATACTGGCTTATAACAGAGAGTTAGTTATGACATATGGTTACTTGAACCAGCCCTCCGGGATAATTAAAGATGGGTGAGATGGCATGCTGTAAATACTGCCATTAGTAGATTGCATGGACCTGAATTTATATTCTATGTATATTGTTTGCATGTTACTTGTATGTTAAAAAAACACCCTTACCTAGTTATCTCCAATAACTTTCTGGGTGAATGCACCAGAAATAACTTTAAAATAAATATTCAAAATGAGTTATACCAATGGAGATCACATAAGATAAAACAAATAAATAAGCCCCTCTTCCCTGAAAATAGACATCCATACATGCAGAAAACCACAGATAGAAACACACACACACAAATGCACAAACATGATCTTTCTTAAGACCTTTTCCCTTAAAACAATGACCACATCTAACATTAATGGTTTCTTTTTGAGTCCTGTCTGTACTCTAATTTATTATTCCTGGCATATTTTTTCCATCTTTGCCTATCATTTTCAGAAGTAAGGTTTGGCCCATAAAGTATTGGGCCAATGGGTGTAACTGAAATCAAGGCACACATGAAGAAGGGTTCATCTGTTTATCATAGAAGTACCCAACAGAGGGTCTGTCAGAATTCTCTTTTAAAACTGCTTGACTGAGAAGTTTGAAAACTGATCTTTTCTTTTTTCCACTGGCTTCAGATATATTATAAGAGATGTCTGGTTCATTAAAAATTGAACTAGTCAAAGTCTCCCCCCAAAATTTCATGGCAAATATTTAGCTTACATGGGGGTCTTTATAACTCTGTTTGCAAGTCAGTTTCCTAGAAAATAGTGATTGTGTCAAGGATGTAAAAACTATTTTTATTTTTAAAAATAAAATCTGTTCATTTTTATATGATGTATGTATATATATATATATATATATATATATATATATATATATATTTGGATTTGTGATTTATCATTGCATTGGATCATATTTCTAAAGTCATCCAAAATTGTTTTTCCTTATACTGTTATTGTATAAATTATTCTCCTCAGTTATGTTAACTTTACTCTGCATCAATTCATTGAGGTTCTCCAAGTTTCCTCTGGAATTGTCCCTCTTATAATATATTGTAGTATGATAATATTCCATTATATTCACATGAAATAATTTGTTTGAGCATTCCCAAATACAATATTCCCTTGATTTCCATTTTTTGGGGCCTACTTTGAAAAAAGTCACTATAATATTATTGTACATATAAGTGTCTTTTCTTCTTTCTTTAATACCTTTGGGTTTAGCCTAGTTGTGGTATTGCTGGATGAAAGCTTATGTACATTTTAGCAACTTTTGGTGGGGCATTATACCATGTTGCTGTCCAGAATGGCTAAACTAATCCATAGCTCTAGCAACACTGCATTACTGTGCTTGTTTCCATGTAGCCCCACCAATATTTGCCATTTTATTCTTTTGTTATCTTTGCTAATCTGATGAGTATGAAGTAGAAACTGAGAGAAAAATTGACATTACTTGAACAGTGATTTAGAAAATGTATTTTATATAGTTGCTGATAACTTGAATTTTTCCTTTGAAAACTATATTAATCATTTATTTATTGGGAAATGTCTTAGTTTTACACATTTTAATTATACACATAAGTATGTGTACATACTTCATCTATTTTTTTTTTGGCAGGGAAGCAGTTGTTGGTAGGGGCAAAGAAGCAAAGCTGGCATTTATATTTGATTCAGAGATTGAGGAAGTTTTGCTGTTTCCTTCCCATCCCCTGATGCTGGTTTATGGCAACAGGGGGTTACATGTGACATGATTCTTGGCACATATGCATACACATACACATACATATATACACATTCATACAGAGACACAGACACACACATACACTGTGATATATTTCCCCTCTGTTTATTCCCTCTATTTGTCTTGTCTTATTTCTACGTTAAAAAGAAATGATGATGTGTATCTTTGACTAACTTCTTAACATATTGGAAAGACCTTCAATTTTTGTCACTTGCATATAATGTTTACTTTTGACTTTGGATGGATATTTACCAAATTAAAGAAAATACATTTATTCCTATGCTTTTTAGAGGTTTCAATAGAAAAAGGAGCTGGATTTTGTCAAGCCTTCTCAGCATTTATCAATGCAATCATGTAGTTTATATTATTTAAATTATTAATATGAGATATTATATTGATAGAATTCAGTCTTTAGAATCAACCTTAAATTACTGGTATAGATTCAACTAAGTTGGTAATTTCTTTTGAAAATTTTTTTTTCTTTTTAAGGTTTCTTTTCTTTATTCTTTAAGAGAATATTTATTTATTTTTAGTTTTTAACATTCACTTTTATAAGAAAATGAGTTCCAAATTTTCACTCATCCCCCCTTACTGCTTCCCAAGATGGTATGTGATCTGATCTAGGTTATAAATATATGAACATATTTAGCATATTTCTACATTAGTTATATTGTGAAAGAAGAATCAGAACAAAAGGGGAAAACTATGAGAAACTAAAAAAAATATAAAGCAAAATAACAGAAAAACAGTGTGCTTTAATCTGCATTCAGAGTCCATAGTTCTTTCTCTGGATGTGTATAGCATTTTCCCTCATGAGTCTTGTGGAATTGTATTAGATCATTGAGTTGCTCAAAAGAGCTAAGTCTAACCAAGTCAGTCATTGCACAATGTTGCTGTTACTGTGTATAATGTTCTTCTGGTTCTGCTCATTACATTCAGCACGCAAGACTTTCCAGGTTTTTATGAAATCTGCCTGTTCACCATCACTTATGGAACAATAGTATATCATTACGTTCATATACATTCCCCAGTTGATGTGCATCTTATCAATTTCTGATTCTTGGTTACCACAGAAAGAATTGCTATAAACTTTTTTGAACATGTGTACATGTTCTCTTTGGGATGCCAATCTAGAAGTGGTCTTACTGGGTCAAAGTGTATGCGTAGTTTTGTAGCCCTTTAGGCATAGTTCCTAATTGCACTCCAGAATGGTTGGATCAGTTCACAACTCCAGCCACAATGCATTGATGTTCCAATTTTCCCACATCTTCTCCAACATTTATCATTTTCCTGTTTTATCATGTTAGCCAATCTGATAGATGTGATATGGTACCTCAGAGTTGTTTTCATTTGCATTTCTCTCACCAATGGTGATTTAGAACATTTTTTTACATAACTATAAATAATTTTAATTTCTTCATCTGAAAACTGCCTGTTCATATCTTTGACCATTTGTCAATTGGGAAATGGCTTGTATGCTCATAAATTTGACTCAATTCTATACATATTTTAGAAATGAGACCTTTATCAGAGACACTAGTTGTAAAATTTTTTTGTCAGTTTTCTGCTTCCCTCCTAATCTCGGTCTCATTGACTTTGTCAAAAAAACTTTTCAATTTAATGTAATCAAAATTATCCATTTTACATTTCATAATTTTCTCTATCACTTGTTTGGTCATAAATTCTTCCATTCTCCATAAACCTGAAAGGTAAACTATTCCTTGCTCTTTCAGTTTGCTTATATTATCAGCCTTCATATCTAAATCATGTACCCATTTGGACTTTATTTTGGCATATGGTGTAAGATGTTGGGATTTGTCTAATTCCTGCCGTACTATTCCAGTTTCCCCAGAAATTTTTGTCAGATAGTGAGTTCCCAGAAGCTGGAATCTTTGCGTTTATCAAACAGTAGCTTTCTATAGTCATTGATTATTATGTCTTGTGTACCTAACCTATTCCACCAATCCACTACTCTGTTTCTTAGCCACTTCCAAGTAGTTTTGATGATTCTTGCTTTATAATACAATTTAAGATCTGTTATGGCTGGGCCACCTTCTCTAGCATTTCTTTTCATTAATTTCCTCGATATTATGGACCTTCTTTCAGATGAATTTTCTCATTTTTTCTAGCTCTGTAAAATAATTTTTTGCATAAGTAAATCAATTTAGGTAGAATTGTAATTTTTATTATGTTAGCTCAGACTATCCATGAGCAACTGATGTTTTTTCAGCTATTTACATCTGACTTCATTTGTGTGAAAAGTGTTTTGTAATTGTGTACATATAGTCCCTGGGTTTATTTTGGCCGGTAGACTTCCAATTATTATATAATGCTTGCAGTAACTTCAAATGGAATTTCTCTATCTCTTGTTCTTTGTCTTTGTTAGTAAGATATAGAAATGAAATGATTTATGTGGGTTTATTTTATATCCTGCAACTTTGCCAAAGTTATTTATTACTTCAAATAATTTTTTTTACTGATTCTCTAAGTATATCATCATATCATCTACAAAGGGCGATAGCATTGTTTCTTCTTTGCCTATTCTAATTCCTTCAATTTCTTTTTCTACTCTTACTGCTAAAGCTAACTTTTCTAGTCCCATATTGACTAACAGTGGTGATAATGAGGAACCTTTAAAAATTGCTCCAGGTAGAGGTCATTTTTTAAACTGATCTTCAGAAGAGGATTCTGGAAAATTCCAAGCTTTACAAATTTTTTCCACAAATAAGACAAAAGAGTTCCTCAAGGCAAACCTAGAATTCTAAAAACAAACAAGAGTTGAGGCAGAGCACCAGATCACCTAGGACAATCTGAAGAAAAGCCTGAGGTTAACTCCTGTGAAGTGTAAAACCTGCATGCTAGTTTTGATGAAACAGCTAGTGGTGAGCTGGGGTGGGAGATAACCTTGGCACCAGCCACAGGAATTTTCACACACCCCCAAAAGTGTGGGGAGTTGTATGTCTGAGTGGGGAAAGATTGGCAGAAACTCTGCTGATGAGGAAAACCAAAGCCAGCTATGCTGCTGAGACACGGTCCTGAGCAAGAAGGAACCAGCACATGCCTGGTGAGTGCAGAAGCAGTGGGCTGTGGGCACTTATAGGAAGGTAGAGTTCTTGGTCTCAGTTCCAGGCCAGAAGGGAGAATTGAAGGAGAATCTGGGGCCAGAAACACCATCTCCCATACCCCATCATAAAAGGTTATTGCAGTAATGAACTGCTACAAATAAAAAAAAATGAGCAAGCAAAGGACAAAAGCTCAATCATGGAAATATACCATAGGAATAGAGAACATTGTTGTTCGTCTTCAAAGTCCCTCTTACCCCAAAGAGTAATGCCAAATAGTCACTTGCCCAAAAATAATTCATAGAAGAACTTAAAAAAGACTTCAAAAATCAAATGAGGGAGATTGAGGAAGTTTTGTTTTTAACAAAACCAATAAAGATAATCCGAGAAAAACAAAATTATGAAAAGAAAGTCAACCAACCAGAAAAGGAGATTCAGAACCTTAAGGAAGAAAATGACTCCTTGACAAATAAAATTGAGCAAGGGGAAGCCAGTGAAGTTATAAGAGACCAAGAAATTGCAAAACAGAATATAAAGAAAAATAATAGAAGAAAGAGGGAAACATCTCATAAGAAAATCAATTAATCTGAAGAATGGATCAAGAAAGAAAACATAAGAGTAATTGGACTGCCAAAAGCTGAAATCAAAAAAAGTATCTTGATACAATAATGTAAGAAACAATTATAGAAAATTGTCCTGAAGCATTAGATCAAAAAGGGAAAGTAGAAATAGTAAAAATTCACTGATTACCACCTGAAAGAGATCCTATAAATAGAATCTACAGGAATATCAGAGCTAGATTCCCAAACTCCTAGCTCAAAGAGAAAATATTACGAGCAACAAGAAAAACAATCCAATATGGTGAAGCCACAATTAGAATAACATAAAATCTAGCAGCAATGACTAAAAGACTGCAGGTCTTAGAACACTACATATCAAAGAGCAAAGGAATTGGGGTTGCAGCCAAAAGTATCATACCCTGCAAACATAAACAGAATCCTGAATGAAAAGAAAAATGTAGACATTCAATGAATTGCCAGACTTTCAGGATTTTGTTGCAAAAAGACCGAAAATCAGTACAAAATTTGACATTTAAGAGCCAAGAGAGGTAAGCATCAAAGACTAATTACAAGGGACTCAATAAGGACAGACTTTATTTTTTATGTAGGAAATGTAAACTGTATGTCTAAGATTGTATTTATAATTGAGTAGTTAGAAAGAAAGATGGGGGTACAATTGAATATGATGCAATACTAAAAAGTAAACCATTTAGTAAAAAGTAAAAAAAGTAATTACACATTCAAGAGGAGGAACTGACAGGTAGCTCTGGAACCCTACTGTCATCAGGAACGGGCTAAAGAGGGAACAATGCATATACTGAAGTTTTAAATTCAGAAAGAAATAAAGGTATACAGGATAGGAAGGGGGAGAAGGGTAAGGGTGGTGGGTGAGGATAAGGGAGGGATCTCTGGTGGAGGGTAGGTTAAGTAACAGCAGAGCAAAGAAGGGGGTAGAAGTAAAGTAGAGGAGTAGGGACTGATACAAAATAAGAAATGTACACATATATAAAATAAAGACCAGGTGTGGAATGTATTAGGGAAAAAAGCAGGTAGTAGTCATGATCTTAAAATAATTTAATCCAAAGAGAAAAATAGGGAAACTGCACTATATGTCAGCCATATTAATCAATATTGTTCATAACTAGACAGTATAAGGTTGGAATATTGTTGAGGCATAGGAAATGATGAGTTGATGGACTTAAATATGAAAAGACTTGGACTTAGGAAGGAAGATGTTATCCACCCTCAGAGAACAGAAGACAAACAAGTATAGTATGGTCTTACATACATGCATATGAATGTATATGTTTATATGTGACTATGATTATAGATATCTAAATATATGAAGTGCAAGTATATATTTGTGTATATGCATGTATACATACTCTTGTGTGTACATGTTATTGTGTGTATGTGTGTACAGGTATGTTTGTGTGTATATATGTGCACATGCACACATATATACATACATACATTTACATTCACATGTTTGTGTGTGTGTGTGTGTGTGTGCTCTTAATTGTCACCTTCTTGGGGAGAATGGATTCAGGAAGGGAGAAAAAGAACAAAGTAAAAAGTGAACAGCAGAGAACAGAAGAAAATTCACAAGGAAGCAAAGATGGACAGCTCTGAGCACAATATGTATTATATATTATTAATATTACATAATCATATATTTACTATAATATATTATTATATATAACTCACTAGATATGATATAATAAATATACAAATGAATTGGTATAATTTGTAATTATATATATTTGCTGCAACATAATTATTCTGTATTATTATATAGGCTTTCTCGAAATGGAAATTTATTTCTATATATTTTGAATCTTCTCTTACATTCTACTGTGCACATGGCAATACTTTTTTCCCTTATTTTGCATTTAAATCTTAGTATTTAATTTTATAATATGCTTCTTTTTCTTTTCGTATTTTTATAGGTTTATATTTAAGCTTAAAATTAATTTAAACTGTCTCAAGACTGAATTATGACCTCAAAGAAGCTATCTTTCTGTCTTACTCTTTCCCTCTATGACTATGATGTCAAAACCCTTAAAAATGTCCTTATCATGAATTAATAGAATGTTATGCAGATATTGATGTTTTATCACTGTTGAAGTCTAGATATGAGACAACGATATCGTCATTATTCTGAGTAATAGTAGACATTTATAGTGCATGGAACCATAGTCTATAGAGTTTGATGTTAAAGGCCTCTGCTTTAAAAATGAGTAGCAACACTCACATTTTTAACCTTAGGGTTCACCACTGAGCAGAATGATTCTCATTTATCTAGGAGACAGTCATTGGTATTATGAACAAAAATCTCATACCTCCTTTGTCCCCTGAAAAGTTATATCTGTTTCCTGGAATAAAGATTTAAAATATCCTGCATGGGAATCACAATCTGTTTTGGGTAGTCTATCGGGGCGGGGGGGGCGGGGGAGGTAACCTTGAGGTTACATTTGGCTTTCTAGGTCCTTGGGTAAAGTCTTTTGACTGAATTCAAATTTTATAGAACAAATCCTTTTATTAAGGGGATTTGTTCTGTCAAGTTAGGATTCAGCCAAAGGGCAGACCTACAGGGTCTTCAGGCAGTAGGTTCCCCATCCCTGGAAAGTCTTCATGCCTAGTCAGCAATTTCATTTCAGTAATCTCCTGAGAGTTGTGTATTTCTTTCAAAATGAAGCAGAAGGTTAAGCCTCGATTCAATCGCTCAATCACTTATTAAATATTTTCTGTTCATAGACCACTGCTCTTAGGAGCTTAGAAAGATTCATTGATCTCTATCTCTCAAGGAGCTCATAATCTAGTAAGAGACAGAATAGAAACACAGAAAATGATATTTAGAATACCCAATAATCTCTGTCTCTGTCTCTCTGTGTCTCTGTCTCTGTCTCTGTCTCTCTCTCTCTCTCTTTCTCTCTCTCTCTCTCTCTCTCTCTGGTAGCCAATAATTTCTTTCTTTCAGATTTTATTTTTGGAGGCATTTGGAGTAGCCTAGTCAGTGACTGAGGCCAGATTTGAACTTAAGTCCTCCTTACTCTAGGGTCAGTGCTCTATCCACCGCACTACCAGTTAATGACTTCTTAATAATAATTTCATTCTCCAAAAGGTGAAGAAAATAGTAAGGAGAAATTCCAATTCTCACCAAAATGGAGGAATGGTTGCAGGGGTGTAAATGATGGAAAATCTTGGGGAAGAAGGTGTTATTACTCTTTCCTAGAGTTTGATAGAGAAGCAAGTCTATAGTTTTTTTTTAACTTGCATGCTAAATTTTGGGAGAGATCTCCAAGAATTCAAAGAAAAGATAGGGTAGGTAAGATTCTATCCCATGACCTAAAATTTTGTAGAGGAAGTCAGATTGGGAGAAATAAATAGCTCTCAAGAATGAAAGTCTGAAGAGAAACAAGAAAAATCGTTCAGATGTAGAGGGAAAATGGAAGCTATTTGAATAAACATAAAGATATACAAAGGACCTCATCTGGCAACCAGTGTATGTTTTTTAAAAGACAGGCACAGAAGAAAAAAAAAGAAAAGCAAGGGTAGGTAACAAAAGATGAACCCCAAAGTATGGCATATTTTAAGAATAGTATCAGCACTAAATCTCAATATGACTGGCTGGGACTGCTAAGAATAATAAAAAGATGTTTTTTAAAAACTATATTGGTAGGTATGGTAGGACTGAGGGTAGATCAAAATAGAAGGTAGGTCAAAGAAGGACTAGAAGGGATGCTTGGGAAGAAGTGATGATAGGAGTGCTATTCAGAGTGATCTACTGAGTGCTACTTAGAGACCTACCAAGCTGACAAAGCAAGTAAGGATCAGAGGCAGGATCTGAAGTGAGGTGATCTTCTGATTTGGTGTTCTTCCACTACACCATGATGCTTTCCATCTTTATGTGTAGGCCACAAATTCTGCTTTCATAATTCTTATTTCTCTTTTAAACCATTCAAGAACATCCCTTGGTGGTTACATGCTCTCTTGGGAATATGTATGATCTTTTGCCACTTCAAATGCAGATTCATTCTCCCTTTTCTTGCAATATTTAGTCATAAATATGTGATTTCTATGAACTAATCTGGAGGTCATATCCCCTTCTGTCTTTTTTTTTTTTGGAGGTAATTTTTTATTATTTTATTTGTTTTCAGTGTTCCGCAATCACTTCCATATTACTTAGATTCCCCCCCGCCCTTTCCCTCCTTACCCCCCTACATCTCCCCTCCCTCCCTGAGGCAGCATACAATATTATATAGGTTTTACACATACATACATTCCTATTAAATACATTTTCACCTTGATCATAGGTCATTCCCCTTCTTGCATAGAAGAATTAAAATGAATGGGAGAAATTATAAAACAAACAAAAACATAATACAAAAGAAAACAATTTGCAATATTCTGCAATTGAATTCCATAAGAAATTTTTTAGTTTCTTGTATTGAGATGTAGTTCTAAGTCTACCAGAGAAATCCTCACACACTGTGGTGGTTGCTGTGTAGGAAGTTCTCCAGGTTCTGCTCCTTTCACTCAGCATCAGTTCATATAAATCGTTCCAGGCTTCTCTAAAGTCTTCCTATCCGTCATTTCTACAGCACAGTATATTACATTCACATACCACAACTTATTCAGCCATTCCCCAATTGATGGACATCCCCTTGATTTCCAGTTCTTGGCCACCACAAAGAGTGCTGCTATAAATATTTTTGTGGATGTGGAACCCTTTCCCATTTTTATGATCTCTTGGGAATACAATCCTAGAAGCGGTATTGGTGGGTCAGATGGTATGCCCACTTTTGTAGCCCTTTGGGCATAGTTCCAAATTGTTCTCCAGAGTGTTTGGATCAACTCACAGCTTCAACAACAGCAAATTAGTGTTCCAACTCTCCCACATCTTCTCCAACATTTATCATTATACTATTTTGCCATGCTAACCAGTCTAATAGGTGTGATGTGGTATCTCAGAATTGTTTTGATTTGCATCTCTTTAACCAATAGTTTTTTCATATGATTGTAGACAGCTTTGATTTTCTCTGAAAACTGCCTGTTCATATCCTTTGACCATTTGTCAATTGGGGAATGACTTGTATTTTTGTACTTTTGACTCAGTTCTTTATATATTTTAGAAATGAGGCCTTTATCACAGACGCTAGCTGCAAAAATTCTTTCCCAGTTTTCTTCTTCCCTCATAATCTTGGTTGCATTGGTTTTGTTTGTGCAAAAAATCTTCCAATTTAATGTAATCAAAATTATCTATTTTTCTTTTGATAATGTTTTCTCTTTTTTAATAAAAATTTTTCTCCTCTCCATAAATCTGATAAATACACTATTTCTTGCTCCACTAATTTGTTTATAGTATCAGTCTTTATACCTATTTGGACTTTATTGTTGTGTATGGTGTCAGGTATTGGTCTATGCCTAGTTTCCACCATAGTGTTATTCAGTTTTCCCAGCAATTTTTGTCGAACAGTGAGTTCTTATTCCAGAAGCAGGAGTCCATGGGTTTATCAAGCAATAGATTGCTATATTCATTGGCTACTGTGTCTTGGGTACCTAACCTATCCCACTTGTCTACCTTTCTGTTTCTTAGCCAGTACCAAGTGGTTTTGATAATTGCAGCTTTATCATACAGTTTGAGAT
Source organism: Bettongia penicillata ogilbyi (assembly GCA_023548195.1). Lineage (NCBI taxonomy): Eukaryota > Metazoa > Chordata > Mammalia > Diprotodontia > Potoroidae > Bettongia > Bettongia penicillata. The sequence continues at coordinate 325,603 of JAJHZJ010000175.1, forward strand.
CTGGTAGAGCTAGGCCACATTCCCTACCATTTTTTTTTCATTAGTTGCCTGGATATTCTGGACCTTTTATTCTTCCAGTTGACTTGTGATATTATTTTTTCTAGCTCTACAAAATAATTAATAGTTTGATTGGTATGGCACCAAATAAATAAATTAATTTAGGTAGAATTGTCATTTTTTTTATTTTGGCTCAGCCCATTCATGAGCAACTGATATTTTTCCACTTACTTAGATCTGACTTCATTTGTGTGAAAAGTGTTTTGTAATTGTGTTCATATAGTCGCTGGGTTTGTTTTGGCAGATGGACTCTGAAATATTTTATAGTGTCTACCCTAGCTTTAAATGGCATTTCTCTTTCTATCTCTTGCTGTTGGGCTTTGTTAGTAATATATGGAAATGCAGCAGATTTGTTTTTTATTTTGTAATCTGCAACTTTGCCAAAGTTGTTTATTATTTCAGGTAGTTTTTTTACTTGATTTTCTGGGATTCTCTAAGCATATCATCATATCATCTGCAAAGAGTGATAACTTAGTTTCTTCTTTGCCTATTCTAATTCTTTAAATTTCTTTTGTTTCTCTTACTGCTACAGCTAATGCTTCTAGTACCACATTAAATAATAGTGGTGATAATGGACATCCTTGTTTCACGTAAGAAAATGCATCTAGTTTATCCCCATTACATATAATGCTTGCTGAAGGTTTAAGGTAGATACTGCTTATTATTTTAAGGAAAGTTCCATTTATTCCTATGTTCTCCAGTGTTTTCAATAAGAATGGGTATTATATTTTGTCTAAAGCTTTTTCTGCATCTATTGAGGTAAGCATGCGGTTTGTTAGTTTTGTTGTTGATATGGTCAATAACGTTAATAGTTTTCCTAATATTGAACCAGCCCTGCATTTCTGATATAAATCCCACCTGATCATATTGTATTATTCTCATGGTAAGCTACTGTATTCTTTTTGCTAAAATCTTATTTAAAATTTTAGCATCTATATGTATTAGAGAAATTGGTCTATAATTTTCTTTCTCTGTTTTGGCTCTTTCTGGTTTAGGTGTCAAAACTATATTTGTATCATAAGAATTTGGGAGGACTCTTTCCCCAATTTTTCAAAATAGTCTACATTGTATTGGAAATAACCGTTCTTTAAATATTTGATAGAATTCACTTGTGACTCCATCTGGCCCCAGAGATTTTTTCCTAGGTAGTTCATTGATGGCTTGTTCAATTTCTTTTTCTGAGACGGGATTATTTAAGTATTCAATTTCCTCTTCTGTTAGTCTGGGCAATTTGTATCTTTTAAAATAATCATCCATCTCATTTAGATTGTCGAATTTATAGTCATACAATTGGGCAAAGTAATTTCTTATTATTGTTTTAATTTCCTCCTTATTAGAGGTGAGTTCACCCTTTTCATTTTTGATGTCGGTAATTTGGTCTTCTTTCTTTTTTTAAATCAAATGGACCAAAGGCTTATAAATCTTACTGGTTTTTTTTCCCCAGAAAACCAACTCCTAGTTTTATTTATTAGTTCAATAGTTTTCTTAATTTCATTTGCATTAATCTCTCTCCTTTGGTTTTTTTAATTTGGTATTTACTTGGGATTTCTCAATATGTTCCTTTTTGATTTTTTTCAGCTGGATGCCCACTTTATTGATCTCGTCTTTCTCTGTTATTCGCAGAGGCACTCAAAGATATAAAACTTCCCCTAAGAACTGCTTTTGCAGTATCCCATAAAATTTGGTAGGGTGTCTCATTATTGTCATTCTCTTGAATGAAGTTGATTGTTTCTATAATTTGTTGCTTAACTCACTCATTTTTTAGGATTAGATTGTTTAGTTTCCAATTAGTTTTTGCTTTATGTTTCCATGGCCTTTTATTACATGTAAGTTTTATTGCATTATGATCTGAAAAGGATGTATTGACTATGCCTTTCTGCACCGGATTGTGAGATTTTTATGGCCTAGTACATGGTCAATTTTTGTATATGTGCCATGTACCACTGAGAAAAAGGGGTATTCCTTTCTATCCCTGTTCAAGTATCTCCAGAGATCCATTATATCTACCTTATCCAGAGTTCTATTTACCTCCCTGACTTCTTGTTTATTTTGAGGTTAAATTTATCAAATTCAGAAAGGGCGAGGTTAAGGTCCACCACTACTATAGCTTTCCTGTCTATTTCTTCCTGTAACTCCTTTTACTTCTCCTAAGAATTTGGATGCTATACCACTTGGAGCACATGTTTAGTAATGAAATTGGTTCATTATCTATGGTGCATTTTAGCAGGATATAGTTTCCTTCCTTATCTCTTTTGATTAGATCTATTTCTGCTTTTGCCTTGTCTGCGTTTAAGATTGCTACCACTACTTTTTTTTACGTCAGTTGAAGCACAATAAATTCTACTTCAACTTTTTACCTTTATCCTATGTGTATCTCCCTTTTTCAAATGTGTTTCTAGTAAGCAACATATTGTTTGATTATGGTTTTTAATCCATTTTGCTATCTTCATTTTATGGGAGAGTTAATCCCATTCACATTCACAGTTATGATTACAATCAGTGTAATCCCTTGTAATCCTTTTCCCCTTGTTTATGCTTTCATTTCTCCCTTCTCCCTTTCCCTCCCCAAAAGTTTCAATTTTTGACCACTGCCTCCCTAAGTATTCCTGCCAGTCTTTCAGCTCCCCTCCCTTTTAATCCCCCTTTCTCTTACTATTTCTCTCCACTTTAGCCTCCCCTCCCTCTTCTTTCCCCCTTCCCCTCCTATTGTCTATAGAGCCAGTTGTATTTCTATACTTAGCTGAGTTTGTTGTACCCTCCTTGAATCCAATCAGATGAGACTACCTCTCAAACAATAGTCATCTCCTTCCCCTCTTTCCCTCTACTGTAGTATATTTTTATGCCTCTTCCTGTGATGGAATTTTTTTCTGCCTCCTCCTTTTCACCTCTTCCACTACAATCCCTTCAAACCCTTAAATCACATTTGTTATTACATCATTTAATTTATACCCACTTCCTCTATCTATGTATAAACCTTTTACATTTCATAATAAATATATAATTCTCAAGATTAACAAGAATAAACTTCCCTTATACAGATGTAAACAGTTTGCACATACTGTGGTACAAGTTTCTCCCCCACCCTCCCCAGTTTACCTTTTTGTGCCTCTCTCTTGAGAACTACGTTTGAAGATCAAATTTTCTTTTAAGTTCTGCTCTTTTCATCAGGAAGGTCTGGAAATCTCCTATTTCATTGAATGTCCTTCTCCTGGCCTGAAATATTATGCTCAACTTTGGTGGGTAATTAATTTTTGGTTATAGTTCCAGCTCCTTTGCTTTAGGGAATATTATATTCCAATTCCTTTGATCTTTTAATGTAAAGCTGCAAGGTCTTGTGGGATCCTGACTGCAGCTCCTCAATATTTGAATTGTTTATTTCTGGCTGCCTGCAGTATTTTCTCCTTCACTTGGTAGTTCTGGAATTTGGCAACAATATTCCTTGATATTTTTAGTTTGGGGTCCCTTTCAGGAGGTGAACGTCATATTTTCTTGTGACTATTTTTCCCTCTGGATCTAGGACTTCTGGGAAATTTTCCTTGATGATTTCTTGGATGATATTGTCCAGGCTCTTTTTTTCATCGTGGCTTTCTAGTAGACCAACAATTCTTAGATTTTCTCTCCTGCACCTATTTTCCATGTCAGTTGTTTTTCCAATTAGATAGTTTACATTTTCTTCTATTTTTTCATTCTTTAGGTTCTATTTGACTGATTCTTAATGTCTTAGAGATTCATTAGCTTCTATTTGCCTGATTATATTGTTTATCAAATTATTTTCTTCAGTTAACTTTTGTATCTCCTTTTCCATCTGTCCAATTATTCCTTTTAAAGAGTTATATTCACCATTCCCTTTTCCGTTTGTCCAATTTTCCTTTTTAAAGAGCTGTTCTCTTCAGTGAATTCTTTTTTTATATTTTAAAAATCATTGGATGGTTTTTCTTCTATTTTGCTAATTTGAGTTTTAAATTCCTTTCTAGAGCTCTTCCAAGAAAACTCTTTATGCTTCTGACCAGTTCATATTCCCTTCTGAAGTTTCAGATGGAAGTACAGTTTCAATGCCGACCTCTTTGGTATTTGTGTTTTGGTCATTGTCCCCATAGAAAGATTCTATATGGTCTTTTCTGCTTTGCTTTTTACTCATGATAATAACCCTTTTCCTGACTTTTAAGATAAATCTCTGTGTCTGTAGTACAGGGAACTCTGTTCTACAGTTGTTGTGCCTAAAACTTTAGGCTTTGTATGTTGTGGCTTCTGGCTCTTTCAGTTAGAAATTAAATGCTGCAGCTTACCTGGTGCTGAGCTGGCTGATGTTTGAAAGAAAAGGCAGATTAGGTCTTTTTGGGTTTTCTCCACAGTTACCCTGGAGGTAACTAGTTAAATGTGGGGGCAGGGTGGATGCCAGATTCTCCTCTGCTGAGCTGGAGCATAGACAAGCTCAGGTTTCTGCACTAGTATCTTCCTGATTCCACTGGGGTGCTGAGGCATGGCTGGGGTGCTGGGTGTTGGCAGTTGCTGACTTCACCCCACGCCCCGGGGTTCAGAATCTTCGCCTGTTTTTTGAGGTGGGACTGTCTGGGACAGCTCTGATCCTTCACTGGTCTCCTTTATCCACAGCAAGAGGAACCCTCCTTAGTGATCTTTCTAGCCTCTCAGGCTGAAAGCCTGTTTACCCCTTCTGCTTCTCCCACTGTTCCAGGACTTTTTCTGGGGAGATAATCTCTGGGTTGGTCAAGATCAACAAGGAGAGGAGATAGCATTTGTCAATCACTCCTCCATCTTGACTCCCTTAACTGGCTCCCTTTCTGTTATTACTATAATTGAATTTCTTTCTCCTAAAATCCTTGGTAATTTTAGTCTTTCTGGGGAAGGCAACAAAAATTCATTAAGCCCCTACTATGTGCCAGGCACTAAGTGCTTCCTCCCCTTAAGACTTATCATTCTCATTTTCAGATTCTTTCTTTTTTAATGTTGGTTTCCCAGGGGGAATCTCCAAAGTCATTTAACCTCTTTGGGAACTGGGCAATTCACATTTTATAAGACTCAGTTTCTTCCCCAGGTAACTTCTGGGGGCCAGAACTAGTTCCAGCTGTATACTAGGGTCTTTTTCTCAGGCTTCCTGGACTCCCAGACAACCATGTAGGGTGTCCTGCTCCTTTTCCTTTAATTATTCTGTCTTTTAGATGAGCTCAGTTGCAGCACTGAGGGCTGGACTAATTCTTGTGGCAGCCTGAAAAACCTTCTGTCTTTTGATTTTCTACCACTGGGAGAAGGGGAAGTAGAGGTGAGTTTTGTTGTAAGCCTTGGATGGGATTTTACTGCCCTGCTGCTACAGAGTGATAGATAGATATTGGGGGTGGGCATATGGAATAAGTCTATTAGGAAGGAGGAACTTGCCTTCTCTGCTGTTTATTCACTGGATTCTTACGTTGTTCCAGTTCTTAGTGTTTGAGAATAGGGAGATAATTGAAATTTATCTATCCCTTGTGGAAAATTCTTATTTTGGAAAGGTTTGAGAGGTTGTGAAGATCAGAGAGGATATCTGATGAGGCTGATTTCTGTTCAGCAGAAATGAGAACCTTGCCTAAATCTAAATCTGCCCTGTAACAGGTTACCTGATAACAAGGCATACATCTTTCCCCTTTTCTGACACCTCTTCCTTGTGGTTAAAAGTATCCAACACATCATTTTCCCTTTCTCTGTGGTTAACTATCCATGCAGAAGCATACCCCACTCCTGGCTGAGTGCCCAAGATTTATGTGTAAAAACAAGCCCCTGTCCTTTTCCAAGCTACTTATGCCCCTAATGATTAGCCTGCCACTTTTGCATCAATGAAGCCCTCTTGACTAGGAAAACATCTGCCTTTTGAATTCTTTCTGATTGGTTCAACTCCTGAGTCTCATAATTTTATTCACAACTAGCCCACCATTTTTTTGGTCACATTCCCAATGTTAGTCACATCACCAAAACAAGTTTCACGTAGGGGTTCACAACATTTTTGTGAGTGTCATGGACCCCTTTGGCAGTCTGAAGAAGCCTATGAGCGCCCTTTTAGAACTATGTTTGTAAGTGCACAAAATAAAATGCATAAAACTCTTGTGCTTTCGTTTTCTGTGCTAAGAAGAAGGACTTTTATACTGGAAAGGCAGGACAAAAAAAATGACTGTTTTGAAGTAGATAGCCAAAATAAGCAAGGAGATAGCAAGAAAGCATCTGGATGCCCTTGATGAATTCAAATCAGCTGGTCCAACTGAAATATTTTCTGCTGTACTTAGAGCAATGATGGGTAACTGGTACCACAGAACTGGAGAAGGGACAAATGTTTTGTTTTGTTTTCATTTTATAGTGGAAGAGAACAGATTATCAAAGCTATTGGGAAGTAAGTTTGAATTACTGAAGAATTTTCAAACTAATTATTAGATAGAGGTTTGTTAAGAGTTAGGAAAGGGAGCAACAATTACAGAGAGCCAGGATGGCTTCATCAGGAATGGGTCATGTTACACTAACTTTATTTCTTTTTTTTTTTTGGCAGAATTACTGGCAAATAAGAGGAATGTAATAGATATAGATTTTTAAAACTAGATTTTAACTGATAATTTTATAAAGTTTGTCATGTTATTCTTTTTTTTTTAGTTTCAAAAAGCTTTCATTTGTGGTTGCTCTAAAGGCAAAATATCAGAAAACAATCCACTGCAGAGACAACATTTTATAGTAAAGAAAGAGTATCTGTATCCTTTCCTTTCTCTCAAGTATACATACTTTCATCTTAATATGAATATTTAAGAGCAGTTTTCCTGTCAAGATACATGACTTGTTCAAAAAGGCACCCATAATTATGGCCCTCAAACATTCCATACATCACTAGCAGGCATTATGCAGCTTCTCTGTAGTCTCAACCACATACTGTAACATAATTAAAAAGTTCTTTTGCCCAATGTAACAATGCTATCTGTTGGAAAGAAAAGAATCTCTTAAGTTTTTTCCTAAATGTGGTTAGAACACTCAACATTCGAGAAAAATTCACTATCTGAAACACTTAAATTATTGCTTGTCATTGGTCATAAACTTAGGTGAAGCTCAAAACTAGACCTGTTAAATTGTCTCCTCTCTCAAATGGATAATTAGAAAAAGAGATGATTTGTCTGTTAGGTCAGTTAAAGAAGTCCTATTCCTGCAATTCTCCTAAGTAGTCCCTTTCTTAAATGCCAGTCATACTAGATGGCTGATGATGGAGACTGCAACAGATCTCACAAGGATTTAAAGTCCCAAATAGTGCTTTTTCAGAGTTAGCCAGCAGAGCAACAAGAGAGTTCAATGATCCAAATGAAATGCTGATGTAGGCACAAAGAGAAGAATCATGGGTGACTTTTAGTGCCATTTTCATTTAACAAGCTATTAGTAGAGTAGTCCAAAGATTCCCAATTTTCATCATCCCAAGATGTTTAAATTAATTCCTATAGGAAGACATGATAGACAGGCTAGTATCCCTTCTAATAGAGACTTGCAAGGGAGCTCCAGACAGACCATACTATGGTAGCCAAAGACAGCTCTTTGGTGAAGACAGCTTGAATTTCTTATCTGGGCCAAAAATAAATACCGCATGAGCTATCAGAGGCATGCCCTGCCCTCCTGTTCATCTGAGTCTAACATGCCTAGCTTGATGGCAAGGTTTTGTTTGTGATCATTGATGATAGGGAAAAGCAGCTTCCCTATGGGCTCATCTCCATCGTATGCATTGATATCCTTACTCCAGGCAAGATGATCTTGGAATGAATCAATAGAAAGGGTGATCATCTCAACATTCCATAATTTCTGGGACCAGCTTTGCATTATGTCTTAGCTCTGCTATGCACACTGGTTTAAAATCCTGTGGGTGGGGACCTTAGTTTTTGGAAGATGCTTTGTGTGCCAGATGAGACTCTGGGTAGCTCCTAAGCAGCAACACCCTACCCAGCTTTGAAAACCGAGATGTTGGTGCTTCTCTATCGTAACCATGTATTGACTTGCTGGCCTATGGATTTGATCGGTCTGTTGATCTATGTTGTATGTGTTGCTTATGTCAGACAGTTGGAAGTACGTCTGCTGATTTTGATTTCTCTGTATTTTCTCTGAAGTTCAGGGTGCTGATTTCTTCCCCTGACATAAGTGAATAATACATGTGCTTGATTAAAGGGATTGTTGATGCCTCAAAAAAGAAAAATCCCGAGGGTGGGAGAAGAGAATGCTCCATATGTCTCTGAGGAAGTCATGAAAATGGGTGAGACTGATCATGATATCCACCTGGGAGTTGGTGGGGGTGGGGTTGTCTCCCAGCCGTAGACCTCTGGGGATGGCAGCAAGGGCAAGAGGATGTTCTCATGCTATTTTTGTGGAAAAAATGTTCAATAGTTTTTCAGTCATATCTGACTCTTTGTGATCCTGCTTTAGATTTTCTGGGCAAAGATACTCGAGTGGTTTGCTGTTTCCTTCTCCAGCTCATTTTACAATGAGGAAACTCAGGCAAATAGGGTGAAGTGACTTACCTAGGGTCACACAGCTAGTAAGTGTCTACATTCATATTTGAACTCAGATAAGGGAGTCTTCCTGACTCCAGCACCAGTGTTCTATCTACTATACCACCTAATTGTCCTATGGAAAAAATACAGAGCTACATTTTAGTCAATAGTTCAATTCAATGGATTTGGTTGCCGAATGGGTAAACTCTAAGAGTATTTGTTAATGGTTTGATGTCAGCTTCTCAGGAAGTCTCCAGTGGAGTGCTTCTGAGATCTGTGCTATTTAAAATTTTAGCAATGACTTGGATGAAGGAATAAATACTGTGCTTTTCAGATTTTCAGAGGAAACAGAGCTGTAAGGCTAACTGATACATAGGATAGAGTTCCTCCTCTAACAACCTATGGAGATTTCATTACAATTTTCTTTTTTTTTCTCCAGTGAACATAAACTGGAATAATTTTCCTCAGTATGTTAAATGCTCAAATGAGAAACTCATTTTATAGATAATTTCTTTCCAAGTCCATCTAGGTAGGGCTTCTCTGATTTTTATTCCCCCTGCCAGACCTTTTATTTCTTCAATGTAAGGAATGCCCAGTGAAGGAATTTTTCTCTACCTCTACAGATCAGCATCATCTCCGACAACTCTTCGAGAGTTTTTGAGACACTTAGTAAAGTGACTTGCTCAGGATCATACAACTAGAAAGCTGTGGGGGAAGGACTTGAAGCCAAGGCTACTGTGTTCCTCAGCTAGCTCTCTGGCATTGTTCCATGCTGTCTCTTTCTGCTTTTAAAAAAATCTTCCATAGTCTAATCTTTCTCTAAGATTTCCTTCTCACCTTAAAGTTAGATATTCTTCTGTTTCTTGTCAAGTGAAGGTCATTGGCTGATTCTGACATTTCTTTCACATCACTTTCAATCTTTTAGGCCTATTAAATCTTTTCAGTTTCATTAATATTATATATTTTCTTTTTTCCTTTAACACCTTTGTCATTGAGGCCATCAGAATCATCATTTTTCCCCATCATCTGTGTCTCTGTTAGTTCTATTTATTTGTTTTTTTTTGTTTTTTCCTTTTATTTTTAAGGGTTCTGTTTTTTCTATTTTCATATGTTCTGCATCCTCATCGTAGGGTCACAAAGCATTTTTGTAATGCCCATATGAGAGCCTCCAAAGCTCTTTTTCAGAAACTTTTAAGGCTCATGAGTCCTCTCCCTGCTCCTTGTAGGGTTCACATACCTTTCTATTCCATCTCAGTCCACAGCTCCTCTTTCTTCCTCTCCTGATAAGCTAAGGGACAGAAGAAGAGAGCAGATATGTCTCCAGGAAGTGCTCTAGATAGACTCACCCCATTGCCAAGATATTCTAGTGTCTTTTTCTCTCTCTAGGTTTCCCAAGGGCTAGGGCTGTATTGCTTCCCTCTTTCAGGGCTTTATTGCTGTCATGACTATTTACTTCCTTCATGACCCAGGCAGCCATCTGATATTGACTCTGATCCAGTAAGGAGGCAGAATAGGAACTGGTTTTCAAAGGCTTGGGGGAAGAGCACAGACCCCATATCAAGAGTACTATATTCTCCTTTGTGGGAATAATTGCTCTCTATCAGTCAATCAAGAGGTATTTATTGCTTCTTATCTTCTGGGTATTGGATTGGGTAATATAAAGAAAAAGTAAAAATAGTTCCTGTTCTCAGGAAACTTACTTTTTAGTGGGAGAGACAAACGACAAACATGTATGTAAGTGGGCATATTCAAGATACATATAACGAAGATATAAGGTAACACATTAGCACTTTTAAGATGATTTCAGTATTTGCTACATGAAGGTGGCATGCTGATAACCACAGTGATTATGACTGAGACCTTAACTCCAAACATGTACATATTCAAATATGCCCTTCCCTTGTATTTTGCAATGTTTTCAACATATGACTCAATTGTCATATTTTTCTGGCATAGAAACATTTCCTAAGGTTCTTCCCTCAATTTTGGATCATGCTGGTGTTTCCCTCACACCATCAACACACCAGTCTCTGTAAGATTAATGGGGATCATAACATTCCATGCAGTATATTTTTGTGTCACACTCACGTCAGTAATGTACATGAGATGCAATGCTATGTTTCCTTTTAGAATTGAAGAAAAATGCTTCTAACCAAACTTCACTGCAATGTTTCTGTCTCAGGGCATGCATTACCTCATGTTTATTTCCCTATTGTCTGCTGAAGTTAAATATTTATAACCTCAGATGAGGTAGAGAACCTTGGGTTTGAAGCTCTCAAGCTTCTGCTAAAGCCTTGGGGCTTATGAGTCTGAAGTTCTTTGTATACTGTTAATGGAGGTAGCAGGTGTAAAGGAAATGATGCCTTTGTGATTCATCACCAAGATATAGAATGGTGCTTCATTTTATATATGATGTAGTTTTATCCGTACCCTCCAAAATGGTGTCATACTCTGTAGTGAGCAGCTCAGCTAGATAAAGAATATTGATTGGTTGATTAGAGAGGATTGTTATCAACATGGATGGAGCATGCTATTGAATACTGAGAGGTTTTGGCCCTGAGATGAGTCAATGTGGTATAGTAGAGACTTGGAATCAGAAAGACATAGATTAGAATTCTGGACATTTAACTAGCTATGTGATCCTGTATGTCATGTGCCCTTCTTGGTTTTTGTTTCCTCATTTCTGAAGTGAGGGTCTTAAAATCTCTCTAAGATCCCTCTCAACTTTAAGTCTATTTTTCTGTGATCCCACAAATACATGAATGGAGTGCTTCCCACATTTCTAGGTGACATCAACCTTGAGGTGACACATAGGTTGATTAAATTGGGATCCAAAATAATCCTGGAAAATTGGAATTAGAGCACAGAAGAAAATTAGATGGTTTGAGAAGGAAACGTGGAACATCCTGCACTGGATTAAAAACATTGCACAAGTATGAGCAGAAACAGATGATTAGGAAGTGATTCATGTAAAAAGGACTGAACGATTTTGGTGAAATACAAGCTTATTATGGGCAAACATTGTAATTGTAATCTAGTAGTTAGTGTGATCATTGACTTACTATTTACAACGACTACTAACCTTCCTGCTACTGCTACCACCTATTGATTGCTAGCTACCATTACTACAACTAGTACCATCATCACTACCACCATTGCTACTACCAAAAGATTAGTAAATACTACTACTACTACCACCACTATCACCACTACTACTAATATTATTACTACTATCACCAATTGATTACTAACTACAAAATAGTAATTATTTCTCTTTTACTCAGGAGCCTTGAGGGTCTACCCCTCCCGGTTTGATTTTTTTTTTAATTAAAGGGACCATCCCTTGAGAAACTTAAAGAACCCTATTCATTGAATGGATATATCTCACTCAAAGTAAGATTTTGATAAGATGTAAGCCTGAAAGGGCCAGGATCTCACATTGCATCCTGGGTCATCTCCAGTTGTCCTAACGAATATCAGGCCACTGGACCCAGATGGCTCGGGAGAAGAAAGTTGAGGTTGGAGATCTTGCACAGCCCTCCCTCAGTCAAATCAAAGTCAACAGCAAGTCATGTCATCATCCTGATGTCATGGTCCTCTTTGAGAATGAAGGGCAAACACAAACTACTATTACTACCTATTGACTCCTACTATTGATAGTATCACCACTGCTATCACCAATACTACTCCTCTTACCATTGATTGATTACTAGCTACTATTATAACAATAAGTACTGCTGCTACTACTATTGTTACTACCACCCCCACCCCACCACCCCCACCCACCATCACTGCTACTACTACTACTACTGCCACTACTAGTACTACTACCACTACTACTACTACTACTACTACTACTACTACTACTACTACTACTACTACATGACTCCTCTTTTCTTCTCTCTTCTATTCGACTATTAGCTTTTTTATACAGTGTTTTTCCATTTATAAAGCACACATTATCTCAAATGACCAACAACCTGATGAGGTGGGGAGAATGAATATTATGAATTCTATTTATGGGTCAGCAGGAACCACAAAGTTAAATTACATTTCCCAGGTTGCATAGTATCAGAGTTTAGTCCTCTAACTATAGATCCTGGGCTTTTCTCATGATATTATATTACCAGGCATACTGTTGTCAGGGGCATGAAGTGCTATTCTGAGCACTAAATTTTAGGAAAGACCTTGATAAGTAAGGAAAACTCCAAATCATGTCTGAGAGTTAATTGAAGACTCTAAGGCATTTTAACCTAAAGAAGAGGAGACTTAGAGGAAACATGATTGTGATCAACAAATATTTAAATATTGTCAAATGAAAGAAGGATTAGATTTGTTGTTTATCCAAGAGGCCATAGCTAGGACCAACGCAAAGTTATAGAGAGGTAGGCTTCTACTTAAAATGAGTGGGAAAATCTTCCTGACAATTAGTGCTGTCAAAAATGGAATGAATAAATTGCTTCATGGAATAATGAGTTCACCATCATTGAGCTCCCCAATGAGAGCTGAGGTTGGAAAACCACCTGTTATAAACATTGTAAAGAGGGCTCATGATTTGGTTAAGGGTTGGATTAGGCATCCTCTGAGATTCTGTCCAGTTCTGCCTTTATACATCAGAATTCTGGCCAAGAGCCAGCACCAGACAAACTGAGTATACGTACAATATGAGGATTGGGGCAGCAATAGGTTGTAGGGCAGGTAAGCAAACATAAGTCACGACATATTAGGTAGAGGAAAGCAGGAGCTTCGCAATCTATGCAGATTTTAAGTGGGGGAGGAGAGAGTTCTAGGAACTGAAGGAGCAGATATAAGGCTGGCAAGACAACAGATCTGAAGTACTGATAGGAAAAAAAGAGAGGAGATACTGATATTAATGCATTTTTTTCTGTCTTAATGTCAGTTGCTTTCATTTCCCTTTCACTTTGGTGCTAGTCAAGATTACCTAAATCACCTGGCTTAGAGGTATTTACAATAATGATAGTAATAATTGTACCAATGCCCATTGCACTTTTAGTTTTGCATTACATTAGTGCATCTCATCCTCACAATAATCCTGTGATGTAGGTGCTGTTCATATATCCATTTTATAGCAAAAGAAGTGATCAGAAAGAGATTAGGTGACTTCCTCAGGGTCACACACTTAGTGAGTGTTTAAGGTAGGATTTGAATTTATGTCTGTCCTGATTCCAGGTCAAGTCTTTTATCCACAGCTGCAACAGGAGATGGGCATGACAGGTCACCAGCCTATCAGGAGCGCAGGAGCATGAAGAAGTAGTTTCCTGGCAAAAGTATTTCTCATACAGGTGTTGGGAGAAGCAAAAAGTCCATTTAACAGATCTGGATTCTGCCTTTAGGGAAGGTGTATTCTCAAAGTGGGACAGAATACTTTTGTACTTTGGGGTCAATAGCTCCCTGTTTGTGTTAGAAAGATAGACACACATTATCAATCACAGCCCATCTGGGAGAACTCAAGGTTATAGAAGAAGTTTCAGGGATTTTACTCCTAGCACAGCCTGGTCCCAGTTCCTGAAAATCCATACATAGGATTTTGCCATTCCATAATAACTGAATCACAAGGATGGAGGAGACCTTAGCAGCCATCTATTCCTATCCCTACCTGAACATGAGAAATAACCATCCACCTTTTTCTTGAAGACCTTTCAGTTAGGAGAACTCACTACCTCCAGGGGTAGCCATTTCCACATTGAGGCAGCTCTGATGGTAGGAGATTGACTTTTTTCCACTGAAGTCTTTCCTAAATCTGCCTCTTTGCAATTTCTACCAATCATTCCTAGTTATGTTCTCTGAGATTTTGTATGACTTGTTCCTGATGGGAGAAATGTATACTTCCAGTTGCAGGGCTGGGTCCAGGGTGAGGCATAGGGGTGGTGGTGATTGTGGTATATCTCTCTCTAGGAAATGAAGGTGAGAGGAGATAATTATCCCTATAAATTTATGACCTGTCCAAGTGAATACCTTTAGAGTTATATTCAATGGAACCTCACCTAGGTTGGAAAGAGTCACTACTAGTCCTATACCATTATGTGACTGTATCATATACCCTATATTATTTATTTAGTGCTCTTTAAAAGTATTTTAGTACTTTATTTGTTTTGTACTTCCCACTTTACCAATTGTTTTACAGAAATGTCATTTATCTTCACAGTAGCCCTGTGATGTAGGTTGTGTGTATGTATGTGTAGAATTATCTTCATTTTATAGATCAGAGAAATGTGATGACACAGTGATAGAAAGACCACATAGCTGGTTAATGTAATAGCTGGCAGTAATTTCTTCTGAAGCCAGGTCTTCTGGCTCCAGACTCTATGTTCCTTGAACTACACTACACTACATCTACAACCCAAGAGTTAAATGTCCTTCATCCACCCCTTACTGATTGGCCAGCTGGAACTCCTGATTACTTTACCAGATACTGGTCACTACACTGAAAGTGAAGGAGAATATTAAAGCAATAGCTACACGAATCGAGCAAAAAATCATTACCTTGGCTGGGGAACCTGAAAAGGGTTATTTCTTTACTAGGTGTAAACTCACATCTAAACAGTAAATAATTGTCACTTGCTTTATTCCCTTTGGGACAGAGTAAAATGACCTAAAATAAGTTATGTGATCTGGAGGGGAAAAACTCTGTCTCGTGATCCTCTTGAGATATGCAGTTTCTTAGAACAAAAGATCTTGCCAAATCATATCTTGCTTTTCTCCATCCTTTTAAAATATATACCAAAAAATCTTTGAAAGAGGTAGACTCAGTTGCTTGTGATTTTGCTTTTCTTTTCCCTCCAGATACCTTCTTCCCCCACCCCACCCCATGATTTGATTATATGGCTCTGCCAGAAAAGGAGACAACTATAGGTGCAAGACCTCACAGCTTTCTACCAACAAGCTCATTCTTTATCCTCATACCTTTAGGCTTCTTCCATAGCTTAGTTTACCATTCAGAGCAGTGAAAGGGAAGGCTATTAGTTTTAGTTCTGCTGCACCTAACTGTTTCCAAGATGGGAGGGGGGTGTTGGTATTTTTGCTGTTTGAACACTGACATTCTGTAGTCTGGTAAGTATTTTAAGCCACGACTTCTTTATTTTGGAAAATATTTGTAGTGCTGGAATAACTTGGAGAATTAAAAGATGAGAGAGAACATTGATTTTCATGTAATGGCATTTTCCTCAAACATGAGGTTACTTAGAGCTTAATAAATGTTAATTTATTAAACATCTTTTAATTATGATAATATTTTAGACTATCATTTCTGTCCAATAATTTCAAACTTTGCATATTTTCTATTTATATATTGTTGTGAGTGCTGTTTTCTCCCATTAGAATATAAACTCACTGAAAGCAGATAGTTTCTTTTTTTATATCTGTAGCTCCTGTTTTTGGCAAGTGAGCACTTAATAAATGTTTGTTAAATTGAAGTGAATTATAAGATCATAGATCTGGAACTGGAAGGAGCCTCAGGTGTTATCTAATTCAATTTTCCTCATTGTACAGATGAGGAAACATGGCCTTGTCCAAGATCACACAGGTAGTAAGCATGCCAAAAATGTCCAAAAAAATCTGAAATGAGGATACAACTGAAAAATGACTCAGCAACAAAAAATGGAAATGAGTAGCACAGGAAGAATACAAAACAGAATCAGAAACCAGTCTAGGGAAGCAGAAAGAAGTATACCATATTTTGACTATATTTTCCAGGTCAAAATCTTACAAACTGTGGTCTGACTTCTATGAAGGTATATAAGGTATATAAAAGTATATAAAAATGTATATTCTTTATTTGAAATTCAGATCATGCTAGAACATCGGGGGCATATGGCCACCAAGCTTAGACTGCATTTTAGGGGCAGAGAGAGATGAAAAAAGCATATATTAAATAAATGCTATATGTAAGTGCACTATGCTAAGCAGTGAAGCTATGAATAGGGAACTGAAGCATCCCTGGTCTCATGGAGTACAAATTCTAATGGGGAAATGACACATATAAGAAGATTCAGCTGAAGAATAAATGGAAAGGTCTAGTGAGTTTAATGACAAGACAGATGACAAACCTGAGGGATGTGGAGGGCACAATGACAGGAGAGATGGTGAAGTCTGGTCATCTAGGAGGCACAATGGTAGACTATGGAAATATACGTTTAGAGCTGAAAGTTACTTCATAGATCATCTGGTCCAAACCAAACTTCCCCATTTTGTGTGCAAGGAAACTGAGTTTTGAAGAAAATAAAGTGAAATTACCCAAAAAGAAAAAAAAATAACCCAAGATCATACCTGTAGTAAACAACAGAGGTGGCGATAAATCCCAGGCACACTGGTTCTAAATTTAACAGTACTCTTCCCACTGTTTCTGAGCTATTAAACCCCTAAAGCTAAATTTCCTTTTTTCCTTCTCATGATAGATGCCTAAAATATACACATTCATTGAACTATTGAAAATTACACAATGTTAGTTTTCCAAATGCATATTCCTGGATAGAAGCAAAACAAAGCAGAACAAAAGTCACTCCCAAAAGATGATTATTTTTTAGACTTTTTTTCTGTCTTTTTATTAATACTCCTATAGTTTAATATAACCTTCATCTGATCAGAAAGTCTTTTCCAAAGTATGCAATGATACTACTATACTTGATCTTAGGCCAAATAGACAAGAAGTGATATTATAATAATGTCTACATTTATCTAGTACTTTAAAGTTTAAAAAATATTTTACATTTATATCATTTGATATTCACAATGTCTATTTTACAGATAAGAAAACTGAGGCACATGGTGCTTATGCTTGCTGATGGGCATTTAGCCTTGGAGCCAGGAAAACCTAAGTTCTAATCTTTCCTCTGCCTAATACTAGCCATAGGAAAGTAATAATATCTTAATTTCTCATTGGCCCCAGGTAGATCTCGCTTAAGATTATATAATACAAACGAACTATTAAGACTGATCTACACCAAGGGAAGGACTTTCAGCTTTAGTTGTCCATACCGATGAAACAAATTACAGATACAAACTCCACCTCTCCCCAAACACACACCCCTTAAACAACAAGATTCTGTTTTCATGCTCAGAAAATTAAAGTTAACTCTTTAAAATCCTGATTGGCAAGGACTGGGAAGATTATTTATGTTAGAGAATTAGGGAAGAAGAAAGAAGGAGGATGATAAGATATGACATGACGTATGGCTTTGACAAGAATGTAAGAAAATTCAGAAGCTAATGAATATTAAAATTCATTCTTATTTGAATACATGTTCAAATGCATGTATTTGCACATAGTTGGAATCAACAGATGTATGATTCTTATCTCGTTCATGGATAAGTTTATTTGAGAAAGATTAGTTGTAGCAATCCACATTTGACTACCAACCTAGAGGAAATAATACATACTACCCAGTATGTATTTTCAATGCACAATTACAATGTACAGTTAGTTGGTGGGCAGCCTATTGAGCTAGACAGTCTTTATGCAACATACCAACATGAACACACAGATATAACTTCAATAAACACTGTAGATAGTAACCTTCAATAAGAAAAGACTGGATTGGATCATGTTTGAGAAACTACAAAGCCTTTTCAATGATACCAAGCTACTTGTTGACTCCTAAGTTCATAGTCTTAACACCAACATTTTCCAGGAGATGTAATACAAAGACTACAAAATACAATGCATTCAGTGATTCTACAATATTGGATAGACCTGTGATTCATCAAGGATAGGTCACAACTTTCTTGATTTCCTCTTAAAGTTCCTGCTTTCCTTCCGTTGATTATGTCCAATTTGTCTTATATATATCTTATCTGTACGTAATTGTTTGCAGTTTGTTTCCTCCATTAGACCGTGAATTCCTTGAGACCTGGGAATGACTGTTTTCGGTTTGTTTATTTCTTCTTTTTTTACCTTTCCTTGTATCATCAACACTTAATACAGTGACTGGCATAGCAGGGACTTAACTTCCCCTCATGACTTCATATTTTCATTTAGTTCTCATCCATATTTTCTGTAAATCTTCCCTTATAGAACAGCTGAAAGTGTCAGTCTAATATTTCATGGATACCAGTATGATTCTTGGGCTGTCCATCATTCATGACATTTCTTACATTCCTGGCAACTTTATATTTTACTTCCAGTCACCTGTAATTTTGATTGTTCAGCACATGATTCGCATAAAAATTACATCTCTTGGAAAATGTCTGGACCTGTGATTTATTTCGTCATTGTGGAGAACTAAACCTGAAATTCCTTCTCTTGATGGAGATCAATCTTAATAACTCATTTGTATTGCGTAGTCTTATGAGAGATCTACTTGGGGCAATGAGACATTAGGATATTATATCTTCCCTATGGCCAGTACTAGACAGAGGAAAGATTTGAACCTAGGTTTTGTTGGCTCTGAGGTTGAACTTCCATCCCCTATATCACTCTGTCTTTCGACAGGACCTTAATGAGAATCAATTTCACCATTATAGTTGAACTCATTGAATTCACATTTACCTTGTTGATATTACTCAGGCATATCTGACTCTGATCTCATAGACTGGCTCATGAGGTTTTCTTGGCAAAGATACTAGAGTGATTTGTCGTTTTTTCCCTGTATGTCCCCATTTTACAGATGAGGAAATAATGCAAAAGATAATGCAAAAGGGGTAAAGTCATAGAGCTAATTAAGTGTTTGAGCCTGCATTTGAACTCATATCTTTCTGACTCAAGGCCGGTGCTCTATCCACTGCACCACTAGGTGCCTTACCTATTTTCTCATTTGTCTACCCATTTTCTAATCATTATATGGAATACTATCATAAAATTCTATCATAAAGAAAAAATTATAGAAATATACTTCCTCTGTTAGATAGAAGACTAAATGATTTTATAAGTCATATATTGAGTAATCTGAAATATTATAATGAAAAAATGCAAAAAAGAGACTATCTTTAAGATGAATGTAAGACTTTATATATAAATATACATCATAGACTCTTAGACCTGGAAAGTTCCTTAGAGATATTTTCTTTCAAATACTTAAGAATTTGTTCTTTGAAGTTTGGGTTCAGTCAAAGGGCCTCATCCGAGGACCTAGATTGCCACATGTGGCCTCGAGACCTTAGGTTCCCCACCTCTGCCTTAAAATTATAGATGAAGAAACTGTGGTCCAGATAAGTAAAGTGACTGTCTAAGGTTACAGAGAAAATTAGAGACAGACCTAGGCCTAGTACTCAAATATTATGATTATTTTGTACTGTATATACTCTATCATACTGCCTCCCTAATAGTATAGTATAGTATATCACTATCACTGCGGAATGTAAGTAGGAAAGACCTGCCTGTTTGTCTATCTACTCATTTATTTACTTTTCTTTTTTTTGTATATACATATATATAGCTTTAATTTTTGTTTTTATTTTCAATTCTAAATTCATTTCTCCTTTTAGTCCTACCTTCACCCATTAAGAAGTTAAGAAATATAACTATTATACATATGAAGTCATACAAAATTAGCCATGGCCTGAGAAAAAAAACAAAAAACGAAGACAAAAATATGATTCAGTCTATACCTCTGGGTCCATCAGTTCTCTATCAGGGATGGATAGTATTTTCATTTCATGAGTCCTTTGGAATTGTAGAGTCTCATTATAATGATCAGAGTTACTAAATCTTTCACAGTTATAAAAATAGTATTTTATGATATTGTTGTCTCCATGAACATTGTTTTCCTGATTCTGCTTTGTATCAATTTATATGTCTTCCCAGGTTTTCTGACTCCATCTCATTCATCATTTCTTTTGAAAACTTAAATTAAATGTTTATTTTCTGTTCCACATTCTTTTCCTCCTCCTATTTCTTCCTTGCCTATTGAAAAAGCAAGAAATTCAATATCTATTTTACATTTATCATCATGTAAAATATATTTCTGCATTAACCACTTCCCAACAAAAAAGCAAGAAAAATGAAGGGAAAAATGCTTCAATCTACACTTTAAATTGATAAGTTCTCTATCTGAAGGTGGATAGCATGAATTCTTTGGAACTGTGGTAGATCATTGTATTGATTAGAGTATGTATGTCTTTCCCAGTTGGTTATTATTGCAATATTTCTCTTACTGTTTAGATTGTCCTGGTTCTGTTGACTTTCACTTTGCATCAGTTTCTATGTCTTTCCAGTTTTTTCTGAAGCCACTCTGTTCATCATTTCTTATGGCACAATAGTATTTCTTCACAATCATATACCACAAGTTGTTCAGCCATTCCTCAATTGATGTGTTCCACTAGTTTCCATTTTTTCCTATCATGAAAAGTATTACTGTAAGTATTTTTGTACATATGTGTGCTTTCTCCTTTGCTTTGATCTTCTTTTGATGCAGACCTACTTGAGTTATGGCTAGCATTTAAAGTCTCTGTATGTATAGCTTCTCATGTGTGTTACATTTACATTTTATAGAAAATTGAGTCAGAGTACATTAAAACAAACACTCTGCACAGTTGGACATATTTCCAAATTGTTCTCCAAGTTGAGAAAGCAAGGATCTTTCTGTGTCATTTAGTGGTCTCTATTTCTATTTGAGCTTGACACTACTTTTCCTCAGCATCTAGTTTCTTGTCACTTCTGCTAGACTGTGAGCTCCTTGAGGGTAGTTTTTCACTTTTGTCTTTGTATCCACCACTCAGCCTCCCTCACTCAACACAATGTTGGCAACGAAGGATGAACACAAACCACCACAGCAAGTAATTGTGACACAGTGACTGTCATAGACTGTCATAGTGATACAGAACATTTGATTCATTCACTCGTGTCTTCTGAAATTTTTCTCAAAGCCAGCAGTGAATATTTTGTCTTTTCCACTAAAATGTTTGCTACAAATCTTGGCCTTGTTGCTCTAAATCTGATTTTAAGAATATATATATATATATATATATATATATATATATATATATATATATATATATATATATATAGTGTGTGTGTGTGTGTGTGTGTGTGTGTGTGTGTGTGTGTAATGCTAACAAAGGTGTTATCAGACCTTGAGCAATCACAGCACTTGGTGGCTAATGAAGTACTTGTTTTAAATTATTTCCAATGTGTCCTCCTATTCTAAAATTCAATGATTAGTGTTAAAGGATCAACTTCACAATGACAGGAGAGGCATAGCACTTTGTGTGACAAAGAACTGGCAACACGCTGGATGGGGACTGATTGTGACAAGCCATCCTCTGATTGATACAGCCAGAATTAAGGACTTCTTGATCAGTAGAGCAGTAGATAGAAGTTGATGAGAGGCAGATTTCCCTTCCATGTAATGAAAAACTTACAAAAACAATTAGAATTTTCCACAAGCTGAATGGGCTTTCTCAGTGTGGGGTCATGAGTTCCTACAAGTAATTTCAAGAAAGGGCTGTATGATCACTGATTGGGACATAGTAGAGGGGACTTTTTTTGGTTGTGTACAGTTAAGAATACATGGCTTCTAAGGGACCTTTTAGCTTTGGGATTCTGTGAATAAAGTCAGAGGAAGAGGAGGGACAATTTTGCTTTGGTCTATAGTACATCCTTCATTTACAACTCAGGCTTACCAGAGCTTCTGACCATGGGACATATGTTGTATCTCTGAAGACATCAGAAAATTGATTCTCTTTTTCCTTGTGCAATACCCAAGGTGCACTAAAGAAGGGAAAAACATCATCTACAACTTTTTTCTGGTCATAACTACTATTACTATAGCATTGAACATCCTTTTTCTTTTCCCTTCCCCCATTTCACTTCTACCCCTTACCTTAGACCTCTCTAAAATTCTTCCATATGTTATTACTTTGTAAAACTATAATCTCATATGTTCATCCTTAGAAATGACAGTAATATATACAGAGGGGCTTACTTCCCAGATGGAGAATATCTTGGCCCTGAAAATCAATAACTTGGGGAAAAAATTACTTAACAATAACTTGGACCCTATTCAGAGGACAAAAAGTCACTGTCACCATTAAGAAATTTAAGTACACCATAAGGGTTTCAGTGGTATATACATCCAAACATATGCTGTTGTTGCTGAAGTTAATAAAACTCAGGCATATGTCTGAGGTAGACTTATTGCATTTATATTTAATTTAAAGCCTCTATTTCTATCACTTCTTGTACATTTTAGTACTACTTCCTCTAGAAGATTGAGTCAAAATATGTCTTTTAAATGATTCAAAAATTTTTGAAGCATTTTCCTGAAAATCACAACTTTCCTAAATGACCAAAAGAAATAAACCTAGCAAACCATCACTCAAAGTAGTCTAAGATATCCTGAGACTGTCATTTTTCTATTTATCAGTCCTACTATTTTTTTTAAAGTTTACTGGTCAACTTGCTTTAGGCTCCCAACTTAGTTTTTGTAAAATAAAAATCAGTAAGGAAAACTTGAGTTCATATTTAACCCTATACACTTCCTAGATGTGTGATGCTGATCAAATCACATAACCTTTGTTTGTCTTGACTTCTTTAGATTTAAATAATAGCGTTTACCTCCTAGGGTTGTCGTGAGGATAAAGTAACTTAGTACTTATAAAGTGCTTTGCAAGCCTTAAAGTACCATATTAATAACATCAATACTGCTATTAATAATATTTTTGTTACTACTAATGTCAGTGGAATCAATGTTACATATATTGATGTTAAGATTAATATTAATAATAAAGGGATTAGTGAAACCTAGTATAATTAGGAAGTTTTTCTTATGAAAGTTCAATGTACTTAAACCATGGGAATTCTTACCTCCTAGGGAAATACAATTTACAATTGCCTGAGAAAGAAAAGTAACTTAATGTACATGTGTATGTTTCTTTTGGAATGTTTCACTACAGATTTATTAAGTAATTACCTTGAACAAGTTCCTGTAACTCTTGTCAGAAATTAATCAGATGTCCTGTGAATCAAGGGTAAATCCCATAATCAGTGATTTAATCAGTTATTTTTAGGTACATGGGCATCACAATCTCACTGAATCTCATTTTCCTCATCTCTAGTTGGGGGCAATAATATATCCATGGTATCTATTTCATGAGAGTGTTGGGAGGATCCAGTGAGCCAATACGTATGGGAAATGTTTTCTAAACCTTAAAGCATAATGTAATTGTCAGCTGGAACTATGTTTTACCACTGTATAATGTAAACTCTTAGAGGCAGAGATTGTTTGTTTTGGGGGGGGCCTGTATTCTCAGTGTCTTCAACATATAATATACTTAATAAGTATTTCTTGCTAATTCAGAGTCACAGAAAAGTTCAATGGAACAAACGGTGATTTATGCCTATGTCAACCAAATTTTTAGTTATTTTAGGTAGATTCAATTTTTAATAATTTAGAATATTAGTAACATTGGCGATGCCTTGTTATATGTCTTTGGTTTTAATTTTCATCATGCCTCTTTTAACTCTTTCCTAAAAGATAAAACAAAGCTATGAGGTATTCAAGAGGGGGAATTGAGGCTTGGGTGTCTACAAGTACAAAGAAGGAAATGCTCCCAGAGCACATCTGTTTTATTAAACACAGTTTAATTACAAAGATCACAGTCACATTATCAAGATTTATTTCAGGAGTAAAGGAAAGAGGCCGAAGGAAAGGAGGAAAGCAGGAACCTGTGAGGTCTTATTTCCTTTGGGGCTTTTATCAAGGTGAAAGGATGGACACATCTGTTTAGTTTTTCCTCACTGTCTATTTCCTACTCTGAAATAAGGAAATAAACTGGTTTTAGTTTTTATGTTTTTTTAAAAATTTAAATGTAATTTTAAAAAAAAATCTAACCTCAGGTATACTCTCAGAACACTACAATCCCAGCCAGGAGAGATTACAGAGGCTGTGAATTTTGACTACACTAGGACTATTTTAAGCAGTGAAAGTAATTATATTTTATTGATATTACTCCCTGGGGAGGTGAGACTGATGGCTTTATATTGCTCTATGACCCATAGAGAAGTTCTAGTACAAGACGCTGTCTGATGAGCAGGCAAAGGAGTTTTCTACTTTGTACCAAGAGAGTTTCAGATTAGAAAATGGAATGAAATGTCGTTTGGGGGGAATCTTTTACTTGATAGGGAAAATCATAGGATCATTGATTTAGAGCTAGAAGGGACCCTGAAGGCCATTAGGGCCCACTCCCTCATTTTATAGATGAGAACACTGAGCAAAAAGTGATTAAATGACTTGCTTGGATTCAAACAGCTGGTATCTCAGGAGAGATTTAAACCTAGTTCTTCAAGATTCTCAAGTTTCCAAGTCCAGTGTTCCATCATATAAAAAGTTGAAGTATTCACCTTAGCAGCATATTGAAAGAATCCATTGAGAAATATACCTGTATCTGAAATGAACTTTCATATACTGTGTAATACTCATTCTAATTTCTAGCACTGAATCATTCATAAGCAATTACAGTTCTCCCCTCCTCAGGCTGTCTTCCCAAGGTCTTTCAACTTTAGGCTGAAATCTGTTTTTACCTTGTAATGGTAATTTAAGGTTATTGGTGGGTGGGTGGGGAAGAGTTAAAGATCTACCTCACCTATTAATAGGCCTCAATACCTTTCGTTAGTTTCTGTTGAAGCACTTGGGGCAGCTAGGTGGTGCAGTGGATAGAGTACCAGTGCAGGAGTCAGGAGGAGCTGAGTTCAAATCTCACCTCAGACAATTGACATTCACTAGCTGTGGGATCTTGGGCAAGTCACTTAACCCCAATTGGCTCATCCTTGGTCATCTTCAGCCTTCTGGTTACTGAATTCAGATGGCTCTGGAGGAGAAGTGAGGCTGGTGACCTGCACAGCCCTCTCTCACTCCAAACAAAGTCAAGTGCAAGTCATGTCATTATTTCTCTGATGGCGTGGTCTTCTTCTGCAACGAAGGATGAACACACACATTGAAGCACTGAGGGTTGTGCCCTCCAGCTCCACAAAGTGTATAAATGCTCTGAAGTGAGGTTTTTACTTTGGGAGTTAGTTTTTGGAAGAAGGTTTGAGTGCCAAATGAACTCTGCAAAGCCACTAAGGAGCTCCTTGGCTTTGAAAACCCAGATATTGGTGCTTCTCTTTCACTGGTAACTCTGTATGTATGGTCAGACACTTGGATCTGTCTGTTTGATCTGTGATGTATGGTCAGAGAGTCAGTAGCCCTGTCTGTCAGTCTTTCTGTTTGTAGTTTTTGACTGTAATTTCTGTTTGTATTTTCCCTGAAGTTCAGGCTTCTGACTTTTCCACCTTAACTAAGTGAATGATATATGTGCTTGATCAAAGTAGATTATTAACCCCTCAAAATCTGCTTTCCTTTTAGAAAAGCTGATCTAAGAACCTGTTCAATGCAAGCCTTCCTGTGTATGCTGGGGTCCTTAGTGTTATAGGCCTAATCCTTGAAATTTCTTTCCAACCTTGAGTCCTCTATTTCATAGCATATTTTGGAGAAAAATGGAAATATAGAGATATGTCTTATTTGTTATCACTTGTCTCTCTTATTTTGACATCTTCGCCAAAGTGAATAATCAATTGTTCCTCAAACTCAACGTGTAACCTCTTATCCCTGGCCTCCTGTGCAGGTTGGCCCTATTCATAGATTATACTCCCTTTTCTACCATAACTCACCCTCCTTTCTACTTTTTTTGCAGGGGGGCCAGGATCTATGATTTCATTGGTATAGGGAATTCTTGATGAAGAAAACTCTCTGTCAGTGGAGACTGTCACCTGCTCTGAAACATAGTCTTAAAGGAGTGACTTGCTCAGAATCACAGGGCAAATATATATCAGTGGAAATACTTGAACTGACTTAGAAACTGGCTCTCTATCTATCACCTAGTACTAGCTACATCTCATGGAAAGCATCAGAATACTCATCTTCCTTCTAAAGTTCAGCTTGGGGCACACTTCATCTCTGAAGCCTTCCTTGATGTTCTTAGCTAAAAATGTGTTATCTCTTCTCACATTTTCCTCAGGTACTTTGAATGACTAAGGCCCTTCTATTTTATGCTATTTTTATCTGTTCATATGTGTTATTTCTTCCTGTCTGTCCCCAAGTACCTTGTGAGCAGGGATTGTCACTTTCTATCTCTTTGTCTAAAGTTCCCTTTTATATAGAGGCCACTCAACTGATATTTATTGAATTGAATTGAAATAAATTCAGCTGAAATTCAATGAACTGAAGATTCCTAATACAAAGAAGGTTGGCATGGAGGGCATCACTTTATGTTGTGTTTCAGTTTGGGTTTTGTGACTATTTCCTCTCATTTTGTCGGCATCTTAAAAAATTGAAGGTATGTGAACATAGGTCCCTACTCTGCATGCTTCCTCTGCAATTTGTGTCGTTCTTTTGCAGGAGAAACATCCAGCTGGACATGCCCATATTTAAATCTTTGAACACTTGAGTTACAAAGGAGACAGTGTCCACAAGGCAACTGCCAAATCATGGAGCACTCTAACTATTGTTGTTCTAGGATTTAAAGCCTATATTCTCTACCAAACCATCACCTCTAATTTAAACTTGCATTTCCTTTAGCTCAGCACATGCAGGTGTTGGTCGGTCTGAGATGTTCTTGACTAATAGCCACCACTTCTGATTTCAAGCCAACTAAGTCAATCTGCTTCGTGTTCACATAATAATTATTATGTGAATTAATTATTCACATAATAATTAGCCTTTTCTACTTCTCAGTCCCATTACATTCCAGGCTTCCTATATGGGATTCCCTTTCTCTTCCCTTCTCTGATGAGCACAATAGATAGATAGACAGACATGGCCTGATTGAGTCCACAGGACCTGCTACTTTTACTGCCTTGATTTCACACCTCTGGGGTTATTTACTTCAGTAACAGAGAAGCTAGGCTTTCAGTTTTTAATAAGGATCGCTTTCCCTTACTTCATTAGACTCCTGAAGAACAATTCTATTTTTGCTTCTTCAAAGAGGAGAGTATAGGGAGATGATGTAATAAAGGCAGTCAGAATACAAGCCTGCATCAGGTATATGAATAAGCCATTTTATCCATGGAAGAGGAATGCTAAGAAATAAAGAATTATAGAATGATTACAATCAGCTGATCTGTTGAGATGCCATGTCTAGACCTTTGCAACAAGATTCTTCATTAGATATTCTACATTTCATTTACACTGATCCTACTACTTCAGGTATTCAGAAATGATATTGCTAGTTTATATTTTAAATAAATACTTTAACGTTTGTAGAGTGTTTTACATATGGTGGCTCATCTGACCCTTACAACCACTCTGGATTATTATCTCCATTTTACAGATATGGAAACTGAGGTTCAGAATGGTTATATACCTTGCACAGGGGATTTCCCTCCACAGAATTTCAGCTCAGAAGCCAATTAAAAGTGTCCTCATAGAAGACAGGAAGTAGTTAAAGGATATGCTCTGAAATTGGTGGGAGGGTGGGAAGGAAGGGCTCCTCTATCTCATATTCTTAAGAGAATGCTACAAATGTCAACCCACCTTGATTTCTTTAAAACTTCAAATGAATGAAGTTTACCATATTAACACTGCCTAACTATGACTGTCACTTCCACTAGCATGTGTCTAGTCTTCAAGTAAAAATGTGTTGGAAAAGACCAGGAGTTGAATCTTGGCACTAATTACTGGTGTAACCTTGAATGTGTATTGCTTATTTTCCTCATCTATAAAATAGGGAAAATAATATACAATGTTTGTACTATCAGTCTCATAGGATTATTACAATGAAGGCATTTTGCAAACCTCAAAATAATTGCAGTAATTGAGTTGTTATTATAGGATCAGAAATTGATAATTGGAAGGGAATTTAGAAATTACTGAGTCCAACCCCTTCATTCTTCAGATAAGGTCATAGAGGCTCAGGAGATGATTACTTGCCTAGTATCACACAGATAATTAAGTGTCTGAGACAATATTAGAACTCAGGTGTTTTGGACTCCGAGTTTAGCTGACTAACCACTATTCTACACTGCTTCTCATGACTCAATCATTTTTATTTCCATGTATTTTTTTCAGTTTGGTTTTTCTTCCAGTTCTTTGAGGCTTCCATTTTAATTTCTTAAAGAAATGAAGGGGAAATTTCTTCTATCCAATAGAATCCAATCCAGCCCAACAAACGTTTATTAAATGTCTACTATGTATGACATTTTTACTATGTGCTATGTATGCTATGGCTATCACGTTCTTATGTGAAGTAGACAGACTGGTGGTAGGATAAATCAATTATTCTTCTTTAGTACTTTATAGGAAAAAACAGAAATAGAACTAATCCAAATATAGAACCATGTTTAGAGACAACAGGAGAAAATAGCTTTACATTCCCTTCCTCATTTGAGGCTGAAGAGTGTAATATTTGGCTACTATAACCACTACCTTTTTCTGGATAAGTTTGTAGCTCTCTCATCTCCCCTAGCTCTGCCTTGGATATGAGAATTTGATGTGTTCTGTTCATGTACCAAATATTAATCATGGACATCCATTAATCATGAGTCGTCCTTTTCTAGGGAACATCAATGCTACTTATTTTCACTACTTCCTTGTGGAAGATTAATCTAAATTCTCATGACCATGGTGAGATGGGGAAATAACTCCTGATAACTAGCAAAATTTAACTGAGGACTTTTGGAAGCTTCCTTTTATGAAAAAAAAAAAAAACCACCCAACACTTTGCTGCTTACAAAACCTTCCCTATTCTATATCAATGCCTAAAGAACCTGTTAATGCATAATTCTAAGTTCCACTAGGTGACTTTTCTTCACCCATGGAGCTGTCCAGTGGTTTGGGTTTTTTTTGTTAATATTCTGCTAAAACACCTCTTAAAATCAATACTTGACTACTGTTGGAGTTGGAGACAAGCTGGTATGAAAGCCCATCACCCTGGAACAAAGACAAAGATATATTCAATACACTGGGGACCATCTTTAAAAAAAAAACTATCTCTTAACAGAAGTTTTTCCTAATACTCTTAATTATAACAACAACTCTCCTTCCACATTTTATCTTTTATATACTTAATGTTTTGCATGTTGTAGATTCTTAGTAGGAGGGAAGCTCCTTGAGAACAAGAATTACTTTAATTTGACTTTAGATTCCAAATGACTAATATAGTCCACTGTACATAGTTGAAGATGAACAGATGATATGGGGTTGTGGGGATGAGATCTTTCACATCACTTCTTCTGTATGTCATCATGCACCAATGATGTGTCTTTCCATGACCCTCTAGATCACCTACAGTATTGTTTCTTCTGTGATCATAGTGCTCTAAGATTTTTAGTCTCATACACCAACAGAAGAAAGTTAATGTTTAGAAGATAGACTTTTGTGGTAGAGAGAATTCTGGTATAATTGAAAGAATTATGACGATTTTAAAATGTAAACTGGCCTGATTTCCTTTCCCAAGTCAATTCAAGACCCAGCTCATTGTCCATATGCAGTGTTCATTTAAGACATAAACATATATATGTATATATAAATTATGATTATTTAAGATAAAAACATATATACCAATGATGATTCTTATATACTAACCTCTCCAAAGGAATGTCATAATCTCAGTAACCATCTGCCCTCAGAAGAGGACTATCATACTAACATTTTAGACTAAATGGTAAAAAAAAAAAATATCCAGACTTAATATTCCTTAAACTATCAATGTACTCCTCAGTTCAAAAATTTGTAATAGATCCCTGTTTCTTACTTTTCTATGTCCAAAGCCTTTTGTCTATTCTCATTCCTTGATTTATGATATTTCACACCTGAGATGTCCTTCCTTTCCTGGTCTGTCCTTCCTGGTCTAATTCAAGTCTACTTTCCTTGTGTCAATGAATTTCTTCCATGAAGGTATCCCTTAATACATCTGTCCTAATTATCTCCTCTCTGCCAATGATGAGTTTATAATTCAATCTCTCAATTAGATACTAAGGAAACCATAATTTCCTTGAGGGAAGAGACAATGTCTGATACTTGGGACATACATCACCCAGGGGCCAGCACAGTGAAGAATCCATGTTAGGCATTTAATAAATACTTGCAGCTGTATTGACTGATTAATCAAAGGATTATCTAGCTTCACGCATGTGAATAAATGGATTCAAAATACTTTCGTTAGGTTATTTCATGAATCCTTAGGGTATTTTTTTAATGGATAAGATTTTTTTTCAGATATGAATAGAAGGGGTCTTTAACAATTAAAATGTCATGCTCACAAAATTAAATATATCTTTCACAAGTTATTAATGTAAACATATACACAGATGTCTTTGTCCTTTACTTTTCTGTTCTGTGTTTGTTCTAATTAGAAATGTCTTATTTTTGTCCTTGGTGACCTTGATTCTATCATTACTTCATTTGGATAAATTCTTTTACTTTCTCTTATTTCCAGAATTGTCTTTTGATTTGTTACCTAGATGAAATATGAGGCTTAATATTAAAATCTTGATCATGCCAATGAATTCTAATGTACTTTTTAATCATCACTAAGTCACTCAGTCCTAGAATCGTTAGTTCTAAAGACCTTTGAAAGGTCCAAAGAGACAGCAGAGAAGACTGAAAAGACCACCAGATTTGGAGTCAGAAGACTTGCACTGAGTTCAGAATGCTTCTTGCTACAAATACCTGTCTTTTAACACCAACTTGCTCTTTTGCTTGCTGTGGGTATATGTACTATTCATGAAGGACTAGTATTTTTGCTTTGGGGGCTTGTCAAGCCCTTTTTGGGGCTACTCATCCACCTTGGGTGTTCACCTGCCTCCCCAATTTTCACTGATGGCTCCAAGAAGCTGTACTTGGTTCAAGCAGCCACACCCCTACCCCTGTCTTAGATAGACCAAACCAGATTTTGGGCAACCACCAAGCCTCAAACCCATCAATGAGTTAGGAGGTTGTCTACCCCAAACATGTGAAGACTTTCCCTAGTGGAATAGGTGGATGAGAACGATTTGTTACAACAGTCATTTAGGAGGCTAAAGCAGGTGCTGTGGAGTGCGTAATTTAGTTAAACATCAAAGAAGCTAAGGCTCTCATTGCATCTTGGGCCATTGCCAGTTGTCCTGAGTTTTGTCTGGCCTCTGGACCTTCTGGAAGAGTGAGGCTGACGATTTTGTGCAACTCTGCCTCACTTAAATCCAATTCACACATATGTCAAGGAATCATCTGCAATGTCGTTGGTCCTCGTTGAAAATAAAGGATGAACATTACTTGTTGTATATCATGGAACACCATAATCTCAGAAGTCTCAAAATTATAGTCTTTAGTATTGGTTGTACTCTTTTTTCATATGTCAACATTTATTATTTAAGATCAAGAACTCATTATGAAGGGGGTAGGGGGAATTAGGGGAAAGAGAAGAAGGGAGAAGAGAGGAAAACTCAAGTCTTTCATCTCTGTCTGCTCTAGACAGGGTTGATTGTGATTTCAAGTCTTTGTCCAGGGCACACAACAAAGCACACAATAAGATCAGATTTCAAGGGGTACAGGTTTAGGAAAACATTGAAGGTGGCCAGAGTTACACATCCAACCAGAGGAAAGGGCTGAGATTCTCCTTGAATCAGCAGCACTGTTTCCTTTTAGGAACTGAAATATAGTTTTAAGTTCCACCCCACTTTTTGAGCTCTTATAAACTATTCTTTGTACAAGTCTTTGTACTAAAGAAGTCTTTCATCACCTTTCCAACTGCTTGTACTTTGCTTCTAGTTACTTTGAATAGGCACCCAGCTTGTAAACTGCCTGATCAAGAACTGCTATTTGCTCTGCAGCTAAAGTGATCTGATTCAGAGAAAGCTTAAGTCCTGCATATTTATGATTTACGTCTTTTAGGTTTCTACTTATACTTACTGCAGTATCTTTCATTTCTAGATACTTCAAGCTAGTCAGTTTGTTCATATTTTCCAGAAGTTCATCCCTTTTCATTGCTTCACTTTGCATTTAAGAGTTGTGTGATTTTTAAAAAAGTCATTTCACCTTTGGATCTGTTTCTGCAAGCTCCAAAATGAGTGACCTTAAGTCCAACACACATTTTAAAAAGCACTTCTTTTGACATGTTTGATACTAATTATGATTTAAATCTGCATCCTGCCCACTCTATGCATTAATCTATCAATTGACAAATATTGATTAAACACCTATTATGTATCAGGCACTGTTCTAAATGTTGGGTATACAAAGAAAGGCAAAGGATAGTCCCTGTGTCTCAAAATGAGTCCTCAGTTGGTGCTTTTTAAAGTTCATTGTAACAACACAACCACGACCAAAAAATCCTTTTTAAAAAATGTCACCCCAGAAGGAGATTTGCATACCATTAATTGTCGTAATAATTTTTTTTGAAAGTTAATAGCATTGTTCAATTGATTAGAACCTAGAGAGACTATCATTTTCTTTCAAAATCTTATCAGGAAGACCTTTATTGCTGTGGCAAAAAAAAAATAGATATTTGTGGCAGATGAAGGAATTTTTATGGTGAATAAAAGAATAATCTTCCCTCTCTTAGAAGTTGGGGAAATGTTTTCCAGATAGCCACCTCTTTGGATGAATCCATATTTTTTTCTAAATTACCAAAAATCCTGAAAGTACAAGAAAATATTTTGTGCTTTTTGGGTGACCTATGTTGCTTCCTGTGATAGGAGTGCATGAACAATTCTCCAGGCATATGATAGCTACACTACTCTTATCTCCTTTAATCATGAGCACATTGCTGAATGGAAAAAGACAGCATCACAAAAAAAGATGAAATTCTATCTAAAACAATTAAGGTGATAACAAACATCGGGTTCCTTTAAACTAAATGCTGACAGCAAAGTTTTGTAATTTTCCCAGAATGACACCTAGTGCTGGCACCAGTTAATGGGAGACTTCAAAACTGCTCATGCCAAGGAGTTAACAGGAAATATCTTGGCAAATTCAGAGTCGAAAGGAAAGCACAAAATTGTCAAAACACATATCGTGTTTCTCAGAATTATCTGTATGACCGTTGGAAGTTTTTATACGGAAGTGCATGTTGACACAAATGATTAAGGCCAGGATTCCTACAATTGACAGGAAAATGGCCTATAAATAATGACCTGTGATGGACTTGTCATATAGTCATTAAATGAAATATTCTAATACCAGTTTCCTCTTTCTGGAATCCCGGTTTCCGGCTTCTGTGAAGTACTTTTCCTTTGTGAAGATCCCTCTTCTGATCTGGTGTTACGAAGTTTTCTTTGTGTTTAATAAAAAGTTGATTTTTCTCTCCCTTTTTCTCCTAACAGATATAAAGATAAAAAACCCCTATAAATCTTATTGTAAGATTTATTGTGGGTTTCCTAAGCAGTCTTTCTGACTTGTCCTGGGCAGAACATAGAAGCATCCTGTCTAGATGCTTAAATTTTTGAGAAACTACAGTAAGAAACATACATGATTTTAATTTTCAAGTTCAACTATTTTGCTTGGTAAAAAGGGAAGGGGAAATATATTTAGGCTAAATTCAATCTCACAAATATTTAGGAGTCTACTATGTTGGGGTAGATACGGTTCCCTCAAAAAATTTACAATCTGGGAGATTTCCACAGAACTTTATTTGGTCAATCAAACTGAACCATATTAGTCTATGTTCCTCCCACTAGAGAGTCCATATTTTTGAAGCCAGGGAAAAGTGTACTTAGAGGGTGAGATACTTGGATTCTTTTAAGATTACCACTGGGGACATATTTTTACAAACATTAACATGTCTTTCCCCATTCATTCCTTTCCTTCAGAGAATCATAGCATTCAGTTTCTTTTTTCTCCTTACTTTTCTGATCTAAGTAACATGTAGACTAAAGCAATGTCTCTCCCAATGGTATTTTGCCCTCCGTAACTACCTTTCTGCTTATTCTCCACATAGTTACATGTGAACATGTTCTGTCTCCTACTAGAATGTTAGCTCTCTGAGAGTAGGGATTGTTTTCTTTGTTTTTGTATTCCCAACACCTAGCACAATAACTGGCACAGCATGGGTGCTTAATGGTTGATTATTAATTAACTGTTGGGTTTTCTTTTTTGGGTAGAGGGTGATGTAAAGAATAAAAGAGAAGGAAAAAAATAGAATCAATTTATTATATATTGCATAAAACAACCCAGAATCAAGCCCAAGAACACTGAATCAAAAGGAATATAGTTAAACCCCTCCATATCGTAGAGTCATAGAAATCTAAAGCCATAAGGTATCTGAGAAATTATCTAGCACAAATTTCATTTCTTACACACAAGGAAATCAATACAGAGAACATTAGGAATGTTAAAGTAACCAGGGTCTTACAGTTAACTAATGGCAGAAATAGAAAAAGAAACAGGTCCCTCCGTTATCAATGCAATATTTTTCTGCTCAATTCTACTCTCCCATATCCATCAACTTTAATGCCAAAAATCAGAATGTTTAATCAATTAATAATATTCAGATTATTAAAAACAAGGATAACTCTTATTTGAGGACTGAAACCAGTCTTTGAAATGATTGGAAGAGCCAGATTTTATAAGATGGCTATTGAGAAGTCACAGCAAATTAGAGGATAATAAAGAATCTTCCATTTACATGAGAGATAACTTAAATGAAGGACTAGGATCTGGAGAAGAGAAAACTTAGGGGACACCTAATGATAACTGCTTTCCAATACTTGAGAAAAAAATCAACTTTATTATTTTCCATGAAGTAGAAGGTAAGGGAGGCCTATTTGAACTGAGCATGAAAGAGAAACTTACTAAAAATTAAAGGCATTTAAGAAATGGGATAGAAATTAGCGTATTCAACCAGAGAATAAATAATTCCTTTCTAGAAGTGTGGTCTTCTGGATTGCACATTCTCACCTCCTACCTCATTCTTTAAATTTGGTATTCTGATGGATGCTGGCAACATGAAAAGGTGGAAGAATACTTGACTTGGATTTTTGGGACCCAGCTTCAAATTCTTTCTCTGACTAAATCTCTTTTAGTGGCTTTGGGCAAGTTAGGTCTCCTCATTTAGAAACAGTCTAGATGAACTTTAAGTTACCTCCCAGCTCTAAATCTATGACCTAATGATCCATTTTGGCCTCTGATTGTCTGTTCCTGAGCATGACTATGTCTTCACCCTCTTTGCCCAAAAAAATATTCTTTCTAGTCCTGTTCATTATTCACTGGCAGTTTTGGTCTCAGCCTTCACCAACAAGAGGAGAAGATTCCACATGTACATAGCAAAGAGCCACTAAGAATTGCCCCCAGGGACAGTCAAAATGGTGAAATAACAGCATGGACTTCCTAGAGCATTTCCCCCAAGCCTACCCACATGCCTGTAAAAAATGACTGTAAACGAATTCTGGAGCTGTAGAATCCACAGAATGACAGAGTGAAGCAAATCTCCAGTCTAAGACAACCTGGAAAGTCACTGGGAAGTATCTATTGCACCATACTAGGTGCAGAGTGCAGTGCAGCCTGGGCCATGCCAATGCTGATGGAAGCTGAGTAGACCTTGGGGGAACTGAATCTCTTACACCTGTGTCCATTTCCAGACTTAACAACCCCAAAGCACTGAGGACAAACTGGAAGGTCAGTAGAAAAAATCTATGGGACCTGTGTGAGAGAGTAGAGTGGTCCAGCCCTAACCTGAGGGTGGCAGAGCAGGGGTAGGGGGAAGAAGAACCCATAGCAGCAGCAGGGGCAACTGCAGCCAAAGACGGATCAGAAATACAATACTCTGAGAAAAGGGGATGTTTCCAGTGCAATTTTTTAATATATAGAATAGTTCCTTGTCTTCTCTGCTTGGGGTATTTCTTTTACTTCTGCATTACTTGTTCATTTCTGATGCATGTTAAAAGAAAATAAATAACAATATGTTGATTGAACATCTTTAAATAGCCTAACCACATGGCATCTGTGAGACAAATGATCAGTACAGCTCCCCCACTCCCACTGGAAACAGAACTACCTTGACAAAGAGCTCAAAAGTCAAGTAAGGAGCCAAATTTCCTTCACCCAAAGCTTCAAAGAAAAATATGAAGTGGTCTAAGGCCATGGAAGAACTCAAGGATTTTGAAAATCAAGTAAGAGAAATACAGCAAAAAGTGCGAAGAGAAATTAGAGTGATGCAAGAAAATCATGAAAAAAGAGCCAATTGCTTGCTAAGGAGACCCCTGAAGAAAATAACACTTTAAAAAATAGACTAACCCAAATGGCAAAAGAAATACAAAAAGTCAATGAGGAGAAGAATGCCGTAAAAGCAGAATTGGCTACATGGAAAAGGAGGTACAAAAGTTCACTGAAGAAAATAATTCCTTAAAGATTAGAATGGAGCAAATGGAAGCTAATGACTTTATGAAAAATCAAGAAATTATAAAACAAAGTTCAAGGAATGAAAAAATAGCAGGCAATGTGAAATATCTCATTGAATAAACAAGGGACCTGGAAAGTAAGTCCAGGAGAAAATATTAAAAAAATTATTGGACTACCTGAAAGCCATGATAAAAAAAAGAACCTAGCCATCATCATTCAAGAAA
The DNA here is from genome assembly GCA_023548195.1 of Bettongia penicillata ogilbyi. Taxonomy (NCBI): domain Eukaryota; kingdom Metazoa; phylum Chordata; class Mammalia; order Diprotodontia; family Potoroidae; genus Bettongia; species Bettongia penicillata. Next base: position 362,614 of record JAJHZJ010000175.1, read on the forward strand.
TTATCAAGGAAAGCTGCCCTGATATTCTAGAACCAGAAGGTAAAATAAATATTGAAATAATCCATTGATCACCTCCTAAAAGAGATATCAAAAGGAAAACTCCTAGGAATATTGTAGCCAAATTCCAGAGCTCCCAAGTCAAGGAGAAAATATTGCAAGCAGCCCTCAAGGGGCTGAAATATAATTCAAGTATTGTGGAAATTCAATCAGGATAACACAAGAGCTAGCATCTTCTAAATTAAGGGATTGTGGGGCTTGGAATATGATATTCCAGAAGTCAAAGGAGTTAGGGTTAAAATCAAGAATCACCTACCCAGAAAAACTTAGTATAATATTTCAGGAGAAGAAGTGGTCATTCAATGAAACAGAGGACTGTCAAGCATTCATGATGAAAAGAACAGAGCTGAATAGAAAATCTGACTTTCAAACACAAGAATTGAGAGAAACTTGAAAAGGCAAATGGGAAAGAGAAATCATAAGGGGCTTACTGAAGTTAAGCTGCTTACATTCCTACAAAGAAAGATAATATTTGTAGCTCTTGAGACTTTTCTCAGTATTTGGGTAGTTAGAGGGATTATATACATATAGACAGAGGGCACACAATGAGTTGAATAGGAAAGGATGATATCTAAAAATAAAATTATGGGATGAGACAGGAACATATTTGGAGGAGAAAGGGAGAAATAGATTGGGGCAAATTATCTATCACATAAAAGAAGCAACAGAAAGGTTTTTCAGTGGAGGGGAAGAGGGAGAATGTTAGAGGGCGTAAACCTCACTTTCATCTGATTTGGCTTAAGGAGGGAATAACATGTACAACTCAATTTTCTATGAAAAATATGTCTTACAGTACAGGAAAGTAGAGGAGAAAGGGATAAGTGGAGTGTGAGGTGCCAATGGGAGGAGGGGGTAATTAGAAGTAAACATTTTTGAGGAGGGTCAAAAGAAAAAAACAGAATCAATAGGGGTGCAGGACAAGATAGAGGGAAATATAGTTAGTCTTTCACAATATGACTTTCATGGAAGTGTTTTGCATGATGATACATGTATAATATATATTGAATTATTTGCCTTCTCAATGGGGATGGGTGGAGAGGGAGAAAGGGAGAAAAGCTGGAACTCAGTTTTAAAAACGAATGTTAAAAATTGTTTTTACATGCAACTGGGAAATAAGATACAGATAATGGTGTATCTTGCTCTACAAGAAATAGAGGAGATGGGGAAAAGAAAAGGGAGGGGTGTGATGGAAGGGAGGGCAGATTGGGGGTAAGGAGTATTCAGAATGCATGCTGTCTTGGGGTGGGCAGAAGGGGGAAATGTGGAGAAAATTTGAACTCAAAATTTTGTGGAAATGAATGTTGAAAACTGAAAAATAAATAAATTAATTAAAAAGAATTGCCTCCTATACCTGTAGGGTGCAGATCAACTGTACTAATAAGACTTGGGAACCACATATGAGGAAATTACTTGAGAAATCAAGTCTCTTTGATAAGCACATATCTATGCTTTGGGACCTTAGCTTTCTACAGATTCCTTGTTTCCTGACTGCTTACCTTCAATTTCTGCCTCCTTTTCCAGTTTTGTAAGCTGTTCTCTGGTTAGACTTTTGAGATCCATCCCTGAAATCTGTTTGCCAACCCAACTGGCTATGTAAGGAAATAAGAAGAGCACAAGATTTGGAGTCAGAGGGACAGAGGTACTTACTTCCAAACTAATTGCTATGGAATTGGGGAAGTCACTTCACATCTCTATGTCTTAGTTTTTCATCTACAAAATGAGGGGGTGAGGAGAAATGAACCTCTAAGGTCCCTTACATAACCATGGACTTTGAATTCTTGTCCTGTTCTGATTCCCTTTTCATAAGGTCATAGATTTAGAACTAGGGAGCACCTTAAGATGTCAGTTAGTTCAAACCCCTTATTGTACTAAGGAAACAAAGAGCCAGAGAGGTTAATTAGCCAATGGTTACCCACACAGTGTCAGAGGCAGGATTTTAATTCAGATCTTAATAAAGTAACTCCTGAACTTCAATAATTCACCACATCACCTTTATTTTAAGCAAACACTTATAATCTCACAAAGCTGTTATCAATAATAGACATCTCTATAGTTGGCAACTATTTGAGGTTCTGGAGACTCTGGGCAACAAGAAGCTTCCCCCATTGCCCACCTGAGGTGATGCCTTTCAGACAGCTGCATATTCCATTAGCCCCCTCCTTTCCCCTTCTGTTCTTCTATGTTATACCCAGTATGAGTGACTCTGTCTACCCTGAACCTTACAGCATTAGAGCTGGGATGTAATAATATAACAAAAAGGACATAGAAGTGGAGTATAGAAACAGGAAGGACTAGGGAGCTTGTGGGGAGGGGGAATAGGGAGACACATTAAAAACATTGTATAATTTTTCAAAGGCCGTCCAGCCTACTCTCCTCCCTTCCTGGGTATAAGTCGTTGACCATTTGTAGGGTCTGTCCAAGATTTGTGCATTGGTGTACTAACTCCTAGGTTTAGTGTTGGAAGAGATCTAAGATAGCTTTTAGCCCAATGCCCAACTAGCCACTCTCCATTTTGTAGATTAGAGTATTGATGTTCAGAGATCTACCTAAAACCACTCAAGATATGTTAGAGAAAAAATCTGAATCCATTAGATTGCAATGCCCTTGAGTACAAGGGTATTTTCCTATTCCCAGGGCTTACAACAATGCTTAAATACGGTAGGCTCTTAACAAATGTCGACTCATCTTCAGATTCATCTTCTTTTCATTATGTTATACTGTTTCCTCTTCAGATGGGGGTAGGAACTGGAAGATAAAGGAGAATTGTATGTAAGAGACCATTCTTTGTGCTTCCATTCACTTCCATGCTTATAGAAAACAGCACAGGGAGAGCACCAAGTGATTGTAATCAACCCTTTTTTCCAGAGCTTCAAAAACCTTATTGTTCCTCTGAGACCTGTCCAGGGGCAGAGATAATGGAGTCTTAAACCTCTTTTGATGCGGGAAGCAAAAGAAAGATTGGTGGGTTATGAGGCTCAGTGGATGGGCAGGGGTCAGAAGGCTCAAGATAGATCAGAAGTGTGGAGAAGGAACTGCTCCATCTCAGTTCTCAGTTCTCCCTGCCCCCACCCAAATAACCCCCCCTCCTAACTAATTTCCAAACAGCTCAACATTTTCCTTGGCACGCTAAAGTTGAAGATGTGATCCAGATCCCCTGAGACATTAAGATAAAAAGCCTCAGAACAAAGCCCAGTACTACCTGCCCTTTACTTTTAGAGGAAAAAGGGGTGGGGGGAGAGACAGGGCTTTAATTGGTTCTGGAAGCAAAGAACCTCAAAGTAGTGAAGGAAATAAAAGTAAAAAGTCCATCTTTCTTTTCCTTCCCCTCCAAGAAAAAGACTTCAACTGGCCTGTTCTATGGGAGGAGGGAGAGCCTAGTACTACATACTTTCAGTCACAGCACTGAAGGAAAAGGCCTTTTCTTCCTCTCTCCTCTTCCCAAGGAATGGTCTTCAACTAAGGATACTCACAAAATGAGGGGTAACTTAGTGTGACATGACTCCTCTTTCCCTCCTTATTGCAGTCCATCACTAGAACAACAGCCAGACTAGTCAAGCAGGGGGCCATGTGACTGGTAGTCTATGCCCCCTGAGTTGTGCCCATCATCTCCAGTGTTCCCATTGTCTGTATGTGGCTCTCTGAGTTAGTCTCATCAGAGAACAGGGGCATGTATACTCCATCTTTTCTTTTCTTTCTTTTTTTTTTTTTGCATAGGCTGCTCTATTGCTTTAGATTAAAGACAAAAATACGTTTTCTTCTTTTTTTCATTCTTTTGATATTGTTAGACTGATTCTTGATACCTCATCGAGTCATTAACTTCCACTTGCCCAGTTCTAATTTTAACAAATTGTTTTCTTCAGTTATCTTTTGTACTTTATTTTCCATTTGGTCAATTGTACTTTTTAGAGTTACTTTATTCAGTATACTTCCCTCCCTTCTCCCCTCAGGCCCATTTTGTCAACTGTATTTTTAAAGGAATTGTTCAATTATTTTTCTACTTCTCTTATTTGACTTTAAAATATTTTTTGAGCTATTCCAAGAAGGCTTTTTGGACTTGAGACCAGTTCATATTCCCCACTGAGGTTTCAGATATGGGTCTATTGACCATGTTGTCCTCTCCTGAATTTGTGTTTTGATCTTCCTTGTCACCAAGATATTTCTCTGTGGTCATTTTTTTTGTTTGTTTTTTTTTCATTTTTTCTTGCTCGTGTTGTTTGCCTTTTCCCCTGACTTTTAAATTCAATCTCTGCTTCTGGAGGCCCAGGAGGCACTATCCCAGACTTCTTCTGCTGGGGATAGCGGCCTGGTTTCTGGTTTTCTGTGCTGGGGCCTCAGGTGATGGCAGCTGGATGTTGTAGTGGTCTGGTACTTTGCTTGATGCTGAGCTAGAGCTGGTGGTGGTAGCTGGTGTGTGCCTGGTGTTGGTGCTTCCAACAATTGTCTCCTCCGCTCTGGGGTTCTGGATCTCCACTGGTTTGCTGAGTTGGGACTTGAAGCTGGCTTCCTTAGACACCTCCTGTCCTGTATTGGTCTTCTTCAGCCACAGGAAGAGGAACCTTTCCCTTAATCCCCCTCACCTCCCAAGCTAAAATACTGCTGCACCTCTTCTTTCTGTTGACTCCACTATTTCAGAATTTTTCTTGGGGCAATATTCTCTGGATTTTTCAAAGTCAAAAAGGGAAGTTGAGAGCTACTTACTGCTTACTCCATCCTCTTGGTTCCTGGAAGTTCAAATAGGTGAACTTTCAAACATTCAGTCTGTAGGCTGATAGCCCCAGGAGCAGTTGTTGCTACTGCCTCAAGCCCTAGGCAGAACTGTGCTTCTCTCTTACCCAGTTCCCACAGACCCCCTTCCTGCACTGTTGAGTCTGGGAACTGCCATTCTGCCATTGATTTAGTCTCCTGGGGACTTTGCTGTGGTCAAGTCTATGCTCTTGCAGCCTGCCTGCTAGACTGAACTTCTCTCCCTGCCCAATGCAACAGATTCTTCCTGTTGACCTTCCAGGTTGTCTTGGGCTGGAAATCTGCCACAGACTGTCTCTTTGTGGATTCTGTTGCTCTAGAATGTGTTTAGATTCACTTTTTAGAGGTATTTGAAGGAATTTGTGGGAAAGCTCAGGTGAGTCTCTGCTTTCACTTTGTTTCACTTGGCTCCACCCCCTAAGGACACAAATGAAAATACTGATTGGGAATGGAATCAGAAAGGTTTAAGTAATTAGGAGCATTGTCTCAGATTAAAGATAATGCTAAGTACCTCACTTTGTTAAATTTATATGATAGCTCCCTTACTAAACTGACTTAGGTACTTTACTATGCAGAACTAACTTCCCAGTCTAAGAAAGGTACCCTACCAGGGTACCTGAATGTTACAGGAACTACACTAGAGATCAAGTAGTTTAACATGTTTTATTTTATAGATGATGAAACTGAGACCCAAACAGCCGGTTTTATTGAAAAGCTTTAAGCACTATATAAATGCCAGTTATCATTACTATTACTGTTAGATACAGTCACCAGGCCTCCAGTCTGGTGATGATCTCACTCCCTGAGCCTTCATACTGTCCTCCTGCTGAACTCAACCAATCTTTATAGAGCAATACAGGGGGATGCTAGTAAACGTAGAAGATAGTGCCTGGGATAGAATACAAGGTTTTCTGATTTCTGGGCCTTTGTAGGGTATGGTGTTACTTCTGCTTGGTCCCCGTGTAACTTTGCTAGATGATTAATGTAGTGATATCTTCAACCGAATGTATACATCCTTCAATATTTTGATGAATATGTGACCTCAGCAATCTTCCAATGATTCAGATCAGAATCTATAGATACTTGCTCATCCTTGGCAACCCATCATGCCCACATCCTCTCATTTTTTTGCTGTAGGTCTCTCTATATCAGGGTTTTTTTTAAATCTGGGGTCCATGGACTTCCAAGGAATCTATGGATAGAATTCATGGGATGGGAAAAAGTCACATCTGAATGTCAATATAATTGACTTTCTAGGTAACCTTGTATATTTTACAGTATGCATTTAAAAAGAGTCTAAGAAAGAATCTGTAGGCTTCACCAGACTAGTAAAGGGATATATTAAAGAAAAAGGTGAAGATCTCCTGCTCTGTATCTCTTGAAATTATACAGTTCTTGAAGAACCATGCATTGGTTATTCCTTAATTTTAATATATGAATAGCTGATTTTCTTTTCAATCATACATCTCTCTCATGATATGTCACTTTTCTGAGGCTTTCCTTCATTAATAATGCAGAACACTTTTTTTGTGCCCCTCATTCCCCATTTCAGAGACTTTGATATTACATGACTCTCAGCACCACAGAAGGATATTGGCAGAAGTTTGTGGTCATTATCCATTTGCAGTGTTTACCCTCTGACTTGTATTGGTGGATCAGCCCTATGGATTCTCTATACAATTGTGGATCATAGTCTAGGTGATGGGCAGTCAATCCACTTGACATTTCCTCTATGATTAGTCAGACCAAATTCTTGTGAGTGATTATTGATCATATTTGGGAGACTTTGAAACGTTCCAGGGCTTTGATGTAATCGACACAATGTCACCCACAAAAAATCTCAACTTATACAGAACTCCACAACTGATAAAGAGCCTCTGTTTTAGCTCAAACTCAGTGCTAAAAATTCTCCTAAAAAGCAGCAAATGTTTTTGGCAAGCATGTCTTCCTGTTTTATGCCTTACTAGATGCTAACAACCAAAAGGTTTTCAAACCAAGGAGTCTGTGGTTACATCTTTCAAGGAATCTCTTATCCACTGTAATCCTCTTTGAAAGCATGGACTGCTTGGCCTTTATTAGCATTCACAATGTTTTGGACAGTGTCTGGCACAGGATACACATCCAACAATGCTTGTTGATTGCATGATTCTGTCATATGCATACCTTATTAGTAGAGGAACCTTAAGGTGGCATTTTGTGGTGCGGAATTAAATGCTTTTAAAAAAGTCATCAATCAATGAACACAGTGAGATTTTATATCCTCTATGCCAGGAGTGACCTTGAAGTGACATGTGACCCTCTAGGTCCTCAAGTATGACCCTTTGACTGAGTCTAAACTTCACTGAAGTAATCCCCTCAATAAAAGGACATACCTGGCACATATTAGGTACTCTGTAAATGCTTATTCTCTTCCCCTCTCTGACCAGCCTTTCTAATCTCAGCTCATCTCATATTCTGACAATGAAAGTATAGAATCTGTTTCTGGCTCTATATTCAAAGACTTTCTAAATTATATTGACTTTCCAAAACTTGTGTTCCATTGGGATAGTCACTGAGAAACCCAAGATCATCACTATACCACTATACCAAGGTACTAGAGGGGAATATTAGAAAGGGAATGAAGGGAGAAGGATTGAACATTCTTTAAGCACTTACTATGTTACAGGCACTGAGCTATGCCCTTTAAAAATATGACCTCACTTAATCCTCACCACTTAATCCTCACCACAATTCCATTACTATTCCGCTACTATTATCTCCATTTTACAGTTGAGGAAACTGAAGGAGATCAAAGTTAAGTGACTTGTCCAGGGTCACACAACTAATGAGTATCTGAGGCTAGATTTAAATGTAGGTGACTCCAGGTTGCATTGATAATGTATTTTTGCTTATTGTTAATGTGGTTTTACTTCTTAATGGGAAGAATTTTCACATCCATTAGTAGGCTTATGTGACCTGCCTGGATCACATGAAAGTCTGCATTGCATGGAGCCTATGGTGAGAGGGGCTTGCTGAATGGGTGGAATAGGAAGGGATGGAGCAGGAAAAAGAGGAACTAGACCAGAGCTGAGAGAAAGTCAGAAAGCATTCATAGCTAGGAAAGATGTAGGCAAGCAGGCAGCTGGCTAGCATGAGTGAAAGAGCTTTTTTGTGATTTTGTTTAAGGGAGCTAGTTTGTGGGAAGCCTAACAGGTGAAAAGCTTGGGGATGATGTTGCTATTGTGTATAGATATGATGGATTTGGCTTTCTGTTGTTGGAATTTGGTCTTCTAGTGTCTGAATAAATGTTTTGGTTCTGTCGTCATGTGGAGAGTCTGTTGTATTTTGCAATTCAGAATTGTGCCAGCACATTCATGGCTGCTGGAGGCACTGTTGGCACTACACAGGTCTAGCACTCTATCCACTGAGCCATTTAACTACCCCATTTGGAGGAAAGGTTCATCACATAATTTTATCTAGCTGTCTTCTTTTGAATTTGTGTTTTAATCTTCCTTGCTACCATAGTACCTTTCTAGTCAGGATCTTTTTCTGCTATTTACTCATTTTCTAGCCTATTTATTGACTTTTAACTTTATATTAAAGTGAGGCTTTGCTTCCAGAGTGGAGAGGGCAATGTCCCAAGATTCAGGTATTTTGACCAGCTGTCAAATTCTGAGGACCTGTAAGTTTCAGTTCTTCTGAGGTAGAATGATCTAGGGAGAAGTATGTTTACCACTCTCCTGGCCTATGCTCTGCTTTGAGTGACCACAAGCACTCTTTTCTGCATTTGAACTTTGACCAGGGTCCCAACTCCCCTGCAGCTGAAAGCTTTGGAGTGTTAGTGCTCTTCCTTGCCCTGGGACTGAGACCAGGACAATTACCCAGATCTAAGTATGGGCAAAACAACAGAGTCCTGCCTCAGTGCTAGCAAAAGGAACCCTGTAATCTCCTGGTCAGCTGTCTGATCCCTTTACTATATATGGATAGGGACAGTTAGAAAATGACACTGCTGCCCCTGATTGGGTTGCCCCCAAGGCTTTATGCTGGTTTTCAGGGACACAGTCTGAATTGAACTGTGTTCCACTCTCATTCTGGTGTAACGGATCTTTTCTTGTCCACCTTCTAAGTTGTCTTCAGCTGGAAAATTGTTTCATCCTGACTTTTGTCGGTTCTGTCTCTTCAGAATTTGTTTTGAGGAATTATTTAAAATTGTTTTGAGGGGTTTCAGGGAGAGCTCAAGTGAGTTCCTACTTTTTCTGTGACAACTCCACTTTCTCCATATAATTTTAAACATTATAGTTTGAATTACTTTTCTACATTAATGACGTTTAGTAGAAATATAAGTTTATATAATACACATATATTATTAACTTATAATAATATCAGTTAATTTATTTCAGTAAGAATTATCATTTCAATAGCAATTTAGATAGAGAGCTGTATTTAGGGTAAGTAAAGTCTGGGTTTATCTCTGACATTTACTGTCTTTGGCACCATGGACAAGTCTTTTCCCATAATCTCTGTTTCTTTCTCTGTGGAATGAGTAGCTCCTTACAAAGTTGTTGTGAAGCTCAAGTGAGTCATATGTAACTCGAAAAACTTTAAAAGTCCTTTATGAATGTCTGTTATCATTAGTAAAATAGACAGAATTTATATAATGTTTTAAACTTTGCAAACTGTACAGATATTGTCTCATTTTATCCCCACAACCACACTTGGAAATAGGTATTCTCATTATTCCCATTTTATGAATCAGGAAACTTAGAATATTTCATTCAATACTCTCAGGCATTTTCTATTTTCCATTTTAAATAAAAATTAGAAAAAATATTCTCAAAATGCTGACTTAGTGAGCACTGCACATGGTCATTACTTAGCATTTTATGCATGAAAAAAGTTTGGACATGAGAGTAGGGATTGTTGCTTTCTTAGTATTTGTATTCCCTGCCCCAGCACAAAGGCTAGCACATAAGGAGTTTAATAAATGTTTGTTAGCTTCTTGTTTTTGATGAAACTGAAGTTTTAAGTCAGAGTAATGAGTATTTTTCCATTTAATGAAATGATTGCATCCTTTCTACTTCTAAATTTGAAAAAAACACTTTTCCTTCCAAATCTCTGGATGCTATTGGCCATTTGGCAACACTGCTTAGTTTGGGGATACCTCAATTCTGGTTGGAAATTCCTTTTTCACTAACAATTATCTGACTTTTTCTGGGCCCTGCTAATATTAAAGTCCTGCATACAGACATGCCTGACTTTTTTGATCATCCCTCTTATCCCTTCATTAAATTGCTCTCTTCAGTCTGAAATTTCTTCCAAAGGTAGATTCTAATCAGCCTCATTTTTGGGGGGGTAAGAAAAACGATTTCATTTATGCATCAAATGTTAATGAATTCTACTTAGGGCAAGATATGCTCTTCCATGTAAGATAGAAAGAAGGAAAAAGTAAGGGGAAAAGGGAGGAAAGGGAGAAGAAAAGAAAGAAAGCCTATCACTATTGTCAGAGGGCAACTATATGAAATTAATACCAGAATAATAAAATGCTAATAAAATTCCATAATTATGTGAGGCTTGAATTTTTCCAACCAAATAACAAGCACTTATTAAATGCCTATTATGAACCAGACACTATGCTAAGATACTGAGGGTGTATAGAAAAAAAAACTGAACAATCTCTGTCCCTCAAGGATTTTCATTCTCTCAGGGGATATAGATAGCAAATAATAAATTTGCCCTGATAAACAGTCATATTCCAGAAGCTACAGCAGAAAAGAAGACAGCACTTCAAGAAGACTGATAGAAGACTAGAATGTTTTGATTCAACAAATTAGCTTTTTGTAGAATAGGGATTACAGCTTTTATCCTTACCTTTGTGGCTGTAAACTATTTTATGAAGCTGTGAACTATCTTTTACTATTGGTGCTTAAAAAGGGAAATGTTGACTTAGAAAATTCTGTCTTTATTCTTTCTTTATCATCTATCTATATGTATGTATGTATGTATGTATCTATCTATCTATCTACCATCTATCTATTCATCCATCTATGTTCTTCTATAAGTTCACAATACTTTGGGAATTTGTTGTGCCTCATTTGTGTCTTACTATTTGTGATCCCATTTGGGGTTTTCTTGGCAGAGATACTATAGTGGTTGGCCATTTCCTTTTCCAGCTCATTTTACAGGTAAAGAAACTGAGGCAAACAGGCTAAGTAACTTGTTTAGGGTTTGCTTACTTAGACTTATACAGATAGGGACTGAATTTGGTTTTAAATTCAGATCTTCAAGTTATTTATTTCAAAGACTTTTTTAAAGAGTTGACTCTGTATAGTAAACTTTTGGTAGGGCATGAATAAGAGCTGCCCATGCCCAGCATGGTTGGGTTGGAAAGAACTCCTGAATCTATGGAATCAGACCCATTTGAGTAGTTTAGAGGGTTGCAGGGCTGTGGCTGTGGAGTTCTTTAGCAAAAGTGGATAGAACGGAAAGCTCTGACCCGGTTTCCTGTGGTTCATCAAGATAGCCCCACAAAGAAGAGCAGGCTTGCCAGGGTTTGGATGGGTGTGGTAAGTTGGTTTGTCACAAGTACAGTGTTTAGGATGTTGTTTGGGGAAAGAGAACATAGTACTGTTTAGAGAAGACAGACCTTTTCCTTTGGGAATATCTATCTAATAGGACCTCTTAGTTTCTTCCTCAAAGTTCTGAAGTATTTTCATTTGGTTTACTGATTCCTTCTGGCATCATTTTCCACTACAGTCCTTATCATTAAGTTAAGAGATCATGAGAATTTGCCCACAGCAAACACACAGTGGAGGGAGGAATCCCTTTATTAACATCAAACACATAAACAACTACCCCAAAATGTAAGGGAGAGGAATAATATATTACTTTTCTCATTAGGATCACTTTTCATTCTCATTAAACCTGAGCTGATTTCTTCTAGGCTCTGGGCCAGTGCTTGCCTTTTTAAATGACTGATCCTACATTAAGGGAAAAGTATAACTAAATAAACAGAACAAGTTTAAAAAAAAGTTCAATGTTTACACATTTGATTAAATTGAACAAACATATGTTAACTTCCTAAAATGTAACAAGGCACTGTGCCAAATGCCAGAAATACAAAGACCAAATAATCAGCCCCTGTCCCTGTGGAGCTCACCTGTCTACTAGGGATGGATTAGGTACAACAGATACAGATAAGCAAACATGAAATATATATATATATATTATATTATATATACATATAACATATATAATACATATATGTGTGTGTATATGTACACATATAGACCCACACACATATATGTATGTTTATATACACATATACAAAGTAATTTCAAGAATGAGGAAGAGATCCAATAGCTGTTGAGATGAGGAAAAGTGTCATGGAGGTGGTAGCCATTGAGTTGAGCTTTGAAGGGAACAAGATATGAGGAGAGGTGAGAAGGAATAGCTTATGGAAACTCACAAAAAAACAAGTGATGGAGTTCCTGCTATGGGAAATAGCAAGTAGGTAACTTTGACTACACCATAGATTGCATGTGGGTTAAAGCTGTGTAGAAAGATGAATTGAAGTCAGATTGCCGAGAGTTTAAACTGTCAAACCGAGGAATTTGAGGGCAAAAAGAGAAGCAATGAAACTTTAAACAAGCGAGTGAGAGACAGAACTTGTTTAAGGGTCTAGTTTGATCTTGTTTAATGTTTTTGTTTGTTTAATGTTTAATGTTCAAGTTTGATCCAAAAGGAGCTTGTCTCTTAAAAGGTGGTCCATAGTACAATGAGTATGCAATGCTTCATCTAGCTTCAAGAGACCATGAAATCATCTAACTTCTAGTATTAGCCTACATATTTGAAAATGAAGCAATACAATGTGGTGCCAATTAACTGCTCTGTCTCTCTCTCCCAACCTCAATTTGCTAAAGTAGACAGGCTTATCAGCTGCACATGGTACAAATTCAAGTTTCATTGGTAGAATGAAGCCCCTGCATTAATTCTTTAAAAACACATCCAAACTCAAAGGAAATATAAATAGTACAAAATATGTCTTACAAAGGCTCATTTAGATTTTTATTTTTCTCTGTTATTTTTCATAATTGGATTTTTCAGCATGTATCCTTACCTTTTTCTGACTTAAAAATTGGTAAATTCTAATGATAAATTTCAGTTTTGAATGTCTCCTGAATTTCTTTCTAAGGAGAAGAGCTTTCTTTTTTCTTTTATGAATTGAATGATTTTTGCTATCCACACTAGTTTAACTTATGGTTCTTGAAAAATGTGCTTTTGATTTTCCCAAATTTGCTAAAAGGCAGAAAACAAACTTCTCACTCCTTAGATGTTTAACCGAATGGGGCCCTAGGTAATAGTTTTAGAAATATGTTTAAACCTGAGCATATGGAAATGTCTTTCCACTCCTCCCTAAAAGACTAATTACATATTTTCGCCGCTGGAATTTGGCAGGAGCTGAATTCAATATGGTCTGAATAACCACTGCCTACTGTTTTACTGTACCCCCTACAAAGAGTATAGCTAGAAACTGCAATCCAGTAACTATTAATAAAGCTCAGAGTTCCAGGATGGTAGGGATCTTATGCTTTCAGAGCTATTCATCTCTGATCTTTTCAACAAGAATGCTCGTAAGTCCTCTATTTCATTGAAATTCCATTTTTTCCCCCTGAATTATTATACTCAGTTTTGCCGAGTAGGTGATTCTTGGTTGTAATTCTAGTTCTTTTGACCTCTGGAATATCGTATTCCAAGTCCTTTGATTCCTTTGTATAAAACCTGCTAAATCCCGTGTTTTCCTGATTGTATTTCCACAATACTTGAATATTTTCTTTCCGGTTCCTTGTAATATTTTCTCCTTGACCTGAGAACTCTGGAATTTGGCTACAATTTTCCTAGGAGTTTTCCTTTTGGGGTCTCTTTCAGGAGGTGATCGGTGAATTATTTCCATTTCTGTTTTTCCCTCTGGTTCTAGAATATCAAGGCAGTTTTCCTTGATCACTTTTGGAAGATGATATCTAGGCTCTTTTTTTGATCATAGCTTTCAGGTGGTCCATTTTCCAGGTCACTTGTTTTTCCAATGAGATATTTCATATTGTCTTCTATTTTTTCATTCTTTTGGGGATTTTTTATAATTTCTTGGTTCCTCATAAAATCATTAGCTTCCATCTACTCCATTCTAATTTTTTTTAACATTTATTTATTTAGTTCTCAACCTTCATTTCCACGAGATTTCAGTTCCAAATTTATCCCCATTTCTCTCCTTCCCCACCCCAAGACACCATGCATTCTGATTACCCCTTGCCTCAAACTTCCCTCCATTCTATCACGTCCCTCCTTTCCCTCATCCCCATCCTCTCTCTCTTCTTGTAGGGCAAGATAGACCTCCATACCCCACCACCTGTATTTCCTGTTTCCCAGCTGCATGCAAAAACAATTCTCAACATTCATTCCTAAAACTTTGAGTTCCAAATTCTCTCCCTTCTTCCCTCCCCAATCATCCCCACTGAGAAGGCAAGCAATTCAATATATTGTATAGATGTGGAGTTATGCAAAAACTTCCACAATAGTTATGCTGTGAAAGAATAAATATTTCCCTCTCTCCTATCCTGACCCTATTTATTCTATTCTCTCTTTTCACCTTATCCCTCCCCAAAAGTGTTTACTTCTAATTACCCCCCATTTGCCCTCCCTTCTATCTTCCCCCCACACCTCACTTATCCCATTCTCCCCTACTTTCCTGTAGTGCAAGATAGATTTTTATACCAAATTGAGTGTGCATGTTATTCCCTCCTTAAGTCAAATGTGATGAGTCAACTTCACTTTTTCCCTCTCACTTTCCCCTTTCCCCCTCTATTTAAAAAGCTTTTCCTTGCCTTTTTATGATAATTTGCCCCCTTTCATTTCTCCCTTTCTCTTCATAATATATTCCTTCTTTCCCCTTTATTTTATTTTTTTAGATATCATCCCTTCCTATTCAACTCACCCTGTGCTCCCTCTCTCTCTCTCTCTCTCTCTATATATATATATATATATGTGTGTGTGTGTGTGTGTGTGTGTGTGTGTGTGTGTGTGTGCGTGTGCGCATGCGCTTGTGTGTATAATCCATCTAAGTACCCAAATACTGAGAAAAGTTTCAAGAGTCACAAATTCTTTTGTTCCATGTAGGAATGTAAACAGTTCAGCTTAATAAGTCTCTTATGGTTTCTTTTTCCTGTTTTCCTTTTCATATTTCTCCCTGTTCTGATTTTTAAAGAACTATTTTTTTTAGTGAGCTTTAGTACCTCCTTTTCCATTTGGTTAATTGTGTTTCTTAAAGCATTCTTCTCCTCATTGTCTTTTTGGTCCTCTTTTGCTAATTGAGCTAGCCTATTTTTAATGGTGTTATTTTCTTCCACATTTTTTTAGGTCTCCTTCAGCAAACTGCTGACTCACTTTTTTTGATTTTGTTGCATCACTCTCATTTCTCTTCGAATTTTTCCTCCACTTCTCTTACTTGATTTTTAAAATCCTTTTTGAGCTTTTCCCTTGGTCTGAGACCATTGCATATTTTTTGGGGTGTTTTGGATGTGGAAACCTTGACTTTGATGTTTTACTCTGATGGTACACTTCGTTCTTCCTCATCTGAATGGATGAAAGAAAATACTTTTTCATCAAGAAAGTGACCTTCACTTTTTTGAGCATTTTCACAGCCTGTTACTTGATTTTTGAGTCCTTTATCAATTGGAGGATATACTACCCTAAGCTTTAGAGGTTTTGTGCAACTGTTCTCTGAGATATTTGTAGGGACCTATAAGTTCTCAGTTCCTCAAAGGTGGCACAATCAAGGGAAAGTAGTTTGCTCCTGGCCTGTGCTCTGGTCTGTGAGCAACCACAAGCACTCTTTCCTGCCCTGGAACTGGGAGTAGGGTTGCCTATCCACAGCCCACACCAACTCCACCACACCAGAGCTCCTCCTCACCCCAGGATCACCACTCGGGACTGAGACCCAGAGCAGCTGTTTGATTGCCCTCAGATCTTTAGACTGAGGGCTCCAGAGGAGGATGCTTTGCTGCTGCCATGGTAGTGCTACCACCCTGGGGCCAGGGCTGGGGCCAGACCTTGCTTCCCTCTCACCCAGGTGATAGAGCTTTCTTACCAACTTCTGAAGCTGTCTTTGGTGTTTGTAGGTGGAGAAATCTGAGACCTGCAGCTTCTACCTGTGATTCTGTGCCCTGAAGCCTGCTCCAGTCCTCTCTTATCCCTTCAGAATGGCACAGGCTGGACTAGGCTCTGATCTGAGTCCAGTGCAATAGGCCCTTCCTGTTGGCCTTCCAGGCTGTCTTGGGCTAGAAACTTATTTTACCCTGTCATTTTGTGGCTTCTGCTCCTCTAGAATTTGTTTAGAGTCATCTTTATAGGTATGTTATAGGCTGTAGGGGGAGAGCCAGAGTAGGCTGGTCCTTCTACTCTGCCATCTTGGTTCCGCACCCCTTCAAAAAATTTTAACAAAATATTAAACAACACAAACCATAGAGATTTTTACTCTAGCGGAAACTTTTGGAGAGGAAACATCCTCTACTCATGTAGATTGATTTGCCTAGATCAATCACCTAGGGTCACTTAGCCCATATGTGTTCATGGTAGGATGTTAACCCAGATATTTCTGGCTTTGAGATTAGATCTCTATCTGCTATATTACACTTTTACATATACAAACATATATACACATATATGCATACACACATATATGTAGATACATATGCACACATACTCACAAATACGCATATATGGATGTATTCAAATATCTGTGAATGATAAGAGTCTTTATGATAAGCATCCACTATCAATTTGGTCAGTATTTGGATAGTTTTATGGTGTAGCAATGTGGTAGATATAGTATCAGTACTTTCACTCAAAGAAAGAGATGAAGGAAAAACAAGTAACCCATAGTTCCTCTCAGACTTACCCTTTCCCTTTGTGAGTCACAATCACTTTACTCATGGGAGTATAAAATAAAAAAAAAATTCATTTGAATAATCTTTAAGGTCTTAAATCATGAAGTCTTGTGGGAACCATGGACACAAGGGAAATGATGCCCAAGTCTCTTAGTTCTACCCAATTATTTCTTTTCCAAATGTACAAGACATATAATAAAAATCCAGTTCTACATTCTTTGACTTCCATTACCTATATGCTAATCATACACTATATGACAAAGTAAAATAGAAATTCTTCTTCAAGGAGGTCAGATTCATTGATCACTGAGACATGACCCATGAGACAGTTCAGTAGTTTTTCAATTCTGTCTGACTCTTCATGGTGTCATCTGGGGTTCTCTTGGCAAATATACTGGAGTCATTTGCCATTTCCTTCTCCAGTTTATTTTACAGATGAGAAACCAAGATAAACAGGGTCAAGTGATTTGTCCAGGGTAACATAGCTAGTAAGTGTCTGAAGTCAAATTTGAACTCACAAAGTTGAGTCTTCTTGACTGCTGTGCCATCTAGCTGCTCAATCTGTAAGTGATTATCTCTTTTAAAAAAGTAATAGGATAGACATGAGAATAGGTGCCATAAACTTGAATAACGCAGGTCCATTTCCAAAGATGATTGGAGGGAAAGTAAGGAACAATATGTTATAAAATACTTATAGCAGCTCTCTTTGTGGTGACAAAGAACTAGAAATTGTGGGGATGATTGTCAGTTGGGGAATGACTAGATAAGCTGTGGTATATGATTGTGATAGAATATTACTATGCTATAAAAAATGATGAGTTTGTCAAAAACATGGATAACCTTACAAAAAATAATGAAGAGAGAAGCAAGCAGAAGCAAGACAATGTTGCATATAGTAACAGGAGTATTATTTTAAGAAAAACTTTGAGAGACTAAGTTGTTTTGACTATTCTAAATACTCAAATTAACTAAAAAGGACATATGAAGGAAGATGCTATCTGCATCCAGAGAAAGTGAAAAATAGAACTATGTACAGAATTATTTTACACACACACACGTACATGTACATATATACCTAATACATGTACATACATACACACACACATAAATACACACACACACACAGACACAAATTTGTGTTGAATGGTAGCCATCTCTAGTATGGGGCTAGGGAAGGGAAAAATAAATTTACAGGATAGTTTTGTTATTTATTTAAAAATAAAAGCAAACCACATATAATAGACATGCAGTTTGGGGGCAGAGCCAAGATGGAAGAGTAGAAAGACACACATATGCAGGCTCTTCCCACACAGCCCATAAAATACCTGTAGAGAAGGACTCTCAACAAATTTCAGAGCAGCAGAAATGGAGAACAACAGAGTGGAGGAAATTTCCAGCCCAGGGTGACCTGAAAGACCCATGGGAAAAGTCTGTTTCACTGGACGTGGAGCCCAGCCCAGCCTTGGCTGTGTAGTGCTGCTCACAAAGAGCCCTCAGGGGCAGAATCTCCAGTTGTGGAATCCCCAGTCCCAGTAGCAGTGGGTTTGAAGATCCCTCAAGCCATAAGTGCCAAAGGTCAGTGACATGGTTTTTTCAGCTGGCGGGGAAGGGAGGAGGGCCTTCCCATAGCTCCAGCCTCAGGCAGCAGCCACAGAGGCCACACTGGGTAGGTAACAGCAGTTGCCAGGATAACCCCTACAGCAGCCTGCGTCCATTGTTGGATCATAAAAACCCTCTGGGCACTGTGGAGCTGATTATTACCTCAGCCCTGTGTAGAGACCCTGAGGAAGTTGATCTTTATCTTACACTGAATGTCCTCCCTGCCCTCAGCGTTGGCTTGGTGAAGTTGGAGGCAGGTGGCTGTGGAGAGGAAACTGCTAAGATTCTGGGCACAAAAATCTCTCCCTACTCCCAGACTAGTGTACACATTTGATTATGCCACCTTGGAGAAACTGAGATCTTACAGATTCCCAGAGTATACCCTACTCTTGACAAATGCCCCCAAAAGGGAAAAATAATACTACAGAACGTGACTTTCTTGATGAACAGATATCTTCTCCCATCCTTTAAGATGAGGAAGAACAATGCTTACCATCAGGGAAAGACATAAAAGTCAAGGCTTCTGTATCCCAAACATCCAAAATAAATATTCAATGGGCTCAGGCCATGGAAGAAAAGGATTTTGAAAATCAAGTGAGAGAGGTGGAGGAAGAACTGAGAAGAGAAATGAGAAAGATACAAGAAAAGCATGAAAAACAGGTCAACACCTTGCTAAAGAAAACCCAAAAAAATGCTGAAGAAAATAACACCTTGAAAAATAGGCTCACTCAATTGGCAAAAGAGGTTCAAAAAGCCAATGAGGAGAAGAATGCTTTCAAAAGCAGAATTATCCAAAAGGAAAAGGAGGTTAAAAGCTCACTGAAGAAAACAGTTCTTTAAAAATTAGAATGGAATGGATGGAGGCTAATGACTTTCTGAGAAACCAAGAAATCACAAAACAAAACCAAAAGAATAAAAAAATGGAAGATAGTGTGAAATATCTCATTGGAAAAATAACTGACCTGGAAAATAGATCCAGGAGAGATAATTTAAAAATTATGGGACTACCTGAAGGCCATGATCAAAAAAAGAGCCTAGACATCATCTTTCATGAAATTATCAAGGAAAACCGCCCTGATATTCTAGAACCAGGGAGCAAAATAAACATTGAAAGAATCTACCAATCACCACCTGAAAGAGATCCAAAAAGAGAAACTCCTAGGAAAATTGTGACCAAGTTCCAGAGTTCCCAAGGCAAGGAGAAAATACTGGAAGCAGCTAGAAAGAAACAATTCAAGTATTGTGGAAATACAATCAGGATAACACAATATCTAGCAGCTTCTACAACATGGAATATGATATTTCAGAAGTCAAAGAAATTAGAACTAAAACCAAGAATCACCTACCCAGCAAAACTGAGTATAATACTCCAGGGGTAAAAATGGTCTGTCAATGCAATAACGGACTTTCAAGCATTCTTGATGAAAAGACCAGAGCTGAAAAGAAAATTTGACTTTCAAACACAAGAATCAAGAGAAGCATGAAAAGGTAAACAGCAAAGAGAAATCATAAAGGACTTACTAAAGTTGAACTCTTTATATTCCTACATGGAAAGACAATATTTGTAACTCTTGAAACTTTTTTTAGTATCTGGGTAGTTGGTGGGATTACACACACACACACACAGACACACACACACACAGAGGGAGAGACAGAGAGGCAGAGAGAAAGACAGAGAGAGAGAGACAGAGAGCACAGGATGAGTTGAATAGGATGGGATCATATCTTAAAAAAATGAAATTAAGGGGTGATAGAGAAATATGTTGGGAGAAGAAAGGGAGAAATGGAATGGGGCAAATTATCTCATGAAAGAGGCAAGTAAAAGACTTTTCAGTGGAGGGAAAAAGTGGGGAGGTGAGAGAAGAACATGAAGCTTACTCTCATCACGTTTGACTAAAGGAAGGAATAAAATGCACACTCATTTTGGTATGAAAACCTATCTTACAATACAGGAAAGTGGGGAAGAAGGGGATAAGCAGGATGGGGGGGGTGATGTAAGGGAGGGCAATGGGAGAAGGGAGCAAATAGAAGTCAACACTCTTGGGGAGGGACGGGGTCAAAAGAGAGCAGAAGAAATGCGGGGCAGGATAGGATGGAGGGAAATATAGTTAATCTTACACAATACAACTATTATGGAAATCATTTGCAAAACTACACAGATATGGCCTATATTGAATTGCTTGCCTTCCCAAAGGGAATGGTGGGAAGGGCTGGAGGAAGAGAAGTTGGAACTCAAAGTTTTAAGAAGAGCTGTTGAGTATTGTTCTTGCGTACAACTAGTAAACAAGAAATACAGGAAATGGGTATAGAAAGTTATCTTGCCCTACAGGACAAAAGAGAACATGGGGATAAAGGAAGGGAGGGATGTTAGAAAGGGGGCAGAATGGTGATGGGGTTATTAGAATACTCAGTGTTTTGGGATGGGGAGAGGGGAGCGATGGGGAGAAAATTTGGAACCCAAAATTTTTTGGAAATGAATGTTGAAAACTTAAATAAATCAATTTAAATACAAAAAAGACATATGGTTTCTTTTTATTATATAATTTTATGTTAATGCTCATTTTATTTCATAAGTCAAAAATAAAATTAATCAAATATAAAAGAATTCAACAGAGGCAGAAACCGAGTAATAATACTTAACACTACTGAGAAGAGGAAGTAGAAGTTGAGTTCAAAAAAGAAGTCAGAAGTCTGGGGTGAATGATGCAGACAAGAAGGGAGATAAGAAGAGAACTTAACTGCCCTTGATGACTTCAGTATTCACAGCCCAGAATGAAGAAAGGACTGGAAGTTGTGACTTCTGAAATACTCTAGTGATCTTTAAAATGAAATACCACAGAAGAGGGAGGGTACTATAGAACAGGAGGAGAACAAATGTTGTCCTCTTTTTCAAAAGTGAAGGAGATGGAGTGTGAAAACTAAAGGGCAGGGAGCTAGGCTTTAATTTCTAGCAAAATTCTGGAACGTATTTTTAAATGGATGGGTGACTATCTAAAAAAAGCAAAGTGATTACAGAGGAAGAGAGAGAGAGAAAGAGAGAGAGGCTGAGTGTGTGTGTGTGTGTGTGTGTGTGTGTGTGTGTGTACGTGTGTTTTGGTTGTGTCAGAAACAGGTCATGCCATACTAATGCCCATAATTTCTTAAAATTGTTTCTAAAATCGCAGATCAAGGAAGAACCATATGGTTTGTCCAAATTTTAGCAAAAGATTTTCAGTTTTATAATGTTCTCGTAGAAAAAATGAAAAACTAGAGATTAGATAATAATAAGCTTAGGTGGATTATAACTTGTAAATTGTAAAGATAGGTGTATTTGTTGCTTAGATGACTGGATCCTGAGAAGAAGTTAATTGCTCAATGTTAACTTGGAAAGGAAGTTTTTATTGGAGTATCCCATGGGTCTACTCCTGATCATGTACTATTAAGCATTTTTATCAGTGACTTTAAAAGTGCAAATAATAGAAACTGTGATTCAAAATGTGATAGCAAAATAATGAAATCAGCAATAGCAAATGAAGCAATAATTAAGCAAATTTCTGATACACAGACAGAAGATCTACATAAGTCTTCAAATGAAGTGTTTTTAGCCTTTTATGTGTCATAGAATGCTTTGGCAGTCTGGAGACTGGTAAAATCCACGGACTTACATTTTTAAATTAGTCACATTACAAAGAAAACAGATTATATTGAGACAGTTACCAAAATGTTTTAAAAATCAAGTTCAAGCATCCCCTTCCCGCCAGTTAAGAACCACTGTATATCTTCAGGTCCCGATAAGTTGGCTCACTGATTTATAAAAGTCTAGCACAGTGAAATTCTCTATAAAGATGAAGACCCAAAGATGTGACTTTACAATTTACAAGTTAACAAGAACAAATAGAGGAACACTTCTTTTAATGTTTCCTAATTTTCTTTAAATGTAAACATGTCTTCCTATACTCATGTAAACATGTGTATATAGAGAAGTATATATATATGTATATAGTATACATATATATATGTATATAGTCACATTTGTATACATAGAGAAAGAAGTGAGGAAAGATTGCAATTTGGGGACAAAATCCCTTTAGCTGTAAATGTTTCAAATACACCTTCTTTCCTTTTCTTTTCTTCTTGAAGACCCTGAATTCTGAATCTTTGGAACTAGGTCTTTGTTTTTGGCTCTTTGCTTCCCTCCCTTGTCTCTTTTGGTCCATCTATCAAGGGATGTCTTGAAGAGCTAATCCCATGTTTTGGAGAAGGTTCTTTCTTTTTTTTTAAGCCATCTCTATCTCAATGGTGAATGTGAAAAATAACACAAAATTCTTTATGAACAGTTAGAGTACCAGTCAGAGTTAGAAGAACAAAGCTACTTGTAGGGGGGATGGATAAAGTTCTGTCTTGTGAAAATCCCCTTCTATTCTCTAAAGTACATCATACGGCACTTTTTTGTTTGTACATCATGGTTCATAATTGTAAACTTATCTAAAAATAGTTAAGAATTGATCCCCCTAGATAACAAGATAATATCTTCCATTTGTAGAGGATCTGACATTTTATACAGCAATTTCCATTTGCAATTTCTTTTCATCCTCACAGCTTTATTATTATTAACGTTATCTCATTTGATCCCTGCAACGACCTGTGAGGTAGGTGCCTCTATTATCCCCATCTTATGAAGAGGTGTCTGTGTCTGAGAGAGGAGGATAATGAAAACAAAAAAGCTTGGAAACCTGACAAAAACATTGAATTTATTCATCCTCGTTTTTTTCTCTCTATTTTGAAAATTACTTTTTTCAAGATAGTTAAAATTATGAGCTATGCTTATTGTCCTTTA
The DNA here is from genome assembly GCA_023548195.1 of Bettongia penicillata ogilbyi. NCBI lineage: Eukaryota > Metazoa > Chordata > Mammalia > Diprotodontia > Potoroidae > Bettongia > Bettongia penicillata. The sequence continues at coordinate 385,744 of JAJHZJ010000175.1, forward strand.
TCCACAAAGGTCATTTTTACTATTAATGGCATGCCTTTGTCAGGGAAGGTAATAAATTTGTACTGATCTCTTCATACTCTTCTGATCAGTCTTCCTTGTACCTAGCAGCATTTTCAACTGGCCATGTTTATGGGACGAATGCTTGGTCGTAAAAAAGAAGGAAGTTATTAATGCCATCTACTCCATGTACTAACCAGGAAAGTTCAGAATACTCAAGCAAATAATGCAGACTTGAAGGAGTAGGAAGAAAATTTATACTTGTATGATAGTAATAATGTTGACAATAATAATAAATAGCATTTATATAATACCTGGGGCTGCTAGGTGGGACAAAGTGAGTAGGGTATTGGGCCTGGAGTCAGAAAGATCTGAGTTCAAGTATGACCTCAGATGCTTACTTGCTGAGTGACCATGAGCAACTCACTTAACTTTATTTGCCTTAGTTTTCTCATCTGTAAAAGTACTAGAGAAGAAAATGGCAAACTACTAAGTATCTTTGCCAAGAAAATTCCAAAAGGGGTCATGAAGAGTTGGAGATGACTGAAACAACTGAACAATAACATATAGCACTTACTATATTCCAGCACTTTACAAATATCTCATTTGTTCTACACAGAAACCTTGGAAGATAGGTGATATGTTATTATCTCCATTTTACAGTTAAGCAAATGGAGGCAAACAGATTAAATGATTTGCCTGAAGTCACAAAACTAGTCTTCCTGATTGTAGGGTGGCCAAGAATATCAAACAAAATTCAGAAATAGATGTGTAAGTAGTGATGAATTAATGCAGATGCCTTAAGTATGGATATATTCAGGCCACAAAGGTATAATTTTGATGACTGATGCAAGAGTTTGTTACCTTATATATGATAGCTTAGGCACTGAAATATTTTTTTAAAAAAAGAAGGGCTGGAATTTAAGAATACTTCAAAGGATCAAACTGTCAATTGCTGTAGGGCAATATTTTATTCATAAGACAAGGAAAATAGACAGTAGAAAAATTTTAATTTCTTAATAAGATAATAATTTTTTTATGTGATATGCCTGCTGTTTCTAGTGTTAAATATCTGGACCTATGATTTCATCACTGTGGAGAACTTTGCAATGAGGACATTCTCTGTGCAAATAATATCAACAACTTCTCTGCAACCTATGGCCTTAGAGAATACCTGGAAGGGGACAGGACAGTATCATTTAAAAGTTAAGTGATTTGCCCAGGGCTTCATAGATAGTATATGTCAGAGGCAAGGTATGAACCTACGTCATACTGATTCTAAGACCTGTCCTGATTCACTAAGCTAACCTGCCTCTCAGTAATACACTGATCCCATTGAGTTAGCCATGCATTCCATATTTTCAATATGTTCTTCAAATGAACAACGTACTGAGTCCAAAGCTGAATAGGGGGAGGAAAGTGAAAAGGACTATATTTTGGTGATTATGGAGAATTATAAGTTACTGCACACACCTATCTTTTATACTAATATTCTCCTGATGATGCTACATGACTATGAATCATGAAACATCACAAATACAGAAAAATAATTATTACAGGTGACTCACATGGCAATGAAAAAATAGATGGAAGATATAGATAGGCTCCAAATACATAACGTATGAGAAATGGTACCAAAATATCCCTTTTATATGGCAGAAACAGACGATGAGAATAAGATTTCTGAGTTAGTATAAGAAGGCATGTAGCATATTAGATGGTTCCTCTAAGGACAATTGGATGAGAAATCTGTGTGACGAGAAAGGTACCATCCTCACTGTAGAAGACAATACTCCTGTACAGTGGTCTCTTGTTTGTCTAGATCAGGTGTGGGGAACCTGCAGCTTTGAGGCCCTCTAGGTCTTCAAGTGTAGCCCTTTGACCAAATCCAAACCTCATGGAACAAGTATCTTTAATAAAAGTAAAACTTGGACTGAGTCAAAAGGTCATACTCAAGGACATTGAAGGCCATACATGACCTCAAGCCACAGGTTCCCTACCCTTGGTCTAGAGGTACGACTTTGGTAGTGCTCACTTACTTATAAGACTTCCATGTGGAATCAACATCTACTTCTCCCCTCATGCCTCAGCTTTACTGAAACAGGGTGATGTCTCCCTTCCCTCTTTATAAGGTCAAAATCTCTTGTTAAAATTCTAGCTCTTTTCTCCTCTTATTTAAACTTTTTCCTTCTATTTTTAAAGATCCAGTCACCAGGCACTCGTCATGAGTGAGTGTGTGTTTTGGGCTGAGATTGAATCAAGTTTACTGAAAGTTTGTCCAATATTACAATGAAATGAGACATTTGGATATTATTCTTTGGTTCACAAAAAGAACTTTGCTTAGCCATTCATTGAAAGGACACTCAGCAAGGATACAACAGCCAACTGGCAACTTCTAGTCTTCATAGAGAAATCTGTCTGGTAGGCAGATGCAGAGTGGAGTGACTAATTGAGCTTTGGGGATATTCAGCAAGTGTGAAGGGTCTCAATTCCATTTAGACCATCCTTTTTAAGGCCTTTATATGACCAGGAGGTCAGTTCAGTATGACTTGAGCAGCTTGAACCTTGGGCCCTTCAATCAAATCTTAAAGACAACTTCCTTGGCTTGCCAGAAAAGAACCACCTCAAACTTTATGAGAGAAAGGGAGTGAAGGACAGGGAATTCTAGTTCTGAATTTGGAGCCAGAGAACCTATTATTAGGTTCAAATCTTAGCTCATTACCCATGTAACCTTGGGCAAATCAATTAAACTCTCTGAGACTTGGTTTTCTCAATTGTGAAATGAGAGGACTGGATTAACTGATCCTTTTAGGCTGAGAACACCCAGCCTGTGCTGAACTGATACTTTCTGAGGGAGGGTCAGTCTGAACTCAGCCTCCATTTATTGATAACAAATGCACTGGCCCTCCAGATGATGATTTCAGTCATCAAGTATTTGGTTTTGTAAATGCCTTGTTTGACTTTGAAACTTCCTCTGTGCCTAATTGCAGTTCTTTCACAAAGCAGAAACAGCAGCTATTTTGTCATGTGATGGTAATTGTAATACCCCAAATCTATAAATTATAGCACAAAATTCCCTTTTGTGCTATACTATCTGGTCTTTGGGTAGCTAGATGAATAGAGCACTGGACCTGAAGTCGGGAAGACTCATCTTCTTGAGGTCAAATCCAGCCTCAGACATTCACTATCTGCATGATCCTAGGCTGTTAACCCCGTTTGTCTTGGTTTCTTCATCTGTATAATGAGATAGAGGAGACGGAAATGGGAAACCACTCCAGTGTCTTTGCCAAGAAAATCTCAAATGGGGTTGTGGAGAGTTGGACACGAACAACCTTTGGTCTTTAGTTTGTAGTCTTTGCCTTGCTATTTGGATGTGGAAATTCTATTTAGGCTTCTGTCTCCTATAGCACTCTTTTATAAGAAATGTCTTAAGGCATAGCAGGAGAGAAAGGAAATAAGCATTTATATAGCTCCACCAAGCCCCAAGTGCTGTGCTAAATGTCGTAGTTAAAATTGAGTATTTGAAAATAAATGAAACAGTTACAAAGTAACTGTAAAAGACTTTCAACTCTTCTTTCTCTTCATTAAATCATTTGGACCTCATTGGGCCTACCATTTTCAGCAAACAGCTTAACGTTTTGACTGATTTTATTGGAGTAAATTGAGTTAAGTGTTTATCTCTCCTGTGGCATACAGTTTCTGTTTAGTGATTCCTTTAACTCCTCTACTCTGACTGTGGTATTGAGGGGAGTGTACAAGCATTTATTAAGTGTCAGCTAGGTGGTGAAGTGGATAGAACACTAGTGCAGGAGTCAGGAGGACGTGAGTTCAAATCTCACTTCAGACACTTGACACTCACTAGCTATGTGACCTTGGGCAAGTCACTTAACCCCAATTGCGTCATCCTGGGTCATCTCTAGTTATCCTGATGAATATCTGGTCACTGGATTCAGATGGCTCTGGAGGAGAAGTGAGGCTGGTGACTTGTACAGCCCTCCCTCACTCAAAACAAAGTCAAGTGCAAGTCATGTCATCTTTTCTCTGATGGCATGGTCTTCTTGGGCAACAAAGGATGAACACACTAGGTGCCATGCCCGAACTAAGTGTTTTTCCAATATCATTTCATTTGATTTTCACAATAACCCTATGAGATAGATGGTATTATTTTTTCCCAATTTTTCAATAAAGGAAACTGAGGCCTCTAAAGTTTAAATGACTTGACCAGCATTACAGAGCACTCTGAGACTTATTTTAAGCTCAGGTCTTCCTAACAATACACCCAGTGCTCCATCCCTGGTAACAGCTGGATACCTTAGGAGTGCCACTGCCATCTGATTAATTTTCTCTAGTTTGGGTAAAACAATGAACTTGGAGTCAGGAAAATCTAAATTCTATTCCTATCTCTATGACTGTGTGCAAGTTACTTCAGTTTCTCCTTCTGTAAAATGAGGGAGATGGACTCTATGGCCTCTGAGGTCTCTTACAGCTCTATATTTATGATCCGATTATTCTTGCAATCAGAGAGGTAGCTCTGTAAGTACTGTATAAACTGCAGTATCAAATCCTAATAAAGAAGGCTTTATTTAAAAAAAAAATGAGTGCTATTGCATAGCTACCAGATATTCCAGTCTATAAAAAAATCAAAATTGAGTATAATCCAAAGGGAATATATTACAATGGAGAGGTAACAAGCTACTGCAAATGAGAATTATGCAGGGAAAATGGTATAAATTATGTCATCAGAGAAGTGTATGACCATAAAAAACAGTGGGCAAGTTATGAAGCAAGAATGAGGCACAAAAAATGGACGGTCCATGTAGTGGTCCATTAATATCCAATCTATGTAAGAAGTCAGGAAAGACACCCTGTACCTTGAATGGGTCACCAGAAATAAATTTGAGAGGATTTGGACAAAAGTTGTGAACTTGTGGTTTGTTTGGTGGAAGGAATACTGACATCAATGTGATCTTGGATTGGATTATCAGATTACAAATGCTTCTGTAAATATGCAAAATTATAATACTTTGTTAGTTTTTGGAAAGAACTGGTTGGGCACCAGAAAAGCTGAGTTTTAGTCCCAGATTTATAACCATGGGCAAAAAACCCACCACCACCATCACTACCATCAAGCTCTCTGTACTTGAGTTTCCTTGTAAGTTTCCTTGTCCATTAAACAGTAATGGAGTGGGAAGGAAGGGATTAAACTAAATAATCACTAAGGTCCTTTCTAGCTTTAACATTCTATGATTTTTGTAATGCTACTGGCTAATTGTCCATTCTGTTTTAAGTTACTTTCCCACTTGTAGCAATGAACACATTGAGTTCTTCACAATTTCCTTACTAGGTTTTCCTTGGCAGATGTTTGAGAATCTGCTGGTGGCTGGGTGAATATGGTCTATTTTGCTCTCTGCAGAATTCCCTTGCCAACAAAGGGAAGATGGCCTTAATCTCATTAGCTTTATGCTCTGTCCAACGAACTTAAGTCAAATAAGTTCCTATATATGCCTCCTTGTTACTGCCACTAAATGTAGTCATTTGTAGGATAGGAGATAATATCAAAGGAGAAAAATCAGCATAAATTCCAGGAGAATTCTTCAACGTCCCCTCCCCAGATATCCCAGATATTAGGATAGAGCCCTGATTTTTTTCTTTTACTTCTCAAAGTCAATGCTCACCTTATTTGCTCTTCTTTCCACTTCCTACCTTGGTGCCTTTTGCACAAATTATTTGCCATGCCTAGAATATATCCTTGTCTGTATTCCCTGTTCTTTTATTCTCTTATATACCTCCTCTTCTATACAGGAGGCCTCATTGTTTCAGTTGGTAGTGCCTACCATGATTTTGACATTATTTGGTATTTATTTTGTATTTATTATCTATGTACATACTATTTCCTCTGAGAAGGATGTTTTTATTTTTGTCTTTATATCCTCAATGAAAATGGAAACAGGCCTGAGACTCAAAGACCTTATACCATACTTAGAGGAAATAACACATATAGAGATAAGTAAATATAAAATAAATACCAAGTAATTTCCAAATCAGAGTCGGTACTAACAAGAGGGAGAATGCTTGAAGATTGTGATCCAGGCGCGGGCAGTGTGGTTTGACTTTCCTCCTCAATCTTTGTCCAGTGAAATAACCAGGGAACTATGTGGATTCAGAGGTGCTGAACTCTGAGAATGAGGGGGGTAGCGTCCTGACTGGGCTCTCAGTGTAAGTGAGAGAGAAGCTACTGGGTTTGCCTCTTGCTATGTCTGCCACTTGCTGATACCATGCTCTTCATTTCCTATTATCTATACAATATATGCCTGTCTGGAGTTTAGAGTTGATGGCAATTATAACTTGGCAAACAAGGAAAGATTGTCATTTTTGAACAAAGAAGAGTTTCCTACTATATGTTGCATTTCACTGCAGCATAATCGTCGCCAACACATAATCGTCACACCTGCTTTTTCAGTTGAAATATTGGTTTATAACCTTTCATCCCATAATTGTTGGGTGCTGTAATTCTCTTTGTCATGTCACTTAAAAGGCAGAGAACTGGAACAGCAATGTATTCACCAGTGGCATAAGGGTTTTCATTTATCTCTAACACATTGTGAGTTGCAAGCCTACAATTCTCGGTACATGTGCATTTCCAGAATGTATTCGTGAAAGCTGATTCGCATGGTTTGTTTAGAGTGCTGCAGTGCTAATGGTATTGTCACTCAATCCAATAAAGAGTTAGGCACAAGGAGAGAGAGTGAGGAGGTAAAGCTGGAGTACGTCATGTGCTAAGTAAGCTTGGGTAAGACTTGCATCTTCCCAATTTTAATGTATATTCACAAGTATTGCACGCATTCTTGTGTTTGTCCTTGGTTGCCAAAGAAGACCATGCCATCACGGCAATGATAACATGACTTGCTCTGAGGGAGGCCTCTCTGTACCAGCTCTATTTCTCACGTAGATACACAGCATGGAGTCATCATTCTATCAGTGAAGAGAGCCTTCTGCAAATGTTTCAGGTTTGAGAACTGGGTTATATGTGCCACATAAAAGATGCTGCTGTTTTGGAGCTTTGCCTTTTAGGGATCTTTTCAAAGGGAAGCACCAAAGATAGCTTAGGTACTGAAGATCATGGCATGCAAAGAACCATTGATATAATCTGTAAGTGCTTAGCCTAGAGAAGAAAAGACTTAGAGTATATATAAGAACCATCTTAAATAGTTGATTTATTCTTATACGAAAATATACGAAAAAGTTGTTCTGCTTAGTGGCAGATTTATGTTGGAAAAGAGGAAAAACATCCAAACCATTAGAAATATCTGTTAAAGCAATGGGTTGCCTCACAAGGTAGCGACATTCCCTTGACCCTTGTATTTTCAATACTAGGTTGTGTGACTGTTTGTCAGAGAAGCTAGGCAATTCTTACTGGAGTAGAAGTTGAATTAGATGGTTTATGAGGCACCTCCTAACTCTGAGGTTGGTCTTCCCAATTAGGATAGGAAGCTCTTTGAAAGAAGGTACAATTCAATTAAATAAGCATTTATTTAGTGCCTATAACATGCTAGGAGCCAAGGTTACGAAGAAAATGAAAATATTCCCAGCATTCAGGTAGCTTACACTTTGAGGGGAAGGGGAAGAGTGTCTATACAGATAAATATGAATATAGAAAGTCAATACAAAGTAATGAGGCAGTAGGTCTGAAGGGGAAGGGTGACCACATCATACTTCTTTTGTATCGTCCTTTCCTCTCCACTCTCCCAGTACTTCTTACAGGACTGGGAACCTTGCAGACATGCAAAAAAAGATAGAGGGTTGAATTTTAAATAGTAGAGACTTGAGATCCTTCTGTGTAATGTAAAAGAAATTACAGGATTAGAGATTTAGAGGAAAGATTCTTAGAGATTCTTTAATCACTCAGAGATTCTCTAATCTCTCTAGAGATCCTTCATTTTATAGATGAGGACAGTAAGTCCCCCTGCGGCAAGCTGGTGCAGTGGATAGAGTACTGGACCTGGAATCAGGAAGACTTATCTTTCTGAGTTCAAGTCTGGCCTCAGATACTTACTAGCTATGTGACTGTGAGCAAGTCACTAAACCCTCTTTGCCTCAGTTTCCCCATCTGTAAAATGAGCTGGAGAAGGAGATGGTAAACCACTCTAGTATCTTTACCAATAGAAAGAAGAACTAGACACAACTGACATGACTAAAAAACGAACACTAAGGCCCCTGATAGGTTGCCACTCACAATCTTTAAAACTAAGTTTAATAATGCAGATAACTGCTGAGAAATAAATAGAAAATATATGTGTAATTTTTAGCAATGATACAGATTCCAGCCTATATATGAGAGGGAAGGCTTTGGGCATGACAGTTCTATCATCAGAAAGTGATTTAGAGTAGAAAAGAGGCTGAAGGAAAAAGACCATGACAAAGTATATGATGGTCAAGATAAGGAAGTTTTCTGTGTTAGGAGGGCAGTAAAACAGAATACGAATGTAAACGTACTGGTAAAATTTGAGAAAGGTGCAGAAATGTTGGAAAATTCAGATTTCACATTTATTAGGTGTTATGGACCAAGATATTAGTGGAACTGGGGAGGTAGGAATTAACCCCCCTGTCCCCATATTCCCTTTCACAGCTTCAAAAGGGAATTTCTTAAGTAATACATACCTAGGGCAATTGGGATTAACTTTATCCATAGGTGAATTCATCTAGAACACAGCTGTGGGTCCACTGGGCAAGGAAATTATAAAAATAGTTAAAGACTTCAATGGGGAGCTCATAAGATTCATGGTAACCCTCTTACCGACTGTTTCTACACATTTTTGCCAATGGCTTTTATTTTTATCATATGGATTGCTTTTAAATTGCTCAGGAGAATTGTTTCTCCTTTGATTTAAAATATGTTTTTAGTAAAAGGATTGCTTGTGTGAACCCTCAGGCTTTGAATGATCCATTGTACCAGATGTGTAGTAAGATCCAAGAGGATAATGAATACACTGAGCAGATGAGTGTGTATGTATGTATACTTATGTATGCATGTATGTGTATATATATATGAATGTGTTAATATATATCTAGATTTAATTTAACTGAATCAAATACATATTGATTTATTCACTATTTATAATGTGTTACAATATGTATTTGAAGGACAAGATGTTACAAAGTTCAGATTAGACATGGTTCCAGTTTTCATTGAGCTTATATTCAGAAGGAAGAAAACATACAAATATTACAAATTATCCTTGATAACCATATCTTGTAGACTGGAGAAGAGAAAGAGCAGTAGTGCAGAATGAAATTAGAGAGGATAGAATGGAGGCATCAGCTCTTTGGTTGTTCTTTAGAGATAGTAAGAATTCAGCAGGCAAAGAAGAGACGGAAAGACATTCTGAACACAGGGAATAGTATGAGCAAAATGATGAAGACTGAACAGTGGAAGGAATATTTAGAGAAATGATGGATAGTCCATTTTGACAAGAGTAGAATACATGAGATTAGATTGGTAAAGTGGGACCAAATTGTGGGTTACTTTGAATACAGGCAAAGAAGTAGGGAGTCACTGAGCATTTTTGAGCAGGGGAATAACATAACTATATATAAGGAAGATGATTCTGGCAGCAATGAAAGATAGATTTGAAGGGGGAGAAATGGAGATAGGAAGATTAATTAAGAAATGATCCCAAAAAATCGTGCTAGAATGGCCAGTATGTATGCTTTCAAGATGCTTTCATTTGATTGTATGCTATGTGAAGCTAAAAACACTCGTTCAAAGCAAATAACATTCTTTCTATCAATAACAGTGATTATGAATCCCAATGATAAACATGGTGAATTATATTTTCTGACTTTGATCAAAGGATCATACATTCAGAATTAAAAGAGACCTTAGAGATCACCCAGTCTAACTCTAATATTATGGATGAGGACACTGAGGACCCAGAGTATCACTGATGGAAGGTACCTGAGGTAGGATTAGAATTCAGATCTTTCTGACTCCAAGTCCAATGTTACATATCCACTTCATCATGCTAGAGGCATCGACTTAACTTATCTCTATTATCTTGCTTTTCATTCTGGTTCAATATGAACTGAAGCGCCAGTGAATTTCCTTTATGCTCTTCTGTCTTTAAAAAATAGAAGCAGTAAAAAATTTAAATAAAATTTAGATAAAAAACTTAAAACAATGAATTTCTAATTTAGCTGTTGAAGGTTTTAAGGCCTTACAATCATTTGAAAGGTATTTCAGTCTTTAAAATTTGTAGTTTTAGGGGAAAGTAGCTTATATTTCACTTATAAAATGAATGACAGGCAATATAACAGACATTATGGTACTTTTAACCTCAGCACAAAACCCTGTCTGACTTCATGTTTATACACTTCCTTTTCCAATGAAGCAAGCATTGGGATAATACTTTGCAACTTGTCTATGTTAGGAATTTCTGCTGATTGACAGCAATAACAGCATTGAAATTCTGCACACCAACTCAAATTTTAGCTCCCTTGAGCATATTGTTTTAAATAATTTACAGTCACTTGGAGCTAATTTTGTGTGTTAATTTTACTTTTGTTGACTTTGATTTGAACTTTACCTTCACTAAAAAGAAAGCAATTGTACTGATGTGGGAATTTTGCCCCCAAATATCTGATACTTGGACCCATTGCTTCACTCTCTTCTCAAGTCCTCAGTAAGATGGATACATCCTATTGCAAAGTACCCTGTCTTCCTCTACTTTCAGTACCATGGAAAAGGTAGAGTCAGATTCTATCTCAACATAAAAAGAATCATTAATTAGAGATCTCCACAAGACGGAGGAGGGAAATACCATGCATAAGAAGGAATAAGCATTTTCTGAATGGCCCCAAAAGACACAACTGGGTGATATGGGTGTAGATTGTGGATACATAGATTTAGGGAAGGAAAAGCTTCCCAGGAAATGAAATGATCCAAAAGTTAAATAGACTCTTGTAGAGATACTGTGTTCATCACCTTCACTGTAAGTTTTAAATGAAGGTGTGTTAGTGTATCAGTATGGACTCTGGCATACACAGGAGAGCCTGATGTACAGGTTTTTAGATCTACTTTTCTAAAAGGAAAGGAACTTTTGAGGGGTCAACAATCTACTTCAATTAAGCACATATATTATTTACTTAGTTCAGGGAAAAAGTCAGTACCCTGAACTTCAGAGAAAATATGAACAGAAATGAAGAGAAGAAAATACAAATGGAAAAAACAACAAAACTTGACTTCCAACTGTCTGATCAAAGAGAATACGTTCATGATTACCAGAGAGAAAACCATTAACGTCCGGGTTTTCAAAGTCAAGGGGCTTCTTAAAATGACTTTCCAGAGTCTCATCTGAAACGTAAATGTTCTTCCAAAAAATAAACCTCAAAGCAAAACCTCACCCCAGAATGCATATACTCTTTTGAGAGCTGGAGGGTATGACCCCTATTACCCTGTGCCTCATTATATATTGGCAAAAGGTGTCTGGGGCCTATTAATAAACAGGGAAGACCTTTAACTCTTCCTCCCACCCACCATTAACCTTGCAGCTACCTATTTGTTGGTAATGTTGGTAGAGAAATTTTTTAGGTAGGTCGAGATTATTAAGGAGAGTTGATGACCTGCTGTCTCTTCCAACTTTGAGAGTTGATCAGATTGAGTTCTTTTAGCATTAGATATTAGAGAGTATTGTTTCTCTTTAACTGTGGGTCTGTGAACTTGTTTACTTTTAAAAACCATTTTGATAACTGTATTTTGATGTATTTGGTTTATTTTGTAATTCTATATATTTTGTTTTATGCATTAATTATTACTGTTTTATTATATATTATTTATTAATTATTATTAATACATGAAAACATTATTTTGAGAAGGGGTCATTGATTTCACCAGACTGCCAAAGGGTACCATCACTCAGAAGAAATGATTGAGAAATCTTGAATCGTAGACTTGGTGCCAATTTGTCAGGAACATTGGAGAAGGACTCCTACATTGGGTAGAAGTTGGACCAGGTAAGCTTTAAAGCATTTTTCAGTTTTGAGTCATGGGCAACACACACACACACACACACACACACACACACACACAAACCCTTGGCAATCTTATTTCTTATCTTACAGCAGATTTAAACCATGAAAGAAGGGATGTTATAGGAAGGACTACTCCAGCAAACTAGATAGCAAAGGAAGAGACCAAAACAAATAAAAAAAATGACAGTAAAAAGCAAACACAAGGCTTCAGAAAACCCTATAGTATTGAATGATTCTATATAAGTCAAATAGCATTATATACAACACAGTAAGTTTTCTGTAATATTCTTAAAATGTCACAGTGTTATAGAAGCAATCTAATATGGCTGATTGTTGGCCAGTTAAGAATCAGGAAGGTCTGGGTTCTAATATCACCTTTGACACATTATTCCTTAATCCGTAAGTGTCCCCAATCAACTCTTTAGCACTGTAAATTACAGATGAATTGAGATGTATGTGGATGGAAGGATTTTTTCATTTTAGGAGTTACTCAGAGTGAAAAAATTACAGAGCTAGACTACTTCTCATCCTTCCAAAAAGATGACATGTGTTCATATAGATAGTACGCTTCTTGAGAGCAAGGATCATTTTATTTTATTTTTTATTTTCCTTGTGTCTAACAGAATATCTAGCAGAAAGGATGTGTTTAATAAATGCTTGTTGATCAATTATAATATTTTTCTATTTCTGTCCAAATTCTTAAAATAAAAAATTTTAAAGTTGGGACTTAAAGAAGTAAAGCCCTTACTAACCTAAATAAATTTACCGTAACTTTTGGTATTGAATGTGTTATTGTACTATTAAGTGCAATCCTTTAGTAACGAAAGGATTATGTTGCATATTAAGTTTTAGTTGGATGTACATTGGTAAAGAACAGGTTTTGGTGACTTGTTTTGGATTTAATTTTCTACTGGTATCTTTTTTGTGCATTTCCCAGTATGTTCCCAACTTTGAAAAAAACGTTTTAATGGTGAATTTCCTTCTCATCTTTACTTTCTGTTCCCTTATATTAACTAGTGAAATGGTATGAAAACACTGTCTCAGCTTGCCCTGTGAAGCATCAATCTCCCTGGTACTTTTAGGACAAGATCTCAATGGAGCCTGCAAGAGACTACTTACTTGAGTGTGATCAAGTAAGTGACTGTGGAATCTGTTCACTGCATTCAAATCCCATGTTATCAGTAAAACCTGTGCTGCTGAATTTCCTTTCATTGTATCTCTAGGCTGACCATTTCCTGCTCATGTCCTTAGAGGAGAGACTACACCAAGTAGATTGGGGTCAGCGTCTACTCCGGCTAACTCTTCACTTCTGGCTCTGAAAGATAAAACTTTTCTTCCTTTTTTAATACCAAATAAAAACATTCAATTAAATGATTTTTTTGTGTGTGAAATTAACTTTAGATTGCAAGTGATTCCTACTTATTTTCCTTGTCCCCCCAAATTGGTTAAAATCAAGGAAAATTATAATCATACATAATTTCTACAGAAAACATCATGTATAAGAAATCAATTTTTTAGTAAACTAGTGGAGTTTAAGCTCTGTCCAGCACAGACTCTGAGACTATAAAGGGTTGCAAATACCGAGATTTCAGAATAACTCTAATAATATGTAGACACACAAGCCTAGCAGATAATGCATACTGATTAGCCTGGGGACAATAACTCAAATTTTGAAAATCTGCCAAAATATGTTCATGCAGAAATGTAATAAAAGAGCTTTGAAATTTCTTTTCCAGACATCTGTGTGTTTAAGGTATTGCATGTTCTGGCTAGACATGTAGACAGTTGACATAAAGACTTTTTTTTTTCTTTTGTAACGCTTATTTATATTGCCAATGAAATTTTTTAAAAACTAAGTCAAGTTTCTGCACTTATAATTCTTATCCTTTTACCTTCCCCATTCCCATTTTAACAACCACAAAAATTACCCTCTCCATTCACTTTTCCCTTCTCCAACACCTCCAGATGATACATCAGTAAGAGCCAATGCTGTGGGATAAAAGCAAAGAGTTAACAATACTACGTAGAAGGCATTGGAGAGTCTTTGAGCAGCTGTAATCTCTTTTTGTCTTCCCACATACCTAACTACAAGTTTTGCTCTGCATGGAAGATTCTTTGCTTCTCTTCTCAGCAAAGTATGAAAAACCCCTGCCTAAATCACTTTACACTTCACTTGACATGGGAAGGCAAATTTATCCAGTCCAGAAATGTTTAATGTACTTGAGATGCCACAGAACACAAGCAAAGCATCGGCTCCTTTGTCTAAGCACATCTCAAGCTGCCTTTGTGGTCTCAAGACAAGTGCAGCCTCTTCTTCCCTCACCTGTTTCAAATCCATTGATCCCACAACCTAGAGGCTGGCTAATAGAATTATCACTCTTGTTCTTTGGCTTTCCAAGTCAGCCTCTCCTCATAGAACTTAATGACCAGCTGGGGCCACCTGACATTGGCCTCCTTGGCAGGAACAAAGTTAGCTTTATCACAGTCTTTCCATTTCACCAGCAACTGCAGCCCCTCACTGGTTTTTTCAGCATCGATAATCATCTCTGCCTCCAGCTCCTCTGGCATTTTGGACTTCTCTTTTTTGCTTTTTGGTTTGCTCTCCTCTCTCTTGCCTATGTTACGCAAGCCAGGTTTGCCTCTGCCTTGCTTGAGTTCATCCTTCTCATGGTCTGTTACCTGAAATTTTAAGAAGTCTTCAATGAGGTCAGGGCACTCTAGGTTCTCCTCTGGTTCCCAAGAACTCTCTTCCTCCAAGTAGCCTTTCCACTTTACAAGGTACTGCACTTGGCCCTTCACCAGTCGCTGGTTAAGGATTTTTTCTGGCCCATATTCTTTCTTATCTTGCAGTTCTTCCACTTTCTTCTTTGTTTTCTTTTTTGCCATCGTCCCTGATAGGTTTCTGATATGAAAGTCAATTCCTGTTGGTCACACTAATATGCATTTATAAAGCAGTTACAGAATCCAGAAGTCAGATTTCAGCAGCAGCTGGAGCAGCTCAGCGCAATGGGCTTCTTGAACCGTGAAGCAAACTTACAGGCTCTGATAGCACCAGGGGGAGACATCAATGCAGCCATCGAAAGGCTGCTGGGCTCCCAGCTCTCATAGCAGCATTTCTGTATCTTGAAAAAAATGTAATTTATTTTTGATAACGGCTCTTAAATCTTTAAAATACCTGCTTTATTTCATTTTAACTCTTGGAATTCTGTCCTGTTAAAAACTAAACCAATGCAATGCATTATAAGGTAGAGTGCAGTAGGTTTTTTTTTTTTTCCGACAGTGGGAATCAATGCTTTTTCACCCAAAGGTGTTGCATGCATCAAACACTTCTCTTTGTTCTGCATTTATTGTGATTTTTGGAAACAGATATCAGCCTTTACAGTTGGGTGAACAGGTTTTGTCCTGCAACTGTTCAATTTATTTGCTTTTTAAACATTAGCTATGGTAGTAATTTATGTAGAATAAAAAGTATTGAAAAGAAACAAATTATGCTATAATTTGTGGTACAATATTGCGTATTGTGACTTAGACACGTATTTTTGCTAGCATAGTGCTGTAAGATTTATACCACTTATTGAACATTTTTGCCTCATTTGTATACAATAGAGTATGCACATCTGAAACTGTGCATTTTGAGAAACATCCATTGCAATAGAATCAATTAAGCAGGACCCTTGTAACCAAAAAAAGAGAGAGAACAATTAAATATGAAAACAGATACTTCCCTAGTTGTGTAGAATCTTACAGCAACTTTGATAAACATCTCTCAGCAAAAGTGCTGTTTAGGTAACTTCATTGAAAATATAGTAAAAATGCTGATCCTGATTAGCTCTTTAAGTATACATTTAATTGTACAGAAAACTACATTGTAACATTGTCTCAACATTGACAGATCAATTGTAAATTACCTTTTAGTCTTTGTGCAGACTAAAGAAGCACTATATTATTCGCAAAAAGTGCTTTTGCCTAAGGCTTTTCAGCTTTACCATAGCAATTCTAACATGCATTATGATTTGTAATTAGAAATGTTACTTTCACTGAAAGTGTCGTGATATTTCAATTACTTTTAACCACCATGTACAAATAAAACTTTCTTTTGGGTTTATCAGCTATTTCTCTTGTGCACAGGTAATAAATGAATTAAAAATGATTTGTGAGCCACTTGTTTCTGAAGTGTTTTGGTAGTCCTATAAGAATAGTTGACTATTATGCTTTTCAGAGGCTCAGAGAGGAGACATTTTGGAGGAAATCTGCCTCCAAATTGGACCAGGATTATACCTGGTAACCAAGAATCTATTTGAATTGAAATGGATATTGGGTAGTGTAGAAATGTAATTTACAGATAAAAGATAAAGAACTGTTCTAACTATATAGTAAGAACATTGGGCTTTTCTTTATACAACCTTTCTTCCAGAGAAATCCTATTTGCCTAATTCTGAAACTGTTGGGTGGTACATTCCTCTAGGACCAATTCAAAGATGACCTAGAAGTTAGTCATATGTTTGACTGACTGGCTCAGTATTCACTTAGGTCAGTTTTTTTCCCTTGTGTATAGTTTTAAAAAACTGAAATATGTTCAAGTAACATGGGTGCAGACCAACAAAATCAAGGGAAATATTGAAGTTCAATTCTATTACTTCTGTAACTGCTTGCTACAAAAATGGTTGTGGAGGCCATATTGCCCCACCAATCTATTCAGACACTTTCCTTGGCAAGAATAATGTGCAGTACACAGGCACGAAGAGTGTAAGTTGAGTTACCAATGATATTCACATGTCTGCTCTTTCTGCCTTGTTCCTTGATCTGGTTAAGTACCAACTTCTGTACTGGTGAATGGTGGTATTTAGTTGTGGGAAAGTGTCATAGCCAATTTGACAATTTATTAATCACAAAATAACAATAAATCTCTAGCTTTTACACTTCAAAAAAAATGGTTATTAAGCATGACTCCGGGACTATTTATACATTTATTTTTCCCTCCTTACTTAAAAAAAAAGTGGAGGCACCATTTTAATTGAATCATATTGGGGGTGGGATGCAGGGAAAGAGAGGAAACAATGGAGCCATAATTAAACAGTTCTAGACAAAAACTTGGGAGGGATATCTTTAAATTTTCTGTCCATGCCCCTAGAATCAGGAGTGTTAAATTGTTAGTAAGCACAACTAGGGATCAAGGTATAAAGCATCAAGATTTTGGGCTCTGTGTTATTAGCACCAACTCCTCTTAATTCTAGTTCTTTCTCTCTCTTAATTATTTATTTTGTACATAACTTAATTAGTTTATCTTTGTATATGTTTTGCCTCTTTTTGTATCTCCAATACTTATCTGTCTTGGCATGTAGGAAGTACTTAAAAATGTTTATTGAGTAATTGGACACAGAAGCCTTTTGTGAATGGAATAACCAAAAGTGATAAAGTTCTCTTATGTAGGGAGATAAATCAGATGATGAAGTCAGAAATTTTGTATGCTTTTTTCTCTTAAAATATAATTTTTCCATTTATCAAATTTTTTTTTGTCTTTATGCCTTCCCTCACTCATTGAAAAAGGAAAAAAAAAGAGTGGTAGGAAGTTAAAAAGGAAGAAAGAAAACATGAAAGAAAGAACCCTTATATTTCATAAACACAGTAAGGCAATATAAATTCCCACATTTGTCATATTCAAAACTGCATTTCTTATACTATGTAAGAGTCTATCATCTCTGTGTTATGAGGTATGCAGTATTCCTCTTTATTAGTCCTCTGAAATAATGGTTGACCATTTAGTTGATCAGAATTCTAAAAAAATGTTTGCTTTTACAATATTGATGTTATATTGTAAATTGTTCTGGTTCTACTCACTTCACTATGCATCTACTTACAAAAGTTTTCCTTGTCTCTTTGAAACTGTCTTATTTTCTTTACATCACAATAGATTTTTGTTGCATTTGTATGCCACTGTTTGTTTTTTTTGTTTCCCAATTAATATACACCTAATTGTTTCATTTTGGGGTTTTTTGCCATCAGAAAAAACTGCTGTAAATATTTTTAGAAAAATTTTTAATTTTTGTATCTAGGGACTCTTCCTCTTTCTTTGACTTCTTTGGGGGTATAGGCCTAGCAGTAATGGGCAGCTACGTGGCATAGTGGATAGAGTGCTGGACCTACAGTCAGGAAGATTTATCTTCCTGAGTTCAGATCTGGTCTCATACACACTAGTTGTGTGTCTCTAGGCAAGTCACTTAACCCTCTTTGCCTCAGTTTCCTCTTCTGTAAAATGAATTGCAGAAGAAAAAGGCCAAAATTCTAGCACCTTTGCCACAAAACCCCCAAATGAAGTCATGAAGAGTTGAACATGACTAAAAATGACTAAACAACACTGACACCCTAGCAGTGGTATAGTGGGGTGAGTGACTTTCTGGACATAATTCTGAATTGCTTTCTTGAATGCTGAACCCATCCAAATCTTCTCCAACATCCCTTCTCTTATTTCTTTTCTTTTTTTGGTCATTTTTGCCAATCTGATCAGGATGAGATGGTACCCCAAAATTGCTTTCATTTCCATTTTTCTAATTATTAGTAAATTGGAAAACTTTTCATATGGATTTAGATAGCCTAGGTTTTGTCCCTAGATAATTGCCTATTGGTATCCTTTAATTATTTATCTATTGGCGAATCAATGGTCCTTTGTCTTATAAATTTGAATCAGTTTTCTATATGTCTTGGAAATGAAACCTTTATCAGACAAACTAACTGCAAAATTTTTTTTTCTCCTTTAGCTATTTCCCATCTAACAGTAGCTATGTAGATTTGTTTGTGCAAAAAAAAAAAAATTATTCATTGGAAGTTCCTTTTTTTTATCTTTTTTGGTCATTTCTATGTGTTTGGTCATGAAACCTCTTATCTATAGATAAGAAAGGGAATTTTTCCTTCTTTATTTAATTCATAATATGACCTTTTGTATTGAGATTATGTATTCATTTGGAGTTTATTTTGGTAGGTATGAAATACTGGGTGTTTTCTAAAAGGATTTTTTTTCCTTTTTTTGCAGGAAAAGTTATTATTGCAGAGAGATTCTTTCCTTTTGAGCTTTGAGGCAAAATTTCCTTCTCTGTGTGAAGGAGACTGATGGAGAGAGCTGATTCTTTGAAAAAAAGACAAAATCATAAAATATATAAAAAGAATTCAATAACTATACAAGACAATCAGATGAAAATAGTCCTTAATAAACAAATCCAAACAAATTTCTTGGTAATAAGTAAAACTCAGATGAGCCTTATGCTTAGACTGAAAAAATAGCAATGCAACAAAATGTAATTTGATCTCTTTTCCCTCATCTCCTCAAAAAAATCTTTAGGAGGGACAGATCACTAACACTTTAGTATGAATTAGTTCATAAAGTTCATTGCATTTTGACCTCTGGGTGGAACCGTGTAATCAACTAAAGTTAGGGCTTAAGATTCTTCGTTTGGGGAAGGCATGATTGAAAAAGATTCCTGACTTCTTGAGAGGAAGAGAAAAAGTGCAGAAAGGAGGTGAGAGGGTGGCAAACTTTCTCTATCCTGTGATTTTTGTTTAGGGCTAGCCTTGGTTGAACCAGGATCAATAAATGTATGACTAACATTGTTAGAGTCACGAGCTCTCTAGTTTTAGAAATGAGAGTTTTCTTCCTCACTGTTGTTGACTTACAGATGACTATTCTTGATTTCTTAATAATTTCTTAATGATTTGGAAATCATCCAACGTACTTGATTTTTTTCCCTATATAACTTGTCATCCATATATTAAGATACACTATAAGAACCATTGTATCACATGGATAGCCTATATCAGATTGCATGCTATCTTTGGGATGGGGGAGGTGAGGGAGAAAGATTTGAAACTGAAAATCTTATAAAATGGAATGTTGAAAACTATCTATACATGTAATTTGAAAAAAATGCTAACTAAAAAAACAAGAAAAAAGCTAACTATAAAAAAACACAAACAGTAGGGAGTGGGGCATCAAGAAATATTTTTTTTGGAAAGGTGCTACCAACCTCAGGGATAAAAAAATTAAAGATTTTTATATTTATAGTGAAATTAGATTTTAAGCTGTTATACTCAGGAGACTTGTTTCATTTATCCTTGTTTCCCCAACAGCCTTTAGCAAAGTGACTTCTACATGTAATTGTTCAATAAATGTTTGTTGAAATAATCTTTAAATTAATTTTCAGAAGGTCATCATGAGTTACCTTATATTATGAGGACATCCCTAAGTTTTGGAATAAATAGTAATAACTCTAATGAAAAATTTATTATTATTTTTTCATAAATTTTGCATTATCCAGAGAATTCTGCTCACCAAAACTTTTAGGTACTAATAACTTTAACCCCAATCGAGGGTTTTATAAATTATAATCTTTTATACTTATATGTAAAATGTATGAAATATAATTAAAATCTAGTATGACAACTGAAGAAAAAGAACCAGTATATCCTTGAGCAATTAACTTAGCCTGTCTGAACCTTGATTTCTTTATACGTTGAGAGGACTGGACAAGATGATCTTGAAAGTCCCTTTCAGCTTTAACTATGTGATCCTACGATTTAAGAAATTTCTGTTTTATAGTTTTGGGTTTTTGACTATTTTCACTTTGGTGTTTAGGTATTTGTTATCCTGAATTAATTCCTGTTTTTTTTTTAATGTATATGTCTTATCTGTCCAACCAGATAACCAGATTGTTAACTCTTAAAGACCAAGAGCAAATGACTATTTTCTTATGTCTAGTAGGCATTCAATAAGTACTTGTTCAATTTGCTAACTGAACAGAAGGCCATGAGTAGGTTTCATCATCTGCTCCTGGATGCTTAGGTGTGTTTGAATGCTAGAAACACTCTACCTTATGAAAAGTATAGACCCATAAATAGCACATTTACCTCTTGAATCTAAAGCCCACTTGCCATCGATCAATCCACAAGAATTTCTCAAATGCCTACTAAGTTCTAAGCAATATGATAGCCATTATTTCTATTCTTATATGAAATAAGTCTACACCCTAATAGAGGAGACATAAATATATACAACAAAAATATAAAATGAATTAATCAAATATGTTCACAGTAGTTAAGTAGAAGGTAATTAAGGAAAGGGAACACTAGTAGTTGATAAGATCAGGAAAGACTTTGTGTAGAGCATGGTGTCTGACTTGAATCTTAAAGGAGATTCTACAACAAGAAGAGAATGACATGAAATGGCCAGTAAAAAAGGCATGAAGAAAAGAGATGGAGTTCAAGAGAATTCCATCAGAGGTGATGTAGAAGGTTAGTTTGCCTTGTACAGCACATTGGAATCAGCATGGTGATGTCTTGACTTGCAAGGCAGTTGAATTTAAGTGAGGCAGAACTGTGTTGTTATCAACCTTTCTCTTCTCTGGAGTCACCAGAGTCCACCGGCAAGATATAGGTCAAGATGACCCCAGATGCAATGCGAGACTTTGTTCTTTTTAAGTTAAGGTCTTTATCAGATCTTAGTTTGTCTGAAGTGATGTCCATTCAGTAATTAAAGGCTCAGTAAGAATTTGAGGCAAAAGATGGTCCAGTTTGCCTACGCAAGAATCAATCTGGGAGGGGAACACACTCAAATAGTTTGAAGCCAAATTTTAAGGTCTCTAAAAGCTGAAACGAAGTATTTCTAATTTATCCTATATTTGGAAGCTACTGTAGTGTGATGAACTGAGGAGTTAATTCTGTGATTAAGAAAAATTATTTTGTCAGTTGTATAAGGAATGGATTAGAAGTGGGGAATGATTTGAGGCAGGGAGACATCAGTAGAATTGGCAGAATTGAGAGAAGTTTAGAGTGAGGGATTATTCATTATGGAACAAAACTATCATAGGCAGCATATTTCACTGTTGCCCCCAAGGAAGCACAAAATCCTTTCAACAGAGCCTAGGACCAATGTATCCAAATATCCAATTTCCTTCACATTGATCAAGGGACACCTAAGTGTAATTTTTATATGTTAATACAGGACATTTGCAGGAAGCAGTATAGTACTGAGAAAAGACTGAGTTGAAAGTCAGAGTCTCTGGGCTCAAATTTCAGTTAAGCCACCTTGTATTTATGTGTCCTTAGTTCATGTAATCTCCTCATTTTTTCCCCTGTGAAGTGAGAGTTTTGGAATAGATATCTGCAATTTCTTCTAGATCTAAATCTGTGGTACAAATGTTAATGTCACTCATAATAAGTGCTTATCTTCACTGTTTTTGGTCTTTTTCTAAAAATAATTTCGTAGAAATAAAACCAAACATCAGTACACCTAATTACATGTCTATTGGTATTATTTACATTTAAATAAATGAATTTCAACACAAAATGTTACTTTTCAGTGATTTCCTCAAAGTTCTCGTCAAGATTCTTGGTTTGTTTAATTTAATTCTCATTTACTTTTTCTCTTATCTGGTCTTAGCACGTTGTTCTAATTCTATTAGGGGTGGGGGTGGAAAGGGGATTTATCTTTTTCATGTTTAAATTATGCAAGAAATGAGCCTATGCCAATTTACCTTGTTCTTTACAAGGACCACCATAATATCAAATGTTGGATTTCAAATTGAAAGGAACCTTACAGGTCATCTCAATCAATCCTACTCTCTCTCACCCCCTATATATCCAACGAGTTGCCAAATCCCATCAATTCTTCCTTTGCACTATATCTCATATTTTTGTCTTCACCAACCCCTCCTTACAATCCCACCCATACTATTGCTATAGCCTGCTTGTCTCCCTGCCTTAAGTCTCTCCCCACATTGTTCATCGTACACTCAGTTGTTTAATTGATCTTCCTAAATCAGAGATCTGATCACGTCACTTCTAGCTCCTTCTTTATTTAATAAACTTGTGCAGTTACCTTTTACCTTATTTAGTTTAAAATATGAAATCCTCTATCTGGTTTTTAAAGTCTTCTATAACCTGATCCCTTCCTATTGTTAAAGTCTTCTTATACCTTACTCCCCTCCATGTATTCATGATCCAGTGATACTGTCTTCCTTTCTTTTCCTTGTACAGGACACTCCCTTCTTCCAGGTCCTTGCATTTTTCATTGATTGTTTCCTTGCATGGAATTCTTTTCCCTTTTATCTCTGTCTCCTGGCTTTAAATGTCAGCTAAAAATCCTACCTTCTACAAGAAGCCTTTCCTAATGCCTCTTAATCTAGTGCCTTCCTTCTATTATCTGCAATATTTCCAGTATCTGTCTTGTTCATTCAATTAGATTGTGAGCTTCCTGGGAAAAAAAATAATTTTTTGGCCTCTTAAACTTTTTATTTTTGTATTAGCCCACACTTAATATAGTGTCTAGCTCCTAGTAGTCACCTAATAAAGGCTTGTTGATTTGACTTTGAAAACTCACGTCCATTTTATTGCTCTCTCTCTCTCTAAGTATATATATATATATATATATATATATATATATATTATTTATATATATACACATACATACATACATATTATACACACGCACACACATATTCTACTGAAGCATAGTATCACTCCTCTTCCCCACTCCATAAAATTCCCAGTAGTATAGTTTGTTTGTTTCTTACACCTAATCTTCATCTTATTATATATTAGGGCCTCACATTGGGAAATCTCAATTTCCTGTGTCAATAGTTTAACCCAGAGGTTCTCAAACTTATTTGCCATTCTATCCCTTTTCAATAAAACATTACTTGTCACTCCCTTAGAAATGTACTTTCTTTAACCCTTCAATGTTTTTTTCATATTTGTGTCATTTCAAAAATATCTGCTTTTTAAAAATGATACATCTTAAATTTAACAATTTATTGTAAATTTGTATTTTTTCCCTGCATTGAAATTTTGATGATACAATATTGTATCATATAATTTTATAGTACTGTATTGTAAACAAGTCATTACATGCACATATCCCTGCTGATGCATGCTGGACTTTCCTAAAATGCACAATACACTCACCTGCCAATACTTGCTTATTAAAACCTGTTGTTGGACTTGACAACTGATGGGTTATAACTTGTATTTTATATATTTATTTGGAAAGTAATGTAGTCAATAAGACTTCAACTATGTTACACAACAGATGAAACATGTATGAACACTTTTTCAAAGTTTTCTTCTCTTCCTATGCTTCCACTGCTCCCTTTTTTTATTCAATGCCTTCCCCCCAATTGAACCAGAAGTTACTACCCCTCCATGAATTTTTCCCATACTCCCAGTATATCACTGACTTTGGGAACTTGTGGAACCTGACTGCTAAGGATTTTCTTAGCAAGGGTTTATTGCAACCAACAAACAAGAACAGTTTCACTCCTGTCTTGGGATAAGGAGAAAAGATCCATGTAGGAGTTTTACTCTTCATTTTATAAGTATGGTCTTATAGTCCTCTTTCTTTTCAGAGGCCTGATTTCTTTAAATTGATAGTTACTTCCCTTCCCCCTTACTCTCCCATTCTAGTTTTAAACAATTACAAGTCTATCCCTACTAGTGCCCCACTACTAACCTCAATTTCTTCTTGGACAGAGTAGGTAAACAATAATAATAGTTCCTATCACATATAATACTTTTAAAATTTTCAAAATATATTACAAATAATATTTCTTTTATTCTTACAAAAAATCCTCATTTAACATATGAGGAAACTGAGGGAAACAGAAGTTAAGTGACTTGCCCAGCATCACACAGCTGGATTTGAGCTTTCCTTCCTAATTCCAAGTCTAACAATCTACCCATTTTGCCTCCTAGAACAGGGTATGCTATTGAAACAGTTTAATGAGAATTTAGGAAAGCATTTGAAAAAGTTTCCTATTAGTCTTACAGAAAAGATGGAGGATGTGGCTACAACTCTATGTAATCTGAATTGGTTTAATGGTGGGATCAAAAGGTAGTCATTAATGGATCAACTCCAACTTGTCATGAGGTCTCCTGCACAGTATCCTAGAAATATGCATAGCTCTGTGCTATTTAAAATTCTTAACAATGTTTTGATAAAGGCTTGCTCATCAAATTTGCATGTGACAGAAAGCTGCAAAGGATATCAAACTCAATGGATAACAATCAGGATTGATCAATATTTTGACAGGCTAGGCTAGAACTCAGGACTAAATCTACTGAGATAAAATTTAATATGGATAAATGTAAAGTCTCATATTTGAGTTATAAAAAGTAATTTCCATTGTATACTTCACAGAGGACAAAAACAAAATAGTTATTTGCCTAGAAAAAGTAGTTGAAGGTTTATGTGTCATCTGTAATGTGACAGTCAAAAAGGTAGTGCCTTTTGGACTATGACAAGAGAAGTCTAGCTGCCAGGGGGAAAAGATGATACTCCTTCTTTATTTTACTCTGACCAGATCACGTCTGGAGTATTGGGCTAAATTCTGGGCACCACAGTTTAAGAAGGATGTTGATAAATGGGTGAACATCCCCAGGAGGGCATCCACATTGGTTGGATCCACACTATGTGGGGATTAGTTGAAGGCATTATGGATGTCTGTCTGTCCTGAAGAAGAGAAATTTCTGGATCCAAGATAGTTGTCTTCAAGTACTTGGTGGACAGTTGCATGAAAGTGGAATTACACTTCCTGTCTTTGACCCTAAGGATAAAAACAGGAGTAGTAAGAAGCAAATTTAAGGTTGATATCAAGAAACAAAACAAAACACAAACTTCCTAACAATCAGGGTGTCCAAAAATGGAATAGACTGCTCCCAAAGATAGTTGGTTCACTTTCTTTGAAGGTCTTCAACCAGAGGTTGAATGGCCACTTGTTTGATATGGTAGATTTTCTTTCTAGCATAAATTGGACAAGAATTAACCAATCTCAAAGTATTTATTAAACCACCATTACTCGCCAGGTACTGCAGAAGAACTGGACTAGATTGCTTCTGAGAGCCCAACTCTGAAATTGTGTGAAAGAAAAGAAAAAAAAAATACATCATAGCACTTAAGGATGTTTTAAGGAGACTGAGTGACCAAATCGTACTTTATAAAAGCCCAAGAGGCCAAATCATACTTAAAAATGAAAAGAATGATCCTAAGGAGTACATGTGTTTGTATATAAATATATATATATATATATGTGTATGTTTGTATGTATACACACATATAATTTGCCATTTGCAAAAGGATTTAACATTTACAAATTGCTTTACAAACATTTCTTGCCATTCACAATGGCCCGGTGAGATAAGGGGCTACAAGTGTCCTTTTTATTTGGAATTATTTATGACCGTTAGATAAATAGACTTGGAAATTACTCTACTGCTAAGAATTCTAACTCATCAGACTTTATTATCCCATGAAAGTTTTTTGACTTTTATTTTTGTAAATTTACTCCTCTTACGTTGACTTATAATTCTATGATATTTGGTGATCCCTGGAATGTACTGTCTTCCCTCTCTTATCACAACAAGGAAGAAAGGAGTAGAGGTTATCTTCCATTATTAATGGAGGCCAGCCCGAGACACACAATTGTGAGGCAGGAAAGACTTTTCTTTGACCCTCTCCTGGGCCCATTTCAGTATCTGTCCCATTGACAAAGGGCTTCCTGCTTTGCTTACTGCAGCAAATCCTGGTTTACTAGGCTAATTGAGGGCTATCACAATACAATAAAGAAAGTTTTTAGAGCTAACAGAATAAATTTCCAAGAGTGGAATTTCAGGAAATATCACAGGAAGTAAGGGAGATAGTTTAAGCAGGAAGGATCACCAGGTACCTGCACATTACTCCATTTAGAATTATGCCCACTTACATATAATCTATTAGTTATTGCATTTAGTAAGGGCCCTATGTAGTCTTAAGGAGCACCAGAGGGAAACAGAGTAGGAGAAAACAATATAGCCCATCTCTTCACAATCACTCCAATAAAAGATTATTAGATTGAGTAGTGATCAGCAAACAGAAGAAGAATCTATAATGGATCACCTTTTCAGTCCAAGTTAGCAAATCTAGCCTATAGGCAAATGACTGGGGAAGGAAATATGTAATAGGGTTGGACTGGCATCAAAGAATCAATGCCCAGAGATTCAAGTAAGGGCAATAGCACAGGATACTCAGAGATCTTGAATTCATCCCCAAACCCCATTTAGCAACTCATGACCAGAATAAATGACTTTACATCTAGAGCTCTTAACTAGACCCAGCAGTAACTCAGAGACTTAACCATGAGACAAAGCCATGCCAAAGTCAAACTGGAGGATTTAGAAACAGATGTGACGCTAAGAAATCTAAGTGAGAATAGGTATAGGACAATCCTCAAAGCCAACCAAAGGTACATCTCATTCCTCCCAGGCCAGAAGAATAAATATGTCATCCAGAGGGGCCAGGACCTTAGACTGAGTTCCCAG
The DNA here is from genome assembly GCA_023548195.1 of Bettongia penicillata ogilbyi. Taxonomy (NCBI): domain Eukaryota; kingdom Metazoa; phylum Chordata; class Mammalia; order Diprotodontia; family Potoroidae; genus Bettongia; species Bettongia penicillata. The sequence goes on from JAJHZJ010000175.1 coordinate 413,104, forward strand.
AGTTCCCAGCTAGCCCAGCAATTCTGGATTGCCTAGAACACATGGTTGGAAGAACGACTAAATGAGAAAAAAAATATTATGAGGCCAGAGATGCCCAAGACACAGATCTCAAAGAGAATAATTCCAAAATAGCTACAAGCAAAGCCTCAAAGAAAAATGCCCACATAGTCAATTAAAATTGCTATAAGAAATGATACATGATTAGTTTAAGATTGTATTATTCATAAAAGGAAAACAAAAGAAAAAGAACAAGAAAAGAAATGAGATTTATGGAGGAGAGACTTGGAAAGAGAATTAGCAGGTTAGTATCAGAGATAAATAAATAAAAACCTTATCCAAGTAATCTTCAGAGTACCTGAAAATTAGAAAGGACCAAATAAAAGTTAATAGTTCCATAAGATAATGAGAAATGTTACAAGAAAATCAAAAGATTGAAAAATAGAAGATTTTTGGTTTTTTCACAAAGAAAACAACTGCCCTGTTTAATCAGTAATGAAGAAGATGATTTAGGAGTCATTGGACCATCTGAGGGTCCAAAATAAATAAATAACATGGATATTATATTTCAAAAATCATGAAAGAAAACTGTTCAGATTTCTTAGAACCAGAAAATAGAGAGAAAAAGAAAAGGAAAATACTGGTCACCTCTTGAAAGAAATCTTCAAATGAAAACTCTCAGGAATGAATATCTAGAGCTTCCAAGTCAAAGAAAAAATACTGCATGCAGCCAGAAATAAAGATTTTAAATACTGAGGAAACCAGAATAAGGATCAGGAAATTCATCAGTTACCACTGTCAAGGAGCACAGAGCATGAAATTTTATATTCTCCAAAAGTCTTATATATGTGCTTATTATGAAAAATAACCTATCCAGCAAAATTGAGTACAATCCTACATGGGGAAAACATGTATCTTTAGTGAACTAGCGGACTTCCAAGCATTCCTGATCAAAAGACCACAACTGAGGAGAAACTTTGAAATATAAACACAAGAGTATTTGTTTGAAATATAAGCACAGGAGAAAAATAGAAGTGTATGCAAGTGAACAATTAAAAAACACTTCACATGGGTAGAGTGTTTGAAATTTTTAAAGTAACTGTGTGTGTGTGTGTGTGTGTGTGTGTGTGAGAAAGAGAGAGAGGAGAGAGAGGAGGAGAGAGAGGAGAGGAGAGAGAGAGAGAGAGAGAGAGAGGACAGGGAGAGAGAGAGAGATAGACAGAGACAGAGAGACAGAAACAGAGATAGACAGACAGACAGAGAGAGAGACAGAGAGACAGAGACAGAGAGACAGAGACAGAGGGGGGGAGAGAGAGGGAGGAGGGGAGAGAGAGGGAGAGAGAGAGAGAGAGAGAGAGGAGAGAGAGAGAGAGAGAGAGAGAGAGAGAGAGAGAGAGAGAGAGAGAGAGAGAGAGAAAGTACTCCTAAGAATCATGATGCTACCAGGAGTCCTTGTTTTAGTTCAGTCTGTAATTCTTGTCTTCTAACTCTTCATCAATGATACTTTAGTTGGAGGCTGTGATTTTGCTGGTATAAAGAACTCCTCTTGAAGAAAATTCTTCTGCCAGTGAAGGTTGGCACCTGTGTAAAATGTTATAGTAAAACCTAAGGCAAGAAGATGTTCAGTGACTTGTATAGAGTCATACAACAAGTATGTATCAGACGTGGGGACTGAATTTAGGTCATCTTGCCTCTCAGGCTGGCTATCTAGTATTGTGTCATGATATCTCTCTCATAATTAAGATGTTACAAATATGTTTAGATGCATTCATGTTTATTGTACTGAATGAGCGCATTTCACAACAGATTGAATCATGTAAGAATTTATATTTTGTAAATGAACATGAAGAAATATCAAAGTAGGAGTAAGAGAAAAAATGTGGAAAGGGTGTTTTTACAAATAGATTTCAAATTATGGAATTTGAATGGAAAGTGACCTCATAGATCTAGTTCAGGGATTCTTAACATTTTTTTAATCTTGGACCCCCTTGGAAATCTTGGTAAAGCTTATGAATCCTTTCTTAGAATAATGGTTTTAAATAAATAAAACAAGATTATTAAGAAAATTATTTGTATTGAAATGGTCATAAAAATATTTTCTATAAGTCAGTAGTCCACAAGGTAAAAATCCCTGAAGTCTAACCCTCCCATTTTACAGATTACAGGAATCTTCTATCTCACATGGGTAAGAAGTAACAGTGCTGAGGTTTTGACCCAAATCTTCCAAGTGATCAACATTATTTAATAAACCCCTTCTCTTTACCAGGGATTCAACGGAAAAGGTGAAACAGTACCTGCCTTCAAAGAACTTCTACTGATGGAAAATACATACATAATTAGTACAAAAACCAAGTACATTTTGGGGGGGATGGCAGGAGTAGAGGAAAGGAAAACAGCAGCTGGGAGGAATCACAAAAAGTTTAATGTGAAAGGTGGTGCTTGTGCTGAGTTCTGAAGGAAATAAAATATTCTACAGGAAGGATGTGAGGTGGCATGCATTCCATGAACTGGGAATAGCCATTGCAAAGCAAATGAAATGGGAGATGGAGTATTACATATGAGAGACAACAAGGAGGCCATTTAACTATGTTATAGAGAGAGTATGTGTAAATTTTTACAAGACCGAGTTTGTTGTGTATACTTCTCATTCAATACCACAAGCATGAATGCATCTAAACATATTTATGATATTTTAACTTTCTAATTAAACTAGCTGGAGACCTGCTTGCAAAGGTATTTGCGGTATCTGAACTTAGAGGCAATAGGATGATGCTAAAGTTAATTCAGTAGGTTAATTGCATGTTAGATATTCACTTGGGGGCAATCACATTGGCAGATGAAAAAAGATATATTCAAGAGAGGAGAAAGTTTAATTCCTTCAAACTCAGCTCAAATCTTACATTCTGAAGGAAGCCTGTTCCAATTGTATTTCAGCTATGAGTGCCTTCTTCTCTCAGGTTACCTGCCTTCTAATCCATTAATATCTGGTATGTGCAGAATTGTTTATATGTTGTATCCGCTATTAGAATAAAAGCTCCTTGAGGGCAGAGACTTTTTGCCTCTTTTTATTTTTTTTGTGTGTCCCCAGAGCTTATTTCAACTGTGGGCAATAATAAATGTTCATTAATTGACTGTCTGAATGACTAAGTGGATGTCGCAATAGTCTATATGAGGGCTAAAGTGGCATAATGGCTGTGTGTAAATATGGAAGAATAGGATGAATTCAAGAGTTCTTGTGGAGGCAGAAATAAGATTTGTGTAAGTGGGCGTAAAAGACAGTAGGGTGTCAAGAATAGTGCCAAGTTTGGAAATCTGTGTGATTGGAAGGATAATGATGGTGCCCTCAGCACATGGATGTGTATGGAGGCACTAGGAAAGGAAATCAGAAAATTAAAGAAGGAATGATCATGAGGCCCAGCTGCTGGAAAGAATTGAAAGGAGTTCTGATCTAAGGTGTGCATGGGGGATTGAGTCATGGAGAGGAGAAGGACTGTTTCTTTATCAGAGAAAAAATGAGACAAGATGTCAGAGGGCTTTGAGAAGTAGAGAAGGAATGAAGAGGAAATTCACAGCAAGTGGTCTCTTTTTTTCCCATAAAGTATTAGAAGAGGCCCAACTGAGAGGATGGAGACCAGTGAGTGATGTGAGAAGCTTAAGGTGAGAAAAGGTTATGTTACCTCACCTCATATTAGCCCTTTGGGATATGTATGTTCTCTAGGACTAGCAGAAGACTATTTAGTAGAACATGAGAAGGGGCTATTGTGTCTTCTCTTTTAGTGACTGATCCTTCATCCCAAACTAAAGATGTTGTACCTTCCTAGTTACTAAACACCAGTGGTTCCTGGCAAGAGTTTTCTCATAGGTTTGTGATTCTCCTCTTGATTGGCTTACTTAATAGTCTGTTTGCCAGTGTTTCTCAAAGTAACATTGTTTTCCCTGCCCACAGTCTCCATTTGCCTTAATTTTTTTCAGTGGTCCCAGGATTATCTCCCTGCCATCTTAATGAATCACCTATATTGTACCTCAGAACTTTACCATGTTGTGCCTTTTGTAATATACTTTTTCTTCTGTAACATTTCTTCTGTTTCCTAGAATTTGGTCAACATACTTACAACTAATTGTTTTCTATTAATTTACATGGGAGACAATGCTAGAAATGGTGCCAAGGATAATCATTCATGAAAATGTTATTTAAAAAGATTATTTGGTGTTGATGTATAAGTCTAGACTCTAGAACACAAGCTAATATTATTTTTTATTTTTATTTTTTAATATATAATTTATTTATTTTGCAGTTCTTAACATCCAATTCCACAAGAACTTGAATTCAAAATTTTCTCTCCATCTCTCCCCAGTCCACACTCCAGGATCACATGCACCCCATCCACCCCTTCCTCCAGTCTGTCCTCCCTTCTATTACGCATTTTTTTAAAAAAATTAATTTGTTTTCAGTTTTAAACAATGACTTCCACAAGTTTTAAAATTTCTCCCACTCCCTCTGCGCTCCCTCCCTGAGACAGCATGCAATTTTATGTGGGTTCTACATATACATTCTTATTAAACACATTTTCCCATTAGTGATGTCACATAGAAGAGTTAAAACAAATGGGAGAAACCATGAGACAGACCAAACCAAAACAAAACATAGCACAAGAGCAGATAGTCTGCTTCATTTTGCGTTCTGGTTCTATAGTTCTTTCTCTAGATGTGGATGCCATTTTGCATCATGAGTCCTTCGGGAATCTTTTAGGTCCTTGCATTGCTGTGAAGGGCTAAGTCTATCAGAAACAGTCCTCATACTCTGTGGCTATATCTATGTATAATGTTTTCTTGCTTCTGCTCATTTCACTCAACATCAGTTCATATAAGTCTTTCCAGATTTTTCTGAAGTCCAAGTGTTAGTTATGTCTTATAAGAACCATAGTATTCTATTACTTTCATATACCACAATTGTTCAGCCATTCTCCAATTGATGGTCATCCCCTCAATTTCCAGTTCTTGAAATATTTTTGTACATGTGGGATCTTTTCTTATTTTTATGATCTCTTTGGGATATAGTCCTAGAAGTGACATTACTGGGTCAAAGGGTATGCACATTTTTTATAGCCCTTTGGGCATAGTTCTAAATTGCTCTCCAGAATGGTTGGATCAGTCCACAGTTCCACCAACAAGGAATTAGTGTTTCAACTCTCCCACATCTTCTCCAATATTTATTCTCTTCTTGTGTTGTCATGTTAGCCAATCTGATAGGTGGGATGTGGTACCTCAGAATTGTTTTGATTTGCATCTCTCTAATCAATAGTGATTTAGAACATTTTTTTCATATGACTATAGATAGCTTTAATTTCTTCCTCTGAAAAGTGCCTGTTCATATCCTTTGACATCAACTGGGTAATGACATGTATATTTGTAAATTTGCCTCAGTTCTTTATATATTTTAGAAATGAGACCTTGATCACAGATACTAGTTGTAAAAATTCTTTCCCAGTTTTCTGCTTTCCTCCTAATCTTAGGTGCATTGGGTTTGTTTGTGCAAAAACTTTTCAATTTAATGTAATCAAAACTAACCATTTTGCATTTCATAATGTTCTCTATCTTGCTAGTTCATAAATTTCTCCACAAATCTGACAAATACACTATCCCTTGATCCCCAAATTTGTTTATAGTATCAGTCTTTATACCTAGATCTTGTACTTATTTGGACTACATTCTGGTATAGTGTCAGGCATTGGTCTATGCCCACTTTCCCCCATACTATTTTCCAGTTTTCCCAGAAGTTTTTGTCGAACAGTGAATTCTTATCCCAGAAGCTTGGGTCCTTGGGTTTATCAAACAGTTGGCTGCTATAATCATTGACTTCTGTGTCTTGTGTACCAAACCTATTCCATAGACCTATCTCTCTATTTCTTATCCAGGACCAAAATACAATATGAGATCTTGTATAGATAGGCCACCTTCCCTCACATTTCTTTTCCCTAATTCCTTTGATATTCTGGACATTTTGTTCTTGCAGATGAGTTTTGATATTATTTTTTCTAGCTCTAGAAAATAATTTTCTGGTACTTTGATTGGTGTGGCACTGAACAAGTAAATTAATTTAGATAGAATTGTCATTTTTATTATATTAGCTCAGCTTACCCATGAGCAACTGGTGTTTTTCCAATTACTTAGATCTGACTTCATTTGTGTAAAAAGTGTTTTATAATTGTGTTCATATAATCTCTGGGTTTCTTTTGGCAGGTAGACTCCCAGATATGTTAAAGTGTCTACAATGCAGATGATTTATGTGACTTTATTTTGTAACTTGAAACTTTGTCAAAGTTGTTTCTTATTTCAAAATAGTTTTTTTACTTTATTCTCTAGGATCCATATTGTCTGCAAAGAGTAATAACTTAGTTTCTTCATTGCTTATTCTAATACCTTCTATTTCTTATTCTCTTATTCCTAAAGCTAAAATTTCTAGTATGATATTGAATAACAGTGGTGATTAAGGAAATCCTTGTTTCATCCCTGATCTTATTGGAAATGGATCTAGGTTATCCCCATTGCATATAATGATTTCTGATAATTTTAGATAGATACTGCTTATTATTCTAAAGAAGGCTCCATTTATTCCTATACTCTCCAATGTTTCCAATAGGAATGGGTGTTGTATTTTGTCAAAAGCTTTTCCTGCATCTATTGAGATAATCATATAGTTTCTGTTAGCTTTGTTGTTGATATGATCTGATATACTGATAGTTTTCCTAATATTGAACCAGTCTTGCATTCCTGGTATAAATCCTATCTGATCATAGTATTATTCTCATGGTAAGTTGTTGTAATCTTTTTTCTAATATCTTAATCAAAATTTTTGCATCTATATAAATTAGGAAAATTGGCCTATAATTTTCTTTCTTTGTTTTGGCTCTTCTTGTTTCAGAACCATATTTGTATCTTAAAAAGTATTCGGTAGGACTCCTTCTTTGCCAATTTTCTCAAATAGTCTCTCTAGTATTGTAATTAGCTGTTCTTTAAATGTTTGATAGAATTTCCTTGTAAATCCATCTGGCCCTGGAGATTTTTTCGTAGAGGGTTCATGGATGGCTTGTTCAATTTCTTTTTCTGATATGGAGTTATTTAAGCATTTTACTTCTTCTGTTAATCTGGACAATGTATATTTTTAAAATATTCTTCCATTTCAGCTAGATTTTCAAATTTATGGTCATACAGTTAGACAAAGTAATTTCTAAGTGTTGTTTTAGTTTCCTCTTTGCTCAGAGATGAGCTCCCCCTTTTCATTTTTGATTTGTAATTTGGTTTTCATTCCTTTTTTTTTCAGTCAAATTGACCAAAGATTTATCAATTTTATTGGCTTCTTCATAAAACCAACTCTTAATTTTGTTTACTGGTTAAACAGTTTTGTTAATTTCGATTTTATTAATCTGTCCTTTGGCTTTCAGTATTTATAATTTGCTATTTAATTGGAGATTTTCAATTTGTTCTTTTTCTAGCTTTTTTATTTGCATGCCCAATTAGGTGACCTCTTCTTTCTCTATTTTACTTATGTAAGCATTCAATGATATGAAACTTCCCCTAATAACTGCTTTTGCAGTGTCCCATAAGTTTTGGTAGGCTGTCTTATTATAATCATTCCTTTGAATGAAGTTATTGATTATTTCTATGATTTATTGTTTAGCCCACTCATTCTTTAGGATTAGATGATTTCAATTTCAATTAACTTTTGTTCTTTCAATGGCCTTTTAATACATATAATTTTTATTGCATTATGATCTAAAAATGATGTATTGACTATCTCTGCCTTTCTGAACTACATTGTGAGGTTTTTATGCCCTAGCACATGCTCAATTTCTGTGTTTGTGTCATGTACTATTGAGGAAAAGGCATATTCCTTTCTATCCCCATTCAATTTTTTTCCAGGGGTCTATCATATCTACCCTATCCAGAATTCTATTCACCTCCTTAACTTCTTTCTTGTTTATTTTGAGGTTAGATTTATCAAGTTCAGAGAGGGAGAGGTTGAGGCCCTCCACTAGTATAGTTTTGCTGTCTTTCTTCTTGTAACTCCCTTAACTTCTCCTCTAAGAATTTAGATGCTATACCACTTGGTGCATATATGTTTAGTAATGATATTACTTCATTGTCTATGGTGCCTTTTAGCAAGATATAGTTTCCTTCCTTATCTCTTTTGATTTTAGCTATTTCTGCTTTTGTTTTGTTTGAGATTAGAATTGCTACTCATGCTTTTTTACGAGTTGAAGTAAAATATGTTCTGATCCAACTTTTTACCTTTAACCTATGTGTATCTCCCTGTTTACAATGTGTTTCTTATAAATAATATATTGTAGGATTATGATTTTTAACCCATTCTGCTACCTGCCTCCCATTTTATGGGAGAGTTCATCCCATGCACATTCACAATTATGATTACTGTCTGTGTCTTTCTCTCCATCCTATTCCCCTGCATTTGTACTCTTATTTCTCCCTTCTGTCTTCCTGTCCTCAACAGAGATTAACTTTTGACCATGACCTCCTTCTATCTTTCTTCCTTTCTGTCAGCACGCCTCCCTTTTATTTTCCTTTTCCCTTATTACTTCTTCTCTCCCTTTTAATCCCCCTTCCCTTTTCTTTCCCATTTGCCCTCCTACTGCCTGTAGGGCAAGGTAGATTTCTATACTTAACTGAGTATATTGTTCCCTCTTTGTACCAAATCAGATGAGAGTAAAGCTGAAACAATGCCTATTTCCCTCCCCTTTTTCCCTCTACTATAAAATGTTTTTGTGCCTCTTCCTGTGATGTAATTTACCTTTATTTGTCTCCTTTTCTCTTCTCCCATTACAACCCCTTCATACCCTTTAATACTTTTTGGTATCATCACACCAGTGAATTTATATCCACTCCCTCTATCTATGTATATTCCTTTAAAATGTCATAATAAATATGAAATTCTCAAGATTAATATATATCACCTTTCCATATAGGGATGCAAGCAGTTTGCTGGTGTTGAATAAGTTTTCCCCCCTGTTTACCTTTTTATGCCTCTTTCTATGCAGGTACTCACTTATGGTGAAGTGATGTCCATTCATTGAATAGGCCTGTTTAAGATGTAGCCAGGGCATGGCCCTTTTAATGAGGCAAAGAAAAGAGACCTCAGGTTGGGAGCATCAGTTATTATTGATAAACAGCATCAGTTATTATTGATAAACATTCTGAAACCAGGAAGGTCCAGAAGAGAACCTTTAGGCAGGGGCAGAGGCCCTGCTTCACAGTGTAGTAGGTAGAAGGGGAGGGAAGAGGAGGAGAGGAGAAACTAGCCAGTAAAAAGCAAGTTAACTGGGCATCTTTTGGCCATCCAGATTTACCTTCCTTTGGAGAGAAAAAGGAAGGGGGGGTTGGGGAGACAGCAGGAGAGGAGGAGCTGAGTCTACTCACAGGATTATGTTCATCTTTCATTGTAGGTTATGATATTTTCAGCCAGATATCCAATTCCTTTGCTCTTTACTATGATATGTTCCAACACCTGAGGTCCTTTAATGCCTCTGCTGCTAGGTCTTGTGTGAGCCTGATTGTGGCAACATCATATTTAAATTGTTTTAATCTTGATGCTTTTAATATTTTATCCTTGTTCATGGTTTCAGAATTTGACACATATTTCTATGAGTTTTCCTGATAGAATCTCTTTTAAGTGGTCATCGATGGATTTTTTTTTCTATTTCTACTTTCCTCCCTTGTTCTAATGTATCAGGACAATTTTCTTTAATTATTTCTTGAATTAGTGTATCAAGATTATTTTTTTGATTATACCTTTTAGTCTGATTATTTTCATATTTTTCTCCTCTTGATCTATTCTTTAAATCTGTTGTTTTTCTTATAAGAAAATATAATTTTATATATTTAATTTATATAATTTAATTTATATATAATTATATACAATATAATACCTATAATACAATAATATAATAATAATTATATATAATTATATATAAATTATATATAATATATAATAATTATATATAATACAATTTAATAATATAATTTAATATAATATAAAAACATAAAATAAAAAATTCTGTTTTTTGGTATTCATATTTTGGTTAATTATGTCTAGTTTCATTGGCTTCACTTTGTCCATCTCTAATTTTCAAGGTGTCATTTTCTTCCTTAAGATTCTGAATTTCCTTTTCTAATTGACTCTCCTTTTAGAACTTTTTTGTTTTTCTTGTGTTATTTTTATTTTTTCTTTAGTTTTTCCTCCATCTCTGTCATTTAGCTTTTAAATTCTTTTTTAGGATCTTTTTTAGGATTTTTTAAGAATTCTTTTTGGGCAAGTGACCATTTGACATTAATCTTCAGAGGTGTCTTTACTTCAATATCCTCCTCTGCAGATGAACTCCAGCCATTTCTATTTCCATAATAGCTTTCTATGCTTGGATTCTTTCTCCTTTGCTCCACTCTCCTTTTAAAAAAATCTCTCTGGGACACTGACCTTTTAATGGTATTTCTGGATCAAAAACTATGCAGTTTTATAACCCTTTGGGCATTAGTTCCAAATTGTTCTCTAGAATATTTGGATCAGCTCACAACTCAACCAAAAATACGTAGTGCCTGAATTTTCCTACGTTTCCAACATTTGTCATTATCGTTTTTTGTCATATTAGTTGATCATATAGGGGTGCGTTGGTATCTCAGAGTTGTTTTAATTTGCATTTCTCTAATTAATAGTAATTTTTATTTTTTATGTGACTATAGATAGCTTTGATTTTTTTGTCTGAAGACTGCTTGTTCATATCCTTTGACTATTTATCAATTGCCTTTTTTCACTCTTAAATTATTGAGGAACACTCCTAAAAGCTTTTATTTATGGAGGTCATATCTGTTGATATTTATTGAATTAGAAACTAAGCCATCTTGCTATTGGTGAGAAATATTTTGATCTCCATGGCTATACCTTGAGAACTGCTACTCTGGTGTAAATGGGAATTAGAGATATTTCTGAATGTTCTTACAAAATGCATAAATCATATGGAGGAGTGGAATTTCCTCCATATATCATTTATATCTTAAACATGAAATTAACCTACCTCTTTGTTACTTTCTTTCCCCAGTTTAAATAAAAAGATTAGATCATGTGGTCATACTAATTCAGTCAAATCACATGAAAAGAAACCACCATATAGGCCTATTGAAATTCAGGACTTTTCAAAACCTGATAGAAGACAGTGGCAGACTTTAAAGAAAATAAATGAACAACAAGAGATAGAGAAATTCCATTCAAGATTACTGTAGACATTTTTGGGCCTCCAGACTGAGAGTGAATGGCTAATATGACAAAACAGGAAAATGATAAATGTTGGAGAAGATGTAGGAGAGTTGGAACATTAATTCACTGTTGGTGGGGCTGTGAGCTGATCTAACCATTCTGGAGAGCAGTTTGGAACTATGAGTAAAGATATTTAAAAATATGTGTACCTTTTGATACAGCAATACCAGTTCTAGGACTGTGTCCCAAAGAGTTTACAAAAATGGGAAAAGGACTCCCATGTACATTAATATTTATAGTAGCTCTCCTTGTGGTGGCCAAGAACTGGAAATTGAGGATATGCCCATCAACTGGGGAATGACTGAATAAGTTGTGGTATAGGAATGTAATGGAGTGCTATTTTGCTATAAGAAATGATGAACAGGTTAACTTCCAAAAATCCTTGAAAGACTTACATGAATTGATGTTGAATGAAGTGAGCAGAACCAGGAGAAAATTGTTCACAGTAACAGACAAACTGTGTGATGACTGATTTTGACAGGCTTAGCCCTTCTAAGCAATGCAAGGCCATAAAACAATTCCAAAGGACTCATGACAGAAAATGCCATTCACCTACAAAGAAAGAACTATGGAGTCAGAATGCAGAGCAAAGCAGACTACTTTCTTTTCTGTTTTTTTTTCTTTTTTGTGGTTTCTCCACTTTGTTATAATTCTTCTATGCAACATGACTAATGTGAAAATGTGCTTATATCAGATTGCATCCTGTCTTGGGGATGGAGGGGGGAAGGAGGGAGAGAAAATTTAAAACTCAAAGGAGTACATGTTTAAAACTAAAAATAAATGAATTAGGGGGAAAAGGAGAGCAAATAAACTAGAATTAAGAGTTAGTTCAAAGTTTAAGCAATACAATGACGACTTTGGCCTGACTGTGTTCTAAAGGTAATTAGATTCACTTAAAGTATTTTGCCAGATTTCTTGTTACTTAGTTGAAGTTTGATAAACCTAGATTTAAAAAGTAAAGTGAGGGCCCTTCTTATTTGGTTTCGACAGTTCCTTAACTGGTAAAAGGGACTGCTGGAGCTGAAATGGGAATGAATTGAACATCTAAATCTATTTACTTTTTAATGAAACTATAGGGCTAAATGGCTGACAGTATGGCACTGCTGTTTAGTACTGCTTTCATGATTTCAGGAAAGAATTTAGACGGATCTGAAGCAAAAATAAAGATAGGAAGAATATGGGACAATTCTACTCAGAGAATGACTCAGAGAAGGTATTTTATGGTATTCTTATCACTCAGAGAACAATGGAAAGGTACGTTGTGTATATTAGCAGAGAGCAAAATATTAAAAACAAGGAAGTGTAGAGAAGAACCAGAATTTATTCAGTCAATGAGCATGTATTAAGTACTTACTTTCTGCTATGGTCTACTAAATACTGGGGATGCAAAAAGAAAGGCAGTGGTAAGAACAGGCTAATGGAAAGATATCACAGTAACAGCTGTGTACATCCAAAATATATTTGGGCTAGGTTGGGTAATCCATGGAGGGAAAGCATTATCATGAAGAAGGATTAGGAAAGGCTTTTGCTAGAATGCAGGAATCCAGGTTAGCCAGGAGGTAAAGTTGAGGAGGTATAGCATTCCAGGAATAGCAAGAAATTTCATGTTGCTAGATGTAGAGTAAATAGAAGAAAGTCACATAAAAAAACTTGAAAGGGAGAAAGAAGCCAGGTTATAAAGGGCTTTAAAATCCAAACAGAGGATTTTATATTTGATCCTGCCATCACAGAAGTTTATTAAATTAGGTAAGAGTAACATGATCGGATTTGAACTTTAGGAAGATCATTTAAACACCTGAGTGGGAGAGCCTTGTGGCAGACAGACCAATCAGATGGTTATTGCAATAGTCAAGGAGTTTGGTTATGAGGACCTACATCAGGGTTATGGCAGTGTCCGAGAAGAGAAGAGGGTATATATGAGAGATGTTACAAAGATAGGATCAACATCACTTGAAAACTTATTGGACATGTGGAGAGAGGATAAGAAGAGAATGAAGAGTTGAGAATGAAGTAGAGTTTGTGGGTCTGGATGACTGGGAGAATGGTGACATCCTCAATAGTAATAGGGAAATTTAGAAGATTGGAGAGATTTTTAAAACATTTACTTTACTTTTTGTTCCAAATTTTGTCTCTGCATACCTCCACTCCTCCCTCCCTCACTGACAACACAAATAATATAATATTCATTATACAAATTAAGGCAAGAAAAATATTTCTGCATTAGCTTTGTTTTAGGAAAAAGAAAAGGAATAATAACAATAGGCTTCAATCTGCACTCTGAACCCATCTGTTCTCTATCTGGAGGTGAATAGCACATTTTATCATGAATTCTTTGGAACAGTGGTAGATAACTATATTAATCAGGATTACTGTTTTCCAAAGTAGATCCTCTTACAATATTGTCAATACTGTGTAAATTGTTGTCCTAGTTCTGCTCACTTTTCTTTGTGTCAATGTATTCCAAGATTTTTCTGTACATATCTCCTTAGTCATTTCTTGCAGCACAATAATTTCATTACGTTGATATACCATAATCTGTTAAGTCATTTCCCAAATGATGCAGTTTCCAAACTCAATGACCTCAGTTTCCAATTCTTTACCACCACAAAAAATTTCTATAAATATTTTTATAGGGGGGCAGAGTCAAGATGGCAGAGTAGAAAGATGCATATACTCTAGCGTTTCCCCCACAGCCCACAAAATACTTGTAAGAAATGACTCTCAACAAATTCTAGAGCAGCAGAAGGCACAGAACAACACAGCAACAGAGGTTTTCAGCCAATGGTAACCTGGAAGGCCGAGAAGAAAGGTCTATCTTACAGGAAGCTGAGTGGAGCAGAGCCCTGCCCTGGCCATGAGGCACTGGGAGGAACAGGACCTGAACAGACCTCTGGGGCAGAGTTCTCAGCAGGGAGGGTCCCAGATCCCTCAACCCACAATCTACAAACAAAGCTCCAAAGGTCTGGTGGGAGGGCTTTCCAAGCTGGGTGAAAGGCAAATGAGGTTCCTCCAGCAATAGCCCCAGGTGATGGTAGCAGCAGTAGACTTCAGGCAGCCACAGTGGCTGAGAAACAATCTGGGTCCATTGTCCAAGCAGCTCAGCTTAAAGGCTCTGGTAGTAGGGAGCAGCTGATCTAAACTTCAGCCCTGAGTGATGGCCTTGCCCCCACCCAAGGCCCCAGGAAATTAAGCAGCTGAGTAGAATCTCAACCTTGAACACAGTACTGGGTAGAGGAGGGACAATATGACCATCCTCTTGAAAAAAGGATTCAGAAGTCAAGTAACTGACTGCGAAAATGCCCCCAAAAGGGGAAAAAAATGTAAGAACATTGAAGATTACTTTCTTGGTGAACAGGTGTCTCCTGCCATCCTTTCAGATGAGGAAGGACAAGGCATACTGTCACAGGAAGCCAAGGTTCCTGACTCCAATGCCTCCAAAGTGAACTTGAATTGGATTCAGGCAATAGAAGAGCTTGAAAAGTGAGTTAGCAGCTTGCCAAAGGAGAACCAAAAAAATGCTGAGAAAATTAACACTTTTAAAAAGAGGCTAACTCTATTAGAAAAAGAGGTCCAAAAAGTCAATGAGGAGAAGGAGGCTTTATAAAGCAGAATTAGCCAAATGGAGGAGAAGGTTAAAAAATTCGCTGAACAAAATAGTTCTTTGGAAGAGAGGATTGAATTCAGGGAACTGAATGACTATGAGATAAACCAAGCAGTTAAAAAACTAAACCAAAAGTTTAAAGAAATAGAAGATATTGTGAAACATCTCATTGTAAAAACAACTGACCTGGAAAATAGATCCAGGAGAGACAATTTAAAAATTATGGGACTACCTGAAAGCCATGATCAGAAAACGAGCCTAGACATTATCTTCCATGAAATTATCAAGGAAAACTGTCCTGATATTCTAGAATCAGAGGGCAAAATAAATATTGAAAGAATCCATTTATCACCTCCTGAAAGAGACCAGAAGAAACTTCTAGGAATATTGTGGCCAAATTTCAGAGTTCCCAGGTCAAGGAGAAAATACTTCAAGCAGCTAGAAAGAAACAATTAGAGTATTGTGGAAATAAAATCAAGATAACATAGGATCTGGCAGCTTCAACGTTAAGGGATCGAAGGGATTGGAATAGGATATTCCATAAGTCAAAGTAACCGGGATTAAAACCAAGAATCACCTACTCAGGAAAACTGAGTACAGTACTTCAAGGGAATAAATCCAGGTGTGGATAGCAAGAAAGGCGATGTGAGCCTCCAATCCATGATGCCAGTAAGCCTGTGAGATGCTGGTAGGAACTGCAAAAGGTGATCTCATGGGAAGGGTGGGAGAGTGGCTGTTCAGCCTGGGCTGAGGTAGGATTCTCCTGAATCAATTTTTCCACTGACACCTGGCAGACTTTAAGCCTGACTGAATGCAAGTTGACAACCTACTCCTGCCTGGAACTGACATGAAACTGGGTAGATGTTTTCCTGCCATGTCCCTACTCTTAGTGGCAATTTCCTGTAGTCAAAAGGTTTGTAAGCTTAATACCAGATCTATTAAATTATAGATTGTTGGTAGGGGAACATCTGAGGTTAAGTCTAAAATTAAACTATTAGGCTTAGGACTTTAGACCAATAACAATAAGTTGGGGTCCTTTAATTCTTAGTAATACTGTGGAGACAATTAGGTCAAGGGCTTGTGAAGTTAGCATACATAGTTATTATTTGTGTCTCAGTTGGTTAACGTTAAAAAAAATTCATTTTTGATCTATATTGTAAATGCTTTAGAAGAGGTATCACCTGACCAAATGTTGAAATTGTTTTATGTGATATGAACTTTGTTAAAACTGAAAAATAAAAAAAAAAATATTTTTATACATATGGATCTTTACCCCTTTTCTTTGATCTCTTTGGGGTATGCCTAGTAGTGGTATTTCTGAGTCAAAAAGTATGTATAGATTTGGAAGCTTTTGTTGTTGTTTCAGTTGTGTCCAACTCTTCATGCCCCCATGTGGGGTTTTCTTGGCAAAGATACTGGAATATTTTTACATTTCCTTCTCCAGCTCTTTTTCTCCCAGATGAGTAGCTGAGGCAAACAGGGTTAAATAACTTGTCTAGGGTCACACAGCAAGTGTCTGAGGTTAGATTTGATCTCTGATCCTCCTGACTCTTGGGCCAGTGCTCTGTCCACTGAGCTATCTAGCTTCCCATAACTTTTGAGGCATAGCTACAAATTGCTATCCAGAATGCTTGGATCAGTTTGCAGTTTCATTAGTGTACCATTTTCCAACATCCCTTGAGGCATTTTTCATTGAGAAGAGGATTTTGGGGAGAAAGATAAGAAGTACAGTTTTCAACATGTCAAATTCAAGATGTGTACAGGACATCTAGTTTGAGATGTTTAATAAATAATTCTTAATATAAAACTAGAGGTCAGGACTTCAAAAGTAGATCTGAGAATTATGTGCATCGAGATGATAGTTGAATCCATTGGAGCTGATGAGATCACTGTGGAAAATAGTACAGAGGGAAAAGATAGAAAGTTGGGAGATACCTACAGTTAACCAGTGCATCCTACATGAAGATCCAGTAAAAGAGACTGAGGAGGAATGGTTCTCAGTGTCATAAAACCCTAAAGAGAAGAGAATATCAAAGAAAAGATGGTAACTGACAGAGTCAAAGGCTACAGAGAGGTTAATATGGGTAATGATTTTACCATTAGATTTGCCAATTAAAAGATCATTGGTATATTTAGAAAGACAAGTTTCAGTTGAATGATGAGATCAGAAGTCAGACTTCAAAGATTTAAGAAGAAATTGAGAGGAAAGGAAGTAGAAACATTCAATGTAGATGGTTTTCTCAAGGAATTTATCCACCAAGGAAGAGAAATATTGGAAACTGTTTCATAGAGATGGATGGTTCAAGCAAGAGAATGTTAAAGATGCTGGGTGGGTTTATAGGCAATGGGAAAGCAACTGGTAGACAAGGAGAGATTTAAGGTTAGTGAGAGAGTGGGATTGATATGGTGGACAACATGCTGGAGAAGATGTGATGGACTGAGTTCATGTGAACATTTAAATGGGTTAATGTGAACATTGCCTTGACAAAGAGAAGGGCTACCTCATCATGAGTTGAAGTTTGGTGGCTGAGTGGATAGAGTGCTGTACTGCAATGCTGAAGTCAGGAAGATCTGAGTTCACATCCCACCACAGACATTTACTAGCTGTGTGATCATAGACAAGTAATTCACTTAACTTCTGTTTGCCTCAGTTTTCCCATCTGTAAAATAGAGACAATTATAATATCTACTTCCCAGGCTTGTTGTGGGAATCAAATGAGGTAATTATAAAGTACTTAGCACAATGTCTGGCACACAGTAAATGATATATAAATATTAACCATTATTCATCTTATTCATGTGAGAGAAGGATGAAGGAGGAGAGTGAGGGAAGGCACTTGAGTCGTGTGAGATACATAAGAGAGGAGAAGAGGAAGCTCTTGGTGAATGGCCTCACTTTTTTCAGCAAAATATGAGGCAAGGTTCTCAACTGGGAGGATATGTGTATAGGGTGATGATGACCTGGGAGAACTTGAGGGTTTGGAGGTCATAATATAGACAAAGAACAAGGTTAGGGATTTTAAGCCAGAGGGAAAAGTAGAATAATAAAATGTTATGATCATGGATAACGGGATTTCAGAGTTCATGAACATGGAAGTGGAATATTTGTGGTTGATGGAAAGAGCAAAATGTTATGACCATTTTTCTATGTAGCTGAAGTGGTGTGAAGGGTAGTAGGAAATTGGGGTATTTGAGTGAGTTATTAATTTAATATGGGGCTGGAGTGGAGGCAGAGGGAAAAAACTTGAACAAGGTGCTGATGAAGAAGGAAAGAATATGTTATGAAGGGGGATGTTGTTAAACAGTAACTACCAGCATCTTGATTTGGTGACAAAGATAGCATAAAGAAAAAGAGATTACCAAGTGATGGTGATAGAGGGAGAGTATAGATGTGGCAAACATGTGGTAGAGTATTCTGACACCACCACCACCACCTCCTCCCCCATCATGATCAAGGAGTCAGGCAGTATGTATGAAAAATTACCAGTGATATAAATAGAGGCCCAGGGAGCTATGCCCTCAGAAGGGAACCAGGTCTCAGCACAAACTGCTGAAAAGAATGATTAAGGGAAAAGGTTTATGATGAAAACAAGATTTTAAAATATGAAGCAGATGTTTCACAGAGCAAGTGGAAAGGTTAGTTACCTTTAGAGTGAAGCATTCAGGAGAGAAATTGCTTTCATGAGAATGGGAGTAAGGGAGTAGACAGTTGGCGATGGAATGGGGTTTGTATGCTGATAGTTGGGTATTCATAACCACTGGGATAGGGAAAATATGATGGGCTGGGAGTATGGTAACTACTGATGAATGTGTTCAGGCTAATTTCCACTCCTGGGTGGGCAGGTGGCAAGTGAGGAGGTGGAGCGGACGAGAAGGTGAGCCAGTAGTACAGATTAAGCAGTGTGTTGGACCTTTTCTTGATATGTAGATTCCAGAAAGAAATGACTAACAGTTGAGTCAGTCTCAGGGTGGGGTGATCATCATGACAGTCAGTATAAAGGTGGAGTGGGCCAGAGAGAGAGTTGTTAAAGTGTGTAGAATGTAGAGTATGTCATGAAATGAATGAATAAAAAGAAGACAGGCTAACAATCTGATGAGGTAATAGATCACCAGTGGATAGATCTTGTCCTCTTCTGGTATCCTGGAAATGCCAAGAGAAAATATGGAAGGCTCCAGAAAATTAGGTGGATGCACTTTGATGAATTTATGTCAAAACATTTTTTTTAATATAAATTTATTTATTTAACTTTTTACATTCATTTTCACAAAATTTTGGGCTCCAAATTTTCTCCCCTTTTCTCCTCTACCCCCACCCCAATACACCAAGCATTCTAATTTTCCCTATCACCAATCTGCCCTCTCTTCTATCATCCCTCCCTTCTCTTGTCCCCATCTTCTCTTTTCTCCTGTAGGGCCAGATGACTTTCTAATCCCCATTAACTGTATTTCTTATTTCCTAGTAGCAAGAACACTACTCAACAGTTGTTCCTAAAACTTTGAGTTCCAAATTCTCCCCATTCCTCCCTCCCCACCCATTCCCTTTGGAAAGGCAGGCAACGCAATATAGGACATATCTGTGTAGTTTTGCAAATGACTTCGATAACAGTCGTGTTGTGTAAGTCTCACTGTATTTCCCTCCATCCTATCCTGCCCCCCCCATTGTTTCTATTCTGTCTTTCGATCCTGTCCCTCCCCAAGAGTGTTGACTTCAAATTGCTCCCTTCTCCCATTGCCCCTCCCTTCCATCATCCCCCCCCCCTGCTTATCTCCTTCTCCCCCACTTTCCTGTATTGTAAGATAGGTTTTCATACCAAAATGTGCATTTTATTCCTTCCTTTAGTTGAATGTGATGAGGGTAAACTTCATGTTTTTTTTCTCAGCTCTTCTCTTTTTCCCTCCACTAAAAAGTCTCCTGCTTGCCTCTTGAATGAGAGAAAATTTACCCCATTCCATTTCACCCTCTCTCCTCCCACTACATTTCTCTCTCACCGTTTACCTTAATTTCTTTTAAGATATGGTCCCATCCTATCCAATTCACTCTGTGCTCTCTGTATGTGTGTGCACACATGTGTGTACATATGTGTGTGTGCATGTGTGTATGTGTGTGCTGTCACCATCTACCCAGATACTGAAAAGTTTTAAGAGTTACAAATATTGTCTTTCCATGTAAGAATGTAAACAGTTCACTTTTGGTAAGTTCCGTATGACTTCTCTTTGCTGTTTACTTTTTCATGCTTCTTCTCATTCTTGTGTTTGAAAGTCAAATTTTCTTTTCAGCTCTGGTCTTTTCATCAAGAATGCTTCAAAGTCCTCTGTTTCATTGAAAGACCATATTTTCCCCTGAAGTATTATACTCAGTTTAGCTGGGTAGGTGATTCTTGGTTTGAGTCCTAGTTCCTTTGACTTCTGGAATATCCTATTCCATGCCCTTCAGTCCCTTAAGGTAGAAGCTGCTAGATCTTGTGTTATCCTGATTGTATTTCCACAATGCTGGAATTGTTTCTTTCTAGCTGCTTGCAATATTTTCTCCTTGACCTGGGAACTCTGGAATTTGGCCACAATGTTCCTAGGAGTTTCTCTTTTTGGATCTCTTTCAGGCGGTGATCGATGGATTCCTTGAATACTTATTTTTCCCTCAGTTTCTAGAATATCAGGGCAGTTTTCCTCGATAATTTCATGGAAGATGATGTCTAGGCCCTTTTTTTGATCATGGCTTTCAGGTAGTCCCATAATTTTTAAATTGTCTCTCCTGGATCTATTTTCCAGGTCAATTGTTTTTCCCATGAGATATTTCACATTCTCTTCCATTTTTTCATTCTTTTGGTTTTGTTTGGTGATTTCTTGGTTTCTCAGAAAGTCATTGGCCTCCATATGTTCCATTCTAATTTTGAGAGAACTATTATCTTCAGTGAGCTTTTGAACCTCTTTTTCCATTTGGCTAATTCTGCTTTTGAAAGCATTCTTCTCCTCATTGGCTTTTTGAACCTCTTTTGCCAATTGAGTGAGCCTATTTTTCAAGGTGTTATTTTCTTCAGCATTTTTTTGGGTCTCCTTTGGCAAGGTATTGACCCGTTTTTCATGCTTTTCTTGCATCTCTCTCATTTCTCTTCCCAGTTTTTCCTGCGCCCATCTAACTTGCTTTTCAAAATCCTTTTTGAGCTCTTCCATGGCCTGAGCCCATTGGATATCTGTTTCTGATGTTTGGGATACAGAGGCCTTGACTTCTATGTTTTTCCCTGATGGTAAGCATTGTTCCTCCTCATCAGAAATGAAAGGCAGGAACATCTGTTCCCCAAGAAAGTACCCTTCTATGATCTTATTTTTCCTCCCTTTTTTGGGCATTTTCCCTGCCAGTTACTTGACTTCTGAGATTCCTGTCCACCCCTGCCTAGATCCACCCAGCTAGTGCTTGGGGTCTGAGATTCAAATGCTGCTCCCCAGCCTCAGGGCTGCTATTCAATGCGAGCTTAAGTTCTGGTGCTCAGGTCGGGGCAGGGCCGCCTCCCAAGCTCAGTTCCCTCAGGGGATTTATGCAGAGATCTTCAGTAACGGCTCTGAGCTCCTTCCTGCTCCTGGAGTTCTGGGCCACCACTGCCTCTGCCACTGCCTCCCGAGGGGGCCCAAGTCATGGAGACACCCCACTCCCCTCTTGGCCAGCCCAGAAGTCTCTCTCACTGACCTGTGGCACCTGTGGGTGGAGGGACCTTCATGGCCTCTGGAGGTTCTGTCCCTGAAGCCTGCTCGGATCTGCTCCTCTCGGGGTTGTGCAGGCAGGGCTGTGCTCCACTGTTTGGTGCATGATGGACCTTTGGGGTCGGTTTTTCAGGGGTCTCTGGAACGGAAATCTCCTCCCCTCCCTTGCTGCATGAGTTCCACTGCTCCGGAAGTTGTGGGGAGTTCTTTGTACAGGAAATTTCTGGGCTGTGGGTTTGGAGCTCACATACATGAGTCTTTCTACTCTGCCATCTTGGCTCCTCCCCCCTCTATGTCAAAACATTGAAAAGAGTAGCATAAGATGGACAGGCATGGATCACTTATGATCTGCATTACTGGAAAGATATTCCAAGCAGATGCACTTGATTTATTCAGACGTAATTATGAGGAAGAAATAACTACTAACTAGTGATTTCCCCCAAATAATTCAATGAATATTTTAAAAGTAATAAAAGCCACATAGAACTGTTTTGGAGGAAAGAACATAATTGTCCCAGTTTTCCATTTTCTATATTTCAGGAAGAAGTCCTTCATTATGCAGCATGACCTTACAGCATCCATCCATTCCTATTCAGTCCTCAATTTCCTATATTCTTATATGCTCTTCTTATAAAATACTTGCACTATGCAATGACAAGACTATTGGCCTCAGAATCAGAAAACCTGGATTTAACCCTTTCTTGTTTCATTAACTATGTGTGACCTTATATAAACAAACTTACCTTTATTGTCTAGTGTTCTCATTTGCAAATTGAGGGAATTAGGTTAAACATCTCTAGGTTGAGATAGTTGGGCAGCTAGTTGGTGCAGGGGAGAGTGCACCAGGATGGGAGGGAGGAAGACTTCGGTTTAAATCTGGTCTGAGATGCTTATTAACTGTGTAACCATGGACAATCACCTAACAGTGTTTGTCTCAATTTCCTCATCTGTAAATGAGATGGAGAAGGAAATGGTAAACTACTCCAGTATCTCTGCCAAGAAAACCCCAAATGGGGTCATAAAGAGTCAGACATGACTGAAAACAACCAAACAGCAACAAGAGAGGTCTTTTTCAGCTATGATGATCATAGTATCATCCAGATGATGTCTAATTTGTCATTACCCTACTTCCTCTCCATCCCTCGATAATTGTTGGCTTTTCTTCTCCCTCTCTAAATGCCTGCTTCATTAGGGTGTTGTTGCTACAGTGGATAGAGTTCTAGGCCTGGAGTCAGAAAGACCTAAATATAGCAGTGCATAGAACAGGGCCTGGCACATAATGACCACTTAATACTTGTTTCCTTCTGTCATTCTATTAAAACAGGTCTCTTGATCATCATGAATGACTTGTTTTTCACCAAATCAAGCAAGTTAACAAACAGTCCCAGAAATTTAAGTAAGCAAATGCCATAGTTCTTGATGTGCCATCTCCTGAATATACCTACCTTTAAGCCACTATTCCTTCTATACTAGTGTGCACTATATGCTAGAAATAATCTACGTAGTCTTCTATGGTTTAAAATCAATAACTTCATGAGACAGATAGTTCATCTTATAGATGAAAAGTCTTAATAAACTTGTCTGTTGTCCTCTAGATACAATTAGACTCTTTGGACCTATAGACAGAAGACCTGAGTTTAGATGTAGTATTTGCTTCAATCATTGTTCCTTGAGAAGCTTGTTTTCTCACTAATGTATATATTTGTTTCATACAATGGTCATGCCTTATCTTCTGATTTCTTGGGGCCTTTCTGAGGTCATTGTATGGGTTCCCATATTTACAGATAAACCAGACACCACTCTGGGAAATTGTGTACTTGATCTCAGCATTATTTAATGATTTGTTTAGCATTTCAAAAGTGAATTAAGGAACCTGCTTGTTATGCTCATGTATTGAGAGAGCAGAAATCTAAACATTGCCTGAATATCAACACTTGTACTGAGGGAGGTTGATCTTGTGGTAGGCATAGAAAAGCTATGGCAAAATTTTACTTATTTCCCCAGATACCCTATTTGAATCTGCCCTAAGGGATTTCTTTCCCTTTGAATAATTTTTGGAGGACTCAGACCTTTTCTCGTAGATAGAGAAATGAATAAAGTGTCTATTGACCCATCTGTGGTTTCATCAGTATGAATTTTTCCTCCACTGTTGAAGATCTAAACCCCTCCATGCCTTCAGTGTAATCCTTGCCCATACCTTGCTATACTTTCACAGAGTGACCATCCAATATACTGAAAACTTCCCTTTAGCTCTTTTATGGTTTGTGGATATACTATCACTTTCAGGGAGCATATGCTGCCTTTCACTCTGATGGTAAGACTAGTATTACCACCTTTTCTGGCCTTAGGTGATACTGGTGCTGTCTCTTTCATTGCTTCATAGTTGCAAATTATTATCTTTAGCCATACGCTTACTTGGCTTTGCCATACAGTGAAGGTAACCTTTGGGTTACCTTCCATCTTTGGTTTTTCTGAGAGCATGGGATTCATGATCATAGAGCATCACTGGAAGAAGGAGGAGGAGAAGGAGAAAGAGGAGGAGGAGGAGAAGAGAAGGAAGAGGAGGAAGAGGAGGAGAAGAAGAAGAAGGAGGAGAAGAATGAGAAGATGGAGAAGATGAAGAAGAGAAAGAAGAAGAGGAAGAAGGGGATTTGGATAGGGAACTTAGCATCATTAGAAGTGGCACATTGTCAGATATTATCTGACTAATGGTCTCTGACTGATGTGTATATGTATATGTGTGTGTGTGTGTGTGTGTGTGTGTGTGCATGTGTGTATATAGACAGATAGATAAAGTTAGGTGGCTCACTCAACAGAGCATGGGCCTGGAGTCAGGAAGACTCATCTCTCTGATTTCAAATCTGACCTCAGACACTTATGACTTCTGTGATCCCGGGCAAGTCACTTTACCCTATTTGCCTCAGTTATCTCACCTATAAAATGAGTTGGAGAAGGAATATCTTTGCCAAGAAAATTCCAAATGGGGCATGGAGAATTAGACATTACTGAAAAGACTGAACAATTACAGCAAAAATATTTATGGGTGGCTGTACACACATTTATACATATATGTATACTGATGAGATAAGTACGCATTTCACAATACATTTACACCTGCCCATCCTATATGACTATACATCCTATACAACTTTTGCACGTTTTCACATAACTTCAGTACTTTTCACATAACTTTGCACATAACTTCAGGGGTCCATTCAACATACAGAGTCTTTTTTGCTTTCTCTTGATTTAAGGAAACTAGAGAGTACATAAACCTTTCCATCAGTTATTCCTTTCTCAATCTTCTTTTTCAACATATAATTCTTTGATGTCCTTAAATTTCTGTTCCTTTTGCTTCCTTCTTTGGTATATATTTTAGCCTGCTCACAGCTGCCACGTGTTTCTCCAGTGTCTTCTAGGTGGTGTTTATTATTAATTCTTCAGATACTATAGTATTCTACAACTCATACTCATACAATACCATTAATAGAATGCCAGTATTAAGAAGATGGACCTGATTTCCTGACAGGATGAAGATCAGAATAATTAAATACCTTTTTTACTTTCTCAAAGGCAATCCAAATCATTCACTTTCCCCTGTTTAATTTTTATTCCCACAACACATTTGTAGTGTCTGTCTTAAATGGACAATCTCTATAAATTGGTTGTATAACTGCATACAATAGTCTGGATAATAGGAATTCTTCTTCATCCTTTTCTATTTTACATGTGTAAATGAGTCAAACTTCTTTGAGCAGTTATGGATTTCATTCAGAAGACTCTGCAAAAAGTAACCTGTATAGGTCTCAAATTCTTCATTTATTACTATGAAGGGAATAACTAAATATCCATTATTGTCCTATCTACTCCCAAATCTGATTTACATATACATTGATATATTAGACATATTCATAATATATATTTTATTTGTCAATTAATGTATACATTTTTTTTTATTCAAAACAAACATGCAATTTTTGGTGCTTTCCCTACAAACATGTTTGTATCTATTTTGTGTTAGTAATTGTCAAAATAAAAAGATGGTCTAAGAATTTCTTTCCTATATTTCAACTTCCCACCTTTTTTCATGGCTCCTCTTAATTACCCTCAGGCAGGATTATCACAGCATATCATAAACAAGAGATTAATTATGCACTCACTCTTGATTCACCAAAACTGTCATGACTTGCTCAACTCCAATAGGAACAGGATTTTCTTTGGCCTGAATGGGTCTCCGGGTTTGGTACTCCTGGACTCAAGTCATAGAATACTGTTACCATGAGGGATATCCTCTGAAAAACAACCTAAGTTGTTTCTCTTGTTTTGAGATCGTTGCCGGAGGAACTGATTCTCATATTCTCTCATGTCAAGAAATTTGAAGAAGTTTGTAGGAACAAAGGAGGGAAAAGCACTATTACTCTTTGTGGTGCAATTGTCAACATAGACTAAACACCCTTAGTTGCCAGTCTGGGTATAGAATGCATTTATGTCACTTTTTAATTGATAATAAATTCTTGGCCAGATTGGTGTGGGACCTGAAGGAATCTGATTCTTCATGCCAAAGATTTCTGATTAATCAGGAAAATTTGATTAGCAGTTTGCTGAAACAACTCCAAACTTCATTTGTTTGCATGATAACGTTTCCCTATTATGTTTAGGGTAAAGCAAAGGATGTTGGTTGATTTGCTGGGAAGTTAATTGTGACCTTTTGGCTCCAAATAATGAGCCCTTGCTTTCCTTCCGTTGAACAATCTGGGATCCCAAAGCCACAGAGCTTGATGTTCTGGAAACAAAGGAAGCATGCAGCTGAAGAGCACATTAAGCCTGAGTTGGCTCTACTACCATTGCAGTAATGGACAGTTGACTTTTGGCACAGGCACTCCAATGTAATGACCCTGTCCATACCCTTTTGTGGTCTCTCTCAGCACACAAGCTAGTTAGGCACATTTATGAACTAATGAGCTAACGGGGGTAAAACAGCTCTGGAAAACATGTAAATATCATGTGTCAGATTATTGAGATGTTGACAGAAAGCAAAGTTTGAAGTTATGCTTTTGACTGTAAATAATGGCTTCCCACAGGAAACTAATAGACCCATGAACGTATTCTGATGCCCTTTTACAGGAAAAGGGAGGTTTGTTACTGTAGCCTATGCCACCTGCTTGCCTACCAAGTGTATATTTGTTCTACTGGGGAAAAAGGGTGGAATAGTTATTAGAAATAGGGCTGGGAGCCAGTAAGATTCCACTTCTAAATTCTCACTGACTCTTTTAATGACAAGTCACCTCCAAAGAGTTAACCACTACTTATTTAAAGTAGTAAAGCATAGTAAAGTAAAGTATAATATAGTACAGTACTTATTTAAAACCATATTTTCCGTGAGAAATATGCTTCTTTTATTGGGATATATTTGGTATAGGACAATCTTTTTAATGTTCATGACTACCTATAAATATTTATTCGATATCTACTTCCTGTGTGTATGGTGACATGTTAGATACTGAGCAAAATTTAGCTAAAATGTATGTTACTTTATTTCTAATGTTTTAATTAATAGAAATTTATTTTTCTTCCTCCTACTCGATCCCCATGTCTCATCCATGAAAAACAAGACATATAACAAATATACATCATCCAACATAACATATTCATGTGCTGACTATTTCATATATTATACATACATACATGCATACTCTTCATGTACCTCTTTGTTAAAAGGTGGATAGTGAGCTTCATCGTTGGCCCCCCTGGGTCATGACTAGTCATTTCATTCATTATAACTTGAGAATTACAACAAGTTTGTTTCATAATCTGAGAGATCTGAGTACTTCAAAATTCTAGTAATTCTCCTTTTAGAACTGGACTCGTAGTGTCACAAAACACAAAGTACCTATGATAATGCCTCCAGTTAGGGAGCAGAAAAACACATTAACAATGGACTGTGGGGTTAGGATCTGATCTCTGTCTCAGGAAAGGACATTCTCTTTGTGCTTCCCAGAGCTTTCCCAAGTTCTTTTTCCACTAACAAGGGACACAAGAAAATACATCAGACAAGGTCACCTACAGGGGTTTATTATGAAATAATATTGAATCAGACAGATGCAGTCTTTAACTTTATAATAAAAAAGTACACAATTTTTGGTGTAAATAAAAGGGAAGCAAGGATTACTGGTTCCTCTGTGTCTATTTTTGTTTCAGCACTCTATCTACATGAGTGAGCTTCTTTTTCTTGTTCTTCTTCATCAATTAGGATTAAGTGACTCACTCAGGATCACACAGCTGGTAAGTATTTGAAATCAGTTTTGAACTCATTTCCTCCTGACTCTAGTTTATCATCCATTCACTGTGCCACTTAGCTGCCTTGAGCTTCTGCCATGAAGCATACACAGTATTATATCTCCATTTTTGCTTTTATCTCTTGGAGTCTCCTTTGGAGGCTGGGGTTTGAGTAAGTCAATTATAGATGTCATTGGAAACCAGAGTAAGCTGCTTCTCCATGGAGGCTTACAGAGAAGGAAGAAGAGAGACCCTACCTCCCTCTTTTCAGGTCCTCTTACCTCCCCCTCAAGAGAGCCTATGACAATTCTGTTTTAGGAGCAAAACCTTGTCTGTAGGGCTTTAGTAACTTAGGTTCCTAAGCCTATCGAGAAGAGTTTTTATATTCTTGATTAAAAATCTTAGGTTTTCAAAATTATTTGTTTTTATAATATTATAACTTTTATTTAAACAGTTCTCCTGATTCTGCTCACTTCACTCTATGCCAGTATAGGTTTGTCTAAATTTCATAATTTTTTCATTTATTTCCAAATGATTAGCACACCCTTAGTTTCCAGCTCTTTGCCACTATGAAATAGCTGCTGTAAATATTCTTGTGTGTGTGTGTGTGTGTGTGTGTGTCTTTGTGTATCCTTTTCCTCTTTAATTTCTTTGGGGTGGTATATTTTTCTTTATATAGTATGTGGAGGATAGATCTGGAAATGTGATTTAATTGTTGGTGGGCAACTCTTGGCACAGAAAATCCCTATATCAATCTAGGTGAGCAGTTAATCAGCTAGAATATTTATATTCTTAGACGGCTACCTGGGATAATGATTTGACTATAGTCAAAAAGTCAGTATGTGTCAGAGTTCAGACTCAAACTCTGACTGGACTTCCTGAATTGAAGGATGACCCTCTATTCATTATTCTGATCAATAAACCTTGTCCTAAAAATAGTGTGTGTGAGTCAAATATTTTAAAAGAAATCCTATCTGAAGTACTTCAGAGCAATTTCCTATTAAATGAATCCTAGAGTATATCTTGTAAACCAAACAGTCGTCCCCAAATCTAGTTCATATAAAACTGGATTTCACTTATCCACATTGCTTAAACCAGAGAATATCTACAGGCTTTGCTTATCAAAAGTATACAGGGTGATTATGGACCACGAAGACAAGGAAAATATCTTGACAGGGTAGATAAACATACAAAGAATGTTGACATAATAAAAGAAATAATATTTTCTTATCATGATTAAATTAGTTTCATACTTGTTTTACCCTGAAACTTTCAGCTTATGGTATGCATTTGGTAGTATTCCTCAAGTAATGTCTGCTGATTAAAGATTGCTCTATGTTCTTTAAGAGGATATGGATCCTGGACTCAGTGATGCCAATATAGTGGTGGTATAGGTAGACAGGAGGATGTCCTCAGCAACAAACAGCTTTGGCTGCTGCCAAGACATTTTCCTCTCATTTTTTGTCTTCAGTGCTTATGGTTTTCATAGAGAAAACTGTCCCATAATTTAGAAATGTTGAAAGAATGTCCAGAGAATAAGGAGAGGAAATGGAACAAAGCTTAGTGGGAACCATCAAATATTTTCTCTGAGGTGTCCAGAATTGGAGAAGTAAAAAAATTGGAGAAGTTAAAAAAATCTAGCATTTTGGTATAAAAATAATGTTGGGATCGCTATCTCTAACCTAAGGAACTAACCATATGACTAGAAAATAAAGAAAGCAGACAGAGTCCATGTCTCCCTGGACACATCCAATCAAATAATCCCCATGACTCATTTATTTGATACTACTGAAAGTAGGCAAGCATCTTTCCAAGTGATGTTTACTGCCTTGAGGAAGAACCATTATAGTTTTGAGCTCACATATAGGGTGAGACTATTTCATCAAAGAATGCCTTTGGTATGGATAGCCTACCAGTGCTCTTGATAATATACCAGTGTTTTATTGATCTCTTAATGAAATAATCATGAATTCTAAGCTTAAGGTGGAAGAAGAATAAAAGCCAAAACATTTTGCTTTGTAGTTTTGTTGTGCTTTCAAATTGCTACTGATGTGAGGCAATTAGGACTTTTTCTGTGGTGCCAACATTCATGGGTCATTCTACCACAATGGGGTGCTCTTTCTCTCTGTCACAATGACCATCTCTTAATTTCCTCTTGTAATACCTAGCATGTACTAGAACCACCAGGGTCTGGCCATTGTGGTATGTTCTTCATAGGGAATCTTTTTCTCTCTAGCTTCTACAGTGGTGTAAATCATATTCTCTGACCCCCTTCTCCCAGCATGATTAGCCCCATGGTCAGACTATCCTTGGCAGTCTCATCACCCACTTCTTATCCACTAAAATTTTCCCTTGCACAAAAGGCAAAAAGAATACAATTTCTAAGCTGAAAATGATAGTAATCTAAATAAAAAACAGCTACTGTCATTTCACACAACAAATAGTCATTCCAGGGCAAAAAGGCATTTCTACAAAGCAATGGGAATTTCTTTAAAACCTCCATCACCAGCTCTATATATTCTGGGTTATACCACTAAACTCCCTTCTGCATTGTTCAAGTTCTGAAGATAGTTTCTTGGTTTTTAAGAAACCACTATGTTAGCCTGTGTTTATTGAGACAGATTTTAAAATGCCCCAGGTTCTGAGTAATTCTGTCCTGTGAAGTGTGGTTATCAACTGTATGAAGGACTTGGTCCTAGTTAAAGAGTGAAAACTCTAATTATATGGAGATTCTAAGAATGTTAGAATTTCAGCCTTGCCCTAGAAAATTTCATTCTCTTCTATATTCTCCCATAGCTATATTCATGCAAGAACAACAGGTCACAAGAAAATGTTAGGTCATTCTTAAAAGAAATAAGAAACATGATTAAGAATAAGTACCAATTCATGGGTAGAGCCAAGAGGGTGGCATGAAAGCAGGGACTCACCAGAGATCCTCCACAAATTCCTTCAGATACCTTTAAAAAGTGAATGTGAACAAATTGTAAGAGTGGCAGAATCCACTAAGACACAGTGTGGCAGATTTTTGACCCAGGACAGCAAAAAAGGTCAATGGGAAGTGTCTGTTACACCAGGCCAGGGGAGTGAAGAGCTGGTGAGCTGTATCAGCAGGGATTAGGCCAAAGGTGAGAGGGAATGGCCCCCAGAAGTCTCAGTCAACAGCAGCAGTGCTGATTTCCCAAATTCTCAACATGGGATCAGAGTTGGGTAGAGCTGGGTGAGAGAAAAATCTTGGCCCCTCAGCAGTAACAGCAGATGTTGCTGGGGCTGATAGCCCACAGACTGCATGTTTGAAAGCCATCCTTTGAATTCCAGGAACCAAGAGGGTGGAGTAAACTTTAAGTACTCTCATTCTCCCTTGATGACCTTGAAAAACCCAGAGGATATTGCCCCAGGAAAAATTTGGGAATAGTGGGGCCAACACAAGTAGAGCAGTCTTTTAGCTTGGAAGGCTAGTGAAATCAAACAGAAGGGTCCCTCTTGCTCTAGGGAGTGGTGCAGGACCAAAGGTGTCACAGCAAGCCCCACCTCAGCACACCAACTGGAGATCTTGAGCCCTGGGGGGGGGGGTGCAGCCAGTAGGTGGCAACACCAGAACACCAAGAGTGCTTTACCATAGCCAGGAGAATTGGGCAGACACTAGTGCAGATGGGGTTCATCAGCTTCTGAGCATGTCTATACTCCACCAGAGCCCTAGAGGAGGAGAAGACCTTCATCAGTGAGACCACCTCTACCCTACACCTCACACAGTGAGCTTCAGTGTAACTGTGGGGAAACTCAGATAGTCTTTACTCATCTTCAGTCTTGGCACACACCAGCCAGCTCAACAATAGATAATCTGCAGCGTTATATAGCTTCAAGTTGAAAGAACAAGAGGACACAGCATACGAAGTCAGTAACCAGGCCCCTAACTCTCAGCATAAGAAACATGGAACAGAGCCCCCTGTGCCCCAGAATCAGAGATCCACTTTAAAAGCCAGGAAAAAGGCAATCACCATGAGCAAGAAGCAAATTAGAAAAGTAAAGACCACAGAATCTTATTATGGGGGCAGGGAAGATCAAAATAGAAATTCATAAAGGGACAGCAGTGACACTATAGCCACATCTGAAACTGTTAAAGGAAATATGAACTGGTCTCAAGCCCAAAAAGCATTCTTGGAAGAGTTCAATAAGGATTTCAAAAGCCAAATTATAGAGGGAGAAGAAAAATTGATGAATGATTTTAAAAATGCAATTGGCTTTTTAAAAAGTAAAAATGATCAAATGAATAAGGATGTACAAAAACTAACTGAAGAAAACAATACATTAAAAATTAGAGTTCAGCAAGTAGAATTTAATGCCTCTATAACAGCAGGCATGAATAATCAGTCAAACAAAATATAAAGAATGAAAAAAATAGAAAAAAAGGTAAAATATATCATTGGAAAAAACAACCGACTTGCAAAATAGACCCAGGAGAGAAAATTTAAGAATCCGTGGTGTACCAGAAAGCCATGATGAAAAAAAGAGCCTGGACAGTATCTTCAAATGGTTCATAGCACATACACAAAAACTGACCGTGGGCTAGGGCATTAAAATCTCACAATCCAGTGCAGAAAGGCAGAAATAGTCAACGCATTCTTTTCATATCATGATGCAATAAAAATTATATGCAATAAAGGACCTTGGAAAGATAGACCAAAAATTAATTAGAAATGAAGTAATTTAATCCTAAAGAATGAGTGGATCAAACAACAAATCATAGAAACAATCAATAACTTCATTCAGGAGAATGATAATGAGACAATTTACCAAAACTTATGGGATACAGCAAAAGCAGTTCTTAGGGAGAGTTTTATAGAATTCAATTTTTATCTTAATAAAACAGAGAAAGAGGAGGTCAATAAGTTGGGCATACAATGGAAAAAACTAGAAAAAGAACAAATTGAAAATCCCTAATTAAATAGTCAATTACAAATACTGAAAATCAAATGAAAGATAAATAAGATTGAAATTATGAAAACTATTGAACAAATGAATAAAACTAAGAACTGGTTTTATGAAAAAAATTAAAATTGATAAACCATTGGTCATCTTGATAAAAAAAAGGAAAGATGAAACACAAATTATCAGTATCAAAACTGAAAAAGGTAAATTCACTTCCAATGTAGAAAAAATTTAAAAAAAAATTATATATTACTTTGCCCGGCTATATGCCCATGAATTTGACAATCTTAGTGAAATAGATGAATATTGGGAAAAAACAAGTCACCCCATTTTAGAAGAACCCCATCTCAGAAAAAGAAATTGAACAAGCCATTGATGAACTCCCTAGGAAAAAATCTCCAGGGTCCAATGGATTTACAAGTGAATTCTATCAAGCACTTAAAGAACAATTAATTCCAATACAATATAGATTATTTGGAAAAATTGGCAAAGAAGGAGTCTTACCTAAGTCCTCTTATGATACAAATATGGTACTGATACCTAAACCTGGAACAGGAACAACAGAGAAAGAAAATTGTAAACCAATTTTCCTCATGAAAATAGAAATAAAAATTTATATAAAATATTAGCAAAATGATTACAGCAACTTATGTGAATAATACACTTTAATTTATGCCAGGAATACAGAGTTGTTTCAATATTTGGACAATTATCAGCATAACTGATCATATCAATAACAAAACTTACAGAAACCATGTGATTATCTAAAAAGAGGAAGAAAAACTTATGACAAAATACAACACTCATTCCTATTGAAAACACTGGAGAGCATAGGAATAAGTGGAGCCTTCCTTAAAATGATAAATAACCTCTACCTAAAACTGTCAGCAAGCATTATAGATACTAGGAATATGCTAGATGCACATCAAATAAGATTGGGCATGAAAAAAGAATGTCCATTAACAACACTGTTGTTCAATATGGTACCAGAAGTGTTAGCTTTAGCAATAAGAGAATAAAGAAATAGAATGAATTAGAATATTCAAAGAAGAAACTAAGTTTTCACTCTTTGCAGATGACATAATGATATACTTATGGAATTCTAGAGAATCAAGTAAAAAACTACTTGAAATAATAAACAACTTTATCAAAGTTGCAGAACATAAAATAAACCCACATAAATCATCTGCATTTCTACATATTACTAACAAAGCCCAACAACACGAGATAGAAAGAGAAATTTCATTTAAAGTTACTGCAGATACTATGAAATATTTGGAAGTCTACCTGCCAAAACAAACACAGGGAATATATGAACACAATTGCAAAACACTTTTCACACAAATAAAATCAGATCTAAATAATTAGAAAAACATCAGTTCCTTGAGGGTAGACTGGGCTAATACAATAAAAATGACAATTCCATCTAAATTAATTTACTTATTCACTGCCATACCAAACAAAGTACCAAAAATATTTTATAGATCTAGAAATAATGATATCAAAATTCATTTGGGAAAGCAAAAGGTCCAGAATATTGAGGGAATAAGTGAAATGAAATGCTAAGGAAGGTGGCTAAGACACACCAAATTTTAAATGTATTATAAAGCAAGAATCATCAAAACCACTTGGTACTGGCTATGAAATAGAGGGGTAAATTAGTAGAATAAGTTAGGTACACAAGACAGAGTAGTCAATGATATAGCAGTTTATTGTTTGATAAACCTGAGGACCCCAGCTTATGGGATAAGAGCTCACTGTTTGACAAAAATTGCATGAGAACTGGAAAATAGTGTGGTGGAAACTGGGCATAGACCAATGCTTGACACTATATATCAGAATTAAGTCCAAATGGTAACAAGATCTAGTTATAAAGGCTGATACTACAAACAAAAGAGGGGAGTGAAGGATAGTTTATTTTTCAGATTTACGAAAAATGAGGGAATTTATGATCAAACAAGAGATGGAGAACTCTATAAAATACAAAATGGAAAATTTTCATTACATTAAATTGAAAAGGCTTTTCCACAAACAAAGTCAATGCAACCAATATTAGGAGGGAACCAGAAAAATGGGAAAGAGTTTTTACAACTAGTCTCTGGGATAAAGTTCTCATTTCTAAAATATATAGAGAATTGAGTCAAATTTAGAATACAAGTCATTCCTCAACTGATAAATAGTCAAAGGATATGAACAGGTAGTTTTCAGTGGAAGAAATTAAAGCTATCTATAGTCATATGAAAAAATGTTCTAAATCACCACTGGTTAGAGAGATGCAAATGAAAACAACTCTGAGGTACCACATCACAACTATTGGATTGGTTAAGATGACAGAACAGGAAAAGGAAACATATTGGAGAAGATGTAGGAGAGTTGGAACATTAATTCATTGTTGGTGGAGCTGTGAACTGATCCAACCGTTTTGGAGAGCAATTTGGAACTATGCCCAAAGGTTATAAAAATATGTATATCTTTTGACCCAGAAATACCAGTTCTATGGCTCTATCCCAAAGAGATCATAAAAACAGGAAAAAGGACCCACATGTACAAAAATATTTATGCCAGTTGTTTTTGTGGAGGCCATGGAATGGAAATTGTAGGGATGTCCATCAATTGGGGAATGGTTGAACAAGTTATGTTATATGAACATATTGGAATACTATTGTACTATAAGAAATGATGAACAGGTGCACTTCAGAAAAATCTAGAGAGATTTGTATGAACTGATAGTGAGTGAAATGAGCAGAGCTAGAGGAACATTGTACACAGTAACAGCCAGAATGCAAGGAGTAATTTTGATAGACTTTGCCCTTCACAGCAATGCAAGGACCTAAAACATTTCCAAAGGACTCATGATGCAAAACACAATCCATATTCAGAGAAAAAACTATGGAGTCAGAATGTAGACTCAAGCAGACTATTTTCTCCTTTGTTATATTTTGTTTTTCTCTTGGTTTCTCACGTTCATTTCAATTCATCTACACAACATGACTAATATGAAAATGTGTTCAATAGGAATGCATGTGGAGAGCCCATATAAGATTGCATGCTGTCTTGGGGAGAGTGAGAAAATTAGGAACTTACAGAAGTGATTGTTGAAAATGAAAACAAATAAATTAATAAATTTTTTGGGAAAAGAATGGGTACTAATTGCACCCATATAAACTAAGGAAGGTTGCTGGAGTGGGGGCCATCAGTCCCTCATGTCTATTTTTCTACTAATCAGTCATCAGAGTAAACTACCACAACAAAGCACACTCATACTGTTGGAGTGAAAATCCACCACTAAAGTCCTGACCTAGTATTAGCTTCTTTCTTTTTTATGTCAGAAAGAAATATGACTACCAGAGTCTTTTGTGGTCAGCCTAAGAAAGCATTTGTTAGCATGCATATTTTAAGCATTTTCTACCTGCCAGGAAATGTGCAAAGAGAAAGGCATTCCTTGCCCTCAAGGAGCTTAGATTCCAATGGGGGAAGCCTATGTACTAAAAGAGAAGATGAAAAGTAAGAGGGGGGGAGGAAAGGAAAAGGTTTGATATATACATTACGATAGTGATTAATTCCAGAGAATAAGAGATGGCTCGTCTGAGGTACTTCTCCAAAAGTGTGCTGATATAGAGGAGAGAGCCCTGGGCTGTGAGTCAGGAAGACTTGATTTCAAATCTGTTCTCAGGTACCCTGATACTAACAATATCTGTCTCAAATGAAATAATATTTGTAAAGTGCTTGGCACAGTGCCTGCCGCAGAGTAGGCACTTAATAAATGTTTACCCCCACCTCCCTCAGTGTGGCATAGTAGATACCACATTGGTCTTCAAATGAGGCAGACTTGTATTTAACTTCTGTCTCTGACATGCCCTCGCTTTGACCCTGGGTAAGTCATTTAACCTCAGCATTAAACCTCATTTAAACTCAGCGTCCAAGAGTTTAAGTTGCATGGCTGTGTCTGACTCATCATGACCCCACATTGTCCACTGGGTTTTCCAGCTCATTTAAAGGTGAAAAAACTAAGACAAACAGGGTTAAGTTACTTGCCTAGGGTCACAGAGCTAATAACTGTCTGAGAGTGGATTTGAACTCAAGTCTTCCTGACTTCATGCCCAGTGCTCTATCCACTGAGTCACCTGCCTACTTCACTATAAGTTGCATAGAAGGTACTAACCTATATTGGTACAGGACATTTTCTTATCTCAAAATCACATCACTATGTAGCCCTATGCTAAAGTGTTCTCTAAGTATGAGCTGCTGCTATCAGTAATTCTCCATTTAATTCATTCTGTGTTGCTTCCTCAAGGAATGGAAGTGACCTTGAGTTGTGGAAGCCCATGCCAGTGGAACATAAGTCCTAGAAGGTTGATCAACATAGGCACGTATTAAAGTCTGGGGCAGTAATGACCAGAGAGATGACCACCAGGTAATTAACTTCTTTGTGGTTACAGAACTTTGAGAGATAGTATAGAAAGTTGTGATAGGGTTCCAAGTCGTAGCTGGCAGGGGGAATATCTACTTAGATGAGATCGTAGAGCTTTGGTTTGTTAAGTATTAATAATTCTTCCAATAATTATTTCCCATATTTAAAGCTTCTAATGCTGCTTTTGATACCTCAGAAAAATCTCTGTGTTCATGCTTCTTCTGACAAAGCAAATCAAAACTCCCTTTGAAACCCTAATAATTAAATAATTAATCGAAGTACCAATAATTTAAAACAATAATTAATTTATATAATAATAAAAATAATTAAATTAAATTAAGTTTTGTTTACACTGTGTTATTTTATTTGTACAGAAACTGTCAGAATCCTACCCTTTTTCTGCCACTGTTGGCAATATAACTAGCTATCAGGGGAAATTTGTTTGTCTTTTAGCTATTTGGAATAGGATTGGAGGGGGAGTAAAGTGTAACTTCAGCTCCATCTAGGAAAGTGGGCCCTAAAAATTTATGGACTGGATTGAGAAGGCAACTTTCTGTTTATTAATGAGTCAAGATCCCCTAAAATTCAAAATTGATTTATCTCTTGGGAAAGAACAGAAAAACTCACTGATCTTTAGGGTTAGATTACAGGAGATGATAGGTAGATGGTACAGTAGATAGAGCACTAGGCTTCAAGTCAGGAAGTCCTAAGCTCAAATCCAGCCTCAGATAGTTATTTAGTTGTGTAACCTTGAGCAAGTTACTTAACCCTGTTGGACTCGGTTGCCTCACCTGTAAAATGAGCTGGAGAAGGAAATAGAAAACTACTCTGATATCTTTGCCAAGAAAAACCCACGAGGAATTACAAAAAGTCAAACACAATAGAACAATAGGAAATAGCCCCTAACTCTTGATAAGAAATAGCTGAGCAGGCCTATGCCTAAGAAATAAGGGACACAATCAGGAGCATAACTTGACCAGAAATAGCCAGTGAGGTTTGAAGACAAATGTCTTCTTGTATCACATTGACTTGCTCTTTTAGTTTCAGATGGGCAATATAAAGAGTCACCTTTTGATTTTCCATACCCAAGGAAAACAGAAATTTTTGACCTTGGTCTTTCTCTGTTCTGCCTCTATTTTCTTCTGGAAGATGGAGCAGTAGAGAGAATAATGACATCTCACCTTCTCTAGTGACAGCAGAGAATCAAAGACTACTCTTTTAGTAGACAAAGAAACATCCAGGATTCTTATTCTCTCCTTATCTCTTCCTTTGCAAGAAACTAGAAAGTTCATGTGACTGACCTCAATTCCAAAAAAGCCTAGTCTTTTTTCATAGTTGTTATTTGAAAATTATTATTACATATCTTTCCTCAGATGTTCCTTTGAATGTATTTTTATATTTATGCAACTTAGGTATTTCCTCTGATAGTCTATGTGCTGAATATTTCTCAACTCATAATGGGTTTACATTATACCAGATTCACATGTTCGTTTTTGTGCTAAGAATTTCCTTTTTTCTTTTTCAAGCAAAATTATGTACTTAATCCATAGGTCAATTTTCCAAGTACCTTCCTACTTAGGAACATTCCAAGTATTCTTACATTTATTTACTTATTTTTAGATTTCAACATTCATTTCCACAAGATTTTGAGTTCCAAATTTTCTCCCCATCTCTCCCCTCTCATACCCCAAAACACAGTGCATTCTGATTACCCCTTTTCCCAGTCTGCTCTCTCTCTATCACACCCCTCCTATCCCTTATCCCTATCTTCTATCTTTTTTTGTAGGACAAGATTTTTTTTTTCTCCCATTACCTGTATTTCTTATTTCCTAGAAGCATGCAGAAACAATTGTCAACATTCATTCCTAAAACTTTGAGTTCCAACTTCTCTCCCTTCCTCCCTCTCAATTCATTCCCCCTGAGAAGGCAAGCAATTCAGTTTAGGTTATGAAGGTGTAGTTTTGCTAAAGATTTCCACAATAGTGATCTTGTGTAAGACTAACTAACTAACTCCATCCTATGCTTCCCCCTATTTATTCTATTATCTCTTTAGACCTTGTCCCTCCTCTAAAGTGTTTACTTCTAATTACTCCCTCCTCTCATTTGCCCTCCCTTCTATCATCCCCCACCCCACTTATCCTCTTCTCCCCTACTTTCCTGTCGTGTAAGATAGATTTTCATACCAAGTTGAACGTGCATGTTATTCCTTCCTTAAGCCAAATATGACAAGAGTGAGCTTCACTTTTTCCCTCTCCCCTCCCCGCTTTTCCCCTCTATTGGAAAAGGTTTTTCTTGCCTGTTTTGTGAGAGATAATTTGCCCCACTCCATTTCTCCCTTTCTTGTCCCAATATATTCCTCTCTCACCCCTTACTTTTATTTTTTTAGATATCATCTCTTCCTATTCAACTCCCTGTGCCCTCTGTGTGTGTATGTGTGTGTGTGTGTGTTTGTGTGTAATCCTTCTAACTACTCAAATACTGAGAAAAGTTTCAAGAGTTACAAATACTATATTTCCATGTAGGAATGTAAACAGTTTAACTTTAGAAAGTCCTTTATGATTTCTCTTTCTTGTTTACCTTTTCATGCTTCTCTTGATTCTTGTGTTTGAAATTTGAATTTTCTGTTCAGCTCTGGTATTTTCACAAAGAATGCTTGAAAGTCCTCTATTTCATTGAAGTATCATTTTTCCCCTGAAGTATTATTGTTTTGCTGGGTAGGTGAGTGTTGGTTTTAATCCTAGTACCTTTGACTTCTAGAATATCATATTCTAAGCCCTGTGATCCCTTGATGTAGAAGCTGCTAGATCTTGTGTTATCCTGATTGTATTTCCACAATACTGGAATTGTTTCTTTCTGGCTGCTTGCAATATTTTCTCCTTGACTTGGGAACTCTGGAATTTGGCTACAATATTCCTAAGAGTTTCTCTTTTCAGATATCTTTCAGGAGGGGATCAGTGGATTCTTCCAATACTTATTTTGCCCTCTGGTTCTACAATATCAGGGCATTTTTCCTTGAAAATTTCATGAAAGATGATGTCCAGGCTCTTTTTTTTTGATCATGGCTTTCAGGTAGTCCCATAATTTTTAATTTGTCTCTCCTGGATGTATTTTCCAGGTCAGTTGTTTTTCCAATAATATATTTCACATTGTCTTCTATTTTTTAATTGTTTTTCTTTTGTGTTGTTTTTTTCTTGGTTTCTCGTAAAGTCATTAGCCTCTATCTGTTCCATTCTAATGCTGAAAGAACTATTTTCTTCAGTGAGCTTTTGAACCTCCTTTTCCATTTGACTAATTCTGCTTTTTAAAGCATTCTTCTCCTCATTGGCTTTTTGGGCCTCTTTTGCCATTAGAGTTAGTCTATTTTTAAGGGTGCTATTTTCTTCAGCATTTTTTGAGTCTCCTTTAGCAAGCTGCTGACTCACTTTTCATGATTTTCTTGCATGGCTCTCATTTCTCTTTTGAATTTTTCTTCCACCTATCTTACTTAATTTTCAAAATCCTTTTTCACCTCTTCTATTACCCGTGACCATTGCATATTTATTTGGGAAGTTTTGAATGCAGAAGTCTTGACTTCTTCCTCTGTTGATATGCATTGTTCTCCCTCATTTGAAAGGATGCAAGAAAATACTTGTTTTCCAGGAAAATAACCTTCTGTAGTCTTATTGTTTTTCCTTTTGGGGGGCTTTTCCCTATCCAGTTACTTGACTTTTAATCCTTTGTCAAGAGGGTATACTCTGGGTACCTGTAAGTTCTCAAGTCCTCCAATGTGTCACAATCAAGGCTTGTGCTGTTGGAGCAACCACAAACATTCTTTTCTACCCAGGATCTATGAGTTGAATTCCCTCTCTAGATGCTCCACCAGCTTCTCCAGCCAGAGCTCCTCCTCACCCAAGAGCTGCTACTCAGGGCTGGGATCCTGATCAGCAGCTCAATTCCCCCAGGGTCTTTAGGCTGAGGGCTCCAAAAATGAATACTGTCACTCCCTGGGGCATCCTGGGGCTGGGGCTAAGAGAAGACCCTGCTCCCTTCTCACCCAGGTGAAAGAGCTTTCTCATTGACCTTTGAAGCTGTCTTTGGCATTTATGGGATGAGGAATCTGGGAACTGCAGCTGCTGCTGGTAGTGCCCTGAAACCTGCTCTGGTCCTATCTGTGCCATGCTGCATGGTCAAAGTTGACCTGTGCTCTGTCTCTAGCCTAGTGTAACAGATATTTTCTGTCAGCCTTCCAGGCTCTTTTGGGCTGCAAATCTCTTTCAATCTGTCGTTTTTGTGGTTTCTGCTGTTCTAGAATTTTTTTAGAGTCATTTTTCACAGGTATTTTATGGGCTGTGGGAGGGGAGCTTCTACAGGCCCATTCTACTCTGTCATATTGGTGCCACCTCCTAGACATCCCAAGTATTGTCCCTCAACATATTGGGGATGAAGCAGGCCCAGTAACATAACTAATTATTACAAGTATTATTATCCCTATTCAATTAAACTAATTTATTTTATGAATTAGGAGACTGAGGTTCAGACTGTTTAAACAGTTTGCCCAACCAAGGCAAACTTCCTAAATGGAAAATCAGGAACTTGAGCTGACAGGTACAATGCTCAAATGAAAAACAGTTTATTACCTGGTAGCCACACTTCTGGTGATTATCCTGAGTGAACTTAGCTAGACTGTTCCCTCAGATGACAGGTACATAGTCCATTTCTTGGTCTATGCTCAAAATCAGGCAATGTGACATAATGGTTAGTGTGCTGGACGTGGCATCAGGAAGACCAGGTTTCAAATCCAACCTCTGATGATTACAAGCTGTGTGAACCTGAGCAAGTTATTCAATTCCTGTGAATTTCATCTTTCTCATCTGCAAAATGAAAGGATTGAACTCAATGTTCTGTAAGATCTCTTATAATTCTAAACTATGATCTTAATACTTTCTCCCTTAGCAGGATTTATTGGTGACTTCATCCTATTGATGACTGGGAGAAATAGTCATTTCCGTTACGATAAGACATTGGAGTAGGACTTTAGTGGAGGATCGAAGTACATAAATAACATAATTCTTTGCTATGCTTGATTTTTATTTTCCCTTCATTGTTATAAGTATTTGTTCTTATCAACACTGTGAGCAGGATAGTGTAGATACTGAAATGGAAACTTTGGACCAAACAAATTTTGGCTTCATTTGGAATTTCTGAGGAGTTGACATTCAAATGTCAATAGTGTCTTTTCTTTCATTTTTCTTAACATTATATGATGTTTTATCTATTCTAGGTTAGGAAAAAGGATTTTCTCCATCACATAGAACACTGTTAGATTGCCAATTACCCCTCATGTCATTATCTCATTTTAGTTTTTGATCACAACTTGGTGATTATATAGTAAATGGCATCCTTTGGAGAAACAAACTATTTGACACCCACACTGAAACTCCTTCACAGAAGGCTTAAGGGACTTCACATTGTAGTACTATGCATAAGGCCAAGTATTCTTTTTGACTTAAGGATTTTTTTTTACCATGGCCTATAAAACACCTGGAGAACTGAATCAATCCTAGTGGACAAATATGCTATTGTGTAAGAGGGAGGGAGAAATAAAAAGAATTTAAATTGGCAGTATCAATTAAGTATGCTTTGGGGAAATTTTCACTTCAGGATAAACATGAGAAAA
This sequence comes from Bettongia penicillata ogilbyi, assembly GCA_023548195.1. Taxonomy (NCBI): domain Eukaryota; kingdom Metazoa; phylum Chordata; class Mammalia; order Diprotodontia; family Potoroidae; genus Bettongia; species Bettongia penicillata. The sequence continues at coordinate 455,984 of JAJHZJ010000175.1, forward strand.
TATCAAGATGGTGTTCAAGGTAATAAAAACAAAGCCCCAAATAAGTGACACTGTGATTTCTAAAAAAAAAAAATTGGCAGTAAATGCCTCTCCTTTGCCCAGTTGAGTCTGCTTTGAGATGAGGCTACACACATTTCTCACATCATAGAATCAAAATTTTGGTGTCAGAAAGGGATTCTAACTTCAACCTAATCCAATCTATATACTCAAAAGCTAGGTTTTTGGCATGTGATATGGATACTATGTATCTAATGTAGCTTGGGCTACATTATTGGATATAATAGTTTCATGTGCCATCCCCAGTTCTGTCTTCTGAGTTCAAAGAGATCAGTTCTAATCCATCTTTCATGTCACATCCTTTCAAATATTTAAACGTAACTGTCATGTCCTCCTTGAGTCTTCTATTTACAGGCTGAATATCCCCAGTATCTTCAAGCAAGAATCATATGGCATGAACAGAAGGTCTTCACTTGGTTTGCTTCGTTTAGATGCTTTCATTAATATCCTTTCTTAACTCTGCTCTCCAGACTACTGCACAATTGAGTTCCAGATGTGATCTGACAAAGTGGTATGAAAGAACTATTACTGCTATTTTCCTAGAAACTATACCTCTCTTTTAATGCAGCCCAAGCCGTTTTAGTTTCCATATCATATCATTGACACATACTGATCTTGTGGTCCACTAAAACCCCAAGATTTTTTTCAGATAACTACGTATCACACAGGCACCTCCCCTTATATTTTTCTACTCGATCTTAATGAACCTGTATAAAAGCTGTACTCATTAGATTCTTGTCTGTCAAATGCTTTTGTATTTTGATTCTGTCATTCAGGCATTGGCTATCCCTCCCAGCTTTTCATCATTTGCAGTTCTGATGAACATGGCATCTATGCCTTTCTCTATGTCATTGATAAAAATATAGCACAGTGTAGGATAGGACTAAGTACAGATCTCTGGGGCAGTCAGCTGGAGAAGGCCTTCCACATTCACACTGAACCATTGAACCTTCAATATAAAGGAACTTGCTTTCCAAAAAGAAGAGAAATGAGTATCAGACCTTTTGGAAATGTATGCCATGAAACTTTTATTGGACATATTTCAAGGGACCAAGAAATATGTTACAAGTTATCTTGCTAAATTGAATATGTAATATTGTACCAATAAATATCTGAGATGTACTTGGACATATGACAACTACACAAATAATATTCCATAACAAGCTTTATTGTGTGCAAAGAAGATACAAAATAGGTTTTCTTCCTATGTCTCAACCAACTTGGACATTTTATCTGATGTTATTACAGTAGTGGTTTTAGAGCCAAATTATGGTCTATGAGGAAAGTTTGACTATAAATTTTTGCCTAATGAGTTGTTTATGGATTTGTCAGATAAAGAGAATCTAGAGATGAATTCCCTCATGATCTCTTTACTAGCCTCTTACTCTATAACCTAATCTAGTTATTGGGATTGCTGAAGTTACAGCCCAGTAATTCTGGTCTAGTAACAATTTGCTTGGACAAGGAAATGTTTCTATTTTCTCTGGAGTCAGCATACTGTAATTGAAAGATCACTGAATACACAAATACAAGAAGACTTGCATTCTTGTTTTGACTATGCCATTAACTCTATGGTTATTGTGAAGTCACTTTACCATTCTGTGACTCAGTTACCTATCCGTTAAAATAAATTCAATGAAATCTCTAGTGAGTATGAAATTGAAATGGTATTTCCTATTACTTATCCTAAAAAAAGGTTATTATGTTATTCATTAGTAAATAAAAAATACATGATAGCATGAAATAAAACTCTTTTGAATTGTACAATAGCAAGAGTACCACTTTATTGTGATCTTTACCATATTTCAACAGATAAAGAAAAAGAATATCATATTCAAAGTTGCATATACTATTCAAATGATCAAAAATAAATATAGAAAAATTAACATTAATTTGTTAAAGCAAAGAGAGGCTTTGAAGTACAAAGGGTAAAGAGATCTTCTCAAAGTCAGGAACACCTGAGTTAAAGGCCTGGCTCTGACAACTACTGAATGTATGACCCTGGAAAAATCACTCATCCTTTCATTGCTGGAGGAAAAATCCTTAAACTATAAGATGCAGAAAGTATCCATCAAAAGACAAACTTTTCTTATTTGGAAGTTCTGTGAAAGCATAAGTTCACCATGTTTCCTATTGTACAATCATTGTGCCCTTTTCTTTTTTCTTTTTTTTATTAATACAATCTAAATTTATTTATTTATTTAACTTTTTACATTCATTTTCACAAAATTTTCGGTTGCAAATTCTCTCCCCTTTTCTCCCCTGCCCCCCCACAATACACCAAGCATTCTAATTTTCCCTATCACCAATCTGCCCTCTCTTCTATCATCCCTCCCTTCTCTTGTCCCCATCTTCTCTTTTGTCCTGTAGGGCCAGATGACTTTCTATTCCCCATTAACTGTATTTCTTGTTTCCGAGTAGCAAGAAAAATACTAAATAGTTGTTCCTAAAACTTTGAGTTCCAAATTCTCCCAATCCCTCCCTCCCTACCCATTCCCTTTGGGAAGGCAGGCAATTCAATATAGGCCCTATCTGTGTATGTTTGCAAATGACTTCGATAATATCATGTTATGTAAGACTAACTGTATTTCCCTCCATCCTATCCTGCCCCCCACTGCTTCTGTTCTCTCTTTTGATCCTGTCCCTCCTCAAGAATATTGACTTCAAATTGCTCCCTCCTCCCATTGCCCTCCCTTCCATCATCCCCCCCCCCTTGCTTATCTCCTTCTCCCCCACTTTCCTGTATTGTAAGATAGGTTTTCATACAAAAATGAGAGTGCATTTTATTCCTTCCTTTAGTCGAATGTGATGAGGGTAAACTTCATGTTTTTTTCTCAGTTCTCCTCTTTTTCCCTTCACTAAAAATGTCTCCTGCTTGCCTCTTGAATGAGAGATAATTTACCCTATTCCATTTCACCCTCTCTCCTCCCACTACATTTCTCTCTAACCATTTACCTTAATTTCTTTTAAGATATGGTCCCATCTTATTCAATTCACTCTGTGCTCTCTGTCTCTGTATGTGCATGCATGTGTGTATGTGTGTACATGCACATGTGTGTACATGTGTGTGGGCATGTGTGTGTATGTGTGTGTGGTCCCACCAACTACCCAGATACTGAAACGTTTTAAGAGTTACAAATATTGTCTTTCCATGTAGGAATGTAAACAGTTCACCTTTGGTAAGTCCCTTAAGACTTCTCTTTGCTGTTTACTTTTTCATGCTTCTTCTCATTCTTGTGTTTGAAGGTCAAATTTTCTTTTCATCTCTGGTCTTTTCATCAAGAATGCTTGAAAGTCTTCTATTTCATTAAAAGATCATTTTTTCCCTGAAGTATTATACTCAGTTTTGCTGGGTAGGTGATTCTTGGTTTGAGTCCTAGTTCCTTTGACTTCTGGAATATCCTATTCCACACCCTTCAATCCCTTAATGTAGAAGTTGCTAGATCTTGTGTTATCCTGATTGTGTTTCTGCAACACTCAAATTGTTTTTTTCCTAGCTGCTTGCAATATTTTCTCCTTGATCAGGGAACTCTGGAATTTGCCCACAGTGTTCCTAGGAGTTTCTCTTTTTGGATCTCTTTGAGGTGGTGATCAATGGATTCCTTGGATACTTATTTTGCCCTCTGGTTCTAGAATATCAGGGCAGTTTTCCTTGATAATTTCATGAAAGAGGATGTCTAGGCTCTTTTTTTGATCATGGCTTTCAGATAGTCCCATAATTTTTAAATTGTCTCTCCTGGATCTATTTTCTAGGTCAGTTGTTTTTCCCATGAGATATTTCACATTCTCTTCCATTTTTTCATTCTTTTGGTTTTGTTTTATGATTTCTTGGTTTCTCAGAAAGTCATTGGCCTCCATCTGTTCCATTCTAATTTTGAGAGAACTATTCTCTTCAGTGAGCTTTTGAACCTCTTTTTCCATTTGGCTAATTCTGCTTTTGAAAGCATTCTTCTTCTCATTGGCTTTTTGAACCTCTTTTGCCAATTGAGTGAGCCTATTTTTCAAGGTGTTATTTTCTTCAGCATTTTTTTGGGTCTCCTTTAGCAAGGTATTGACCCATTTTTTATGCTTTTCTTGCATCTCTCTCATTTCTCTTCCCAGTTTTTCCTCCACCTGTCTAACTTGATTTTCAAAATCCTTTTTGAGCTCTTTCATGGCCTGAACCCACCAGACATCCACCTCGGATATCTGGGATAGAGAGGCCCCGACCTCCACGTCTTTCCCTAATGGTAAGCATTGTTCCTCGTCACCAGAAATGAAAGGGGGAAACATCTGTTCCCCAAGAAAGTAGCTTTCTATGGTCTTATTTTTCTTCCCTTTTCTGGGCATTTTCCTATCCAGTTACTTGACTTCTGAGATTCCTCTGCACCCCTGCCTAGATCCGCCCAGCTAGTGCTTGGGGTCTGAGATTCAAATGCTGCTCCCCAGCCTCAGGGCTTTCTGTGGTGGGCACGGCTGCTATTCAATGTGAGCTTAAGTTCTGGTGCTCATGTGGCGGCAGGGCCGTCTCCCAGGCTCAGTTCCCTCAGGGAGTTTATGCAGAGATCTTCAGTAATGGAGCGGAGCTACTGTCTGCTCCGAGAGCCCAAGTCTGCTGCTGTCCCTGCCTCTGCCACTGCCTCCCGAGGGGGCCCGAGTCATGGAGACACCCGCTTTCCTCTCAGCCAGCCCAGAAGTCTCTCTCACCGACCTATAGCACCTGTGGGTGGAGGGACCTTCGCAGCCATCGAAGATTCCATAAATATTCATTAAAGACACATAACTGCTCCTGCCCATGGTCACATACCTAGTGTCTCAGGTAGGTTGAATGTAACAGAGATTATGATCTGTTTCTCTTCTGGGTCTTACTTATCCATTGGTTCAAGCTCAGAATTTGAAGGAAAAGAAATTCATAGGCTAACATTTAATAACAATGACAATTTTCTTAACGGTAGACTAGAACAACATTTAGCAAAGGTAGAGCCGTTTTTCAAGGGTACACGACTTCCCTCATCTCCATGAGGAGGTACTGTCATGTAGTAAGGAGGGAAGAAGTGTTGATTAGAGGGGTTTGAAGGAGTATATCTGAGGAGCTCTCGTTGTCCTAGTAGACCACTGGCCCACTTAAGTCTTATGGAAAGTGTGTTTGCTTTTAATGGGAAAACACACCCCCCCAACCCCCCCCCCAACATACACTCCCCATACACACACACACACACACACACACACACACATTGTAGGGACCTTAGGTAGAGGTATGCAAAACTAACATAGTCTATGTGGAATATATGTTGCTCTTACCATGTCTCTCATAGTCTTTAAGAACTAAAGGTTGGTTCCACACTAGAATGGGACTAATGAAATTGGTTTTTTTTTTTCCTTCAAACACTATAAAAATACCAAAAAAAAATTAATAATTTTTCAAAGAAATTTGCATGATTTTCTTTGGGAGACAAAGGTATAGAGTGTCCTCATATTTGGTTTGTGTAGGCTTAAATGAAGAGAGTTCTTTTAAATGAAAGAGAGTTCTTTTAAATGAAGTTCATTAAATTAGCACATTAAATGAAGAAAGAAAAACAAGGCAGTTGTTGAAGGTTTAAAGTCATAAAACTTATAGATATAGATCAATACAGAAACCTAGAGAACTGAATCCTTGCCTCCCCTTTGACATAGATGAGAGCATATATCCCCCCCCCCCCATTTTAGAAAACTGAGAGAGTTAGGGTTTTTTTTGAGGTCATATACTGAGCAGAAAGTCAGAACCGGGACTCATATCTTCTAATATTAAACTCAATGTTCTTTTTTTTGCACAACAATGCCTCTGGCTTACTGTTAAAATGCTTTTTTAGGATAAAAAGTTGATTTTTTTCTGTGATCCTTCAATAAAAATGATCCTCCAGTCGCCTGCAGTATTTGTTTTGAAATTGCTTGAAGAAGGGCAAAAGTTTAAGAAGGGAGGCTCTGGATGTCCTATGGTAGCCTCTAGTTTTCTCTAAGCAGTTGCTGAAATTAATGTAACTTGAACAAAGTGTTGATTACTATGAAATGTGGTGAAATATGGAGTCTTTTCTGTGATTTTACTAGTGAAGAAGTAATTACATATATATGAAATAAATTGGTTATTAAGTTCCTTGACTGTTCCATGGCATTGAATTTTTAATTTTTTTTTAATTTCATGGTTCTTCAAGCATAAAAGGAATATAATTTTTCTCTGAGAACTGTTGAATCTGATTATTATCTGAATATTTGTATTCTCATTGGCTATTTGACAACTCTTAGCTAAAAATATGGCTTTATCCCATGCCCACTAATGACATAATTACCATGGATGGAAGAGACCAGCTGTGTTTTGGTTTCATTGAACATCTTGAACTATTATTCATTTAGGGTAAAATAAAACCTAAAATACATTTTGCCAAGCACTTTTTTCCCTCATTCATTTTTAAACTCATGTATATTTGAGGGGAAATTTTATCCATGTGTTTCTGATTCATTTACAATTAACTCATCAAAGCATTGTTTGGTAAGAATTGTGTGATAGAAAACTGGATAAGTCATCTTAATTAGCTTTCTTCCAGCATGTTTTTTTGCTGTTACATTCCCAGAAAAAGGAAGTCATATTTATGGAACCAAAAATGTCCTGTGCTTAAAAAACTTGATTTGAAAGGGAGGACCTCCAAGGTTTCTGTGAAGTCTACTTGTGGCCAATCAGATCTTCCAGGGCATTTGAGAAAGAGTTTGGTATGCAGCATTAGTGTTGGTTCAAAAATGTAAAAATGTTGGCTGTAATGTTTCTTAAAAATCACCTACACACTGATCTAGTCTGATCAATCAACCAATCAATCAAACCAATCAATAAACATATATTAAGTGCTTTTTATCTCTGTTCAATTATGTGATGCTTTATAAAGCTGTAAGGATGCAGAGGTAAAAGATATTTCTTGGTTTTAAGGAACTTGATATATACATAAAAAGATAAATAGGAATACAAGGTAATATTTGAAAAAAATAAGGCTTAGACAATAGATAGTTCCCAAAAAAGGAATGATTTTCTTGAAGGTCACTGGTTTGGGGAGGCCATGTAGAACCCAGACTTAAGCTTGTCAAATGGATGGGATTTAGATATTTAACAAGGAAGACAAGAGATGCTTCACGTGAAAGGCATAGTCAATTAATGAGCATTTATTAAGTACCTACTATGTACCAGACACCATGCTATACACTTGGGGTTATTGATACAAAAATAAGACAGTCTCTGCCCTCAAGAAATTTTACATTGTACTGATGTAAACAGAAGTACAAAAGCAGCATCCATGATGATGATGATGATGATGAAGTAAGAAATAACATTTAAGAGAGCTTTAAGGTCTGTGAAATTCTTTACATATGCTATCTCATTTGATCTTCAAACAACCCTCAGGTAGATGCTATTCTCATCTCTAGTGTGCAGATGAAAGAAACTGAGGCTGAGAATGGTCATGTGATTTGCCCAGAGTCTCACAGCTCATAAACATCTGAGGTGGTATTTAAACTTAGGTTTAGCACCTTAGACACTTACTAGCGTTGGGTCTCGGGTTAATTCGCTTAACCCTATTTGCCTCAGTTTTCTCATCTGGAAAATGAGCAGGAAAAAGAAATGGCAAGCCACTCTAGTATTTTTGTCAAGAAAACCCTAAATGGGGTCATGAAGAGTTGGATGCAACTGAAAATGACCGAGCAACAATAACAGCAAAAATAACAAATTAGTACCTGATATCGCTAAGATTATAGTATGAAGAAAACTTAGAGGGACCATATGGTAGGAAGGTCTTGTATACCAAACCAAGGACTTTGGAATTCTATAGGGAATAGACAGTCACCGAATTTTTTTAGCATAATAATAATTTGCAGGGTAGGCAAGTTGGCCCTGTGATATTGTCAATACAGGGGCACTTTGATGGCAAACTTTCTTCACCAATGCAGATCATCAACCTGTCTATTATATGCTTTTAGTCATCGAGAATTTCTTATTACATTGAGAGTTTAAATGACATTCATGAATAGAACGCTGATATGTGTTTGGAGGCAGGACCTGAAGTCTGGCTTTCTAACTCTTAGATAAATGATATATCTACTAAGGTCATACTTCCTCTCAAATAACAATCCACATTCACAGAACACCTTAGAGTTTACAAAAAGTTTCCCACACATTATTTTATTTGAGACTCACAACAATCCAGTGATATGTGACGAACAGGCATTTACTGATGTGGCAACTGAAGCTTTGTTAAAGACAGATTAGTCTAGTTGCATCACTGGCAGTTCAATGAAAAATTAAATATGGAAGGGAGGTAGGCAAAATGTTCCAGGCTAAAATTAAGCCTACTTTTGGAACTACTTTTCTAACAACAATGCTTTTCTTTGGCTCAAACATCTATATGATTTAGGATTAGGAAATCTTCATTATTACAGTTTAATTTCCTTATTGGGACTCAAACCTATTTCAGAGTGTTCTTCCCTGGGGTTGGGGTGGGGGGTTGATTGTTCACAGCTATTTTCTTTACCCACTCCCAGTCATTTAGGCAATGACATTCAAATGAATTAGAGCAAACATTAAAGTTAAGTATGATAATGTCTATAATTACATGCTTGAAATTACCTTTCCCGTGATAGGAAATCAAGCTCTTTGAAGGCAAGGAACTGCTTAGTTTCTATTCTGTTATGCCAAATGCTTAGCAAAGTGCCTGGCAGATAGTTGACAGCTAATAAATAGTTGTTGGGTTGGGCATGATGGCACATTCCTGTAATCTCAGCTACCAGGGGGGCTGAGGATGAAGGATCTCTTGAGCTCAGCTCTGAGCTGAGGTAAGTTATGCCAGCCTGATATTTGTATTCAATCTGGTATTATGTTAAACATTCCAGAACCAAGTTACCTAAGAAGTAGCTAATGGACATAGGGCAAAACTGCGACAGAACAAAGCTCCCTAGCATTGGGATTAGATAGTTAGGGTAATTAGGTCATGAGGATGGTAGGCTGTTCTGGGGCAGGTGCTGAGAAGATGCAGGTACAGGATGAGCCAGTAGTAGATGGGCCATGGTTTTGAAGTTCAGAGAAAGTCAGAACCAGGAGCAGGAAGGACAAGAAATATATTTTATATTATCTCACTTAATCCTCTCAACAACCCTGTGAAGTAGGAAGTGCAGGTTTTATCCGCATTGTACATGTAATCCTCCTCCTGACTGGTCAAATAATGAGACTTCTAGTAATACACAAACTCTGTATGACTGGAGTGCTTATTATAGCCAATGATTTTTACTTTGAAGTCATCATAATTGTGACATTTGAATTTGTCTTTGGAAAAGAGAGACAGAGAGAGAAAGAGAGAGAAGTGAAGAGGGGAGAGGAAGAGAAGAGAAAGGAGAAGAGAGAAGGATCTATCTTTCAGATAGGGGTCAGAATAGGGTCTTGGGCACCGTCCCCATGTGGGCCCTTCCCTTGTCTTGATTCATGGGAACTGCTTTTATATAATGAAGGAGATTGGAATTGGTGATCTACTCTTGAGACCTTTGCTTCATCTTCTTCCTGAGTGAAAGGACAACATCCTTGTTAACTGTTCAACTGATCTGTGTTAGATCTTTTAAACTTTCAGGAACAAGGGAGTTGATTTTTTTTTAATATATAAACATACTTATTTTCAGTTTTCAACATTCGCTTCCACAAAATTTTGGATTTCAAATTTTCTCCCCATCTCCTCCCTATACCCACCTCAGGACAGCATATATTCTGATTTCCCTTTCCTCCAATCTGCCTTCCTTTCTATCAACCCCCTCCCCTCATCCCCTTCACTTCTATTTTCCTGTAGGGTAAGATAGATATCTATACCCTATTGATTATAAATCTTATTTCCTAGCTACATGTAAAAACAACCTCTACCATTCAGTTTTAAAGTTCTGAGTTCCACATCCTCTCCCTTCCCCCCTCCTCACCCACCCTCATTGAGAAGGTAAGCAGTTCAAAAAAGGTTATACATATGTCATCATACAAAACAACTCCATAACAATGATGTTGTGGAAGGCTAACTATATTTCCTTCTATCTTGTCTGCCCTCCATTTGTTCAACTCTCTCCTTTGACCTGTCCCTCTACCAAAGTGTTTGCTTCCAATTGTACCTTCTCCTGATCAGTGTCCCTTCTGTTTTTCCCTTCTGTTATCTCCCCTCTCTTATCCCTTTTCCCCCAAAATTTCCTGTAGTGTAAGTAAACTTCCATAACCAATTGAGTGTTTATGTTATTCCCTCCTATAATGGTAATTATGAGAGTTAAAGATCTTCCCCAATCCTTAATGGGCCTGCCCATTAAGGGAAGTTTGATTAGGGGATATTTGTCTACTAGGAAGGCCCAAATCTTTTGTTAATTTCCCCTCCACTGTAAAAGCTTTTTATTGCCCCTTTTATCTGGGATACTTTGCCCTGTTCTATTTTTCCCTTTCTCCTCCCAATACATTCCTCTCTCACTCCTGAATTTTATATTTTTAGATATCATGCCTTCCTATTCAACTCACCCTGTGACTTCTGTCTATATGTACATAATTCCTTCAACTACCTTAATACTTAGAAAAGTCTCAAGATTTACAAATATGATCTTTCCATGTAGGAATGTAAACAGATCAAATTTAGTAAGTTCTTTATGATTTCTCTTTCCTGTTTACCTCTTCATGCTTCTCTTGATTCTTGTGTTTGAAAGTCAACTTTTCTCTTCAGCTCTGACCATTTCAACAAGAATGCTTGAAATTCCTCTATTTCTTTGAATAAACATTTTCCCCCCAAAGTGTTATGCTCAGTTTCGCTGGGTAGGTGATTCTTGGTTTTAATTCTAGCTCCTTTGACCTCTGGAATATCATATCGCAAGCCCTGTGATCCCTTAACATAGAAGCTGCTAGATCTTGTGTTAACCTGATTGTATTTCCACAATACTTGAATTGTTTCTTTCAGACTGCTGGCAATATTTTCTCTTGGACCTGGGAGCTCCAGATTTTGACTACAATATTCCTAAGAGTTTTCCTTTTGGGATCTCTTTCAGGAGGTGATCTGTAGATTCCTTCAATATTTATTTTATCCTCTGGTTCTACAATATCAGGGCAGTTTTCCTACAGTGAGCTTTTGGACCTCCTTTTCCATCTGGCCAATTCTGCTTTTTAGGGCATTCTCCTGATGGGCCTTTTGGATCTCTTTTGCCATTTGGGTTAATTTATTTTCTGAAGTGTTATTTTCTTGAGCAAATTTTTGGGTCTCCTTTAGAAAGCAGTTGACTGTCTTTTCATGATTTTCTTGCATCACTCTCATTTCTCTTCCCAATTTTTGCTCTACTTCCCCTTACTTGATTTTCAAAATCCTTTTTGAGCTCTTTCATGGCCTGACACCAATTCATATTTTTTTTATTTGAAATACAACTTTATTATGATCTAAAGGAAAAAGTAATGGGAATGACAGTAACAAACAAGATTTACCACTGGATATTGTGATGGGACTGCAGTAGTCTTATATTTGAAACTCAAAGGGATGTAATTGTGGTCCAAAACAGTTAATACACAGGTCCAAAATATGAATTATATATTTTTTAATCTGCCACATTCACTCTGAAGTCCATTCATTTCCTTCAGCATCCCAAAGATTAAGCACATGTTCTGCTCAGCTACATAATAAAATGGCAACCACGGTAAACCACTGACTTCACAGGACAGTTGTCTATAAAACTAGACCTCTGACACTGGGCTCTAGCTTCATTCCCTTACAGGTCATCATCTTCATCAGGGAGCACAGTTGTCTGAGCAATCTGTAAGTCTTTCTCAAACTATGTGGCCAGTGCTGGATCCATGACAACCTCTGGAGGTTCAAGAGCAGGCATGGCAACAAACTCCAAATTAGGGTCTCCAATAAGTTTTCTAGCAAGCCAAAGGAAGGGTTTCTCAAAGTTGTAGTTACTGTTGGCTGAGATGTCATAGTACTGGAGATTCTTCTTCCTATGGAAGACAATTGATTTTGCCTTGACTTTTCTATCCTTAATATCCACTTTGTTGCCACACAACATTATAGGGATATTTTTACATACTCATACCAGATCTCTATGCTAGTTAGGTACATTCTTGTAAGTAATTCTTGATGTTATATCAAACATTATGATGGCACACTGAGCTTGGATGTAATAACCATCTCTCAGACCACCAAATTTCTCTTGGCCAGCTGTATCCCATACATTGAATTTAATAGGACCTCTGGTAGTATGGAACATGAGAGGATGGGCCTCAACACCCAGGGTGGCTACATACTTCTTCTCAAATTCACCAGTCAAGTGACGTTTTACAAATGTGGTTTTTCCAGTGCCTCCATCTCCAACTAATACAAGTTTGAACTGTACTTGGGGTTTTCCTTGGGTGGCCATCCCAATGGTTCTTTACCATGCTCTGGTGCTTGGTCTCATTCCCACCTTGGCTCCCGATTGGCATGTCCCAATTCACATTTTTCTTGGAGACTTTGGATAAAGGAGTTTTGACTTTATTGTCTTCTGTTTGTATACTTTGGTCTTCCTTTTCACCAAAGTAAGATTCTAAATCTGAGTCTTTTTCTGTTTTTTGCTCATTTCCCCAGACATTTCCATGATTTTGAGCTTTGTCAAAGTAGTTCTCTGCTTCCAGTGGGGTTGTGGAGTGTACTGTCAGTCACTTGATCCCCCCACAATCTGTGGGCCTAGAGGTCCTGAAATAGTAACTGGCCCAGCTACTGCTATCACTGCTGTGAGTGCTGTGACTCCTCCACCCCCTCTGCTGCCTTGGAGCTGGGGTCAGACCACTCTACTCTCTCACACAGGTCCCACAGGATTTTTTCACTGACCTTCCAATTTGTCCTTGGGGTTTTGGGGTCATGAAGTCTGGAAACCACCACACTAGCCTAAGTTTCAGGCCCCCCAAGGCCTGTTCAATTCCTGTCTGTGCTGGCATAGCCCACACTGGAATGCACTAGACTCCCAATGTGGTGCAATAGACATTTCTCAGCGACCTTCCAAACTGGCTTGGAGATTTTCATCACTCCAACATTCAGTGGGTTTGGAAGCTCCAGAATTTGTTTTGTCATTTTTTACTGTTATTTGGCTTGGTTTGTGGGGAAAACTTTAGCAAGATCATGCTGTTACTCTGCCATCTGCCATCTTGGCTCTGCCCCACTCTATTCTAATTTTAAAAGAATTATTTTCTTCATTGAGCTTTTGAACCTCTTTTTCCATTTGACCCATTCTTCTTTTTAAGGCATTCTCCTTACTGGCTTTTTGGACCTCTTTTGCTATTTCGTTTAGTCTATTGTTAAAGATGTTATTTTCTTAAGCATTTTTTTTTTTTGGATTTCCCTTAGAAAGCTGTTGACTTCTTCTTTATGATATTTTTGCATCACTCTCATTTTTCTTCCCAATCTTTCTTCTACTTCTCTTAATTGATTTTAAAATCCTTTCTGAGCTCTTTCATGGCCTGTGATCAATTCATATTTTTCTTAGAGGCTTTGGATGCAGGAGCTTTGGTTTTGTTGTATTCTTCTGGCTGTATGTTTTGATCTTCTTCAACACGAATGATGTAAGAAAACACCTCTTCACTGAGAAAGTAAGAATGTATAATTTCTTTTTCCCCTGTTTGCTCATTTCCTCAGTCAATTGACTTTTGAACTTTATTAAATGACTACAGAATCTACCTCTGCTTCAGTCTTGACTGCAGCTGCCCTGGGGCTGGGGCAAGGGCTGGGGCTGTCACTGGGCTGACCCATGCTTCCCTTTCAGTCAGGTGAGAGACCCTTCCCACTTGCCTTTGAAGCTATCTTTAGCAATTGTGGATTGAGAAGTCTGGAATCCACAGTAGCTTCCCTAAGGCTTGTGGGGTAGCCCACATCAAAATGTGCTCCAATTCCAGGCTGATGCAATAGATCCTTCTTGTTGACTTTCTAGATTGTCTTGGACTGAAAATATGTGTCAGCCTGTCATTTTGTGGCTTCTGCTGCTCTAGAATTTTTTAGAGTCATTTTTACAGGTTTTTTGAGGGTTTTCAGGGGAGAGCTGTAGCAGGTCCTTGCTTCTTCTCCACCATCTTCTCCACCCCTGAAAGATACTGACAAGGGGGTAGATTTAATGAGAGACACTGATCTGCCTCCATTACCTGCATTGAGGTCTCTTCTCCTTATTCTCAATATTGCTATCAATTTATTTCCCTTGAAATAAATGAATATTTAACTAATAATTCTGTCTTACGTGATTAATGACAGTGACTTAGTACAGTGACTTAGTTGGGTTAGACTCTTGTTTCAGACATTTGTTAGCTCTGTAAGAAGTTAAATTCCCTCCTGACCAGCTGTCAAAAGAAGAATCTTAAAGAAAATCTCTCCAGACAATAAATCTACTTGTTTTTTCAGAGAGAAGAAGGTAAAAGACAAAGCCTTGGGGAATACCGCATTTAAGGAGGATTGAGGAAGAGGAGAATGAACCACTGAAATAGCTAGCAATTAAATAAGAAGAGAATTAAAGGAGAAGACTATCCCAGGAACCAGGAGAGAAGAAAGTATGCTGCAAAAGGCTGTGTGATATTTTGCAGAAAGGACAAGGCAGGATGAGGTCACAGGAAAGGCTGAGGGATGTCTGGTGATCTTGGAGAGAGAATTTTCAGTAGAATGTTGAGGATGAAAACAGATTACAGAAGATTGAAGAATGAGTGATTAAAGTAATATAGTCATGCAATATATGATCCCTTTAACCAATCAGCAAGTGTTTATTATGAGTCTACTATATGGTAGGTCCATTATATTAGGTGCTGGGCATATTAGTACAAAGTGTGAAAGAATTTCTACTTACAATGAACTTATATTCTAATGAGGGAGATAAATACATATAAAACATATACGGTATACATAGAAAATTAATAAATACAAAATGCAGTTAAATGCAAGGTAATTTGAGAGACAGCAGTTTAGAGCATCAGGAAACGTTTGGTACAGTAGATAGTACCTGAACCAGAGGAGGAAGGAGAACATACAGGATAGCCAAAGTGATTGATTAATCCATTTATAGCACTGTCAAAAAAGCACCTAAAGAATTGTTCAAACCCATGTTGGCATCTTTGTCTAGTTTACTTTTCATTGGTGCTTTCAAAGGTGGTTATCCCTTGCTTATCCTATATTATTACATTGATAAAGCTCTTCAGCTCCCTAACTTAACTTCCAAGAACAAAACTGATTCAGTCTTAATGTTCACAAGCCACTCAGGGTCATCCTGCTTGCCTCATAGCCCCATTCAGTCTCTAATTGGACCTGACAGGTCATATGCATATGTCCTCTATCAAGACAAGGGGAATTTGGGGGGCTGGAACACAGAATAGCACAATTTCTCCACCAGATCCATGCCAGAGTTTCCCTTATAACTTTAAGATGAAATATAAAATCTTTTGGTAATTGAAGTTCTTTATAAATTGAACCCTCCTTACATATTCCCCAGCATGCACTCTGTAATCCAACCACAGCAGTTCACTTGTTATTGTTTCCTCACTTTAATCTATCTTTCATTCCCATACCTGGAATGCTCTCCTTTCTCACCTCTACCTTAGAATTCCTGGTTTCCTTAAACTCAACTCAAACACCATCTTCTGTAGGAGGTCTTTCCTGGTCCCCTCAGGATGCTAGTTTTTTCTTCTAAAGTTATCTTCCATCTATTCTGTATGTGTCTCTTCTCTTCTTACTTCTTGTCTCCTCTTTTCTCTTCTTTCTTACTTTCCTCTCTTCTCTCTTCTTTTCTTTCTTTATCATTTAATAATTCACTTATCTATCTATCTAGCCATTTATTTATTCACTCATTTATCTATTCATTAAACTTTGAGGTATTTGTTTAATCATTTATTTGCATATCACTCATTAGAATCTTTTTCTTTTGTTTCCTCAAATATTTCTTTGTATCCTCAGTTTGGCATAATGTTTGCACATTGTAAACAGCTCATAAATGATAGTTGACTGATTAATGTCCTTAGAGATAGACACTGTGTAGAATAAATGCTCTGACACCATCCTTCTTCCTTTGGCATTTACAAGGATACAATAAGTCTAATTGATATGAGTAGAGATAGCTAGATATAGAGGATCTGTGTCATGTAGGAATTTCCAACAACATACATACATACATATATATATATATATATATATATATATAAATTAATTCAAAGTATAGTATTGATTTAGGTTTGTAATAAAGATCTAATAGTAATAGAATTAAAGGGTATTTCTAAGGAAACTCTGAATCCACTCTAAACACTGTATGTTTCAATGCTTAGGTAGATCAGAAGTGGGTCCCCAGAAAGACTTTTTCTTGCTATCAATTTAGTGCATGTTGGGTGGGATGGAGCTGTGATTTCATCAGTGTAGGGCAGTAGTGTCATTTAGAAGTGAATCCCTTCAGGCAATATATTGACTAAGAATGAACATTGTCTATATTGTATTTTCATTTGTTTTGTTAAACATTTTTCTCTTACATTTTAATCTGGTGCCTGACTCACGAGAGAGTTGTGTGTTTGTACACATTACTCTGGTACACATTACTCCCAAAAAAGAAATTTCCTTCAGCAATAAAGAACAGAGAAGAGTTCAAGAGTTTTGGAAGGGTAAGTTGTTCAGCCAGGACCACATAGCCAATATATATCAGAGATAGGACTAAAGCCTAGGTCTTCCTAATTCTAATGTCCATTCTCCATGGGCCTGCTATCCTTTGCTGTCTTTCTTAGAGTCCATATCGTTGTGTAATGGCCTTGCTTCTCTCCTAGCAATATTGTTACTTTTATCTCCCCAAATCCTGGCCTTGACTCCAAGCTATTTATTTCTTTGAATCTCAGAATTCTAAAAGGCTGACCCTAGTGCAACAGATAACGAATGCCAACTATTTCTGTCCTTCTGTCAATGTTCTAGTCAACCTGGCTAGAGAACATAAAGGTATAGGTCTCAAATGGAAATTTTTGTGAAGTCTCTCTGTTCTGAATATTCTGTATTCTTTAGGGCTGTTTTCTAAATGAAACTCCTTTGTAATATAATGGTTATATTTCCATAACTAAAGTCATTGGATAAAACCCCAAAGAAAATATTACTGAAGAGAAAAACTAGTTAAGAGATTCATTTCTTAACTGTGGTCTGAAGGTAGAAATACCTTAATTCTCCCTTTGTAAGAGCCCATTCATAGCAATAATACCTTATATTTGCATAGTACTTAACAGTTTATAAATACATAATCTTATTTATTCAACATCTGTAAGATAGGAAAAATCTAGTTATCCTCATAAAACAGATGAGAAACGGAGGCTCAGACAGATATAATGATTTTTCCTAAATTCTGTGACCAATAAGAGTTGGGACTCTAAACCAAGTCTTTTGACTAGTCTAGTGATCTTCTACTGCCGTACTCTGCCTTCTGGTCACCAACAAGTTCCTGAGTTGGCTCATTCTCTTAATCTTGATGTAATGCTCCCTAGGTGTCAGGCCAGTTTTGGACTTAAGGCAGAAGTAAGTTAAACTTATATATTCCATTGTTTATTAATATTATTATATCTTCAGGGTGTATGGCACAATTTCAGACTTGTTTTAGGAATTGGTGACATTTTAAAATGTGGCATTTTTTACTTGAAAATTATTTTGTACCCTTTAAAAGGGAAAATGATATGAACTCTTACCAAGTATATAAGCAAACAATTATAATCAGTGGTACCAACTTTCCTTGTACTTGATATGCTAGCCAATTTGGAAAACTCACAGCAGCTCCTGGATTAGAAAAGATCAGATTACATTCCAATGCTAAGTAAGATCAATGCCAAAGAATGTTCAAATTACAGCATGATCGTACACACCATCAAGGTTTCTTGAACCTAGGGTTGAGTAGTATGTGAACCGAAAATTGCCAGATGTTTAGGTTGGTTTTTGAGAAGTCAGAAGAACTAGAGAACAAATTGCCAACATCCATTGGATTATAGAGAAAGCAAGGGAGTTGCAGGAAAAGAAAATCTATTTCTGCTTTATTGACTACACTAAAACCTTGGACTGTGTGGATCACAGCAAAATGTGGCAAGTCCTCAGAGATGAGAGTACTAGATCATCTTATGTGTTCCCTGAAGAAACTGTATGTAGTCAAAAAGATCAATTAGAATTAAACATAGAACTGATTGGTTTAACATTGGGAAAAGAGTATGACAAGGCTGTATATTGTCACTTTATTTATTTAACTTGTACACAGAGTACATCATATAAAATGCCAGGCTGGACAAATCAAAAGCTAGAATTGAAGTTGCTGGGAGAAATAACAATTTCACATATGTGGAAGATAGCACTCTGGCAGCAGAAAGTGCAGAAGAATTAAGAATCCTCATAACGACGATGAGAAAAGAATATAAAAACTGGCTTGAAACTTAACATCAAACAAAGCTAAGATCTTGGCAACCGGCACCTTCACTTCCTGGCAAGTAGTGGGAGAGGAAATGGAAGCAGAGTCAAATTTTATGTTCTTGGGTTCAAAGATAACTGCAGACGGTGACTACAGTAATAAAATTAAAATATGCTTATTCCTTGGAAGGAAAGATACAGCAAAACTGGAAAACATTCTAAAAAGCAAAGACATCACCTGCTGACAAAGGTCTGTATAGTGAAAACTGTGGTTTTTCCAGTAGTAATATGTGTCTGTGAGAGTTGAAATACGAGGAATGCTGAGCACCGCACAACTGACAATTTTGAATTATCGTGCTGGAAAAGATTTTTAGTAGAAGTAACAAATGTTTTGGGAGATAGTGGAGGAAAGAGGAGCCTGGTATGCTGTAGTCCATGTGATCATAAAGAGTTGGACATGAATAAACAACAACAAATTTCAGAAAAGTCCCAAGAATATTAGGAGCAGACCAATGAGATTCAAAATACAGGAGACAAGAAAATTCTAGGCAGACTCCAGAATTTCTAGGAGGACCACTTCTCTTCTCTTCATTATAAGGGTAAGGGCTATAAAATGTGCTCATGTGTATTCACACATGTATACCATGTGTATACATGCCTATATATACATATAGATAAGTAAGTAAGCATAATGGATAGACTCACATATTATATTGTGTGTATATATATATACATATACACATACATTCATATACACATATATACATGCACATACATGTACATCCATGCACACACATACACACATGCATGCATGCATAATACATGTGTGTATGATATGCACTGATGTTAAAAAGATAGGCTTTTGTTTCCGGGTAAAGTATGGGTTCATTAAAAAGAAATTTGCAGTTGCCCAAAGGTGGTCCGGTCTACTCTCTTCCCATTCTGTTCTGAGCCATTTGATTTGATGCCTTGGTTGAACTGAGAACTAACTAACAGACTGTCCTTGTGCTCCCCAATATCCTAGTGATATTGAGTTGAATGGAGTAGGCAGGCATGACTAAGTTTGAACGTCCTTCATTGGAGGGAATTTCCAAATTGATGACATCAGAGATTCATTTGGGTAATTGACTACTTAAAAACACTAAGTAAAACTGAGATGTCTATCTTTTGATAATTTTCAAGTGAAAATATTGCTATTTCTCCCTTGATGGTTGTAATTTTAAAAATTCCTTTGTCCCTATTCCCTTTAAACAACCACTTGATCTCTCACACTGTGAGAGGGAAAGGGTAATGGGCCCTTCAGAAATCTTTGCCAGGCCACAACTTTAAGAAGACTAGGCTAGGAGATTTTTCCCATAACTGAGCATCTGAGAAGTCTCTTCCTCTAATAACTATCTTCCTTCAGAAACTATCTTTAAGCTTTCTTGGGTCATATGGAATTAAAATAATTGTATTTTGTGGTAGCAATGTATTTGCCAATCCTGTAATCACTTTGCATTTAGAATGAATGAGTCAAGGGAAACATAACTCTAACGATGTACATTCATGAATTCTAGAATATGTAAATCTCAGTTGGCCTCATTTTATTTAAATCCTGGGATTTAAAATATCTTTATCCAGTTTTCCATTCAAATAATATTTTAAAATTAATACCTTGGTGATTATCTCTGGGCTCCAAAGACAGTATACATAAAACTTATAATTGTACCATTTGGAAGTTCTGTAATTTGGAGAGCCTAGGTGTGTATAGTGTTCTGTGAGACAGAGTTCTATTTACAGTTTGATGATGGTCTACTATACAGTGTGGGAGACAAGGTCCATTTTCTTTTAATCAGGCTGTTTGCATGGGTTCATCTAGATCTCAGCTGGCTTCCCTTAATTTGTATTAAACATTGTTATTTGTTGTGAATGAGTTCAGAGATACCTCTATAGGCTGTCTTTTCTTTAATTAAAGGATACACAAATAAAGATGACTTCTGATGTGCTAAGGGAGTAGATACTTTGAAGCATGAAATCCACAACATATTCTGAGATTTGAGAGAAGAGGATAGGAAGTAGAAAGGGGGAAGAAGGGAAGGGGAGAGATACAGTTGGAATTTGAGTTTTGGACATAAAATGATTTTTTTGAATTGGAATTGTTGCACATATCATATGCACTTTACATTCACATATGAAGCATGTCTTCAGGACCCATGGTTGAGATTGAACTTGAGGAGAGTAATGGCTCCCTTACATTGTCAGAATGCAAATTACACTTCTTTATCTAAAGCAGAATATTCAAGAATGTGCCATTAGAAATCTCCTTAAGACTCTAACGTATTTTAGACTAAATCTTCAAGATAAGTAGATTCTCTTTATTTGGTTACTTTCGACACATTTCAACTTCATTACAACTCCCATGGCAGGTGAAAATTTTTTAGCATTGTTATAAAAAGCTTTGCTCAGTTTCTTCTTCAACCTCTCTCCAGGATGGAGTACATAAATCAGTTCCTCGTGTAGGCCACTTTGAAGGCCAGGATGAACTTTCACCTTGCCCACAGGCTACCTATATATAGTGTGTGAAGGATCCCACCAATTACCGTAAACTTCCCTGTAGGAGCCAGGTCCACCTCAGAATAGCACACAGGAAATTAATCCAGAACATGAGATTTCACAAATTAATTTTGAAAGTACTTATTCTCAAACCATTCCCCTGTGTTCTTTTGGTATTGAGCTCAGTTTGGTGAACTGCCCAACCACAGAGCTAAGTTGAAACAAACCTTTCCACAGAGCTAAGTTGAAACAAACCTTTCCACTCAACTCAGCAAAAAAAAGGTGACTTTGCCAGGGCAGATGGTAATATGTATTGCACAGTAATCCATTTCCATGTCAGCAGGCATTTGGGACCTCTTCGTAGCAATTTCAAATGTATTTTCAAATAACATTTGAAACAAAGGTTGAAGCTGTACTATGTTTTCTTTTAGGTGGACACACCTTCCCCTCTTCCCACCCCTACTCCCCTTGACCAAGGCTAGGTAAAGAACAAGTGGTTCACAAAGTTTGGTTATGCTTTTGTAAGGATATTTTAAAAATACACCCAATATCATAACAGCTTGATTGAATTATAATCCTCCAGATACATCACCAAAAATAATAATCTGCTAAATGAGAAAATGCTGTGATGGAATGATCCAAAAAAGAAAAGGGATTAACAAATAACTGCTATATAAATCATTAATTTAGCTATTTTTGTCACATCTCATGTGATCATAAACACAAATACCAACATTTTGCATTTAAATGCTAGATGTGTTAGAGAGGCCAATTTCTTTGATGCCAGTATTCATCTAGTGTTGTTGCATGACTGTGAGACATAGAACCCTGTACTTTCTGAAGAAATGAAGCTGTGTATCCAGAATGCATCAGAAGGTTACATGGTGGGTGTGAGTAGACTACAAGACCAATGTATTGGGAATTATGGAGAAGTAGATAAAGGATCTCATCAAAGAAATATGTTTATGGAAAGGAGATAAGCAGGCCACATAGTGAGAGTGATGAATAATGTTTCATTTACTCCACTGCCATCTTAGTCATGTCAAGAGAATGAGAAGAAAGGCTAAAGCAGGTTGGTACACATCCTTATCGTATACATATGGGAAACATGGACAAGAGTCATATAGGATGGATAGACATGGAAGGCATGTGATCTGAACTAATGGAAGGAATAGCCCCATTGATAAGATCACAGATTCACTTAAGCCTATATATAGCTTGAATATTTATGATCAGTTCCAGTATTTTCTTGTATAATTGAGATGGCCCTGGAGTCTCAAAGCTTCTGCTAATAGAATATGAGTTCTGGCTAGAAGAACTTTGAGTGTGAGCCCTGAAAGGGGCTACACAGTGCTCACCTAAGTTAACTTCTGGAGGGAATTATCACTTGAATGTGATTGAAATTATCTACTGATGGTTGTATGGGTGGCAATATGACTCATTGTAAAGAGTTAATCAAAACTGATAGAATAACAGATCTTTTGAAGCATTGATGTAATTCTTACATTGTGATTGAGAGATATTAAAAAAAAGCAAACTTTTTTTTGAGACTAGTTTTATCCACAGGAAATTGGAACATATATCAAAATTACATTAAGACTACTAAGAACATGGGTCTTCTAAACACAAGATCATATCTTTTGTCCTCACCTACATGTACAAAATCAAACTGATTTCAGCATGCTTTCTTTGTCACTTTTATTTACTTATCATTTTAACTAGCAATTCTTCATAAGTATTCTCAGAAGCAGTAACCTTAGAATGTAATAGGTTTTAGGGAACAGGGTCCCCACATGTATCCTGAATAGGATGGAGCAGGCTGTGTTATGCTCTACACTACTTGAGAATCACACCCAGCCAACTATTTGATTCATTCCTTTATTAATCTTTATCCTTGATTCTGGGGTAATTAAACATCATATTGCTATATTTTCTCATAACTTTATAGAAATACATAATCTCTTTCACTGATTAATCAATTAGCTCTGGCCCCCCAAACCAGTTTAGAAAATAAACCTATTGTTTTTTTAATCTTCCTTTCCTCTCTCTCAAATTCCCTAGTCTCAAAGCCTTAAATTAATATTAATGTTACTGGCTATACAACTTATTATTGATGCAACAAACACAATAAAACCATATTTAAGTATATTGGGGAGGGGAAGCATGTTTAGAGTCATATTTAAACACTCACTGTAATTGATGACCTCTCCTCAACTCTGGAAATATAGTCCTACCATTCATCTCTCAGGATAGTAGACAAAGTTTCTGAAGAATTCTCTTTGCAATAGCTAATTTGTAGCATAAATATTCAGCTCAGCTGTTTCAGGGAACCACTCTTCACTCTTTCTCAAAGAAAACAGTTAACTCAATCTCTGATGAAAGTTTCTTAGTCATTTATTTCTATGTTTCACGTAGTCCGTCTCTAGCCATGATGGTTAAACATCCCATTCTGCCCAAGATTCCATCTTCTCTTAAAGATACAGGAACAATAACCATAGTTTTTGAGGAAAGGGCTTGTTACATTTAACAAGATGAAAACAATTGTTTCAAAAGAGGGGGACCTAAAATAGCCGGGACCTCAAATTCAAAATTCCTCTCACTTTGATCCTGATAGAATGTAAGCTCCTCAAAAGGAAGAGGTGCTTCATTTTTTTTGTTCAATCAATCAGTAAGCATTTATAAAGCATCTGTTATGTGCCTGGCACCATGGTAGGCACTAAGAGAAAACAGATACACAAATGCATGTGTAGAAAATAAGCACCAGGTAAGCTGTTTTATGAGAGCATTAACAACCAAGGGGATCAAGAAAGGTAGAAGATGGAACCTGAGCAAAATTTGGAAAGAAACAAAAATTCTAAAAGTGGAGGTAAGGAGGGAGTACATACCAAGCATGGGGGGATAGCCAGTACTAAAATAGGGAGATAGAAGATGGAGTATTTTATGTGAGAACAGCAAGTAGATCAATCTGGCTAAACTATAGAGGAAAGAAAAGGGAAAATGTGTATTAAGATGAAGGATTGGTAAGAGCCAGATTGTAAAGTGCTTTAAAAGTCAGTTAAAATAAGTCATATTTAATTGTAGACGTGATAGAGAACCAGTGGAGTATATCTAGTAGGGGAGTGACATGGTCAGAATTATACTTTTTAGGAAAGTAATTTTCACATCTCTGTGTAGGATAGATTAGAAGTGGAAGAGATTTGAGCCAGAGATACATATTGGGACACTTGTAAAAGTCCAAGTAAGAAGTGATGAGGGCCTGGATGATAGTGATAGCCCTTTGAGTAGAGAGAAGTCAATAAGTCAGTAAGAATGTCAACTAGCAAGAGAGCTGTTGCAAGACTGTAACAAGACTGGGTAAATTATTGGACAAGTGGAATGAAGAAATTTGAGGAGTTAAGGATGGTGATGATGATAGTGGTGGCTAGCATTTATATAGTGCTTAAAGTTCGCAAATCACTCTTTCTGCTTTTCCACTCAGTAACTTCATTAATTTAGGGTTAGCATTAGGACAATTCTAACCCTAAATGTGCTCTGATTCTATATATGTGTGTGCATATATGCATATTTATGTTTTTGCATAAAACACAGCAATAACAGTTAGTATATAACACCTTACTTTTATCCTTATAATAACTTTGGGAAGTAGGTGCTATTATTACCCACATTTCACAGATAAGGAAACAGAGGCTGAGAGAAGTTAAGTGATTTGCCCAGGGTCCCATAACTAGTGTCCTGAAGCAGATTTGAACTCAGGTGTTCTGGACCCCAAGTGAGTTATACATTGTGCCATCTAGCTGTAAGGGTGCAAACTTGGGGGAATGGAAGGATTAAAAGAAGTTTAAACTTCAATAGAAATCAGAAATCTAAACTTTTAGAAGAGTATTGGGTTGTATGGGAAGGAGAATAGGTTCAATGTTAGATATTTTGATTTTCAGATGGCTATTAAACATCCACTTATAATAGCGAATATACAATTAATGACGCATAACTAGAGCTCATGAAACCAATTAGGAATAGCCATTCCTAATATGTCCTCAGCAGCTAGATAGTATAGAATGAAACTGAATAGTGCTCAGGACAGAACCGTGGGAAATATACACAATTAGGTAGTGTGATATGGAAGATGAATGAGAAAATGAGCTGTCTAGCACAGTATTTGGCACACCGTTTCTTGATTGATTTATTTCATGTAATTGCATACTACTACTGCCAACTGAGATTAATTGAGTGGATATGTAAGGCTTTCCTACTCTCACCCATCTAGCCTAGCAGATTCCTATCATGCCAGGCAACTTGGAAGAATTTTCAATGATAGTAGTGATAGGGGTAGGGGCTTTCTGTGATGCTAGAACTTCCCACAAAAAAGACTGAGTAACACTGATGGACTGGTCACAAGTGCAGTTTAGAAACAGTTATAAAATGGTTATAACTAAAGCTCAAGACCAATTTCCACCACTGGCTAAAAGATTAAAAATAGAATTCTATTTAAGAGAATTCAAAGCATGTAAGACTTTTCATCCTTTCATCACCCTGAAGAGAATCAGGAAATAGTTTGGCAGCTGCCAGACTGTGGGTGCTCCATATGTGTGGTTCGCCTACATAACTGTGAAATTATACTCAGCTTCAGTCTCATCAATGTGCTAGACAATAGGCTAGATGACCTTCCCCCATTAATAAAGCTTAGTGTATAAGTGTAGGATCAGATTTTAAAAGACAGAAGGAAATCAAAAGGCCATTGAATTTGTACTTAAAACTGAATTTAGATAAAAATGACTTGGCTAATATCACCTAACGAGGCAAGTAGCATAGCTGGTTTTGGAATCTAGATCTCCTAACTCCCACTTTTACTGATTTTTCCACTATTTCCCAATAAAAGGAAAACAAAGAGGTTGAAAACCTGCAGCATTTTCACAGGAATTCAGGAAACAGTCAATTTCTACTTCAGAATTTATCCTACTTTAAGTTATCATTGAATAGATGCCAGAAATGATCTAAGCCACATTCTTCTTCTTGATAGGGCTCAGATAGATCCCTTATATTTCATGTTGTTTTATAATCCTCAGGTAAGGAGATTTCACACACTTCCATGGTAAATCAAACATATCCTTCAATCCTTAGGATTAATGTTAGCAGTTGTTTCCCCCATGTAGACAATGTTGAAGACCTTACAGATACATCATGAAATACATGTTATAGAAATGTGCATTTAAAAATAAGGGACTGAAAATGGTAGATGAAAATGTCAGGAGTTGATATAAATACCAATGCAGGAGCATGCCTTTTGTTGATCAAATATATATTTGACATATTGTCTTAAGGAAATTATTGAAATGACACCTACAGATTTATTTCTGTTAATGTTACACATAGTGAAGAACAACATGGAATGGTGAATAGAGAACTGGGCTGAGAGCCAGGAAGACCTAGGTTCAAGTATCACCTCTGACATAAGACTTCAAATTTTTCAGTGCCCCCAAACAACCCTATGGGATTATAAGTCACAGACAAATGCTGACCTGCTTTGGTAGAGAGTGTTTTCTCACGAACAATTCTCTATAACAATGAATCACAAGTTTAGTTTTCATCCCATTTTATTCAATCCATATTATAGAGTCCAAGTATAATGGTGTATATGGCTGTATACAGTCTTTTATCCAAAAGACAAAGTGAAAAAAGCAGTGACTTTGGAGTCAGAAGAACTTATCTCAAATCTTGTTTTTATGAGTTTGAGCTCAGTTCAGGACATTTAAGTTCTCTGACCTTCAGTTTCTTCATCTGTAAAATAAAGGGGTTTGATTTAGTGGTCTCTTGAAGGCCCTTTCATTTCTAAGTCTTGATTCTATGGGTTAATTCCTCTCTAAGTATTTGGCAAAGTAGCTGTATTTGTCTGAGTTTGAGTCAGAAGGAGGTTGGTAAACTCTGGTCATAAAACCCATGAAATCCATGACCAGTTTGACACATCACTGTGGAGTGAGGGCAGGGAATGCAAACATCTGCAGTGGAAAGAACTCAGACTTCTGACTTGGGCAGTGTCTGAGTAAGCAAATGGTATAACTGTACTTCAATCTCCCTAGATATTTTCACTAGCTAGATGAAGGCTTTACCGTGGTTTATGGTTCTGTGGAGTTTGAAAAGTTCCAAAACCAAAGATTATCCATGTACATGGGAGAAAGTGTTTTACATGGAATACCACTTAGCAGTTCACTAAAGATAGCCCCCTTTTGAACATTGAGAAGTGGTTAATTCAACATTATAAAGAGAGTTTTTACAAACCTCTCACTTTGTTAGAGCTGACACTGCCAAAAAGAATATTGAATTGTAGCAGCCTTGACATAACAAATCATCTCCTTTTACTCTCAAGTCAGAATTTGCCATGGGATGGGATAGTTTTTAGCAGATTTTGCTATGTACATCAGGAATGTACTAAACCAAAGTGGGAACGGCTATTTACATATTCTTGGGGCATACATTATGTTGATAGAGAGTCCCTTTACACCCACACAAGGTAAAAGATGTGCTGCAATGAGAGAAAACCTCTTATGCTTATTAGTTTCAAGAGTCACTTGACTTCCTTTAAGCTCAGTTTTTTTCATCTGTAATGAAATATTAATCGTACTTTTATTCAAGGGTAATTGTGAGGATCAGATAAGATAATGTTTATTAAATATTTTCAAGTCTTCAGGTGCTAAATAAATGACAGCTAATATTATCATCATTATTTTCTCTTTTAGGCAGTCAGGGTACCTTAATGTTTTTTGAACAATGTGTTCCATGGTCATATTGGTACATCATATAACTTTAAATAACATGTGATATATGTTTTGTTTGATTAGAGCCTTCAAAAGTATATTTCACAATCTTAGACTAAGTTGGATCATATATTTTCTATATGTGTGTTAACTGTATGAACATAAAGGTATTTCTACCTTTATGATGTATTATGCATGTGTACACATCCACCATGCTGGTCCAAGTCTTCATCACCTCATACTGAGATTCAGGATTCAGAAACAGGCCTTCTGTTTGGTCTCCTTGATTCAAATCTCACCCTGCTCTAGTCAACTGCCAAACTGTTTTTCTTAAAGCATAGGACTGACCATGACGCCTCCATATTCAATAAAATACTGTAGCTTATTCTAGGATCAAATATAAACTCTGACATTTAAATCTGCCCTCTTGCTACATATTTACTCTTCATACAGTTTATTCCTTTCTATCTACTCTATCATCTAGTAACACTAACTTTCTTGTTATTTCTTTCACAAGTTAAAACATCTGTCTCTGTGCATTTTCCCTGATTGACTCCCATCTCCCAAATTCTTTCCCTCCTTCTGTCTGCCTCATTGTTTCTTTGACTTCCTTCAAGAGTCAGCTCAAATCTCAGAGATCTTTTTTAGTCCCTTCTCCACCCATCTAGTACCTTCTTCCTAGGATCACCTTTTATTGACTAGATCTATCTATCTATCTATCTATCTATCTATCTATCTATCTATCTATCTACCTATCTGTCTATTGTCTTATGCATATACTATTAATGGCACATACTCTATGTCATATATACTATATATGTTTATATATACCATATATGTCACATATACTATGTGTATATCACATACATATACACATACACATATGTATGTATCACACATATATATATATACACACACGACATATTTTTATATGTCATCACATGTATTTACATATTTTCTTGGCCATTAAGATATAAACACCTTGAAGGCAAGGTCCCTGTCTTTATAAACATCCCCAGGATTTAGCACTGTGACTGGCACATAGTGAGCACTTAATAAATATTTGTTGACTCACTGAGGAAAATGCTTTATTTTAAAGCCTGTTTCTCGTAGATTCCTTCCAAGCACTGATTTTGTGAATAGACCATTCTACATTTTTTATAAAGATGGAAAGTTAAGCATATGGATTGGTGGCTTCAATTGTCTTCTTAGTCAGAGTTTTGCTGAGGGGGGGCAATAATCACAGTCCATAATTTTTAAAACAAAATTTTCAAATTTTCTTGATTGAAGATATGTTATAATAAGAATATAATTGCTTTGAAAGGTGTTACTTTCAGCATAGATTTCTCAGTGTTTCTGATCTTACAATTTCTCTTCTTCTGAAATTGTGATGTGTCATGATTTACAGTCATATGGCATCACTATAAAAATATTTGTGTTAAAAATATGTTTCTCCCCCAGGTAGAACTATAGGTTTGTTGAAGATTCTGCATAATTTCTAATCTTACCTTATTAAATCTTGGGCCCAAACCATTGTCCATCTGTAGCATCTATCTAAGACATATTTAATCAGCTCACAGGGCTGCCTCTTCAACTGTATATCATACTCTGGATTATATGCACCTTTTAGCCTATATGACCTTTATAAAGGTCAGTGCAGGGACTTATGATGGGAATAAATAAGTTACAGAACATAACCAGTGATGATTTGTGGTCAAGACATAGTGTAGGCCAAGATGGTGGAAGAACCCACAAAAAGATGGAGTGAAATAATTTTCCAGACCAAGACAGCCTAGAAGGTTTGGCAGGAAAGGTATGCTGCACCAGAGTGAGAGAGGAGTCCAGTGCAATGCAAAACATGCAAATGTAGACCAAGTCCCAGAAAATCAGGAGCACACCTCAGAATGACTAAATCAGTGGTAGCAGTGGCAGTTTACAGATCTCTTGGACCACAGATGGTAAGGGAATCAGACAATGGGTCAGAAGGAGATTTATAGGGATTTACTTTGCTGCACCACATGAAGAACTCTTTTGCATTGTCTATACTTGGATCTGTATTGTAGCCCTAAGTCTAAGTTTCAGTGTGAGGAATAGTATTAGCACAATAGAACTTGCAGGGACAAAATTTAATGACTTCTACGTTAAGGAATCAGAGGGCCTGGAATATAATATTCCAGAGGTCAAAGGAGCTAGGATTAAATCCAAGAATCCCCTACAAAACAAAACTGAGCATAATGCTTGAGGGGGAAAAATGGAAATTCAATTAGACAGAAAACTTTCAAGGATTCTTGATGAAAAGACCAGAGCTGAACAGAAAATTTGATTTTCAAATACAAGAATCAATAGAAGCATAAAACAGTAAACAGGAAAGGTTAATCATAAGGGACATAATACTTTTAAACTGTTTACATTTCTATGTAAGAGGATGATATGTGTAACTCATAAGACCTTTACCATTATTAGGGTAGTTAGAAGAAATAGATATAAACATAGGGCACAGGTGTGAGTTGAATATGAAGGGATGATACCTAAAAAATAGAATTAAGGGATGAGAGAGGAATGTACTGGGAGAAAGAGAAAAGGAGAGATGGAATGGAGTAAATTATCTCACATAAAAGAGGCAAGAAAAAATTTTTAAAGTAGAGGGGAAGAGGGGGGATATGAGTGGGAATGAGTGAACCTTACTCTCATCAGAATTGGCTCAAAGAGGCAATAATTACACACTCAATTGGGTAAAGAAATCTATCTTACCCTACAAGAAAGTAGGAGGGGAAGGAGATAAAAGAAAGAAGTCAAGTGATGGAAGGGAAGGCAGATCGTGGGAGGGACAGGGTGAAAGGATAAAAATAATAGAATAAGCAGGATGAGGGAAAATACAGTTAGTGATAACAACTGTAAATGAATTTTTGAAGTCAATTTCTCTGATAAAGGCCTCATTTCTCAAACATATTGAGGATGGAATCAAATTCATAAAAATAAGAGCCACTCCCTAACTGGTAAATGATTAAAAGATATGAACAGCTTTCAGATGAATTAATCAGAGCTATCTATAGCCATATTAAAAAAAATACTCTAACTCACTATTAACTAGAGAAATGCAAATTAAAATAATTCTGATGTACTACCTCATACCTATTAGATTGGACAGAAAAGGTAAATGACGAATGTTGGAGGGGATGTACTAAAAATGAAATGTTAATGTACTGTTGGTGAAGTCGTAAAGTGATTCAACAATTCTTTAGAACAATTTGCAGCAATGCCCAAAGAATTATAAAACCATGCATATCCTTTGACCTAGCAATACCATTACTAGGTCTGTATCCAAAAGAGATAAAAACAAAAGGAAAAGGATCTATATTAAAAAAAAAAATATTTATAACAGCTCTTTTCTGGGGATAAAGAACTAGAAGCTGAGGGAAAATCCATCAATTGGGGAATGACTGAACAAATTGTGGTATGCAATTATGATGTCGAATGTGATTGTTCTACTGTTTTGTATGAAATGATGAGCAGTATGCTCTGAGAAAAACCTGGAAAGACTTGCATGGGCTAATGCAAAGTGAAATGTACTGTGTATAAAATAACAGCAATATTTTAAGATGATCAGCTGTGAATGACTTTGCTATTCTCAGCAATACAACTATCCAAGACAACTCTGAAGGAATTATGATGAAAAATGCACTGCATTCCAGAGACAGAACTGATGATGTCTGAATATAGATCGAAGCACACTTTTTTTAAATTTTATTTTTCTTGAGGATTTTTTGCATATATTTTCTTTTTCAATATAACTATTATAGATATATTTTGCATAACTATGCATGTATAAGCTATCGAAATGCTTGCTTTGTCAATGAGGGGAAATGGCGAAGGAGGAAGACAGAGAATTTGGAACTCAAAGTTTTAAAAATAAATATTAAAATTTGTTTTTACATGAAAATTTGGAGAAATAAAATACTCAATAAAAGCTAAAAGTTAATTGATCAATTAATTCTAACAAAAGAAAGAGAAGAACAAATCTCTCAGGGTTAGGTGTGGATGCATTTTAATCTGTACTATAGGAGGAAGTAGCCATATTAAAAAGATTAAAAATCTTTTGAAATATATAAGTATTCAGTCAGGTCCAGTTGTTCTTCCTGACTTCTTCTTAAGTAATGTCATGATCTAATGTCCTTGCGAAGCCAAGGGATAGCAGAAGGCAAGAATATTATCAGATTAGAATATATTCTTTTTCTTACTGAAGATGATGACTTATTACAAGATATATTGTTCCATAAAACAGTAAGAAGCAATTGAAGAAAAAAAACAGTCTGAAAATCATTTCGCCTGAAATTCAACTGTACTGATAATTCTGGGAGCTCTTAGAGATCAAACCAGAAGAGGAAATAGGTGCACCAGGACAGGGAACTGGTGGCATTTTTATAAGTGATTATTATTGTCAATGATTGGTGAGTCATTTCATTTGGACTTTGCAACCTCAGTACTTGCTGTACTCTGTGATTAATGCATTTAGGCTAAGGCCTGTTCAGGTATTCTGTAAGTGTGAGGTTTGGCCTCATTCAGAGAATTGCCCATTCAGAGAATAGACCTTTTCAAGAAATGTCAAGGGATGGCCCCTTTGAGAGAGAGAAAGAGAGAGAGACAGAGAGAGAGAGACAGAGAGAGAGAAGAAAAGAAAGGAAGAAAGAAAGAAAGAAAGAAAGAAAGAAAGAAAGAAAGAAAGAAAGAAAGAAAGAAAGAAAGAAAGAAAGAAAGAAAGAAAGAAAGAAAGAAAGAAAGAAAGAAAGAAAGAAAGAAAGAAAGAAAGAAAGAAAGAAAGAAAGAAAGAAAGAAAGAAAGAAAAGAAAGAAAAAGAAAGTCTTCCATTGCATCCTTGGTCATCTGCAGTCATCCTGATGAGTATCTGGTCACTGGATCCAGGTGGCTCTGGAGAAGAAAGTGAGGCTGGGGACTTTGCAAAGTCAACTGCAAGTCAAGTCATAATTTCCCTGATGTCATGGTCCTCTTGGAATATGAAGGACAAGCACAATGATTAATGCATTATGACCTATACTAGTTAGTAATATGTCCATAGTCAGTAATAACAGATAATTTATTATAATGGAGTATGAAAATCTTCAAGGTATTTGTGCTTGTCTCTACCATATTTTAGATTGTAGATTTTATGTAATCATATAACTTCAATATGACTCTTTATTTATTTATCATGCTTTTAAGTGGGTTGAATTAACAGTCCAGGCCACTCTGTATTACCATTATATTGAATACATATATTATACTTTCTTTATAGTAATAATTCCTATCTACCAGGAGGGTAGCTCTAGAAACTAGACCAGGGAACAAAAAGTCATAATTATGTTTATTCCCTCAGAATTATGAAGATATTTTGGAAACTAGTTCATAATGTTCCATTTATCCCATTCAAGCAGGTTTCATTTTCATGGGCATCTTTATCTGGAAAAGGATAAGAAATTTTCAAGCTCAACAAGAAAAACTATTTTTTTAGTGAAGTATTAACCTACAGATTCATATCAAAGACTTTACACCTAATCCTCCCTGCCTCCCTCAGCCCCACCCCAGTCCCTGCTATTCCTGGGTTGTTTTTTAGAACTGAAGAAATACTGCTTTCTAACTATGGAAAACAGAAGTTCCCCTTGCAAATTGGAGTACAGAATAAGTGATATAGTTTTTGTTTCCACCTCATTTTTCGGATAGATATCAGACTTAGCTAAATTACTTAAGTTCTGAGTTGAGTACTCAGAGTACTTCTCTGATATTGAGATAACCAGTTTTAACTTTAAGGAGAAAGCATAAGATTACATTGCTATTTCTTAAGTGTTTTGAAATCTGCATAAGAAGGAAAATAATTATGAAGTCTGACATTTCTCATGAAACTCTCCCCAGTTTCTATCTAATGCTTTTTGTGGTAGGGCTAGGTGGCTTTCATGGATAAGATGCTGTCCTTGGAATCAGGAAGACCTGAGATCACATTCATCCTCAAGCACTTCTTGCTAGACAGTGACATTGGGCAAGTGACTTAGCCTCTGTCAGCCTTAGTTTCTCCTTCTTTGAAATTTGGATAATATCACCTGTATAATAGGGTTGTAATGAGGATCAAATGAGATAACACATGGTATTAGTTATTATTTTGTTTTTCTTGTTGTTCTGAAATTCTACATCCATATTGAAACCTATGACTAGCAGGAGCTTCTGCTTCCCCGGTGTCACTCCCAGGTCGCATTTTTGTAGAAACCTTTATTGTCTGTTTTGCAAGACTAAAGGACAAAGGTACGAAGCTTTTTGTTTCCTTCCCCCGCCCTCCTTCCTATCCTATTTAAAGCAGAAAAGGCCTTTGGAAAACCTTTGGTTAAAACTCAGTTTTGGCTATGCTGACACAATAAATGCCTATACATGACAATTTGGTATATTATATATGATAAAAAAACGGTGGGGGGAATTCTGGTTGGTTGCTGTCCGTCATTCTTGAAAAGGACTAAAATGACATCACTATGATAAAGTCAAGTTTCTTTTTTTTTAAGTCAGTAAGAATTTATTAAGTACTTAATATGTGCTAGGCATCATCCTTTCTATTCTTATTTTTTTATTAATAAATTTATTTATTTAGCTTCTTACACTCATTTTCACAAAATTTTGGGTTCCAAATTTTCTCCCCATTTGTCCCCTACCCCCACCCCAATACACTGAGCATCCTAATTTTCCCTATCACCAATCTGCCCTCTCTTCTATCATCCCTCCCTTCCCTTACCCCATCTTCTCTTTTGTCCTGTAGGGTCAGATAACTTTCTATTCCCCATTACCTGTATTTCTTATTTCCTAGTAGCAAGAACAATACTCCACAGTTGTTTCTAAAACTTTGAGTTCCAACTTCTCCCCATCCCTCCCTCCCCACCCATTCCCTTGGTAAGGCAGGCAATTCAATATAGGCCATATCTGTGTAGTTTTGCAAATGACTTCTATAATAGTCGTGTTGTGAAGGACTAATTGTATTTCCCTCCATCCTATCCTGCCCCCATTACTTCTATTCTCTCTTTTGATCCTGTCCCTCCCCAAGAGTGTTGACTTGAAATTGCTCCCTCCTCCCATTGCCCTCCCTTCCATCATCCCCCCCACCCTGCTTATCCCCTTCTCCCCCACTTTCCTGTATTGTAAGATAGATTTTCACACTAAAATGAGTCTGCATTTTATTCCTTCCTTTAGTCGAATGTGATGAGAGTAAGCTTCATGTTTTTCTCTCAGCTCCCCTCTTTTTCCCTCCACTAAAAAGTCTCCTGCCTGCCTCTTCTGTGAGAGATTATTTGCCTTATTACATTTCTCCCTCTCTCCTCCCAATACATTTCTCTCTCATTGCTTAACTTCATTTTTTTTAAGATATGATCCCACCCTATTCAATTCACTCTGTGCTCTCTGTCTCTGTGTGTGCGTGCATGTGTGTGTGTGTGTGTGTGTGTGTATGTGTGTGGTCCCACCAACTACCCAGATACTGAAAAGTTCCAAGAGTTATAAATATTGTCTTTCCATGTAGGAATGTAAACAGTTCAACTTTAGTAAGTCCCTTATGACTTCTCTTTGCTGTTTACTTTTTCATGCTT
Source organism: Bettongia penicillata ogilbyi (assembly GCA_023548195.1). Taxonomy (NCBI): domain Eukaryota; kingdom Metazoa; phylum Chordata; class Mammalia; order Diprotodontia; family Potoroidae; genus Bettongia; species Bettongia penicillata. Next base: position 491,318 of record JAJHZJ010000175.1, read on the forward strand.
CTCTTCATTCTTGTGTTTCAAAATCAAATTTTCTTTTCAGCTCTGGTCTTTCCATCAAGAATGCTTGAAAGTCCTCTATGTCATTGAAAGACCATTTTATCCCCTGAAGTATTATACTCAGTTTTGCTTGTTGGTTTTAATCCTAGTTCCTTTGACTTCTGGAATATCCTATTCCACGCCCTTCGATCCCTTAATGTAGAAGCTGCTAGATCTTGTGTTATCCTGATCGTATTTCCACAATACTGGAATTGTTTCTTTCTAGCTGCTTGCAATATTTTCTCCTTGACCTGGGAATTCTGGAATTTGGCCACAATGTTCCTAGAAGTTTCTGTTTTTGGATCTCTTTCAGGAGGTGATTGGTGGACACCTTGAATACTTATTTTGCCCTCTGGTTCTAGAATATCAGGGCAGTTTTCCTTGATAATTTCATGAAAGTTGATGTCTAGGGTCTTTTTTTGATCATGGCTTTCAGGCAGTCCCATAATTTTTAAATCGTCTCTCCTGGATCTATTTTCCAGGTCAGTTGTTTTTCCCATGAGATATTTCACATTATGTTCCATTTTTTAATTCTTTTGTTTTTGTTTTATGATTTCTTGGTTTCTCATAAAGTCATTAGCCTTCATCTGTTCCATTCTAATTTTGAGATAACTATTTTCTTCAGTGAGCTTTTGAACCTCCTTTTCCATTTGGCTAATTCTGCTTTTGAAAGCATTCTTCTCCTCATTGGCTTTTTGAACCTCTTTTGCCAATTGAGTGAGCCTATTTTTCAAGGTGTTATTTTCTTCAGCATTTTTTTGGGTCTCCTTTACCAAGGTGTTGACCTGCTTTTCATGCTTTTCTTGCATTTCTCTCATTTGTCTTCCCAGTTTTTCCTCCACCCGTGTAACTTGATTTTCAAAATCCTTTCTGATCTCTTCCATGGCCTGAGCCCACTGAATATTTATTTTGCATGTTTTGGATACAGAAGCCTTGACTTCTATGTCTTTCCCTGAAGGTAAGCATTGTTCTTCCTCATCAGAAAGGAAAGGAGGAAATATCTGTTCACCAAGAAAGTAATCTTCTATGGTCTTATTTTTTTCCCTTTTCTGGGCATTTTCCCAGCCAGTTACTTGACTTCTGAGATTCTTCTCCACCCCCACCTCACTAGTGCTTGGGGTCTGAGATTCAAATGTTGCTCCCCATCCTCAGGGCTTTCAACAGGGTGGGGCTGCCATTCAGTGAGAGATTAAGTTCAGGTGCTCAGGTTGGGGCAGGGCCATCTCACAGGGCTCAGTTCCCTTAGGGGGTTTACATGGAGACCTTCAACAATGGACTGGAGCTACTGTCTGCTTTGGGAGCCCCTGTCAGCTGCTGCCTCCCAAGGGGGTCCGAGTTATGGAGACACCCCACTCCCCTCTCAGCCCACCAAACAGTCTCTCTCACTGACCTGTAGTGCCTGTGGGTGGAGGGAACTGAGTGGCTGCCGGAGATTCCATCCCGGAAGCCTGCTCGGATCTGCTCCTCTTGGGGCTGCACAGCCAGGGCAGGGCTGGGCTCTACTCCAGGTCCGGTGCATGACAGACATTTGGTGTCAGTTTTTCAGGTCTCTTTGGAACAGAAATCTCCTCCACTCTGTTGTTGTGCGGCTTCCACCGTTCCAGAATTTGTTAGGAGTTCTTCTTTACAGATATTTTATAGGCTGTGGTTTCAGAGCTAGTGTATGTGTGTCTTTTTACTCCGCCATCTTGGTTCCTACCTAAAGTCAAGTTTCAACATGTCTGATTGTGACTGATCAGACCAATGTGAGTTTGGAATGCTCTACTGCAGGTTGGACACAGATAGTCCATGTGAATATTTGGGGTGGATACTCCAAATTTGCACATCCTACAGTTCCTTTGTGCTGTTTCAATTCTGCTTTGTTCATAGAGCACAGCACCTTTTCTGATGTGGGCACACCATGCTGAGCAGTCCTGTGCTAGTGTCTCTCATGTCACACAATCATATCAAAAATTCTTGAGAGAGACCTTGAAAGTGTCCTTGTATCACTTCTTCTGACCACCATGCCCCATGCAAGTTCTCCATAAACAGTCTTTTTGGCAGGGGTACATTTTGCATTTGAACAATGTGGCCAGGCCATCAAAATTGCACTCTCTGAAGCATAGTTTGAATGCCTGGCAATTTAGTTTGGGCAAGGACCTCAGTGTATGGTACCTTATGATCTTCAGAATATTCTTAGAACAGTTCTAATGGAAGTGATTCAGTTTCTTGGCATGGAGCTAGTAGACCATCCATATTTCACAGGCATACAGCAATGACATCAACACAGTGGCTCTGTAGACCTTTAGCTTGGTAGTCAGTCTAATGCCTATTCTCTCCCATACTTTTCTTCAGGGCCTCCCAAACACTGAGCTAGCTCTGGCAACGCATGCAGGAAACTCATTGCTAATGTACATATCTCTGAAAAGTACACTACGAAAGTAAATGAACTTATCCACAGTATTCACAACTTCTTCATTTGTTGTAATCAATGGTTCTACGCATGGATGGTGTGGTGGTGGCTGATGGAGCATCTATGTTTTCTTGGTGTTAAATATTGGGCCAAAATTAGCACAGGCAGCAGAGAATTGATCCATAATTTATTGTATCTCAGCTTTAGAGGCTGCACTAAGTGCACAATCACCTGCAAACAGAAAAGAATGCACCAAAACTTTGTCCACTTTGGTCTTGGCTTGTAACCTATTGAAATTGAAGAATTTACCATCAGTACGGTAGCTGAACTTGATGCTGTGTTCATCATCACTGAAAGCATTTGACAATATGGCTGAAAACATCATGCTAAAATGCATGGAAGTAAGCACACAGCCCTGTTTCACTCCACTGGTTACTGGGAAGGCACGAGATCATTGTCCACTATCTAGAACCTAGGCAAGCATGCCATCATGAAATTGACATAGAGTACTGAGGAACTTCGGTGGGCAACCAAATTTTGACATAATTTTCTATAAGCTTTCACGAGAGAATGCAAGAATGTACCTCTATAAAATTCCCAAACAGGCATAATCTAGAACATGATTTACTAATTTTTTCTTTTCTTGTCTTTATTTTTGTTATATGTAGAAATCTATGTGGAAGTCTAGTAAAACCTATGGATTCCCTCTCAGAATATTGTTTTTCCATGCATAAAATAAAATACAAAGTATTGCAAAGGAAACCAATTACATTTAAATAAAATCATCAAAATATTAAAGAAATAGGTTCAGGTATTCCAAGGTAAGAATCCTGATTTAGAGAGAGGGAAATAAATATTTATTACAGAACTACAAAATAGCAGACATTTACAAATATGTTCTCATTTGATGCTCACAGTTTTTTTAGATTGGTGCTATTATTATCCCATATTAGAGGTGAGGAAATTGAGAAAAACAGAGGTTAAGCAACTTCTCCAGAGTCACACAGCTGGTAAGTGTCCAAAGTTAGATTTGGACTCAGGTCTTCCTGATTCCAAAACCAGCACTTCACTCACTGTACAACCTAGCTACCTCTGAGTCAAGAAATAGAATAAAAGGAAGTGTTCTTTAGGATAGTTAATATGTCTGGATTAGGCCCTGAAAAACAGCCAACTAGTAATAAAAGCTGAGAGGAGTTGTTCGAATTATTGCAAATTATTTCAAAGTAATGTGGCTTTCCAAAATTTCTTCATTTAAACTGTCATGTGCTTATTTATTTATTTTAATTAATTTATTTATTTTTACATTTTGACATTCATTTTTACAAGATTTTATTTCTAAATTTTCTTTCCATCTCTCCCCTTTCCCACTCAAGATGGCATGAGTTATGATTCCCCTTCCCCTTGTCTGCCTTCCCTTTTGTCATTGCTCCCTCTTGTCCTCTTCCCCTTTACATTCTTGAATGGCAAGATAGATTTCTATACCCCATTGCCTGTATATCTTATTTCCCAGTTACATTGAAAAATAAATTCTTAACATTTGTTTTTAAAATTCTGAGTTCCAAATTCTCTCCCTTCTTCCCTCTTTACCTACCCTTATTGAGAAAGCAAGCGATTCAATATAGGTTATACATGTGTAGTTATGCAAAACGCTTCCATAATAGTCATGTTGTGAAAGACTAACTATATTTCCCTCCATCCTATCCTGCTCCCCTATTACTCTATTTCCTCCTTTGATCCTATCCCTTTTCAAAAGTGTTTGCTTCTGACTAACCCCTTCCCCAATCTATCTTCCCTTCTATCATCCACATTCCTGTACGGTAAAATACCCAGTTGGGTGTGTATGTTATTCCGTCCTTAAACCAAATTCAATGAGAGTAAGGTTCAACCATTTCTTCTCACTTACTCCCTCTTCTACTCCATTGTGAAACCTTTTTCTTGCCATTTTATGTGAGGCAATGTAACTCATTCTATCTCCCTCTTTCTCCTTCTCCCAATATATTCCTTTCTCACCCCTTAATTTTGTTTTTAGATACTATTCCTTCATATTCAATTTGCTCTGTGCCACTTGTCTATCTATCATCTATCTATCTATCTATCTATCTATCTATCTATCTATCTATCTATCTATCTATCTATCTATCTTCTCCAACTACTCTAATACTGATGAAGGTCTTGTGAGTTTCAAATATCATTTTTTTCCATGTAGGAATGTAAACAGTTCAACTTTAATAAATCTCTTATGATTTTTCTTTCCTGTTTACCTTTTCATACTTCTCTTGATTCTTTTATTTGAAAGTCAAATTTTCTTTTCAGCTCTGGTCTTTTCATCAAGAATGCTTTTGAAATCCTCTATATCATTGAATAGACACAGTTTTTTACTTGAACAATTATACTCAATTTTGCTGAGTGGGTGACTCTTGGTTTTAATTCTACTTCCTCTGACCTCTGGAGTATCACATTTCAATGTAGAAGCTGCTAGATCTTTTGTATGCTGATTATATTTCCACAATACTCAAATTGTTGCTTTCTGGCTGCTTGCAATATTTTCTCCTTGACCTGGGAACTCTGGGATTTGGCTACTATATTCCTTGGAAATTTTCTTGATTGGTGGATTCTATTTTACCCTCTGGTTCTAGAATTTCAGGGCAATTTTCCTTGATAATTTCGTGAAAGATGATGTTTAGGCTCCTTTTTTGATCAAGGTTCTCAGGCAGTTCAGTAATTTTTAAATTATCTCTCCAGGATCCTTTTTGCAGGTCAGTGGTTTTTCCAATGAGATATTTCACATTATCTTCTATTATTTTCATTCTTTGGGTTCTGTTTTATAATTTCTTGATTTCTCATAAACTCATTAGCTTCCATTTGATCCAATATACTTTTGAAGGAATTATTTTCTTCAGTGAGTTTTTGGACCTCCTTTTCCATTTGACCAATTTTACTTTTTAAGTCATTCTTCTCCTAATTGGGTTTTTGGACTTCTTTTTGCCATTTGAGTTAGTCCATTTTTTAAGGTGTTATTTTCCCAATTTTTTTGAGACTCCTTTAGCAAGCTGCTGACTCAATTTTCATGATTTTCTTGCATCACTGTCATTTCTCTTCCTAATTTTTCCTCTACTTCTCTCATTTGATTTTCAAAATTCTTTTTGAAGAATTTGAAGGACTTTGAAGGATCTTCCATGGCCTGTGATCAATTCATATTTGTCTTGGAGGCTTTTGATGTAGGACCTTTGACTTTGTATTTCAGTTGCAGGTTTTGATGCTCTTTTTCACCAATTGAAGATTCTATAGTCTGAGTTTTTTATGATGTTTACTCATCTTTCCAGCCAAATACTTGAATTTCTAACTCTTTGTCAAGGTAAGACTCTACTTCCAGTGGGAGTGGAGTTGGGTGTAGGGGTGAGTGTACTGTCCCAGGCTTCAGGGTGTTTGTATCAGTTGCTTATCTGTAGGCCTAGTGCTCTAGAAGCAGCCTCTGCCTCTGGCACCAGCACTCCAACGGATGTTGGGCTGGGGCCAGCCCAGCTTGATAGTATATTCTTTTTTCATCCAGGTACCACAAAGTTTTCCCACTAACCTTTTTGGCATTTGTAGATTGAGAGGTCTGGAAACTGCCAAAGCTGCCAATGATTCAGTTCTGTGAGGCCTGTTCCAGAGAGTGCTACTCATGCTAGACTGCACTCTGTCCCCTTCCTGGTGTGATTGACCCTTTCTGTGAACTGCCTACGTGGTCATGAAGTGGGATTTGTTTCACTCTTTTATTTTGTGGGTTCTGTAGTTCTAGAATTTGTTTAGAGTCATTTTTACAGGTATTTGGAGGGTTTTTGGGGTAGAGCTCAGGGGAGTCCTACCTTGGCTCTTCCCCTGATGAGTGATTTATTTTTAAAAGTAAAAGAGTTACAGCAGTCAATTTTCTGATATGTCCAGAAAGTCAAAATTCTAGCAGAAAATCATGTCATCCTCATGCTAACAGACTGCAGGAAGAAAATAGAGGTTTCAATATGTTCTATAACTTCCAGCAAGGTAGTACAGGTCTGTAATCCCTGCTACTGGGGAGGTTGAGGCTGGTGGATCTTTTGAGCCCCAGAATTCTGAGCACTAGTGGATGATCTTTCACAAAGTTCTTCATTAATTTGATGAGATCTTAGGACTAGTTTTGAGAAGGCACAAGGTTTTCCAGGGAGGAGAGGGCTGTGCCAGGTTGGAAATAGAGCAGGACAACATTTCTGGGTGGATCAGAGAGGGATTAGACCCATGAGTAGCTCCTGCAGTGCCAGGGTAGAGTAGGGAGACCCACTCTGATATTCCATATTTTTTTCCATGTAGGAATGTAAGCAGTTCAACTTTAATAAATTTTTTTCCATGTAGGAATGTAAGCAGTTCAACTTTAATAAATCTCTTATATTTTATCATTTTTTTCCATGTAGGAATGTAAGCAGTTCAACTTTAATAAATCTCTTATATTTTTTTTCCTGTTTACCTTTTCATACTTCTCTTGATTCTTGTATTTGAAAGTCAAATTTTCTTTTCAGCTCTGGTCTTTTCATAAAGAATGCTTTTGAAATCCTCTATACCATTGAATAGACACAGTTTTTTACTTGAACAATTATACTCAATTTTGCTGAGTGAGTGACTCTTGGTTTTAATTCTACTTCCTCTGACCTCTGGAGTATCACATTTCAACCTAGAAGCTGCTAGATCTTTTGTATGCTAAATGATAAATAATTAAAAATATGATAAAATTATATTTAAATGATAAATTTAATGATAAAATGATAAAATAATTAGGTAGATAGATAGAAAGATTGATAGATAGAGAAATATATATATATATATATATATATATATATATATATATAGATGGATGGATGGATGGATGGATGGATGGATGGATGGATGGATGGATGGATGGATGGATGAACAGGCAAGTGAATAACTAAGTAAATACATAAAATATGTATTTTTAAAGAAGTTATGGAATTTCAAAATTGGGAAAAAATTTTTTTGGCTAAGCTTGGGGATAAAGTCCTCATTTCTAGAATATATAAAGAACTGACTCAAATATATAACCATACAAGTCATTCCCCAATTGATAAATGGTCAAAGGATATGAACAGGCAATTTTCAGGGCAAGAAATTAAAGATATCTATAATCATTTGAAAAAGTGCTCTAAGTCACTATTGATTAAAGAGATGCAAATCAAAACAACTCTGAGGTACCACATCACACCTATAAGATTGGCAAACAGGACAGAACAAGAAAATGATAAATACTGGAGAGGATGTGGGAGAGTTGGAACACTAATTCATTGTTGGTAGAGCTGTGAGATCATCCAACCCTTCTGGAAAACGGTTTGGAACTATGCCCAAAGGGCTACAAAAATGTGCATACCCTGTGACCCAGCAATAACGCTACTAGGACTGTATCCCCAAGAGATTATAAAAATGGGAAAGGGTCCCACATGTACAAAAACATTTATAGCAGCACTCTTTGTGGTAGCCAAGAACTGGAAGTCAAGGGGATGCCCATCAATTGGGGAATGGCTGAATAAATTATGGTATATGAATGTAATGGAGTACTATTGTGCCATAAGAAATGATGAACAAGAAGACTTCAGGGAGGCCTGGAAGGACTTATATGATCTGATTCTGAGCGAAAGGAGCAGAACCAGGAGAACTTTGTGCACAGCGACGACCACAGTGTGCAAGAGTTTTTTCTCGTAGACTTGGAACTTTGTAATAACACAAGAACTTACTGAGAAAAAAAAAATCCCAATGTCGGTCTTCTAAGGCAAAATGCCTTCCACACTCAGAGAAAGAAATATGGAAGTCATTCAAAGAATGTAGCAGATCATGTTTGTGTGTGTGTGTGTTTCAGTGTATTATGTTTTGATTTGTTATATGATTTTTTCCATTTATTTTAGTTCGACTACATAGCATGACTATAGTGAAAATGTGCTCAATAGGAAAGTATATGTTGAACCTATACAGAATTGTATGCTGTCATGGGGAGGGAGGTGGGGGGGAGGGAAGGTGTGGAGGGGATAAAAATCTTAATTTTAAGGAAGTGATTGTAGAACATTAAAAAAAATTAAAAATAAATAAATAAACAAATATATTAAAAAAAAAAAAAAAGAAGTTATGGAAGTTCAACTCAAGATTACATTGTGAAAGAACAAATCATTTAACAGTAAGGCCTCAAACCCCAAACTAGTGTTGTTGTTGCTTGCCTTATCAGGATCATTTACAAAGTCGTATATAAAATAGAGTTTCCAAGTTGATCAATAGAGAATTAAAGATAATTTAATTGAACCTAACCCTGTCCTGAGAAAGAAGCAGCTCTTGGAATGACAATAGTAAATTAACCTGGTAGAGTATAAATTTAGTTTTCTACCTTATTTCAGGTAGAGAAAGTTTTGTCAATTCTTAGATTCTTCTGAGACTCTTCCAGGAACATCTGGAAAGCTTAAGCATTCATAAAGTTTCCAACTAAAAAGTTGTCTAGCAAAGGTACTTCTATCCAAATATAATAAAACTGATTAATTTCTAGATTATTAAAAATATTATCAAGGGGTTATAGGAGTAGGAAAACAATTTTGTGCATTATTAGTTCAAGATTAGGAAAAATTTCCAACTTCTCAAAGTTCTATTGAAACCAGAAATCATAGATCTTATCCCACTGGAGCTCATTGCTTATACTTCATATATTTTTAATTTTGAAAGGGACCTAAGAGATAATCTAGTCCAATGTCCTCCCTTTACAGATGGGGAAACTGAGTTTTAGAGTGGTAAAGTGACTTTGCCAGCACTTCACAGTTGGCAGGTAATAGAATCAGGATTTGAAACCAGGTCTTCTGACTCTAAACTTTGTGCTTTATTAAAATCACATTTTTTCCCTTGAATAATGGTATACAATATTTTTTCATGATTATGTTCATGTGAAACTTGAAGAACTAGCTAATATAGATAAATGTAACAGAAGGACCACTGATGATCCCGACCGCATAGATCATTATAAAATAACTTGTTTTCCTTTCATGTATAGTCATTTTTCTTTATAATTACTTGTTTGATAGAAGATTTGGAAAAAATCTCTTTTTGAAAAATATTATGGTCTGCTATATACTGAACCAATTAGGATAAATTCCTTTTCTTTTAATTCCTTTCTTCTAAACAATGATTTACTCTTTTTGCAAAGTGACAGTTAAAAATTCCATATTACTATATTGTGTTGGTATTTGTTATAGAAACCCTTGGGAGTGACAAGGAGGGCTTCTTGAAGTGTGTGTTTCATGTCACAAAAGACTTACATTGAAAGCTCAAGTCACATTCTTTAACTAGACTTAAATATGGATGTATGTAGTCATTATTGTTAATACTCTGATCAACTGCATATCCTCAGAAAAGAACTCACAAATAGTTTTAGGTTATTTAAATCTCGGACTTCTTATTTTTCAAAGTTGGCAAATTTTCCAATTATCCTCACAATTGGCATATTATGCTTGACATTTCAAAGATAAACTCTATGTATTATTTTAAGTGAACAATGTAGTATTTTATTGAAATGGGAAACATTTCTAGAATCCAAAAATGCCTGAGTTTTTTTTTTTCCATCTATATTTTAAAAGCAGAGTTACCTTTGAAATAGAACAAAAAACATGAATTTTGGGGACACAACATTTTTGAGTTAAGTATCTGAAAATTGGAATTACATGAAAGCTATTTTATAACCTTGATTCTCATGTTTCAATAGCTGAAACATCTGAGTATTTTCTATTCCTCATGTTAATAAAATGCAAAATTTCTGTCCTTGGCAAATGGAATTCTTTGATTCCCCATCTGTAAAATGAGGGGGCTGGAAATAAGTGTGTTGGCCTAAAAGATATCTAAAATTTCTTTCCAATGTTCTATGGTTCTTTGAAAATATGAAGAGATAAGTTCTGGAGTCCTCTTTCATTCTATAATTCTATGATTCCTCTCTATGATTCTATAAGAGGCAATCCAGCACCATTTCTTATTACAAAGTCACACACCAATCTTTGCATACAAAGGACAATCAGGTTATCACCAAAGTGATTTTCCTAAAGTGTAGGTCAGACCACATCACCATTCTTATTCAGTAAATTCCAGCAGCTCCCTATCACCTCCAGAATCACATGCAAAATTCCATTTGGCATTCAGAGATCTTCATAGCCTAGTATCCTTTTAGCTTTCCAGTCTTCTTACATCTTATTTTACACCTCATGCTCTTTTGATACAATGGTACTGCCCTCCGGGCTGTTCTACAAACAAGACATTCTGGTATTTCAACTCCAGGCATTTACTCTGGGTGTCTCCCATGCCTGAAATGCTCTTCTTTCTCATATTGATCTACTAGTTTCCTTTAAGTCTACTCAAAAATCCCATTTTCTATAGGAAACTTTTCCCAACTTCTGTTACCTAGTCTCTTCCTTCTCTCATTTCCTATGTATCTTTTATATAATTTATTGTATCTATTTGTTTGCTTGCTGTCTCTCCCATTAGATTGTAAGCTCCTTGAGGGCAGGGATTGTATTTTGCCTTTTTTTCTATGCCCAGCATTTAGCATATTACCTGTCACACTATAGGTGTTTAATAAATAATTATCTTTTTAGAGAATCTGTAAATGGTTTAAAAAAATTTAAACTTAGAAATGAGATCCTTAACTCCTCAAGTGAAGGTACTAACAGATAATAAACTCTATTGGCTCCCCACGACCTCAAGGAGAAAATATAAACTCCCATAGCTGGAATTTCACAGCCTTTCACAAACTGGTTCCAGTCACCCTGTTTAGTGATATGCATGACTCAAGCTTCATTAGCTTTGCTGTACCTCACACAACATTCTATCTGCTACTGTTCTGCCTTTGCTATGACTGTCTATCTTACATGCCTGGAATGTTCTCCCTCTTTATCTTCCCCCTCCTAGAATACCTACTTTCCTTCAAGATCCTGATACCTTTTATTTGACACCTTTACTGACTCTCTTGCTTGTTAGTGCCTCCTTCCCAGATTTTCCCTCCGTGAACACTTTGTGCGTATTTTATATGTAGCTCATACATTTAATTTCTACATATTATCTCTCTAGAAAGAACATAAACTTATTGAGCTGAGGAACTGTTTCACTTTTACCTTTGTATCTTATTTGTGATTGTCTGACACATAATAGAGTACATATTTTTTTGTATACTGTCTCCCTCAATGCATTTTAAACTTCTTGAGGGCAGGCATTTTTGACCTCTTTTTCGTATGTCCACTGCTTAGCATAGTCCTTGACACATAGTAGGTACTTAATAAATGCTTATTAAATGAATAAATTTAATAAATAATTGCTGATAGATTGGTTTTAGCAGCTCCTTGGTCCACAGCAGAGTAAAGGAAGACTTTGGGCCTTTGGAAAGACATTTAAAAGACCTATTCCTAGAGCATTGCTCCATTGATATAATTGCCTGCAAACTTTGGTCATATGCCTATTACCAGGGACCAGTGCACAGGAAATATGTTACAAGATGCCTAAGCCAAGCACTTGTTCTAATGAAAATGAGCTCTTCTAAGATTTTGGTACCATTTAGTTCAGTATGACTATGAGAATCCAGGGTCACTTCCATTTCTTGAAGTGGTAGTAGAGTGTGAATTTAGAGGAGGAAGGCCTACACCTATGAAACAATAAATGTGCAAAAGTATGTCATGGACAAAAATGAGTTCTATTCTAAGATTATGAAACAGTTGAAGTTTGTCTTCAGCAGCCTATACATCGCTTTCCTTTTTTAAAAAATTAATTAATTTATTTAACTTTTCAACATTCATTTCCACAATTGGGTTCCAAATTTTCTCCCCATTTCTCCCTTCCTCCCACCCCCAAACATCAAGCATTCTAATTGCCCCTATCACCAATCTGCCCTCCCTTCTAACATCCCTCCCTTCTCTTATCGCCATCTTCTCTTTTGTCCTGTAGGGGAAGATAACTAACTTCCTATACCCCATTACCTGTATTTCTATTTCCTAGTTGCAAGAGCAATACTCAACAGCTGTTCCTAAAACTTTGAGTTCCAACTTCTCCCCATCCCTCCCTCCCCACCCATTCCCTTTGGGAAGGCAGGCAATTCAATATAGGCCATATCTGTGTAGTTTTGCAAATGACTTCCATGATAGTCATTTTGTGCATGACTAACTGAATTACTCTCCATCCTATCCTGCCCCCCATTGCTTCTACTCTCTCTTTTGATCCTATCCCTCCCCAAGAGTATTGACTTCAAATTGCTCCCTCCTCCCACTGACCTCCCTCTATCATCCCTCCCACCCTGCTGATCCCCTTCTCCCCAACTTTCTTGTATTGTAAGATAGGTTCCATACCAAAATAAGTAAGTGTGCATTATGATTATAAGGAATAACCTTCCTTTAGTCAAATGTGATGAGAATAAGCTTCATGTTTTTTCTCTCACCTCCCCCCTCTTTCCCTCCACTGAAAAGTCTTTTACTTAACTCTTTTATGAGAGATAATTTGCTCCATTCCATTTCTCCCTTTCTCCTCCTAATATATTTCTCTCTCACCGCTTAATTTTATTTTTTTAAGATATGATCCCACCCTATTCAGCTCACCCTGTGTTCTCTGTCTGTCTCTGTGTGTGTGTGTGTGTGTGTGTGTGTGTGTGTGTGATCTCACCAACTACCTAGATACTGAAAAAAGTTTGAAGAGTTACAAATATTATCTTTCCATGTAGAAATTTAAGCAGTTCAACTTTAGTAAATCCCTTATGGTTTCTCTTTGCTGTTTACTTTTTCATGCTTCTCTTGATTCATGTGTTTGAAGGTCAAATTTTCTTTTCAGCTCTGGTCTTTCCATCAAGAATGCTTGAAAGTCCTCTGTTTTATTGAAAGACTATTTTTCCCCCTGAAGTATTATACTCAGTTTTGCTATGTAGGTCATTCTTGGTTTTAGTCTTAGTTCCTTTGACTTTTGGAATATTCTATTCCATGCCCTTCAATTCCTTAATGCAGAAACAGCTAGATCTTATGTTATCCTGATTGCATTTCCACAGTACCTGAATTGTTTTTTTCTAGCTGCTTGCAATATTTTCTCCTTGACCTGGGACTCTGGAATTTGGCCACAATGTTCCTAGGAATTTGTCTTTTTTGGATCTCTTTCAGGTGGTGATTGGCTGATTCTTTCAATATTTATTTTGCCCTCTGGTTCTAGAATATCAGGGCAGTTTTCCTTGATAATTTCATGAAAGATGATGTCTAGGTTCTTTTTTTGATTATGGCTTTCAGGTAGTCCCACAATTTTTAAGTTGTCTCTCTTGGATCTATTTTCCAAGTCAGTCGTTTTTCCAATGAGATATTTCACATCATCTTCCATTTTTTCATTCTTTTGGTTTTGTTTTGTGATTTCTTGGTTTCCTATAAAGTCATTAGCCTCCATCTGTTCCATTCTAATTTTGAAAGAACTATTTTCTTCAGTGAGTTTTTGGACCTCCTTTTCCATTTGGCTAATTCTGCTTGTTAAAGCAGTCTTCTCCTCATTGACTTTTTGAACCTCTCTTGACAATTGAGTGAGCCTATTTTTCAAGGTGTTATTTTCTTCAGCATTTTTTTTTGGGTCTCCTTTAGCAAGGTGTTGACCTGCTTTTCATGCTTTTCCTGCATCTCTCTCATTTCTCTTCCCATTTTTTCCTCCACCTCTCTTACTTTTTTTCAAAATCCTTTTTGAGCTCTTCCATGGCCTGAGCCCATTGAAGAAGAGATAAAATAATTAAATAATCCAATTAAAAGAAAAGTAATTGAACAAGCCATCAATGAGCTCCCTAAGAAAAAAATACCCAAGGTCAGAGGGATTTACAAGTGAATTCAACTGAACATTTAAAGAACAATTCATTTCAAAGCAATATAAATTATTTGGGAAAATAGGCAAGGAAGTAGTCCAACCTAATTCTTTTTATTTTTACAGATATACTTCTAATACCTAAACCAAGAAGAGATAAAACTGAAGAAAATTATAGCCCAATTTCCCTGATGAATACAGATGCAAACATTTTAAATAAAATATTACCTGAGATTTCAGCAACTTCTCATGAGGAGAATACACTATGACTATGTAGAATCTGTACCAAAAACACAAAACTGATTCAATATTAGGAAAACTTTTGGCATAACTGACCATATCAATAACAAAGCTAACAAAAATCATATGTTTATCTCAATAAAGGCAGAAAAATAATTTCACAAAATACAGTACCCATTCCTATTAAAAACACTGAAGAGCATGGGAATGAATGGAGTCTTCCTTAAAAATGATAACCAGTGTCTATCTAAAATCATCAGCAAACATTATAAGTAATGGGGATAAGCTAGAAGGAATTCCAGTAAAATCAGGGGTGAAACGAGGATACCTATTATCACTGTTGTTATTCAATACCATACTAGAAGTATTAGCTTCATCAATAAGAGAAGAAAAAGAAGTTGAAGGAATTAGAATTAGGTAACAAAGAAACAAAGCTACCACTCTTTGCAGATGATATAATAATATAATTAGAGAATTCTAGAGAATCAAGAACAAACTATTTGAAATAATAAACAAATTTAGCAAAGTTGGAGGATATAAAATAAACCCACAACATAAATGATCAGCATTTCTGTACATTATTAACAAAGTCTAACCGCATGAGCTGGGAACAGAAATTCAATTTAAAATTACTCTAGACAATATAATATATTTGATAGTCTACCTGCCAAAACAAACCCAGAAACTATATGAACACAATTACATGACACTTTTTACACAAATAAAGTCAGATCAAAATAATTGGAAAAAGACCAGTTGTTCACAGGTAGGCTGAGCTGATAAAATAAAAATGACAATTCTTTCTAAATTAATTTATATATCTAGTGCCATACCAATCAAATTACAAAAAAAAATATTTTATGGAGCTAGAAAAAGCAGTAACAGAATTAATCTGGAAGAACTAAAGCTTCAGAATATCACGGAAATTAATGAAAGGAAATGCAAGGGAAAGTGCCCTAGGTAGACTAGATCCTAAATTATATTATTTAGCAATAATCAGAACTACTTGGTAGTTTTCAGTGGGATAGATTATGTAACAAGACACAGTAGTCAATGAGGATACTAATTTACTGTTTGATAAACCCGAAGTCCTCAGCTTTTGAGGTAAGAACTCACTATCTGACAAAAAATGCTAGTAAAACTGGAAAATATTATGATAGAAACTTGGCACAGACCAATGTCTTGCACTCTATACTGAGATAAAGTCAAAATGGGTACATAATTTAAATATAAATATTCATACTGGGAGAGCTAACAATAGTTTACCTCTCAGATCTATGGAGAAGGGAAGAATTTACTGACTAAAGAAGAGATTGAGAACATTATGAAATGCAAAATGGATGATTTTGATGAAATTAAATTTAAAAAATTTTTGCACGAACCAAGCCAGTGCAACCAAGAGTAGAAAGGAAGCAGAAATCTGGAAAGCAATTTTTACATCCAGTGTTTCTGATAAAGGAGAGAACTGAATCAATTTATAAGAATGTAAGTCATTCCTCAGTTGATAAATGGTCAAAGGATATGAACAGGCAGTTTTCAGAGGAAGAAATTAAAGCTATCTATAGTCATATGACAAAACGTTCTTAATCACTATTGGTTAGAGAAATGGAAATCGAAACAACTCTGAAGGACCACATCACAATTATCAGATTGGCTAACATAACAAAATAGGAAAATCATAAATGTTGGAAAAGATGTGGGAAAATTGGAAACTAATGCATTGTTGGTGGAGTTGTGAACTGATCTAGCCATTTTGGAGAGCAATTGAAACTATGCCCAAAGGGCTATAAAACTATACATACCCTTTGATTCAGCTATAGTTTCTATCCCAAAGAGATCACAAAAATGGGAAAAGGACCCACATGTACAACATTATTTGTAGTAGCTTTTTATGTGGTGGCCAAGAATTAGAAATTGAGGGGATGCCTCTCAATTGGAGAATAACTGAACAAGTTGTGGTATATGAAGGTAATGGAAAACTATTTTGCCAAAAGAAATGACGAGCAGGTGGACTTCAGAAAAAGCTGGAAAGATTTAAATGAACTGATGCTGAGTGAATGAGCAGATCCTGGAGAACACTGTACATAGTAACAGCCACATTTTGCAATGACCAGCTTTGATAGGCTTAGCTCTTCTCAGCAATGCAAGGATCTAAAATAATTCCAAAGACCCAAAATGTAAAATACTATCTACATTCAGAGAAAGAACTTTGGAGCCTGAATGCAGATGGAAGCATACTATTTGCTCTCCTTTTCTTTTGTTGTTTTGTTTCTTTCTCATGGTTCCTCCCATTAGTTTTCATTCTTTTTACATAATGAAAAATGTGAAAATATGTTTAATATGAATGTGTAAGTAGAAACTATATCAGATTGTATGCTGTCTTGGGGAGCAGGGAGGAGAGGAAGGGGGAGAAAAATTAAAACCAAAATCTTATGGAAGTGAATACTGAAAACAAAAGTAAGTTATTTTAAAAAATAAGTCCCCCAAAATAAAATATTGTAGAATTTAGATGAGGGCAGAAGACATTATTTCCCAAACCATTTTGTTTTTTGAGAGAAAACCAGCTCTCTTCATGGTACCCCACTGGCAGCCATAGATATGTGAGGAAGTCAATCCTTACTATGTTCCCTGACTTTTCAGTGCCTTCAACCCTATAGATTGTTAAGAGTGGACTTCTCTGGTAAGATCATTCTCTCCTTGGTTGAATCGAGATTCTAACTCAGTCCTAAATCAAAGAGTTTATTTTCTCTCATATATTATATTGTCTACCTTTATATCTATAACCTTATCAATTTTTTTCTGCATACTTTGATAAATAAGCTAAATTGTGATTCATGATTGTATTTTGTATAGCTAGTAGTTTGGTAGAAGGAATCTAAGAGGATAAGGGTACTGTTACCTTCCTTTTAAAAGTAACCAGAAAAGAATAGACTTAATGTTGAACCTCAAAAGAATTACCTCTTGACTATAAATAGTTGATATGCCACAGACAGATATAATTGTACCTCAAAGTTTCTTGGAGATAGGAGAGTGAAGGAGCAATCTTGCCATAATCAAACTGGATCCTGCCTGCCCCTTATATCCTAGGCTAGTGAAGGCCTTCTTCCGTTAGTCTACAACATGAAAATAATAGTATCCCTTTAGAGACATGAAATGGAACCTTCTAGATCCTAGATCAGATATGTATCAATGGCTTGTGAAGACCACTTGTTTCACATTAGACCCATCCATATCTACATTGCATGTAGGCAAGGAGAGTATGTCTAGAATCTGACTTTATTCAGATTTCACTTGACCTTATTGACTTTCCCATCATCAACAAATGGTGCACAGGAAAGAGGGCTGATTTTATAGGGCTAAACTTGAAGTCAAAAGATTGAAATTCAAATCCTGGTCTTGCCATTTGCTACTTCCATAAGCACTTACATTTTACTACCTGCAAAACTTACTTGAATAACTTTACAACATATATAACTTACCTAAACAACTTGACCACCTGTATAACTTACCTATATAACTCGATTACCTGTATAATTTTTTTTTATTTTATATTTCCACATTAATCATGTTATAAAAGAAGAATAAGAACAAAAGGGAAAAAACTAAGAAAAGGGAAAAAAAATACATATACTTCAATCTGCATTTAGACTCCATAGTTCTTTCTTGAGATGTGGAGAACATTTTCCATCATGAGTCTTTTGGAATTGTCTTAGATCATTGCACTGCTGAAAAGAGCTAAGTCTATTAAAGTTGGTCATTGTACAGTCTTTCTGTTACTGTGTACAATGTTCTTCTGATTCTGCTCACTTTACTCAGCATCACTTCATGTAAGTCTTTCTAAGTGTTTTTGAAATCTACCTGCTCTTCATTTCTTTGAGCACAATAGAATTCTATTACATTCATATACCACAACTTGTTCAGCCATTCTCCAATTGAGGGGCATCCCCTTAATTTCTCATTCTTGACCACCACAAAAAGAGCTCCATGTGAGTCCTTTCCCCTTCTTTTTGACTCTTTGGGATATATATCATAGTGGGATATTGCTGGGTCAAAGGGTGTGCACAGTTTTATAGCCCTTTGGGCATAGTTTCAAATTGATCTTCAGAATGGCTGGGTCAGTACACAACTCCACCAATAATGCATTACTGTTCCAATTTTCCCATGTCTTCTCCAATATTTATTATTTTCCTGTTTTGTCATATTATCCAATAGTATAGATGTTATATGGTCCCTCAAAGTTGTTTTGATTTGGATTTCTCTAATCAATAGTGATTTAGAGCACATTTTCACATAGCTGTGAGTAGCTTTAATTTCTTCCTCTGAAAACTGCCTGTTCATATACTTTGACCATTTATCAATTTGGGAATGACTTGTTTTATGCAATTGATTCAGTTATCTATATATTTTAGAAATGAGGCCTCTATTGGAGATACTGGCTATAAAAATTGTTTCTCAGCTTTTTGCTTCCCTTCTTATCTTGGTTTTATTGGCTCTGTTTATGCAAAACTTTTTAAATTTAATTTAATCAAAACCATCTCTTTTCCATTTCATAATATTTTCTATCTCTTGTTTGGTCATAAATTTTTCCCTTTCCTTAAATCTGACAGATATACTATTCTTTGCTCTAATTTGCTTTTGTTATCACCCTTTAGGTCTAAATCATGCACCCATTTTGACCTTGTCATGATATAGGACATAAGATGTTGGTTTATGCCTAGTTTCTAGGACACTATTTTCTAGCTTTCCAAGAAGTATTTGGGTCAAATGATGAGTTGTTATCCCAGAAACTGAAGTCTTTGGGCTTGTCAAACAGTAAATCACTACAGTCATTAACTACTGTGTCGTGGGTACATAAACTATTCTACTGATCCACCACTCTATTTACCAAACAGTTTTAATGATTGCTGCTTTATAATATAGTTGTAGATCTGCTATGGCTAGGCCACCTTCCCTTGCACTTCTTTTCATTAATTCCCTTCTACCTGTATAACCTATCTCTATAAATTGACCACCTGTATAACTTAGGGCAAGTCCCTTAGCCTTTCTATGTTTCTGCTCTTCAGATATAAAATAAAGGAGTTGGATTAGACTGTTTCTAAGGCAATTTTCAGCTCTATATGTATAATACTACATTTATTATCTGTGCGAAGTGGTACTTGCCAGAAAATGGATTAGTGTTGCAAGCAGCATTCAAAAGTTTGGAGAGATTTCATTGGAGTTCTTGCCAAAACTGTGTCTTACTTAGTAAAACACTTGAGCTGCTGACAGAATTCTATCTATCTGTAGGTATTGTGTGGAAAAAGAGGGAAAGATTTTTAACTAGGAGCAGAGGAAGAAGAAATTCCTTACAATAAGGAAATTGCTAATAATTCACAAAGGTGGAGTCTTAAAATTGAAGAGGTCATTCTCCCAGTTGTGGCAGTAGAATGTATTCATTTTATATAGCATTTCAGCCTGATGTTATCTCTTCTATCCTGTCTATATAAATCATGTTGATTATGATGCTATCTCTTCTGCTTCTTGACCAACATTTTTAAAGATGCCGTTGTTTCCATTTGTGCTGGCATCAGTGTTTGTTTGTTGTTTTTTAAATAAGGAAATGCTGAACTATTTTTAATATATTTTTGTCACCAATTCATTTACTTTTCAGAATTTCATATTTTAATTAGATGACAGGCATAGTTATTATTATTGTATTCTGACGAAATAAAATGGTGATAACTCAAGTTTGAATACACCGCTAGGGATTGAATTTAAAATTTCATTGCATAGGCAACTTCCAGCTGAAGTTACCTTCTGTGCAATTTATAGTCTTAGAAATGTGTCTTGAGCACAGGTGTAAAACAGTTGCTTAATGCCAGCTCCCACCCACAAACCCATAACACTCGAGTGTGACAAAGCCAGATTAAATATAATTGGGAAATATTTGACAAAATAAACAAAAGTACAATAAAACACAGATAATAACACATTTTAAAAACTATGTCAATATGCTGCAGGGATTCTTATGTAGGGATTAGTGACCCCATTTCTATCTGAGTTTGACAAGACTAGCCTAGGGCATTGAGAGATTAAGTTATTTACTCAGAGTGACACTATGTGCCAGAGGATGTACTTGAATTCAGGTATTTCTGCCTTTGAGGCCAACTCTCTATTCATTAAGTCATAATATCTCTTTTCAATTTCATTTAAATAACATAGAAACTAAACTATCTTATAGCTACTTTTATTAAGCACTCCTCTGTGTGTCATGCACTATGCTAGGTACTAGAGGTGCAAAGTCAAAACTGAAATAATATTTGACCTCCAGGAATTTTACTCTATCAGGGTGGAAGAGCAAAATGTATATTGATAAATGAATATGTATAAATAACTAGAAAATAATGTTGAGAAAGAGACATTAAAGACTGTGGGAAAGGAAAAGTATCTTTTAGGAAAAAGGCATCTGAGATAAACTTTGACAAGAGCTAGGGCTTCCAAATATAATCACTAAATCAGTCAAATAATTAACCAGACAGAATACTAGCCCATGAGCTATGCTGACAATCACAACTATGCAAAGATTCAGAGAAAGGTTTCCACCATGGTGTTTGGCTTCATTGTGAAAGATGTAGAGAAAAATGTGGTCAAGAAATGAACTGGAAAAGTGAGTTTAGAGGCATTGCAGTCTCCATAAACATAAGGAATGTTAATATTAAAGAAATCACAGATCCTTTAAGTGTTGAAATAATCACTTGGAAAGCCTTTTTGTTGGGTTTTGAATTGACTTATTGAAATCAGGATAACAATGACAAGAATGAGAAATTTGAAATTAAGTCTTCAGAAGATCCCACCTTCTTAAAGTTTTCTGCTGTGCAGAGGGGTCTTTTAGTATAGAATGATTCTTAGAAACAGATCTTAGAAACATTAGTCAATGACCTCCATTTAGAAAGTTTTAAATTTTTGTAAAGATGAAAGAGAACGTCTTTATATTATTTTCAATGCAACTCAAATTTATTTTTGTTGTTCAGTGTGTCTGACTCTCTGTGACTCCATTTGGGGTTTTCTTGGCACAGATACTGGAGTAGTTTGCCATTTCCTTCTCCAGCTCATTTTGCTTATGAAAAAACTGAGGTAAGCAGGATTAAGTGATTTGCCCAGTAAGTGCCTGAGGTTAGATTTGAACTCAGGAAGATAAACCTTTCTGACTCCAGGCCTGACCATCTCTCTCCACTGTGCCACCTAGCTGCCCTTCAACTCAGATACATTAATATAAAGTAACATTAAATTCTAATTCTAGAAGCAAAAAGATTAAAATGAGAATTTTTCACTTAAGGAATCATTATTATAATACTGTTAACCATTTTTTCTACTTGTAGGTTGATGGTACCAAGAATTCCATTTTTTCCTCTTCTCCCTCCTTTCCTTCTTTCCTTTCCCCTCCCCCAATCTCAAACCTCTATCACTGAAAAATAACAAGAACAAGGAAGAGACGTGCTGGTAATTATTTAAGAACTGTTTGTGGAGCAAGATGAAATATATGCTGAACAGGCTTTTAAGTTGAACCTGCATTATTAACATTTTCTCCATCATTTTCTTAAGGTCAGACAATATAACAAATCATCTCTTGATTTGTAGTGTTTCTCAGTTTCCAAAGTGTAAAGCTTACATTGAAAATTTAATAGCTATCTTGGCTATCTCTAGCAAACTGGATTGCTCTTGCACTAACACACTCAAGGATCAGAATTCATTTTCAAACTTAAGGAACAAGAAAGTGGAAATCCATCAGAGGGCCTGGATTTAAATCCTACCTCTGATACTACCTGTGTGACCTTGAGTAGGTTACTCTTTGGGCCTCTGTTTCTTCTTCTATAAAATGAGAGGGTGAGGGAGAAATAGATGGCCTCTAGTTCTATTTTGGTTCTAAAGTTATGAGGCCTTAGGGAATTTGGAAAATAATTTTTATCCTATTATAATTCTCTGTGAAACTGCCTTTGTGAATTGCATCCTAATGAAGTAAAGAAAAAATATTTTTCCTATATCCTTCATTTTACAAATGACACATGACAAAGGTTCAACATGATAAAAAAAAAAAGGTATGAACAAATAACAAACTTCTCACTCTTTGCTTTCAATTGCCTCATTTATCAGTAACGATGGTCTATTCTCTTGAGATATTGACATACTAAACTATCAAGAATTTCCCTTCAGCTTTGTAATAGGGAGCCATTTGACCATTGTCACCCCATTCTGTATCTCATTCTCCTCACTGCATGTTAGTCACAGCTCATCCTCAAGTGTCAAACTGTGGAGACTAGTTGTGCAGTAAGAGATCCTGGCAAAGGACCACATTCCTCTGAGAGCTTTTTTTTCTCTTTTTTTCTGGCATCTTTGGAAATAATGTCTGAAAAAAATGGGTTACAATGGGAAGTGTGCTTTCTTTTGACTTACTTGCTTTGGATTTGTAATGTCTTTTTTTTCAACATTTTAATTGAATTTAATTTTTTTTAAAAAGACATTTTTTAATTTTTTCAATGAACAAAAATCTAATTTTTCCCTCCCACTTCTCCCCATCTATTTTCCCAAAAATTTATTAATTTCTCTATTTTCAGTTTTCAAATCACTTTCATAAATTCCAAACTTTCTCCCGCTCCTTCCCTACTCCCGAGAATGAGCTCATTTATGATCACTTTTGGATTTTTTTTTGGCAAGTTTCACCACTGCCTGTGTCTGCCCATGATAAGGTTCATTTTACACCTGTCCCTGCAGAGAGCAAGATGAAGGAATTTTTCTTGGTAAAGAGACCTTTTGAAAAATGAAACCCAAAATAAAAATGTCTAGGCCAATGTGCAAAAAAAAAAAAAGTGAGTCAAGTGATGGCTTCCTTAATAATAATTTTTAAAAAATCAAACTGGGAGGTGGGGAAGACCCTCAGTGTTGCCAGACAAAAGAGAAAGAGTTACTACTTTATAGTCAGTCTGAGTCAGGAGGATCCAAAAAATAACCATTAAGTGGTGCTTGAGCACCATTGTTGCCAATCCATGAGATCTAGAGTAAATTGGGTATAAAGCAGCAATCGTCAATACTACTTGGTATTGGCTAAAAAATATACGGTGGATCAGTGAAATAGGTTAGGTACACAAGACAGAGGAGTCAATGACTATAGCAATCTACTGTTTGATAAATCCAAAGACTCCAGCTTCTGGGATAAAAACTGACTATTTGACAAAATCTTCTGGGGAAATACGAAAAGAGTATGGTAGAGACTAGGAATAAACCAGCTTTTTATACCATATCATATACCAAGATAAGGTCAAAATGGGTATGTGATGTGGACATAAAGGGTGACATTATAAGCAAATTATAAGAGCAAGAAATAGTTATCCTGTTAGATCTCTGGAAAAGGGAAGAATTTATCATCAAATAAGAGATAAAGAACATTATAAAATACAAAATGGATAATATTGATCACATTAAATTAAAAAGGTTTTGTACAAAGTAAATGCAACCAAGATTAGAAGGGAAGCAGAAAGCTGGGAAAGAATTTTTATAGCCATTATCTCTGATAAAGCTTCATTTCTAAAATATATAGAGAACTGAGTCAAATTTATAAGAATACAAGTCATTCCCCAATTCACAAATAGTCAAAGGATATGAGCAGGCAGCTTTCAGAGGAAGAAATTAAAGCTCTCTACAGTTATATGAAAAAATGCTCTAAATCACTATTGTTTGGAGAGATGCAAATTAAAATTAAGGAGCCAACAATATAAAGAGAAATTCCACCCAAAATAACTACAAAATGCTTCAGATATCTGGGGACCATTCTAACAATGCATACATAATGCTTATATAGATTCTATTAAAAAGTGATCCTTAAAGAAATACAAATGAACTTCAAAAGCTGGCAGAATATTTGCTGCTAGCTAAAAGGAAGGACATGATCAATTGAAGGCTTCTTTTTTTAAAAAATGAGACATGCAGCAGGAAAGGAGTCTGGAGACAGAGACTGGATATTAGAGAGTGGAGATTCTAATGGAGCATATCCAGAGATGGAAAGAGGAAGAAGCTCATGGTTCAGCTATGCAGGTTAAGGACTTCTTCTTCATCAAAGGCCAGAGTGAATGATACAATTGAGACTGATATCAGAGGGATTTGAAATGAGAAGAAGATGAGAGATAGTTCTCATCAAGATGACCCTTTTTGTGTGTAATATATAACTAGTTCTTTAAAAGATTAGGGAAGGAAACACCATGAGATGCTATAGGACAGAATAGAAATTTTGAGACTTCTTTGGTCATTACTGGAATAGAGAATTTGTTAGGAAGGGGTAGAAAGCTTGCTTTGCTGTAATGAGGATGTAGCTGAGATGTAAAAAAAAAATCTCAAGAAATTTGTAGTAGCTTCATGACTTCC
This sequence comes from Bettongia penicillata ogilbyi, assembly GCA_023548195.1. Classification (NCBI taxonomy): domain Eukaryota; kingdom Metazoa; phylum Chordata; class Mammalia; order Diprotodontia; family Potoroidae; genus Bettongia; species Bettongia penicillata. The sequence goes on from JAJHZJ010000175.1 coordinate 516,213, forward strand.
TATAGCTCTGTATCACCAACGCAATATTCACAGCATTGATGGTGATTATGAATATGCCAACATAGTTCTCAATTGCAAACTGTAACAGACTCTCCATATAGAAAGTAGAAGAAAAACATTTATTCAGACACCAGAAAGCCAAATTCCAAAATCAGAAAGCAAAATCAGTTATAGTAGCCAAGAAGTCAATGTATTATCACTGCAGGGGGCAAAGCCATTCCTAAGTCTCCCCCAACGCCTCTATTCCTGGAGCCTTCCCATAAACAAGTACTCATGAGCTTAGTTGTGCCTGACTCCCTGTGTTCTTCCCAGCTCTGACTAGCTTGACCAACTTCCTCCCCACTCTGCTCCACCCTTCCCATTTCACCCATTCTGCAAGCTCCTCCAATGCGACTTAGGCTTCCATGTGATTTAAGCAGGTCACATGGACCTATTAATGAATGGGATTTTCCCATTTAAATTAAAATACAGGCTCTATTTAGCAACAGATAAATGAAAGCTAAGGAGAGAGATGGCAAGGGGATTCTGAGTTTGGAGCCTGACAAGGAACCTAAACATAGTTGCTACTGTTGAGTTGGTTCACCATGGAGTTGATAGCAAAAAGAGAGGAGAGTATAGCAGCAATGATAGGGAACAAGATTGGGATATTCTTATTTTCTTATGAAAGAAAGTTTAACTAGTAATAGAACAGGTTGCTAAGGAACTGGTGTTCTTGGAGGGAACTTGTTCTCAGTGAGTACCAGAAAATGGAAGGGGTGAGAACTGAAGAGGTTTAAGATGAAAATAAATTGATTAATTTTACAGCAGAAGACCTGGAAGAGGCAACATGAGACACTAAGGAGATAGACTTGAGCTCAATGGAAATGAAGGAGTAGACAGGTTGATGAAAAGGGATTTTCATGGGCAACTAGGACTTCAGAATCAGTGGGATAGAGAGAAAATAAGGGAGTAATGATATATGTATCTTATATATCATATATAGTATGATATATATGATACCCTGAGCATATAATTTTTAACATTCTTCTCTTCAATAAAGCAAAATTATTTTAATTAATAATTATGAAATTCAGTGATAATAATGGCTAGAAAAGAAATGCATATTGAAAACATTCTTTTATCAAACTTCATGCATAATCATGCCAGTAAAAAAAAATTTAGTACAAAACAAGAACAAAGTAATAGATTCATACTTTTGAATTACATTAATATAATGTTCTAAAGTTGTTTCTCCCCAACAAAGAACTTCCTCATAAGCTGTGGGGAGCTGCCCATCATCAGGTCTGGGGAATTCTTTTGGTTGCCTCTTGGATAGTGATTTCTTTAGGGGAGCTACTGCTATCTCCCTCCTCCCAGTTTTATAGGGGAAAAGGTTTTCCCCATTGATAGGACCCTGCTATGGCCCTTGGAGACAGAGGTACATTGTATTTGGAGATTTTCCTTTATGCCCTGTGGTCCAGGAGCTGTATTTGTGAATATCTGCAATTAATTTCTGCTGCTTTCACTAGGATTTGCTAGGAAGCCGCCTTCATTGTCTCAGGACCCTCCACTTTCCTTGAGGAAGCCTTTTCCAAAGTATCTCCCCTCCGACATCAATTGCCTTCACCTGAGGAGTACCTTTCCTTCCACCCTTGACTCATTCCTGGAAGGGATCCTGTTAATATAATGTACTGTCCCCTTTAAAATTTATTTCTGAGTTAATTGTGTTCAGAATTCTGAGGGGATTACATTTGCTAAAGCTGTTGCTCCTGAACTCAAAGTTCTGAGACAGTTATTGCTGAGTTTTTAAAGTGACAAGCTATTAAAGACTCTAGTGAATGAGAGAACTCACTAGGCTTCAATGTTTAGGTGGGTCAATATGGGAAAATATGGAAATGAGGACTGTTGTATGATTGAGTAATAAATATAGTTTATCTATTTATAGTTTGAGCCTACAAAGATAAAACAGAAGTATTAGCAGATAATCAACTAATTTGGCTGAGACATCTTCCTAGTGAGATGTTAGTCAAGCACAACTTGAATTAACTCAGCTTAATAGTGGAAATGTATTCAATTATTTACTACAAAAGATGAGTTCATGAAGGGTCTTTTATGGATAGCTCCTAAGCAGAAACAAAACACCAAACCTTACTATTCCAGAATTGTGTTACTCTGAACACGAGTTTTCTTCACTCATGTCTACTTGATAGATTTCTTTAAGTGTATGTAAATTCCTCATAAATACTCAGTGCTTTGTGGGTTACTGTGACTCAGGTTTATGCATGAATTATGATGTAATTATTTATGGATTTGTTTTAATTTATGAATATCATGTTATTAATTGCTCTAAGTAAATGTTCATGTTTAATATCTAAAAAGGTCATTATTGTGAGCAGCTGATTGTATAATTAGAAATGCATCAATAGGGGTTCACAAAATAGAATGGCAAGGAAAGAGAGTATACTTGCCTTAAACAGAATTTCCTAGATGATTTTGAAAGCATTTGTCTTGTAACTGCCTGATGGTATTCCTTCTCTGGGAACCTATGTGAGAGCATGTTAGAGCTAATCCAATCCAGAGATTCCCTTCACCCAAGTGAGAATGAGTTCTGTATCTTGTAGAGGCAGAACCAGAAGGAAGTATGACTGGGAATCTGTTAAGAACTGTGTATGACTTTGGAACTAGATTTCAGGCTGGGAAACACTAGAAACCAAAAAGTCAGTTCTGGTTTTACAGAAATTTGATAGGGACAGGTACGTTTTGAAAAGGAACAAGTTTGGGAATATGCAAGGGGAGGGTTTAAGATACCTATGTGACATCTAGTTTGAAATATTTAACTGGTAATGTGGAGTTCAGGAGATTATGGATAGATAAGTACATAGATAAGTTAAACTGATCATGGAGGCTAAATCTGTAGAGGGATGGTGGGCAGATTTGACTTGGGGCATTAAAAATGAGGCTAGTATTGAAGTTGATGGGAATGGGAGAATGACCTGTATTCTGTACTTGAGATTCAGTATCTCAGGATTGTAGAAGGTAAAAGGGCATGAGAAATTGATAACCATTGGGGGATGAGTCTAGGTGGAGTTAACAGTGTTTGAGTGTAGCTTCATTAAACAAGACAAGTGAGAAGGATATTGCTCTGGTGGTCACTCCTTACAGAATTTTGGTCTTGGCTCCTGAAGAAGTTACTTTCGGCTGTAGGACCGTAGAAAGACTTGGTCCTTTTGGGAGCAGCAGCTACCAGTATTCCAGTTCTTACAGTCTCAGTGATATGTAGTAAGTAGGAGTAGTAGCAGCCATTGATCTAATAAGTAAAGACTTCCTGGGCCTCAGTTTCCTCATCTGTAAAATGAGATTGAACCAGATGGTTTCTAAGATTTCTTACAATTCTAAAACTTTGATCATATGCTACTACCTTGATTTCCTCTTTTCCCTTGAATCTCTGTTTCCCAAGGGGAAGAAGGTACTTATTTCTCTCTCTCTCTGTGTGTGTGTGTGTGTGTGTGTGTGTGTGTGTGTGTGTGTGTGTGAGAGGGAGAGAGAGAGAGAGAGAGAGAGAGAGAGAGAGAGAGAGAGAGAGAGAGAGAGAGAGAGAGAGAGAGAGAGACAGGAGAGGAGATAAAGAATTTAAAGTTTTAAATTGTTTTTCTTTAAGATGTAAATACTGAGTTCTGAGTCATGAGACCATCAAGATGGAAGATGAATCCTTTTCTATAATCCTCATAACTCCTCACACTTGTTGAAAATACAAATTATGTTCAATATATAAAGCAGTTTCAGCTGTCTCTAAGGGCAACAAGAACTCAAGCAAGGCAAAAACCTGACAAACTAATAGCAGAGAAGGGTAAATCCAAACCTTAACGTGGTCATTTAGAATCCCTTCTGTTACTGTTCAGGCAGGCCTGCATAAGGAGATCCACACACCTTCCACAGAACTCAATTCTACCCATTCCTCCTCCTAGGACTATAGAAAACAAAAAACATACAAGTTTCTCTGAATAGGACAGCGGTATGAAGTGCTCTTAGCTACAACAAAACTCCGTCAGAGAACTGAGGATCATTATGAATCCAAAGGAGAGTTCTATCAAACTTTTAAAGGGCACTAAAAGTTCCAGTACTACACAAATTATTCTCTCTTTTTTGGTATTATCATTTAGTTTTATTTAAAACAAGTAGGAAAATAAGTATGATTCTCACAGCATGAGTATGTTAACTGCTAAACTTCATGCAATGTTAAACACACTGGAATAAGAACATGATTAACATCCAAAAGCCACTGTATTTAGAGAGAGAAAATGAAACTTGAACACAAGAGAAAAACGTCTAGCGTTCTAATTGTACACATAGGGCACATTAAGCAATTTAAATATTTGAAAAAAATTATATTTTGAAAAGTTTTTCAAAAAAATTATTTGAAAAATTTGCATTTAAAAATTATATCTTTATCAACTGATCATTTTCCTCACATCATAAAATGAATGAAAACAAATTAAATTTAAATTCCAGGAGAAGGAAAAAAGAAAGAAATCTCCCCAAATTCTAATTATTATTTCACTGTGAAGTATCTTTTAGTTGTAATAAATCAATGTTCCTAAGGGAACATAAAAAATTGAAAACTTAGCTTTCTAATGTTTACCCAAGACTTTACTGATTTGGACCAAATCATGTCAAGAACCGCTTGACTTAAGAAAAATTTGAATTATACTACATTTTTCAAAAGTTCTTTTTTAAATCTCCAATCCATAAAGCAATTGGGTAAATTATTCTAGAAGAGTTCCTGGAGGGAAGAAAACATATTAATGGTTGGTAATTTGCCTTTCAGCTATACATGGATGATCCTGAAAGTGTTTGAAAAGTTTAAATTTTTTCTGTAGTTTAAAAATTTCCATTTGCATCTTATTTTGAGTTTGCTCAATTATCCCCATTATTCTACAGATTCTATATAATTTGACTGCACTACATTTCAGCCTAGTCTGACACAATTATCACAAATTTCTGAATCAAGAAACATGAAATAATTAAGCTTTAACTAGTCAGTAGTATCTGAGAGGCATGCGGCTTCAGAAAGGGTTGAGGAACAGTTGATGTGGTGTTTACTGCCCCACAACTCCAGGAAAAATGCCAGGAGCATTACAGAGGTCTGTATAAAACATTTATGGATCTGACTAAGGACTTTGACATAGTCGTGAGGGCTTGTGGCAAATTATGTCAAAATTTGGTTGCCCAGAGAAGTTCATCAACATTGTATGTCAATTTCATGATGGCATGTTTGCCTGGGTTCTGGATAATGAAAAACCTCTTGTGCCTTCCCAGTTACCAATGACATGAAAGAGGGCTGTGTGCTTGCTCCCATGCTTTTTAGCATGATGTTTGCAGCCATGTTGACAAATGCTTTCAATGAGGATGAGCATGGTATCAAGGTCAACTATCCTACTGATGATAAGTTCTTCCATTTGAAAAGGCTAAAAGCCAAGACCAAAGTGGAGAAAGTGTTGGTGCATGATTTTCTGTTTGCAGATGATTGTGCATTCAATGCAGCATCCGAAGCTGAGATGCAACAAAGTATGGATCAATTCTCTACTGCCTGTGCTAATTTTGGCCTAATACTTATCACTAAAAACACAGGTGCTCCATCAGCCGCCACCACCACACCATCTATACATGGAACTATTGGTGACAACAAATGAAGAAGTTTTGAATGCTATTGATAAGTTAACTTACCTTGGGAGTGTACTTTCAAGGGATGTACACATTGACAATGAGGTTGATGCATGCATTGCCAGAGTTAGCTCAGTGTTTCAGAGGCTCAGAAGAAAAGTTTGGGAGACTAGAGGTATTAGACTGACTACCAAACTGAGGGTCTACAGAGCCATTGTGCTGACTTCATTGTTATATGCTTGTGAAACATGGTCAGTCTATCAGCACTATGCTAGGAAACTGAATCACTTCCATCTGAACTGTCTCAGAAAGATTTTGAGGATCACCTGGCAGGATAAGGTGCCAGACAGTGAAGTTCTTGCTCGAGCAATTCAAGAGATGCTTCAGAGAGTGCAACACCGATCGACTGGTCACAGTGTTCGAATGCAAAATGTTCACTTGCCAAAAAGACTATTTTATGGAGAACTTGCATGGGGCAAGCAGGCCACATGGTGGCCAGAAGAAACAATACAAGGACACTCTCAAGGTCTCAAGAACCTTGGGTTTGATTGTGCAACATGGGAGATACTGGCACAGGACTGCTCAGCATAGCATGCCCACATCAAAAAGGGTACTGTGCTCTTTGAGTAAAGCAGAATTGAGACAGCACAAAGTAAATGCAGGATGCACAAAATTGGGGTATCCACCCCAAATATTCACACAGACTATCTGTGCCCATCCTGTGGTAGAACATTCCAAGTTCATATTGGTCTGATTAGCCACAGTCAGACACACTGAAATTTCACTTTATCATGGTGATGTCGTTTTGGTCCTCTTCAAAGATGAAGGACAACCACCAAATCAACCAACCAATTTAGTTTCCAATTAATCTTTAGTGTACCTTTTGATGGTCCTTTATTACATGTAATGTTTATTGCATCATGATTTGAAAAGGATGCTTTTAATATTTCTGCCTTTCTGCTTTAGATTGTAAGGTTTTTAATGTCCTAGTACATGGTCAATGTTGCACAGGTGCCATGTACCAAAATTCCTTTCTATCGCCATTCAGTTTTCTCCAGAATCTACTGTATCTAAATTTTCTAAGATTTTATTCACTTCTTTAACTTCTTTCCTGCTTACTTTGTTGTTAGATTTATGTAGTTCTGAGAAGGAGAGGTTGCAGTTCCCCCCAATATAGTTTTGTGGTCTATTTCTTCCTATAACTCCTTTAACTTCTCTAAGAATTTGGGTACTATAACACTTGGTACTTATATGTTTAGTATTGATATTGTGTATAGTATTGGTCATTGTCTATGGTACTTTTTAGGAGACTGTAGTTTCATATCTTATCTCTTTTAGTTAGATCTATTTTTTGCTTCTGCTTTGTCTGAGGTCAGGGTTGCTACCTCTGCTTTTTGTTTTTTGGTTTTTTTTTACTTCGTCTGAAGTACAATATATTCTGCTCCATCCTTTTACCTTTACTCTGTATCTTTCTGCTTTGGATACGTTTCTGGTAAACAACATATTATAGGATTATGGTTTTTAGTTCATTATGCTGTCTGCTTTCATTTTATGAGAGAGTTCATCGCATTCATGTTCTCAATTGTGATTTCTAACTGTGTCTTTTTTCTCCATCCTATTTCCGCTTTATATATGCTTTTCTCTCTCCTTTCTTCCTGTCACTCCTCACTAGTGTTTTGCTTCTTACTAACGCCTCCCTTAGTCTGCCCTCCCTTCTATCAACCCCCACTCCCTTTTCTTTCCCCTTTTCCATATTACTTCCTCCTTCTCTTCTCCCTTCTAACCAACCCCTTCTTTTTTCCCCTTACCTACTTCCTATAAGGTAAGATAGATTTATATGCCAAGTGAGTGTGTATTTTATATTCTCTCTTTGAATTAAATTCGATGAGAGTAATGTTCAAACAATGCTTGCCTCCCTCCCTTCTTTCCCTCTACTGTAATAGGTCTTTGCACCATTTCTTGTGACTTAATTTACCCTTTTCTCTTTCTTCTCTCCATACGATCCTTTTTTCACATCTTAATTAAATTTTTAGCATCATATCAATGTCAACTTATACCCACACCCTCTGTCTATGTATTCCCCTTTCAAATGTCCCAGTAATGATATGATTCTCAATAGTTACAAGTATCATCTTTCCATGAGGGGATATTAAAAGTGTACAGTTATGGAATAACATTTTTCTTCTTTCCTGTTTAGCTTTATATACTTCTCTTAAGTTTTGTATTTGAAAATCAAATTTCCTGATGTGCTCTGGTCTTTTCATCAGGAATGTTTGGAAGTCTCCTAGTTCACTGAATGTCCATCCCTTCCCTGAAAGAGTATGGTCACCTTTATTTTGTAGTTGATCCTTGGTTATAATCTAAACTCCTTTGTCTAATGAAATATCATATTCCAGGTCCTCTGATCCTTTAATGTAGAATCTGCTGGGTCCTGCACAATCCTGGCTGTAGTTCCATGATATTTAAATTGTTTCTTTCTGGCTGCTTGCAGTATTTTTTCCTTGACCTGATAATTCTGGAATGTGGCTATAATATTCTTGGCATTTTCATTTTAGGATCCCATTCAGGAGGTGGTCTATTTCTTTCAAAGATTATTTTACCCTTTGGTTCTAGGATCTCAGGGCAGTTTTCCTTAATAATTTCTCAAAAGGTGATGTCCAGGCTCTTATTTTGATCATGGCTTTCTGGTAGACTAACAATTCTTAAATGATCTCTCCTGGATTAGTTGTTTTTTCCAATGAGGTATTTTACATTTTCTTCTATTTTTTTTTATTCATTTGATTTTGTTTAACTTATTCTTGATGTTTTATGGAGTCATTAGCTTCTACTTGCTAAATTCTTATTTTTAACTAATTGTTTTCCTCAGTTAGCTTTTTTACCTGTATCACAAGCTCACATTTAAGTAAAGGTGTTGTGCTCTTTGAGCAAAGCAGAATTGGGACAGCACAAAGTAAATGCAGGATGCGCAAATTTGTGATATCCACTCCAAATATCCATACAGACTCTCTGTGCCCAACCTGTGGTAGAGCATTCCAAGCTCATATTGCTCTGATCAGATATAGTCAGACACAATGAAGTTTCACTTTACAATGGTGATGTCATTTTGGTCCTCTTTGAAGATGAAGGACAACAAACAAATAACCAACTAGTGTCTGCTGGACATCTCCAGCTGCAGAGCTACTTGGAAGGTATAATGAAGATAGCAGAAATATTAAAAAGAAAAAAAAAACAGAGGACCAGTTCCCACCCTCAAAGGGCTTGCAATTAAATGAAAAGACAGAACACATGCATATCAAATATGTGAAAAAGATAAAAACATGATGTATCAAAAAAGAAGACTTAAGAAATCTCATTTATTTGACCATTGGGAGCTACAAAAGTCAATCTGTGTTAAAAGAGAATTGTATTTTTGAAAAGATTTATTACAATTTACCAAGTTGGAGAAGAAAATGAAATGGATTAAAAATAAACATATGAAGGATGCCAGATATGCTGAACATTTGCTATTATGTTAACATGGTATTAAAAATATGAGATTGTGAGGAGTAAAAGGAGCCTGAACTTGTTTATGTCTAAATGACCATGGGCAAGACAATAGAAAGTGTGGTCACTTTGATTTGCTATGAATCATCTACATGTTAGAGATAGATACTAAACATCACTGTTAGTTCTTAATGATCAAAGAATAAAGCTGACAATTTTTTGGTCCTTATTTTGTCCTCATGCAATTTGCTTAGGATTAAATTAGCAAAATTTTTGTGGTTTTGACTTAAGAAGTCACAAGTCATAAAGAGTTAAAATATCTCAACTATTCAAGTTCAGACATTTAGGAATTTATAGGCACATTTTATTAAATGTTTTAACCTAATTCATCTGAACCAATTGTGACAAAAGTCATGCAAATTAAGGTCATCTAAAAGGGTAAAGAAAGAAAAATGCTTGTTCTGCAACTGTATACTACTAGAACACCCCAAGAGGCATAAATTTGGAGATCAGAGACTATAACCAGGACTTCTATAGAAAAGCACTGATTACATATAAAGGCTATCATTACTTTATTGATAAATTTTATATTGTTTAATTGATCCTATGATACCCAGCATGGTCAGTCTAATACAAGCTTATCATCATTATAACTGGTTAACTCAGATGTTTACAGAACCATCATAACAAGGCCAGAGCTGTGACTCAGAACCCATTTTAGGTTTGGCTTTGTTCCATGGTTATAATATTACTTCCTTAAGCAGTAATGGGTGAAAAAGCATTACACAGGTCAGCATAAATTTACTGAAAAAAAGAGTATGCCATTGTGGGTTATTAGCCATGAACAAAGGCCAGTTTACTATTTCATAAAGGCCTGGTCAAATTATGAGATCCTAGCTAGATTGATAGCTAACTTTTTTTTAGGTAATCTATGGTGTCTCTGAGTAGAAAAAGTTAATAGAAAGAAGGAAGTATGCCAACTCTGACTTATTTCCAATAGCTACCTCAGTTTGTAAATACCTTTGATGGGCTGTTCAGAATAGAAGAAGGAAACAGAAATATATACAGATAAACTTTAGTTAATGTGTAAAAATTCAGTAATTAACCATAAAGAATAAAAGGTCTTAGACCTATAGAATAGTTAAATATTTAAATAAATTTAAAAATTTAAGTTTGTTTTCCCCAAGACTGCTTTTCTATGTTTGCTACTACTCCAGGTACTACATTTTGTCAACTTTTGTTTTGGAATTTTGGCTATTCAAGGCAGATCTGTTTACTGTTGAAGTTACAGTAGACTCAGTTTTCAGTCTTATTTTTCTTCTAGGAGAGATTCATCAACTCCATCCTGCATTTAAGAAACTCAACACCTCTATCATCTTTTCCATTTACCTCATTTTTTAGTGCATTTTCAAACTTTAATTGCTAAGAAGATTGACTTCCCTGGCTATGCATATTTCAGGAGAGACATATGCTTTCTTTTATGTTCTAGTATGCATTTTTATGTTCTAGCCTGAGCAGCTGCTTCATCACTGGAATTCCTTGAAGTTGCCTTGTAGCATCCAAATGAGTGTCCCAGGGACTACATCCCAAGTTGTAGGGTGGTCAGGATCCAGGATTAGATTCCTTTATAGAAAATACTGGGTTGGAGCTCATTAGGTCTTATATACCTAGAACCTTTCCTGGAGCAGGAGAAAAGACCAAGGACACTTGGATCTTGAGAAGGAAAATTTAGGGCTGCTACCCAACAAAGTACATTCTTGACAAAATAGTGTCTTCCTGTAGAAGCAATAATAGTAGAGGCACAATCTATGAATACCCACCTTTTGATGATGTTGAATGTATATGTTTTTTTAAAGTCTTAAAATGGATCTACTCCACTCATAAGTCGGATTTTTTCATAAGTAAGCCAGAATACCAATGACCAAGGCATCATTCGCAGCCAACTTGGTAAAAAGCCTTTATATAGACTCATAAATCCTTCACCTTTTATACTTTGAATCAAGCAGTCAGTTGACGATTTATACAGCAGTCCCTTTCCTTTCTCATCTGTTGGCTGATTCATCACTCGGCTTTTGATGACATCGGCCGGTGTTCCCAGAAGACAAGACATCAATCCAGAACTTATACTTGCCAAACTATGAGTCACTATATCGTCCTCAAGTGGTGTATTCCGTAATAACAAGTGCTTCACTGAATCATAAGTGGCTAAATCTCCCATATTCACCAAGGCAGCTCTCTGGACGTTTGGCACCCAGCCTGCCCAAAGGCCACGCACTCCTCCCTCTTTAAAGATTTTTAGAAAGGCATGATGCACACCATGAAATCGTAAAGGCTCTCCTTGGAGTTTCCTTATTCCTTCCATCTGCATTTGAACTTTCACAAGATCAGCAGGGTTAGAAAAAAACTGACCAAATGCACCAGACAGTGTTCCTGCTATGACCGATTGCCAAAGAGGAAATACGTTATTTTTGTTTTTCCCAAAAACAGAATCACGTAGATATTCATAGATGACCATTCGAAACCCAGAATATACCACTTGTCTATAAACTGCAGATACTCCTCCTTGCCAAAGCTTTAGAAAGCCTTCCTCCTGTACGATGCCAACGGTAGTCTTTATCATGCCCCGGTAGGGGGTTCTGTCTTCGAAAAAACGGTTACGGTAAAGCGCGGCTTCTCCTTGCATTTGAAGTCGAGTTTTTGTGAGTTCAAGAGGAAAGGTTGATATCTCGGCCACAACAGACGCGAAGGAGGACAATATGAATGTGCTTGTTTTGGGCCATCTCTGAATGAGTGCCAAATTTCTTTCTTCCTCCACCTCGTGGGACATTCAGCAACAGGACAAGCTTAAAACCCTCTCCTCTTCCTTTCCTGACGGCTTGCCTCCCAACCGGTGGGCAACCCTATCTCAAACAGCGAGCTGCCTGTTCAGAACCATCTCCCGCGGAACTCAGGCCAACGATCTCCCACGAAGTCCGCCCAACGATCCCCCAAGGGGAGCCTGCCTGCCACCTGCCTGAACTCCCTGTCAACCCTTTTTGCCTGACTTAGACCAGAGGGCCCGTCTCTAAAAATTGGAAAGGTAATCACTCTATTAGGTTCTCTTATGATGAAAATATAACCCTAATACCTAAACCAGAGAATAAAGCGAAGAACTATAGATCAATATCATTAATAAATATAAATATAAAAATTTAAGTGCAGTTTTGAAAGATCCATTAAAGAAGTCATTCACCGTTACCAAGTTCTATTTATAACAGAGATATAAGAATAGTTCAATATTAGGAAAACAAATCAACATAATCATATTAAAGACGAAATAATAAAACCCCACAATTATTTCAATGGATAAAAACCCTTTTGACAAAGAACAACGCCCACTTATGCTAAAATAGAGGCATTAAGTGACTTCTTTTAACATCACAAAATTATCTAAAACCAAAAGCCAGCATCATCTACAATAGAGATATGCTAGGACCTTATTATATACACATATATTTTGACATGTTTTTAGAAATTCTGGCAATAGTATTAAGTCAAGAGAAAAAACAAATAGGCATGAAGATGGGTTAAAAAAAGAGAAAACAATTACCTCTGTTTACTGATGATATGATAGTTTACTTAAAAAAATCCTAGAGAATCAGCAATGATACTAAGATAATAGCTTCTATAAGGTTGTGGGCCACAAAAAGGACTTTTCAAAAACAGCAGTTTTATATAATAATAACAAAAATCAAAGCAACAATATAAAGGGAAATCTCATTCCAAATGACTACAAAATGCATAACATATCAGGAAATCAATCAATTTACCATAGCTATAAAATACTTGTAAAGACTCAAAAATTTTTTTTGTATTATTTTTTATTTTAAGCAAAAACAAAATAAGGGGAAAATTGTCATGTACATACACAGCAGACCATGAGAAAGGATTCAGTGCAAAACAATAAATTTCCATTTCAAGAAAACCTAAATAAGAAACACTACACATTGTTTTCAAAGCTGTTTGGCTTCTCTTTGCTTCCTTGTTTTTTTTCTTTAATCTCTGCTGTGCACTTTGTACTTTATTCCCCACCCTCTCACCCAAGAAGGATACAATTAAGCATGGATATAAGTACATACACATAGAAATCTATAAATACGCACACACACATGTATGCATATATAATACATATACACACATACATGCACACATAAAACCGTATTATGCTTATTACTTCCAATCATCTGTTTCTCTGAAGGTGGATAGCATCTTCCTTTATAAGTCCAAGCCTTTCCATGTTCTATAAATCAGCTAACTCATCATTTCCTACAACAGTATTCCAACCCAATCACATCCTATATGAGAGGTTGTCTATTAAATTTTTTCTCAATTTTTTGCATTCCTTCTGTTCTTGACTATATAGGTTTTATCAATAAAAGAAAATTTTAATTTACAATAATCACAATTATATTTTTTACCCTTCAACAATGTTCTTACCTTATAATATAGTTTGATATTTGATACTGCTGAATTTACTTCCTTTAGATCTTTTTCCTTGGTTTCTTTGAAGTTTCTGACCTTTCATTCTGTCAAATGAACTTCATTATTATTTTTTCTACCTCAGTAAAAATTTTTTAGGGATTTAATTGGAATGATATTGAATATGCAGACTAGTTAGGTAAAATTGTCGTCTAAAAATTATATTGGCTTCACCTACCCATGCACAATAAATATTACTTCAATTATTTAGATCTGAGTTTATTTATATAAAAATATTTTATGTTTATATTCATATAGTTCCAGTATCTGTTTTAGCAGATATACACTCACATTATATATGTATAATTTCCCTCTTTTACCCATTTCCAATGACAGTAAGCTTCTAGCACTACCTAGTCTCCCCTTTACTAGCTTCTTCTGTATCAACTTTTCAATGCCTCATTTGTATGAGATAATTGCTCTTTTTTATCTCTTCCTACGCAGTTTTTTTTTTTAGAATCAACCTATCATAGTCAACTCAGTCTATGACTTTCTTTCAACTACCCAAATAATGTTGACGATCCTAATATTGACCGCTCCTATTTTCACATATATGAAGTAAACAATTTGACCTTATTGAGTCCCTTATAATTGGTTTTTAATGTTTCCCTTATATTTCTCTTGGATGTCATACATACAATTTTCCCTTAAGTTCTGGGGATTTTGTCACAAAGTCTTTGAGTTCCTTAAATATCCTTTTTTTTTTTCATTCAAGATTATACTTAACTTTTCTGGGTAAGTTACCCTCAGTCATAACCCTAGCTCTTTTGCTCTATAGCATTTCAAGACTCATGCTCCTTCAATCTAGTAACTGCTAGGTCTTGTGAAACCCTTATTGTATCTCCATGATATTCAAATAATTTCTTTTTTCTTATTGCATCCAATATCTTTTCCTCAGCCTGGGAACTTTGAAACTTGGCTATGATATTCCTCTAAGTTTTCCTCCTGGGATCCCTTTCAGCTGGTGATTAGTGGATTTTTTTCCCATTTCTTCTTTGCCTTCTTGTTCCAGAACTTCAAGGCAATATTCCTTGACAATTTCTTGTAACATTGTGTCAAAATTCTTTTTTTAATTGTAATCTTCAGGTTGTCTGACTATTACTGTATTAATTCTTCCTGATCTGTTCTCCAGATCAGTTTTTTTTTTTTATGAGATGTTTCGTTTTCTCTTCTATTTGTTTCAATCTTTTGTTTTTGTTTTGTGACTTCTTGGTGTCTTAGAATGCTATTAGCTTCCCATTGCCCAGTTCTAGTTTTCAAGGAATTATTTTCTTCCTTAAAGTTTTGATTCACTATTTCCAGCTGCTTGACTTTCTTTTCATACTTTTCTTGATTTCCTTAGATTGCTTTTATTTTTTTTCCTAATTTTTCCTTAGTGTCTCTTATTTGATTTCTGTAGTCCATTTTTTTTTCCAAGAAATCTTTTTGTGCTTGAGATCATTTGATGTTTCTCATTGAAAAAGCAGTGGCAATTTTGGCTCCATTATCTTCCTCTGAATATGAACTCAGATCTTCTTTATCCCTGTTGGAACTATTTAGATTCTTTTTCCTTTGCTTACTCATTTTTCATTATTTATTTAGCTAGGTTTTAGCAGCTATTAGTGTAATAAGTTGTAGTTCCAAGGTATGAGGAATGATGCCCTAAGTCTCACATCCTTTATACTGTTATTTTCTTGGTCTGTCTTGGGGCTAATCTTAGGCTCTCCCCTCCACTCCTAAGTCACAGCTAGGGTCCCTAGGCCCACTGCCTTCCAAATGATCTTGCTTCCTGCAGTCCCTCCAGTGGCTGCAAACTATAGCTGTCCTCTCTGTCCCAGAACTGAAACCAGCAACTCTGCTCTCCTCAAAGTGCCCATAGCCAACAGGGTCCCTGACCCTTGCTACTGCTGACCAATTGTGTGCTAGCTTCTTCTCCTTGCAGCCACATCTCAGTTGCCTCCAGGGTTTATTTTTTGTTGATTCTATAGAGTTGGACTGGAGGTATTTGACAATTTTTTTTCAGCCAAAGTAAACCACAGTTTATTAAAGGTTCACCATATTGGGTTGACTCTAAGGGAGCCTAACCATTTTTGATGCTTGTATTTACAAGCAAGCCAGATAGAATCTCAACTAAACAGAGTCTGAGCTGGATTCAATCTGAGTGCCTTCATGGAGGTGAGATGGAACTTCTATACAGAAAGACCATGGGAAAGATCTAGAGGTGATCTAGTAGTCTGGGAGGAGGGTTTAAGGAGGATCTTGATGAGACTGGGGTAACTTGTGATGTAATCAATAGTGGAGAATAGCTGGAGGAAATTGGGAGGTATCAGACAATGCAAGGCTTGGGTGGGAAGTAATCAAGGACTCACCAGGCTAGGTTAAGGGTAACAGGTTTGAGTATTAAAGGCCAGATTATGTGGGAATTTTCAAGGGGAGTTCAAGGAGGTTCACAGAGTCTGAACCCCATCATTCCCTCCTCAAACAAATGGGACCTCAATTCTTTTGGGGTAAGGGGTAAGGGCCTCAGCTTCCAAAACTGCTTCCTGCTGGCAAGGGGCATAGAGCTGTCCCTGCCCTGAAGAGTCCTGTTTAAGGGGTACGTAACCTGAGTTCTCATCTGGAAGTTAATGGCTTGCACTCTGAAAATGACAAACCTGGCAAGGTTAGGCAAACACACACCAAACAGGCACAAAAGGAATATAAAGAAAAGACAGTTTCCCTGGACTAAAAGACAATTTCTCTGGAGAGAATTAAAGATGATTTTGGCAAAGCCAAAACATAAAAGGGCATATTTAATAGGGAAGTTTTTTTCTTTTTGTCCAATATCCCCTTTCTTTCCAAATTGCTCTATAGGCATGTAGAATATGGAAAGCATATTTTGAGTAAATAAAAACATCAACTGGCCTGGGGTCAGGTGTTAAGGAATGGATTAAGACACCCAAAATCTGTCCTCTCCTTTCAACATACAGTGAAAGGTTTTTCTAGATTAGGTTTAGTTTTCAAAGTCTCATAAGCTTTAGTCAGTTTGGGGTCCCACACTACAGGAAGTGGACCAGGGCCTGGAATAGTTAATGGTTTCTGTGCCTCCCAGGCCTTGGATATTGGCTGTGATGAAATAACACTTTTGGGTCTGGGAGGCTAACAAGGAATTCCTGGATCCTAAACAAGCAGCCCTGCTGTCTCTCACACTTACATGGAAAAATCTGGTGAACAGAGGGAAAAGAGAGATGGGAGTTTCACTAAAGAAAACTGACTCCCCAATTTCACCATCAGGTCCCTTCACAATGAGGGAGGAGGGCAAGAGGAGATCATAAGGAAGGAGCATTTAAACAACATATTCTCAAGTAGACAAAGGAAGGGCTATGTCTAGAGGCATCCCTTCATTTCTTCTTCAGTGCCCATGACCTGATGAGTCAATGGGTGGGTAGTGCCAGAGTAACTGATTTAAACAGAGAACTTAGCCATGTTAAAGTGGGTAACCTTACCTTCAGCCTCGGTTTTTACCCAGGGCTTGGTTTAAGAGGTGGAGAAAGTGGGAGTGCTGTCAAGTTCCAGGCTTTCCCCCACCATCGGAGCCTTGAGAAGACTGGAGAACAGAGTACTGGGGGGCAGCTCAACCACTTTTCCAACTTGAGGGACAATCCTTCCTCCAATGTTCCTTCTGGTCACACAGGCATGGTTCCACAGGCCTCAGTTCCTGGGGCTTTCTCTAGGGGGGCCCTCAAGAGGGGGTACTCCTTGGACCAGTGATCCATCTTTTGGCATCAAAAGCAGGTTTCCCCACTGCCCAAGTAACCAGGCTTCCTCCAACAGGGTACCCTGAAGGGGTACTCCCTGGTCTTTTCCTTGCCATGGCAACAGCCAAGAATTGAGCATGTTCTCTGTCTCTAACCCTTTCTCTTTGTTCTCTCTCCTTTGATGCAATTAGATCTCTGTTGTTAAAGACTCCAAAGGCTGTCTCCAATTGGGTCTCAGGTATTTGGGGTCCCATTACCAATTTCTGCAATTTCCTCCTAATATCTGGAGTGGACTGATAAATAAAATACATGCTAAGAATTCTTCCCCTTCTACAGAGTTGGGATCCAGATTTGTGTATATTTTAATAGCTTCTACTAGCTGGTTTTGAAATAGGGCAAGATTGTCCCTTTCTCCCTGAGTAATTTCCCTATTGTTTTTGAAAATTTTCTTGCTTTTGAAATGCAGTTCTCAGGCCTTCTAACAGGCAAATTATCTTATGATCTCTCTTTTCCCTATCCTCACTCTTCTGATAATCCCATCCTGGGTCATTAGTGGGAATAGCAGCTGTTCAAGGGGAATTTTGTGGGATTACTAGACAAATGACCCCCAAACTTTTAGGCTTGTTCCCAGATTCTCCTCTTGTCTTCAGTGGTATTACAGGTGGAGAAGAGGACATGCAAATCACTCCAAGAAAGCTTAAATTGTAAGGATATGTCCCTAAAACCCTCAGTAAACTTAGTAGGGTCTTCCAAATATCTCCCGTTTTCTCTTTGACCTGAAAGAGGTCTGAAATGGAGAATGGGACTTTCACTCTAACTGTCCCACTAGAAGCAGGCACATCCCTCAGGGGAAAAAGCCCTGAAGGCCCTGTGGTAATGGGGGCTTGGTTAGAGAAATAGGAAGTCCCACTTCTTGTGAGGGAGGCACTGGGAAATGCTGCCTGAACTGGATTGGACTGCAAGGCCAGGAGATCCCTCTGGCAAGGGGAAAGATCAACTGGCACCTGAAGAGCAGAAGAGGTCAGAGAGGGAGATACCCCAGAGACTGCTGTGGGAGTGGGGCCTGAGGCCTGTGTGGGTATCACTTCAGGAGGAGGGACAACAGAGGGCGGCACCTCAGGAAGTCCTGTCTGTGGCTAGGGCAGAGGGGAGTAGATATGGGTTGAAGCCCTGGGGCCGTTAGAAAGGGGATCATCGAATATGTTCCATTGACCCCCATTACATCTTTGAGGGGCAACTCCAACTACAAGCATTTCACAATCTTTCCTGAGAACAGGGTTCTGAGAGTGCTCAACAAAGGTTGTTATGTAGGAAACTTCTATCCATTTTTCTTCTCTGTGACATTATAATTCTAACTGCAAGAGAGTATTCATTTTTAAAGTCCCCAAAATTGGACATGATACTGAGGCCAAGCAGTGCTGCAAAAGAACACCAACTTTTTCTTTAGAAGTTCTTCAGAGAAACTAATTTTTTCCCAAATTTGCAAAAGATAGCTCAAAGACTAACTTTTAGGAATTGCAAAGGAGTGACCCATTATAGGCATGGGGGCTGGAAGTCCCTTCCTTCATAAAGGAATTGAGAGAACCTGGAATACACTCCAAACAGGGTCTCTGGCCCTGTCCTCCATGCTTAAGGAAGGTTGCCCAGCTCCATGGTCTCCAATATAATCACTGGACTGAGAACCTGTCCCAGACAGCCTCCTAGCTCCCTAACTTACTGGGACCTGAGAGGTCAAGCCAAAAAAAAAAAAAAGCAACATTTCCAAGGAGGGAGAAGGGAATGAGAAAAGGGGGAGGCTTACATACCTTCCAGTCTTGACTGGAGAAGAACTCAAGATTAGAATCCCAGTCAGTGAATCATATGTTGAGGTCTGAGAACCATATTTGGGTTTGGAATGCTTAGGACCTCAAAATACCAATATGTTGAGTCCTGCTGGGTGAATTTGACTCAAGACTTCTTCCAGCCAAAGTAAAACACAATATATTAAAAGTTCACCATATTGGGTTGACTCTTAGGGAGCCTTAGTGGGCCAGATAGAATCTCAGCTAGACAGAGTCTGAGTTGGACTCAAAAATGTTTCTTCTAGAGAATAATTATCAATACAATATCATGACTCTTTGCTTTGTCAATAAAATAAATATAATAAAAAGGAAAATACTACTAAAGTTAATTTATAATTTTAATGCTATATCAAATTATCAAAAGTAAAATTTGTAGAACTTTAAAATTAACAAAATTTATTTGGAAAATAAAAGTTTCAGAATATGAGGGAAATAACCAAAAAAATAAGAGAGGGATGAAAGGAGAATGGTACTTCCATAACTATAACTGCATTGTAAAGCAGTAATCATTAAAAACCATATTGTATTTGTTAAAAATAGACAGGTAGGAGGCAGAACCAAGATGGCAGAGTAGAAACATGGGCCTGTTAAAGCTCTCCCCCATAACCCATGAAATACCTGTAAAAAAATGACTCTAAACAAATTCTAGAGCATCAAAAGCTGCAAGAATGACAGAGTGAAAGAGATTTCCAGCCCAAGGTAGCCTGAAAGGCTGACAGAAAAGGTTTATCGCACCAGGCATGGAGCAGAGTGCAGTCTAGCATGGGCCATGCAATGCGGGAGGGACAGGACCCAGAATAGGCTATGGAGAGCCACCACCATCAACATTTCCCAGATTGCTCAACTCACAAATACCAAAAACAGCTTCAAACATCAGTGAGAACACTCTTTCACCCAGGAGAAGGGGACACAGTCTGGACCACCAAGCAGCAGTCACTGCAGCAGCAATATCCATTTTTGGAGCCCTCCACCTAAAGTCCCTGGGGGAATTGAGCTGCTGATCTGAATCTCAGCCCTGAGTGGCAGCCCTGGGGTAAGGAGAAGTTCTGGCAAGGTAAATCTGGAGGCAGGTGTGGAGGGGGAATGCTGCTCGCAGATTCTGAGCAGAAAAGTTTTTGGTTGCTCCCAGACCAGTGCCCAAGCCAAGAGAGTAGTAAACTCCTGTCTCTTGATTGTGCCACCTTGGAGTAACTGAGAACTTACAGGTCCCCAGAGTATACCCTCCTCTTGACAAAGGACTCAAAAGTCAAGTAACCGACTGGGAAAATACCCCCCAAAAAAGGGGAAAAATATAAGAATATAGAATGTTACTTTCTTGGTGAGTAGATATTTTTTTCCATCCTTTCAGACAAGGAAGAACAATCAATACCATCAGAGGAAGTCAAAGCTTCTGCATCCAAACCCTGCAAAATAAATATGCAATGGTCTCAGGCCATGAAAGAGCTCAAAAAGGATTTTGAAAATCAAGTAAGAGAGGTAGAGGAAAAACTGGGAAGAGAAATGAGAATGATGCAAGAAAATCATGAAAAGTGGGTCAACATCTTTCTAAAGGAGACCCAAAAAATGCTGAAGAAAATAACACCTTTAAAAATAGCTAACTCAATTGACAAGAGGTCTAAAAAAAAAAATGAGGAGAAGAATGCTTTAAAAAGCAAAATTAACCAAATGGAAAAGGAGGTTCAAAAGCTCAATGAAGAAAATTGTTCTTTAAAAATGAGAATGAAGCAGACTGAAGCTAATGACTTTATGAGAAACCAAGAAATTACCAAACAAAATAAAAAAAATGAAAAAAAATTGAAGATAATGTGAGGTATGTCATTGGAATAACAACTGACCTGGAAAATAGATCCAGGAGAGACAATTTAAAAAATATGGGACTACCTGAAAGCCATGGTCCAAAAATGAGCCTAGACAATATCTTTCATGAAATTATCAAGGAAAACTACCCTGATATTCTAGAACCAGAGGGCAAAATAAATATTGAAAGAATCCACCAATCACCTCCTGAAAGAGATCCAAAAAGAGAAACTCCTAGGAATATTGCAGCCAAATTTCAGAGTTCCCAGGTCAAGAAGAAAATACTGCAAGCAGCTAGAAAGAAACAATTAGAGAATTGTGGAAATACAATCAGAACACAAGATCTACCAGCTTCTACCTTAAGGGAATCAAAGGACTTGGATTATGATATTCCAGAAGTCAAAGGAACTAGGATTGAAAACAAGAATCACCCACCCAGAAAACCTGAGTATAATATTTCAGGAGAAAAAAATGGTCCTTCAATGAAATAGAGGACTTTCAAACGTTCTTGATGAAAAGAAGAGCTGAATAGAAAATCTGACTTTCAACCACAAGAATCGAGAGAAGTACAAAATGGTAAACAGCAAAGAGAAATCATAAGGGACTTACTAAATTTGAACTGTTTACATTCCTACATGGAAAGACAATAATTGTAACTTGAAACTTTTCTCAGTATTTGAGTAGTTGTAGGGATTATATACACACACAGACACATAGACACACACACACACACACACATATGTGTGGACAGAGAGCAGAGGGTGATTTGAATAGGGAGGGATGATATCTAAAAAAGTAAAATTAAGGGATAAGAGAGGAATATATTGGCAGGAGAAAGGGTGAAATAGAATGGGGCAAAATATCTCTCTTAAAAGAGGCAAGAAAAAGCTTACTCTCATCACTTTTGTCTTAAGGAGTGAATCTATCTTACACTATGGGAAAGAAGGGGAGAAGGGGATATGTAGGGTGGGGGGATGATAGAAGGGAGGGCAAATGGGAAGATGGAGTAATTAGAAGCAAACACTTTTGGGGAGGGACAAGTTCAAAGGAGAGAACAGAATAAATGAGAGACAGGATAGGATGTAGGGTAATATAGTTAGTCTTACACAACATGGCTATTATGGAAGTCTTTTGTAAAACTACACATGTGTAGCCTATATTGAATTGCTTGCTTCTCAGTGGAGATAGGTGGGGAAGGAGGAAGGGAAGAAGTTGGAACTCAAAGTCTTAGGAACAAATGTTGAGAATTGGTTTTGCATACAACTGGGAAATAAGAAATACAGGTATCTATCTTTCCCAATAAGAAAAGAGAAATGATGGGGATAAGGGAAGGGAGGGATGTGATAAAAGGAGGGAAGATTGGGGAAGGGGTAATCAAAATGCATGGCATTTGGAGGTGGGGAGAGGGGAGAGATGGGGAGAAAATTTGGAACTCAAAAATTTTGTGGAAATGCATGTAGAAAACTAAAAATAAATAAACATTAAAAAGAAATAAACAGAAATAGGTAGATCAGTGAAACTTTTTTTTTAATTTATTTATTTATTTAATTTTCTTACATTCATTTTCACAAATTTTGGGGTTCCAAATTTTTCTCCCCTTTTATCCCCTCCCCCCACCCCAATACCCCAAGCAATCTAATTTTCCCTATCTCCAATCTGCCCTCTCTTCTGTCATCTCTCCCTTCTCTTGTCTCCATCTTCTCTTTTCTCCTGTAGGGCCAGATGACTTTCTATTCCTCCTTAACTGTATGTCTTCTTTCCTAGTTGCAACAACACTACTAAACAGTTGTTCCTAAAACTTTGAGTTCCAAATTCTCCCCATCCCTCCCTCCCCACCCATTCTCTTTGGGACAGCAGGCAATTCAATATAGGCCATATCTGTGTAGTTTTGCCAATGACCTCCCTGATAGTCGTGTTGTGTAAGACTAACTGGATTACCATCCCTCCTAATCTGCCCCTCCTTGTTTCTCTTCTGTCTTTTGATCCTGTCCCTCCCCAAGTGTTGACTTCAAATTGCTCCCTCCTCCCTTTGCCCTCCCTTCCATCACCCCCCCTTGCAATATCTCTTTCTCCCCCACTTTCTTATACTGTAAGATAGGTTTTCATACCACAATGAGTGTGCATTTCACTCCTTCGTTTAGTCAAATGTGATGAGGGTAAAGCTTCTTGTTTGTTTTTTTTTTTCTCGGCTCTCCTCTTTTTCCCTCCACTAAGAAAAACTCCTACCTGCCTCTTAAATGACATATATCCTTAAATGACATATACCCCCTTCCTTAAATGACATATATCCTTAAATGACATATACCCCCTTCCCTTTCCCTCTCTTTCCTCCCCCTACATTTCTCTCTCACCATTTACCCTAGTTTCTTTTAAGGTATGGTCCCATCCTATTCAGTTCAATCTGTGCTCTCTATCTCTGTATGTGTGTGCATGTGTGTCTGTGTGTGCATGCATGTACATGTGTGTGTGTGGTCCCACCAACTACCCAGATACTGAAAAGTTTTAAGAGTTACAAATATTGTCTTTCCCTGTATGAGTGTAAACAGTTCACTTCTGGTAAGTCCCTTAAGACTTCTCTTTGCTGTTTCCTTTTTCATGCTTCTTCTCATTCTTGTGTTTGAAAGTCAAATTTTCTTTTCAGCTCTGGTTTTTTCATCAAGAATGATTGAAAGTCCTCTGTTTCATTGAAAGAGCATATTTTCCCTTGAAGTATTATACTCAGTTTAGCTGGGTAGGTGATTCTTGGTTTGAGTCCTAGTTCCTTTGCCTTCTGGAATATCCTATTCCACGCCCTTCGATCCCTTAATGTAGAAGCTGCTAGATCTTGGGTTATCCTGATTGTATTTCCACAGTACTGGAATTGTTTCTTTCTAGCTGCTTGTAAGATTTTTTCCTTGAGCTGGGAGTTCTGGAATTTGGCCACAATGTTCCTAGGAGTTTCTCTTTTTGGATCTCTTTCAGGTGGTGATCAATGGATTCTTTCAATACTTATTTTGCCCTCTGGTTCTAGAATGTCAGGGCAGTTTTCCTTGATAATTTCATGGAAGATGATGTCTAGGCTCTTTTTTTGATCATGACTTTCAGGTAGTCCCATAATTTTTAAGTTGTCTCTCCTGGATCTATTTTCCAGGTCAGTTGTTTTTCCCATGAGATATTTCACATTCTCTTCCATTTTTTCGTTCTTTTGGTTTTGTTTGGTGATTTCTTGGTTTCTCATAAAGTCATTAGACTCCATCTGTTCCATTCTAATTTTGAGAGAACTATTAAATTCAGTGAGCTTTTGAGCCTCTTTTTCCATTTGGCTCATTCTGCTTTTGAAAGCATTCTTCTCCTCGTTGGCTTTTTGAACCTCCTTTGCCAATTGGGTGAGCCTATTTTTCAAGGTGTTAATTTCCTCAGCATTTTTTTGGGTCTCCTTTACCAAGGTATTGACCCGGTTTTCATACTTCTGTTGCATCTCTGACATTTCTCTTCCCAGTTTTTCCTCCACCTGTCTAACTTGCTTTTCAAAATCCTTTTTGAGCTCTTCCAGGGCCTGAGCCCACCCACCACCCCCCTGGGGTGTCTGGGGTACTGAGGCCCCGCCTTCCACATCTCTCCCTGACGGCAAGGATACGTCCTCATCATCAGATCCGAAGGTGGGGATCATTTGCATTTGTTGGAAAAAACTCTCTAAAGTCTTATTTTTCTTCCCTTTTCTAGGCATTTTCCCAGCCAGTTACTTGACTTCTGAGATTCCTTTCCACCCCCGCCTGGATCCGCCCAGCTAGTGCTTGGCCTCTGAGATTTAAATGGGCTTTCCTCCTGCTGGCTGTCAATCAGTGAGCTTTAGTTCAGGTGCTGGGGTGGGGCCAGGGCCGCCTCCGAGACTCTGATCCCTCAGGCACTTTATGCAGAGACTTTCAGGAATGGAGCGGGTGGGGGCGGGGTGGGGGGCCCCGCCTCCTAAACCCCGCTCCCTTGGGGGCTTTAAGCAGAAGCCTTCAGTAACAGAGCGGGGTGGGGGCAGGGCCGTCTCCCAGGCTCAACTCCGTCAGGTCCTATGCAGGAATATTCTGTAATGAAGATCCTGCCTGCCGCTGGGGCATTCCTG
Source organism: Bettongia penicillata ogilbyi (assembly GCA_023548195.1). Lineage (NCBI taxonomy): Eukaryota > Metazoa > Chordata > Mammalia > Diprotodontia > Potoroidae > Bettongia > Bettongia penicillata. The sequence goes on from JAJHZJ010000175.1 coordinate 541,301, forward strand.
GGTCCCGGTCCGCTGCCGCCTCAGCCGCTGCCCACACCTTTGCCTCTGCCACTTCCTGCCCCCGTCTCTGCCGCCGCCACTTCCTCCCAGGGGGGCCTGAGTCACGGAGACGCCCTGCTTCCCCTCTCCTCCAGCCCGGCCTCTCTCACTGACCTGTAGCTTCTGTGGGCGGAGGGACTTTCCCGGCTGCCGGAGCTTCCGTCTCTGAAACCTGCTCGGATCAGCTTCTCTGCGGCCCGGCCAGGGCAGTGCTGGGGGTGTTTTCTGCTTTCCGGGGCGCGCCGGACCCTGGGGATGGGTCTCCAGGGCTCCCTGGAATGGAAATCTCTTCCACTCTGCTTCTGCACACCTTGTATTGACCCAGAAGTTATGGGGGACTCTTTTTACATTAATTCTATGGGCTTTTGGTTTCGGAGCTCGTAAACGTGCATCCTTTTACTCCGCCATCTTGGCTCCACCCCTCTAGATCAGTGAAACTTAATCATTAACATGATTCAAGAAGGCAGAGTAGAGGTAGCATTCAGCCAAGTGCTTCCCCTCCAAATTATTCCCCTCCAAATAACTTTAAAATAATGCATCAAATTGAATTCTGAAGTGTCAGTCAAGAGAAATATTCTTCCAGTCCAAAACAAGTTAGGAGGTCAGAAAGAGATCTGTGACATGGGGTTCAAGGTTGGCCAGGTTCCCATGTGATAAAGCACCAGTGGCAAGATACTGGGAAATAGACACAAAAATTAGGTATCTATTTCTGAATAAAAACAAAACAATTCAGTTCCAAAATAATACAAAACATATACCTGGTTATCCCCTATTTGTCTCAGACTTGTAGGTCATAATCCAAATCCCATTCCCTATCCCCCACCACTTGATTCCTTATTCTCATTCCCTTCAACCTAACCATGTTAAAGTTCAAACCAAATGCTACCCACCCCTTCCACTGTGCCCTCTGGAATATCTAATCCATTGGCAATAAGCTTACTTTCATTTAAAATCTTTACCTTTCCTTTTTCTATCTTCTGGAAAATAACTGAGAACTAGCTCCACATTCCCTTGCTGCCTTTTCTAGTGCTGACTGTATTTTCAGTACCCTCTTCTAACTGGTTGAATAGTTGGAAGTTGAAATACTCCTTGTTCCCCACTGCCACTACTAGGTTACCCCCTCCCCACCATTATTCATTGATCTCTCCTCCTATGAAGTCCATATAATCTACCTCTTCTACCCAATCAAAATAGCAGTAGTTGTTATCTAAAGACCTCTAAGACATATCCCTTCCTCAACAGCTAAGTACCTAACTCACAATGTTTCTCTTCTATCCAACTCCTGTGGTCACACTAGAGGCCTTCAACATGCATATTGACATTTTCCCAAATACCCTAACCTCTCAGGTCTTCAACCTACTCACTACCTATGAGGTATTCTTCCATCCCACCTCAGCTAAGAAGATGGTCTTACCCTTGATCTTGCTATCACTCAAAAAACACCATCTCTATATCCAAGAATTGTGAAATTACCTTATCTGATCATAGCCTATTGACTTGCTATCTGCCTTCTCATATGCAAATTTTCTCTTCATCTTCACCAAGACCTCCAATCCTTTGACCTATGCATAGGTCTCTCATAGACACTCACCTTGACATTTGCCATTTTTTCCTTTCCTCATCTTAATCCCTGGTGAATCAGTTTAATTCTATTATTGTCTTTTTATCTTGAGTCCTTGGCCTCTTTATCATATTGGTGATTTTTCCCTGTCAGACCTCAGGCTTGGATCTCTCTCATCCCCCACTGACTTTGCTCTGACACATGTGCTACTGAATGAAGGTGGAGAAAATCATGCAGCTATTCTGACTGGCTCTATTATAAATTTATTTAGGCCTTCAATTAGGTCTTCACTGCTGTTTGCTAATCCTTTTGTACTGACTTTATCAACTTTTTATCTCACTTATCTTAGCAGTTCTTCCAAATCTCTTTATATCTCCTCAAATTTCCTGTGGCTTGCCCTTCCCCCATACTTCTGGTTCAGAATTTTGCCTCATATTTTACTGAAAAAATTGATGGCATTCATCAAGAGCATTCTCTCCTCCCATCCTCCACATTTCATATTACTCAGATACCTTCTGTTACTATCTCCTGTCTCACACAAAAAGTTAGTCCTACTCCTTGCCAAGGTAAACCTCTCTTTAGGCACAAGTAATCCCATTCCATGACATCTCTGGTAGATAGTCTTCTCTATCAATCCCATTCTCTCACTTAACTTCAATCTCTGTCTTTTCATTCCTTTCCTGCTGCTTACAGATGTGCCCTTGTCTCATTCATCTACAGTACCATCCTATATATCTTCTGCCCTTTGTGGCTGAAATCCTTGAGAAGATCTTTTCAAATAGGTGCTTCTACTTTCTTTCCTCTCACTTTATTTTTATCTTGTTATACATGGCTTTACTTTATCATTCAAGCCCAAACTTCTCTCTCCAGTCACCAATGATCTCTTCTCAGTCCTCATTCTTCTTGCTCGCTCTACAATGTTTGACATTCTTGATCATCCTCTCTGATTCTTTTCTCTAGGTTTACAAGACACCACTCTCTCCTGATTATTCTACTCATTTGACCACTCTTTCTCTGTCTCCTTTGCTGGATCTAGGTCATGCCCACTAACCTTGGGTGTCCCACAGGCTCTATCTCTGGTCCTCTTCCTTTCTTCCTCTATTGGTGATCTTATCAACTCCTAGGATTTTAATTATCATCTTTACATAGATGATTTTCCAATCTACTTAACCAGACCAAACTTCTCTTATAATCTCTAGTCTTGGAGAATGGCATCTTCAACTGCCTTTCAAACATCTTGAACTAAATGTCAGATACACATCTCAAACTCTATGTATAGAACACTTAACTCATTATCTTCCCTATCTAAGTCCTCTCCCCTTCTTGTGTTTACATGCTCATAAATTGTTCCTTTTGCAACATCTTTCATATCTGATCAACTGTCACAACCTGTTAATTCTACTTTTATATTATCTCTCATATCCATCACTTTCTTTCTGCTCTCATGACCAGGCTCTTATGTCTATCACTCTAATTCAATCTCTCTTCACCACTCACCTAGACTATTGTAGCAGCTTTCTAATTGGTTTCCCTGTCTCTATCTCTCCCCCTTTCCAAGTCAAAATGCTTTCCTAAGAATTCGATCTGACCATAACACTCTTCTCTTCAAAAATCTTTAGTAGTTTCTTATTGACTCTAAGATAAAATGCAAATTTCTTAGCTTGAAATTTGCTTGATCTTAAATTGATCTCTGTTCTAGTATTCCAAGTAGGACTACTAACATTTTTGGAAGTTTTTTCTAATGCCATTTGCTGCTTCCATGAATTTACTATGGACAGAACAACAATAGTCGTAAATCTCTAGAATAGCTGATCTATAAAGTAATTTAATGAAATCAGTTTGGTTTTTTGTTTACTTTGCTTTGTTCTGGTGATGGCCAGACCTGTTATTTCATCTAAGAACTCCCATTAAGGAAACTCCTTTCACAGATGCAAATCAGCACCTGCTTTTCAGTTTATAGTTTTAAAGAGGTACCCTAAGGGTCATTAAGAGGTGGAGTGACTTGCTGAGAATCATGAAGTTAATAAGTGTAAGAACTTGGACCTACTCCTAGAAGAGTAGTCCTTTCTAGAATACAACTGAGAGAAAAAATATTGCCTAACAGACATATATATATATATAGTCAGTTCCTACAGAGTATGGGCAAACTGACTGGTCCAATTTCCTTGGAGACAGAAGGATAGCGTTTTTCAGATTCTACTGTATAAGCCAGTTCTATAAATAAGATAAGGGAAGATTGGAATAGGTCAACTTTTTTGTTTCTATTTTTGGATTCCATGAGAGGCATGGGAACTAAATAAAAGAAAGTCTTGCTGCAGATCCAGAGATGGTGATGACTTTGATAACTGAATGATAGTCTTGGATTTTTTTCTTTTTAGCATTAGAAACTTAGAGACCATTTTTCTTGTGTTGATGTTTTTATGCCCAATAATACATTTAAAAAGTTATTGTTGATTCCATGTCATTTTCTTTTCTCCTCAATATCTTCCAAATTAAGGAGACTCTTTTATGTTCTCACCACCATTGCTACCAGATGCAACAGTGGGTAACCATTTGTGCGAAAACCTCCTTTGCTCATTATGGTATCAAAGGAAGCATAAAGGAGACTTCAGGAACAGGCTGCCATGTCAGGATTTGCGGGCAAAGTGTTTCTCATTTTCTTAAGTTAATAATTGAGGATATCACATATTATAAAATAGCAAGTCTGAAAAGTTTTAAGGAACAAACAGAAGAAACCCCAGAGAAAAGCAAAATCTATGAAACCACAGTTATCAACCCACCCTGAATAGTAATCAGTCATATACTAAACATGTCAACATATCTGCATGCCTAACAATCTTCTCTGTCCAGAGACTGTGTAGTCTTTAAACCAGCAGGCTAGATGACATCTAGGAAGTTGTCAACACATTACAAGTTCATGAAAAGTATGGGATATACACACAATTTCAATATTCAGACTTTAACTTTAAGCTATTTCCAAGCATAACACATGGTGGATGGACTAAGCTTCCCAAGTTTCCCAAATTTCCATGATTATTTATACCTACATTTAAGAAAATACTGATTTCAAAGCTTTCAGTTTCTAGAGTAATGTGCCTTTTGACACTTCTGCCTCTTGTTTTCCCATTCTCCAATCTTCCAATATCCTCCTTTTGCTTTTAAAAGTTACAGAGTATAACCCCAGTGCCCCTAATTTGACCTGGTACCATGGAAAAGTATTAGACTTACCTGCAAAGCCAAACCTAGGAACTGTATGAACACAATTACAAAACACTTTTCAAATAAAGTCACATCTAAATAATTGGAAAAATATCAGTTGCTTATGGGTAGACCAAGCTAGTATAATAGAAATGACAATTCTAGCTAAATTAATTTATTTATTCAGTGCTATAGCAAACTACCAAAAAGTTACTTTGTAGAGCCAGAAAAAAATAATAACAAAATTAATCTGTAAGAACAAAAGGTTCAGAATATCAAGCGAATTAATGAAAGAAATGCAAGGGAAGGTGACCTATCTATGCTATATCAAATCATACTTGGTGATGGCTAAGAAATAGAGTGATGGATCAGTAGAATAGGTTAGGTATACAAGACATAAATGTCAATAATAATCTACTGTTTAGTAAATCCAAAGACTCCAGCTTCCAGGGATAAAAACTCACTATTTAACAAAAGCTGCTGGGAAAACTGGAAAATAGTATGGCAGAAACTAGGCATAGACCAACAACTTATACAATACACCAAAATTAAGTTAAAATGATTTAGATATAAAGGCTAATACTATAAGCAAACTAAGACAGTGAGGAATAGTTCACTTCTCAGATTTATGGAAAATGAATGAATTTATGATCAAAGAAGAGCTAGAGAACATTAGGAAATGCAAATTACATTAAATTGAAAAGTTTTTGCACAAAGCAAGCCAATGCAGCTAAGATTAGAAGGGAAGCAGAAAGCTGGGAAACAATTTTTATAGTCAGTGTCTCTGATAAAGGCTTCATTTCTCAAATATGCCAAGAACTGAGTCAAGTATATAATACAAGTCATTCCCTACTTGATCATTGTTCAAAGGATATGAACAAGCAGTTTTCAGATTAAGAAATTAAAGTTATCTATAGTCATATGAAAAAATATTTTAAATCACTATTAATTAGAGATGCAAATCAAAACAATTTTTAGGTACCATATCATACATATCACATTAAGTAATTTGACAAAACAAGGAAACGATAAATGTTGGAGATTTGGGGAAAATGGAACACTAATGCATTGCTGGTGGAGTTGTGAATTGATCCAATCATTTTGGAGAGCAATTTAGAACTATTTCCAAAGGGTTATAGAACTGGGCATACCCTTTGACCCAGCAATATCACTACTAGGTCTGTATTCCAAAGAGATCATAAATATGGGGCAAGGACCCACATATGGAAAACATATTTATAGCATCTCTTTTTATGGTGGCCAAGAATTGAAAATTGAGGGGATGCCCATCAGTTGGGGAATAGCTGAACAACTTGTGGTATATGAATGTAACTGAATGCTATTTATTCTTCTATAAGAAATGGTGAGCAGGTGGACTTCAGAAAAACCTAGAAAGACTTATATGAATGGATACTAAGTGAAGTGAGCAGAAGTGAGTGAGGAGAAAATTGCACACAGTAGCAGCCACATTATGCCATGATTAACTTTAATAGGCATAGTTCTTCTCAGCAGTGCAAGGATCTAAGACAACTCCAGAAGAGTCATGATGGAAAATGCTATCCACATCCAGAAAAAGAACTGTGGAATCAATGCAAATAAAAGCATACTATTTGTGCTCTCTCTTTTTTAATTGTTTTTTCTTTCTTATGGTTTTTCCCATTGGTTCTAAATTTTCTTTACAACATGACTAATGTGAAAATATGTTTAATAGGAATTTATCTATATAGCCTATATGGGATTGTATGCCATTTTGGAGAACAGTAAGGAGAAGGAGGGGAGAAAATTTAAACCTCAAAATCTTATGGAAGTATATGTTGTTAAGTAAAAATAAGTAAATAAAAATATTAGCATTCTTCCAAAAAAAGATTAAAAAATTAAAAAAAAAATCTGAGCCTAAAAAAAAATAAGGCAAGTACTAGACTTGAAATCAAAGGACCTGAGTTTAAATCCTGTCTCCTCCAACTTGGGCAAGCTTCTAAACCTCTTGTCTGGGCCTCAGTTTTTTCATTTGTAAAATGAGTGTATTGGATTAGATGTCATCTAAGGTTCTTTCCAAATGTAAACTATATCCCTTTGACTACTAGTGGCAATATCAATAGGGCATCCTTTTATAGTGAAATTCAATTTCAACTTAAGTAAAAGAAAGAACCCATTTGTTAATTCCAGAATGACTTTGCTGTCACAGAACAAAATCAATTCATTTTGCCCAAGAATAGTTTTATCTACTAAGTTGCCGGAAAATTCCTCTAATAGAATCAAAATTAACTGGTTTCTGGTAGATAGCAAGCACCTAATAAATCCCTGTTTATTGATTACTTGACACTTCCAACTCTAAATCTGTTATCATAAAATTTGAAATACCTCTGTTGCTCAAAGCTGCAGATACAAAGATAACCACTCTTAATATTTCACCTTTAAAAAAACATTGTTTCACTTTTTTGGAAGGAAGTTTGAAATAAGAGAGTTGTCTGTAGCTTTCCAAGTTGTTTACATATTTTCCTCCTAATATTTTTTCCACCACTTTACTTGGGAAGGAAGTTAGACAGGTTAATAGTAGTTTCCAGGATTTCCCTGTTATCCTTTGTTTAAAGGATGCCTGTATTTATTTATCTTTACACTTCTGGCACCTGCCTTATCCTCTCCTATAAGATCAACAGCAAATCCTCCAAATCATAGGTGAAAAATGACTAAGTTTGCTTACATCCCCCCCACCCATTTTTTATCCATTTTCTCCAATGGTTCAAAATAGACTAAAAGGCATTTTCAACTTTTTTTACCTTGTAATTATAATTTTCAATGATGTTTTTCACTGATGTTCCATATCTCTTTCTTGCCTACTTTCTTATTTCTTACTAAGCCATGTTATATAACCCAAAACTAGAAATACTCTTCACTTATAAATGAGAAGCTTTCACCTAATTTACTTACCTCTTTAGCTCTGATATATGTGTAAACAATTTTTTTCATTCCTTTTCTGGGCTGTTCTTTCTCTTTTCTTCCCTTATGTTTGATTGTATTCTCATTTCTGCTTAGTTCCTCCACAATATCCTTTCTATTTCTGTATTCCCTTTTCACCTTTCCATGTGAAACATAATTAAACTGTTTCTCAGTAATGAAGGTAATACTTAAAGTACAGCAGTGCTGTCTTTTATAGTTGTTTATTTACAGGACAGGGGTAACACTCAAATTGGGAGGAAACCTGAAAGTTTGTATTTTCTGAGTAGAGAGGGCAGGAAAATGAACTCACAGACTGATGTTGATTACAGCTGGCTGATTGATTCTAACTACAGCAAATAACAACAGCAGATTGCTGTTATCTGGAAAATTTACCTAGAAATTACCACTGATTTACCTGGAAAATCAATGTTTGACTACTGAAATGACTCGGTGTTCATAAGTCTTCTTTGTCGTGTGGTAAAGGGCGGGAGTGAGGTAAAGGGAGGGGAAGTGAGCTGACTTTGTTGGTTTTCCCTTTGTCCAAGCTTGATGTGAAATTCCACTTGGCAAAGTTGATAAAATTTGGATTGAGTAGCATACACAATGATACATGGTGTATACAGGAAGCAACATTCAACAGAATACCTTTGGCTACCACCCATGCTTAAACACAAAAAAGGAAATGGGCTATTATCCCATTCTCTACTTGAACTTTTGACAATATTTATCCTCCCTTCTCCCACTTCTTCATTCAAGCTATTATATTGTTTTCAAATTGAAGCATGGAGCAACAAGAACAAAGCTCAATCAAAACAAAAACTTCACCTACCACAGTTAGTTCCTGAGCTGAGAATAAGACAAAGTCACTTCTCTGATTCATGTGGATTTATAATTGTAGTGGTATACAGAGAGCAAGATGTAAAACCAAGCTCCCAATGTTTAATATTTCGAAGGTATGCTACATGTAAAATCAAGGCATTATGAAGCTATAAGGAACATCAGAGACTAATTCAAGTTGACAAGTTTATTAAGTACATATGCTATGTCAGGCACCACATTAAGTACCAAGGACATAAAGAAAGGCAAAAACCAAAAACGAACAATTTCTCCCTTCAAGAGGCTCATAATCTAAAGGGAAAGATAACATGCAAATAACTTTGCACAAAAGCATGTAAGGAGGATTTTGTTATCCTTTTTAGTTTAGTTTCTCAGGATTCAAGGCCATGGGAATATCTAGTTTCCAGGTGTTAGATAATAACTCTAGTTAAATAAAAGCTTCCAGAACTCCCAAGGATTATAGATAGCAGTTCCTAGAGTCATAGTGACAGAGACTCCTACTGAGGCTGTGCTGTGAGATAAGGGATGACATAATGTGATGCTTAATATGCTTGCGCAGAATGATGATTGTGCTAAAGTAAACCTGTGAGCTTGCTGGAAAGATACCTTCTTTGTCTGTTGTCCTGTAAAAGCAAGTGGGCACTGGTCAGTGAGGGGGTGGGGAATCCATGGGGAAAACCATGGGGAACCCATGGAGAAAGCCACAGGGAACCTATAGGGGAATCTATGTGTGCCTCAACCAGCCCCCATTGAGGCTTGAGGGGATTTAAGAGGATACACAAGCTATGCCTGTCTCACTTGACCTCACTGAGACATAGGGGTAGCTGCCCACCCTTCTAGAAGGTCCCTCTGAGAAGAGTGATTAGGGAATGCTGTAGGAGCTGGTTCTCCCAGCAGCCATTTGAGAAGACTAGAATAGAGTATAGCTGATTATCAACCTTTCTGAAGCTGTCTGTCCATCTGACCAGATCAAGACTGAACCAGTTAGAGGCTGAAGACTGAGAACTCCAGAGCCTCCTGTGTGTTATCTGTGAAACAATAAATAAGATACATACAGGATAAATTGGAGGTAATCTCAGAGAGGCAGGCACTATCATTAAGGGGGACAGAGAGAGGTTTCTTACACAATGTAGGATTTTAGTTGAGACTTGAAAGAGTCCTTGGAACACAAGACGCAGAGATAAAGAGGGAGAACATTCTTGAAATCAGGGAATGGCTAAAGAAAATGCAGATTTGGTAGAGGGAGGATCTTATAAAAGGAAGAGCAAGGAGGCTACTGCCCTTGGATTATGGATTAAGGAGAATGATGTAAATTTTATGTCTCTTCTAATTCACTAAAATTTATGTGATGGAGTTAAGACCCAGGAAAGTTAAGAAATGACCAGTAGCACACAGATAATTGATGGTAGAACTAACTGTAGAATGTAGTTCCTGAAGTAGTAAGTGCACTTTCCTATCTATCATGTAGCTTTACATGTATTGTACTATAGCAGAAAAAAGCTCAGTATTTAAATAAAAAAGATATGGAGTCAAGTCCTGGGGCTCCCATTAATTCTAGGCAATTCCTTGAATCTCCCTGAGGCTGTTTCCTCATTTAAAAATATGAATAATAATCTTTTAATTACTTATTTTCTAGTCTTGTTGTGGGACTTCAACTAGATAATAAGTATGAAATGTTTGTAATTTATAAAACACTACATAAATTGGAAGTATTTATTAATGATTATAAGGATAAAATGCGTGAGTAGGTTTATTCAAATTCCTTTCAGCTTTAATAATGTACTATTTTTTTTTTTTACATTTGGATTACTCAAGCCTCTCATTCTCTCCCACCTCATTACCAAAAATCAAGATTTGACTACATGTACATATTTGTGCCTTTGATCTATTATTATAATTTATGTATATGTACTTGAAGTCATAATTTCATTTTTTATCACAAGAATATAAACTTGATAGTAACACCAGAATTGCCATTGATAGGGGCTTTAATTTGTTTTTTTATATGATAATAATAGCTAATATTTATATAACATTTTAAGAATTGCAAATCATGTTATATGTATTAGTTTACTGGATCCTCACAATAGTTATTTGAGGTAGGGGCTATCAAGATTTCCATATTACTGATGAAGAAATGGAGATACATAGAGATTAGGTCACTTGCCCAATGTCATATAGGTAGGATAATCTTTGAGGTATGATTCAAACTAAGATCATCCTAACTCCAAGACCATCTCTCTATTCATTACCTACAAGCTGCATTTCACCAGTCAGGTTAACAAGGACATTGTCAAAAAAACAAAATATCCTAATATGTTAGGCTACATATGAAAGCATTTGTGGGGAACCTAGACACATGACAATCTACTCCCTGACTCCTTAATGAAATAATTGCTGGTTTTCTATTTGAAGCATATTCTCTCTGAAGGTAAGAGTCATCTGAAGATGGGGAAATAATGACATTTTGAATCAAATTATAAATTCAGCACTATTCTAATGAAAGCATTTTTTTATCATTAACTTAGCATCAACACAATTAGTATTTAATTTACTAAAGAAAATAATAGATCAATGAGGTGGAACAACTTTCTAACTTTCTACATGCTAAATGGAAAAATTAAGTAACATAATGGATATATTACATATATATGTATATATATAATATACATCTATCTAGTGAATTCTTGCCCCTTTCCTGTGAGATAATTCACCCCATTCTATCTCTCTCTTTCTCTTTTTCCCAGTACATTTCTCCCTCATCCCTTAATTCTCTTTTTAGATATCATCCTTTCATATTCAACTCACACCTGTGGCCTCTGTTTATTACCTAATTACCTTAATATTGAGAAAGATAATATGAGTTACACATATCATCTTCCCATGTAGGAATATTACAATATTACCTTATTAAGTCCTTATGATTTTCCTTTCCTGTTTATTTTTTATGCTTCTCTTGCATCTTGTATTTAGAAGTCAAATTTTCCATTCAGCTCTTGTCTTTTCATCAGGAATGCTTGCAAGTCCTCTACCTCATTGAATGTTCATGTTTTCTCTTGAAGGACTCTACTCAGTTTTTCTGGGTGGGTGATTCTTGGTTTATAATTCTAGCTCCTTTACCTTCTAGAGTATCATATTCTAAGACCTTTGATCTTTTAATATAGAAGCTGCTAAAACTTGTGTTATCCTGACTGTGACTCCATCATACTTCAATTGTTTTTTTCTGGTTGCTTGCATAATTTTCTCTTTCACCTGGGAGCTCTGGAATTTGGCTATAACATTCCTAGGAATTTTCCTTTTAGGATTTTTTCAGGATAACACAGGATTTAGCAGTTTCTACACTAAGGGATCAAAAAGCTTGGAATATGATATTCCAGAGGTCAGAAGAGCTAGGATTAAAATCAAGAATCATCTACCCAGCAAAACTGAGTATAATATCTCAGGGGTAAAACTGTAACTTCAATGAAATAGAGGACTTCCAAACATTCTTGTTGAAAATACCAGAGCTGAATAGAAAATTTGACTCTCAAATACAAGGATCAAGAGAAACATAAAAAGGTAAACAAGAAAGAGAAAACATAAGGAACTTATTAAAATTGAACTGTTTACATTCCTACATGGAAAGATATTTGTAATTCATGAGATCTTTCTCAGTATTAAGATAGTTGGAGGGAAAATATACATACATACATACATATATACACACACATATATACACATATATACATATTTGTGTGTAGTATATATAACATGTGTGTATGCATATACATGTATAGAAAGACAAACAGGGAGACATAGGGCACAGGGTGAGCTGAATATGAAGGGATGATGCATTAAAAAAAAGAAAATTAAGGATTGAGAGGATTTTACTACAAGAAAGAGAAAGGAAGAGGCAGAATGTAGTTATTTATCTTACATAAAAGAGACAAGAAAGAGCTTTTACAATGGAGGAGTAGAAGGGGAATATGAGAAGGAAGAAGCAAGTCCTATTTTCATTGGATTTGTCTTCAGGAGGGACTAATATACACACTCAACTGGGTATGGAGGTTTATCTTACTCTACAGGAAAGCAGGTGGGGAAGGAATGAAAGAGTAAATAAAAGGGATGACAGCTTGAGTGAAGGAGCAGTCAAAATACATGGGGTTGGGGGAGAGGGGAGATGGGGAGAAAATTTGAAATTCAAAAATTTTTTGGAAGTGAATGTTGGAAACTGAAAATAAATAAATTTGTTTTTAAAAAGGGACATAAAAAGGAAAATGTATCAATGAAACAGCAAAATTCAATCCAAACCCAGTTTGAGAACTTAGAGCTCATTCACAAATATATTATAGTCTCCATTGTCATGCAGTCTACTTGAAGTTGAGATACACAACAGTCATATGGGAAGTGTGCACTTACCCAATGAATTTAGGGATATCAATATGGATAAATTAAGATAAGACTGGTGAAAATATATTTATTCCAAGGACAAATCTATTATAGCTAAAGAAAGTGGAAAACTGGCAATAATCTGTTGAACTGGGCATGTGTACATTGTCAAATGGTATTCCTCCAGACCCCAGTATGAACTTGTTTACCCTGACTTATAGAGCAGACTCAATTTGCTGGATAACTGCTACCTTTCCATTTCACTTTGTCCTGACTTAATCTTTCTTGACATATGCAGTTTTTTTCTCAGTATAATCCTGAAAACTATATCTAACAATTTAACATTCTGTGTCCATCTGCTTGTGTGGTCATAGTTGAGGTCTCCAAGTTTATCTTAGGAGGTAGCTAAAATAAATATATTTTCAAGAGTGAGTGTGTGATATCACTGATGCCCTGATGTCCTATCTGACTTTCCTTTCTAAATAAGACAGGTTATAAATATACAAATCTGTATGAGGCTATTGCTCACTAATTGCTTTGTAGAAATCGTGAGTATAAAATTCTAAAAATAGAGTGAGATTCTATTTATGTAGATTCCATTTAAAAATGGATATTTAGGGGAAAAATTGACTTCCTCAAATAACCTCTAGCCACACTTATTTTTGCCTAAGACATATAGATAAGAAAAACTTATTTCTTAATGTTAGCTCAGCTATGTGTGAATCAAATGAGTCATCTATGGACTGACAGAGAAGGCCACTTGAATTTTATTTCTCTGAATTATTTTCCTTCAGAGAAATATGGTTTATTCACAGGCAGAAATAATTTTGACTGGCTCAAGCTGGTTTTCTGCTTAACCCAATATTAGATTTTAGTCTCCATAAAATGATACATCAATATATTTCACCACTTTGAATGATTATTTAGGTCACAGAATATGTACCACATTCTCCATAACCACATGGTGGGCAGTGATAGATATTTATTGATAGTCTTGTGGGCTTCTGGTTAGTTTCAAGGCTACCAAAAGGAAAAAAGTCATAAATTTATATATGTGGAGAGCATTGGGATAGCTTATCGCAGTTTTCCTTCTTTGATTTTTTTGAAATTAAATTTGATTATCAGTAGTTTGCAAGCAAATATTTACTTGCTGTGAATGACATTTGATAAATTTCTGTTAATTGAACCCTAATAAACATTGGTGCCATGTTTTTTCTTTAATGTATGGCTTTTAGAGAATGAAATGATTCCTTGGAAATACTATGTCTCAAGGTTAGCATAGGTCACTACATGACTTTTTAAAACAAACATATCTAGGAATTTTAAGAGAATTTACAAAAATGGGACTGAGTGAGGAGAAAAAGACAATAAGAGAAAAAATACAGTGAGTGAGGCAGGAATAAGAGCTCATAAACATGCATCATGCATTGTAATGTTGCTAATGTTTCTATTGAGATGCACTCATGTGGGTATGCATAAGGACTTTTCACATGCCATACAGTACCTGTTTCATTAGGACAAAGATCTGACTTGAGACTAAATAAACTTCATCTTTAAGGTGAATCCATTCACCAACAGGGTGCTTTTCATCTGTAAGGATACCTTCTTTCCTTCGAACAGTATTGTTGCACCAATTTAATTAATTAATCAATCAACCTTTATCAAGTTCCTACTATGTGTGAGGTATTGTGCTAGCCACTGGGGATACAAAAAGAGTTAAAAGTTAGTCCCTGTCCTCAAGGAGCTTACAAATTAATATAGGAGGCAACATGCAAACAAGTACTTACAACATAACCTATATACAGGGTAAATAGGAAATAATTTTAAAAGGAGCAAAACTGGAATTCAGAGGAATTAAGGAAGGTTTCCTGTAGAAGGTGGGATTTTAGTTGGGACTTAAAGGAAGCCAGGGAGATCGTCAGAGTAGAGGAAGGAGAGTGTCCCAGGTATAGGGCACAGTCACAGAGAATGCTTGGAACTGAGAAAGAAGGAGTGTCTTGTTAGTGGAATAGCCAGGAGGTCAATGCCACTGGATGGAAGATTATATTTTGTGGAGTAAAGTGGAAAAAGATGGGAAAGGTCAAAGGAGACTTGATTTTAAAGGTCTTTGATGATCAAATAGAGCATTTTGATAGAGGCAGTAGGAAGCCACTGGAGTTTATTGAGTAAGAGGGGGACATGATCAGATCCGTGTTCTAGGAAGATCATTTTAGTGGCTGAATGTAGGATGGATTGGAGTGGGCAGAGACTTGAGGTAGACAGAACTACCAAGAGGCTATTGTAGTAATCAAGGCATGACATAAGGAAAGTCTACAAGAGGGTGGTGGCAGAATTTATGCCTTAGTGAATGCTACTATCTCTTTCAAAGTAGCCTCTACTCTCAAAGAGTATCTTTATCTCTGGATTTAACCTCCAGGAAATAAATACATACATACATACATACATACATACAGAAGAAAACAAATAAATGTGTGTGTGTGCGTGTGTCCTGAAAACACATACATTTAATGTACAAAGATCCCACAGTTCACATCTTAGCCTAGGGAAAATCCTGTTTCCTAGGATAGGGGCATTAAACAAGAAATTCTGAGAAACTTATACCCTTGTTTTATAGAAAACCTTTTTTTACCTTTTCATCATAGAATTCTCTTACCCTGGAACATACCCTAACTAAAAAATGTTACTAATTAAGACACACTGTCCTTTTGCCTACTTTCTATGATTTG
Source organism: Bettongia penicillata ogilbyi (assembly GCA_023548195.1). Classification (NCBI taxonomy): domain Eukaryota; kingdom Metazoa; phylum Chordata; class Mammalia; order Diprotodontia; family Potoroidae; genus Bettongia; species Bettongia penicillata. Next base: position 556,967 of record JAJHZJ010000175.1, read on the forward strand.
TCTCTCATACATTTTCCTGTCTTCCATTTTGATTGACAACTGATTTTCGTGAGTTGCAAAGTAGTATAAATAGGAAAGTTTATTTGAATTATATAATTTGAATTATATAACTGAGAAACAAAATTTTTTTTGCAAGTAAATATTCTTGTTTTGTGATCAAACATATGGCTTCTCATTAAGAATTACATGTTTTCTCATTTTTAGTTATCCTACATTTTTCTTTTTAACATGAAACATACCATTGTACATTTCCTGATGTTTTGTCCTAAGAATGAAATCATGTTTTACTTCTTAGTGATGGGTTCACTTTTAGGACAAGTATTTACTGGTAGCCTGCAATGGTTTCAAGTCAAACTTTGGAAGGTTGCTGTATACCAGGTTGCTTGTCCATGTACATTTCAAATCGTCCATTCCTGGATCCCATTCCTACTCTCAATAATCTCGTCAAAATGGCATTCTTTCTGCTCCTCATTCATGATACTTTATTTCCCACCTCTGTGTTTTAGTACTGGGCATATTACATATGTGAAATTCACTGCTTTCTTACCTCTGCCTTATAGAATCTGTCTCTTTTAAAATGAAACTCAAGCACCATCTTATTCATAAATCTTTTCCTGATTCACATCAATAACTAGTGCCTTATCCCCAGAATGACCATATATTTAACTACTTTGCAAATATTTGTATATATTTCTATTCATGTATAGGTACATAAATATAAATATCTATTTTCTCCCATGTCAGAATACAACCTTTTTGCAAGAAAGGATTATTTCATTCTTTGTTCTACTTCTAGCACATAGTCAGTGATAAATAAATATCTGTTGATTGATTGATTTCATCCTTTGGTACTTTTGTTTGGTAATTGCTTTCTGCATCATAGAGGGAGATGTACATTGATCTCTAATTAGGCATGAAAACTTGTTCAGTTTCACATGGGCCTTCATAAATAATCATAAAGCCTACACAATAGAGTCTAGGACATCTATCTCAAATTATCCAAGTGTTTCTTCTTGATTATTTTTGACTGAAGGATTAATTTGGCAATTGCTTCTAATGATCAATATGGAAGTCACTAGAGCTTGGCCTCTGATTAAGGTCAAGGTTTTGATTAATTCACTGCATTGTTGCCTTGTTAATAAAATACTAATAATTTAATCTGAGTTGTAGTTTTCATAATGTAATATTAAAGGATTTAAGATCTTCTCTGATTATTAAAAGGCTTCATGTGGAGCCCATTAAGGGAAGCATGCTTAGGGGAGGCTTGCTTGTAGGAAGGCTTTCACACCTTTTGCTAATTTCTAGTTAGGCACTGAGTCATGACAGTTGTGATGCCTTCTGGTTCTGAGAAGTGTATATATGCTCTGAGTCAGTACTTTACATTGGGGGCTTACTTATGAGAAAAACCTTGTGATTCCCTGGGCAAGACTCTGAATATGTTCAGATGTCCAAGCTGCTCAGATATGAAGGTTCTCTCAATCCAGTGGTTAGGTAAACTATACAGCAATATTTCTTTGATTCAGGAAGTTAGAGCACTATATCTTGTTCTTTATACAAATTTCTCTGCTTTTATTTTCCGTTTGTTTTATTCTTTGAAGTTCAGGATGCTGATTTTTCCCCTGAACTAGTGAATGTAATTAAAAAAGATTGTTGACCCCTTAAACAGTTATCTTTCCTAGTAAAGTAGATCTAAGAACCTATGCTAGCAGCCATCCTGGGTATGCCAGTGCGGTTGTCTTTACATATGGTGTAAGCAACAGGATCTGCAAACTAAAAGGAAAGTATGGTGTTTTATGGGACTTGGATAATTGCTGTTTCCCAACAGCAATTGTGGTAGCTATGGTTCTATGGAATCCCAGGAGCAGCAGCAACCTGGGAGGAACCAGGTGAGTATCAGTAAGAGGACCAGTTTCCTAGGTGTCCAGAGCAGGGCCCCTGGGAGATAGCCTCTCTTTCCCCCACTGCCCCACTAGCACTACTGAGTAGAAAAGTTGGAGCAGAAGTTTATGGGAGGAAAACAAGCCTGTGAGATAGTCAGAGCCAGGATTCCAGTGGAGTATCCCAGCTCCACATTGTGTTGGAGGGGTGAAGGCCCTGAAAGATCTTGAAGTGGAGCCCTGGAGCAGGGATGGAGAGCTGCCTGCATGTAGACCCAGGTAAGAGCCAGGAACAATCAGGTCCTACAAAAAAAAAGAACCTGGGAGCCTAGAATTCAGCTCCTGGGCAAGATAAAAACTTTGCAGTACAGCAGGAACACTGAGTGTGCTTTTCTGCTTTCTCCTGGGATGGTTTGAATGAGGGGTGGAATTGTCTATGGTGGATGAGGGGAAGTGCTGTGGACCCCCATGGACCTACCCTGTTGACTTTGTTGCCCAACCACCCTTCAGGACTTGGAAGCAGGGGCTGGAGAAGTGTTAAGGCTAGGACTTGGCTTATTAGAGCATGTACCTGAGAGTTCCAGAGGGAAGCCTTCATCAGCAGTGTGAGGAGAAGGACACAGCCCCAAGAGGGCTTTTACTTGGACATTTTTGTTTGGGATTGATGGAGGAGGAGCTGGTTGCACACTGCCCAAAGATTTTCATCCCCAAATAATGATATCATGTTATGTTATGTTGTATTGTGTTGTGTTATATTATGTTATGTTATGCTATATACCTTTGTGTTTGTTTAAGGTTGTGTGGCCACCCTAGTAATGAGTTGCTATGTTGCTATATATTTTGCAAATGTAAAGTTCATGATGTGTTTATTTTGTGAGAATTGTGCTGTACTTACTTCATAAGAGAAAGACAGAAGTTGCCTACATAATGGACATAAAATATCGTGGGACCAGATGGGATATAAGATCTTCCCTGCCTATTAATAGGCTTCATGTGGAGCCCATTAAGGGAAGCTATTCTCAGGCTTGTTTGTAGCAAGGCATTCACACCTTTTGGTACTAAGTTGATTAGGTACTGAGTCATGAGGGTTGTGATGATTTCTGATTCTGAGAAATATATATATATACTCTGAGTTGGTATTTTACTTTGGGGGCTCACTTATGGGAAGGAGCTAGTGGTTCCCTGGTCAAGACTCTGAGTGACCATATATTCAGAGTTCCCTGACTGCCCAGATGTAAAGGCTCTCTGGATCCAGGAATGTATGTAAAGTGTATAACCAAATTGCTTTGATTCAGGTAGTAGAGTTCTGTCTGATGGTCTTTATTTCTCTGATTATATTTTCTCTGTTTGCATTTTCTCTGAAGTTTAGGTAGCTGACTTTTTCTGGGAATGTAATTTACAAAAAATACTGCTGACTCCTTAAACATAACTTTCCTTTTAGAAAAATAGATCTAAGGAATCTGTGCTAGCAGGTCATCCTGGGTGTGTTAGGGTGCTTGAGGTTACACATGGCTACTGGGACCACTGCAACCTGCCAAAGGGATCTGAAGATGTTGCTCTGTTATTCAAGATAGTTCATAGTAATCATGGCATTTCATTACTCTGTCTAAGTAAAGGTATGACCAGAGTGTGTCTCTAAAAGTCATCATTTCTTAGAACATACCCAACAAAGACAGTGTTATTCACCACTTCACTTGGTCAAGGAAAAATGAAGTACATCATAGCCCTAAAGAGAAGGACTACCTTCGTTACTGCCAAAATTGTTTTAAGAACTTTGATGATTCCTTCCCTCTATGTGACATGAGAAAAGTATAATGAATCAATGAAAAATATTTTAAGAGTCTAGTATGTGAAGGGGCAAAGCCAAGATGGCAGAGTAGAAAGATGCATATACTCTAGCACTTCCTCCACAGCTCACAAAATGCCTGTAAAAAATTACTCTCAACAAATTCTAGAGCAGCAGAAGCCACAGAAGGACAGAGTAAAAGAGGTTTCCCGCCAAAAGGTAACCTGGAAGGGTGACAGGAAAAGTCTATCTCACTGGACACTGAATGGAGCTGATCTCAGCCCTAGCCATGTGATACAAGGATGAACAGGACCTGAACAGGCCTCCAGGGCAGAATCCCCAGCAGAGTGGATCCCAGATACCTCAATTCACAAGCAACAAAGAAAGCTCCAAAGGTCAGTGGGGGAGGACTTTTCTAGTTGGGCGAGAGGGCAAAGGGTTCCTCCAACAATAGCCCCAGGCAACTGCAGAGGCCACAGCAGCAGACTGTAGGTAGCTACAGTGGCTGAGAAGCAACCTGGGTCCATTGTCCAGACAGCTCAGCTTAAAGCCTCTGGCAGTAGGGAGCAACAGATCTAAACCTCAGCCCTGAGTCACGGCCTTGCCCCCACCCAAAGTCCAGGGAAACCATGCAGCTGAGTCTAATCTCTTGAAAAGGATTCAGAAGTCAATAACTGGCTGGGAAAATGCCCCAAACAGGGTGGAAAAAAATAAGACCATGGAAGGTTACTTTTTTGGTGAACAGGTATCTCCTCCCACCCTTTCAGATGAGGAAGAACAAGGCTTACTGTCACAGGAAGTTAAGACCTCTGCCTCCAGAGTCTCCAAAATGAACTTAAACTACATTCAGGTAATGGAAGAGCTCGAAAAGTGAGTTAGCAGCTTGCTAAAGGAGAACCAAAAAAATGCTGAGGAAAATAACACCTTTAAAAAGGGGATAACTCAATTGGAAAAAGAAGTCCAAAAAGCCAATTAGGAGAAGGAGCACTAAAAAGCAGAATTAGCCAAATGGAGGAGAAATTTCAAAAGCTCACTGTACAAAACGGTTCTCTGAAAGAGAGAATTGAGTTCAGGGAACTGAATGACTATGAGATAAACCAAGCGTTAGAAAACAAAACCAAAAATTTGAAAAAATAGAAGATAATGTGAAACATCTCAGTGGAGAAACAACTGACCTGGAAAATAGATACAGGAGAGATAATATAAAAATTATGGGACTACCTAAAACCATGATCAAAAAAAAAAAGAGCCCAGACATTATCTTTCATGAAATTATCAAGGAAAACTGTCTTGATATTCTAGAACCAGAGGGAAAAATAAATATTGAAAGAATCTACTGATTACCCCCTGAAAGAGAACCAAAAAGAGAAAACTCCTAGGAATATTGTGGCCAAATTTCAGAATTCCAAGATGAAGGAGAAAATACTGCAAGCAACTAGACAGAAACAATTTGAGTATTGTAGAAATACAATCAGGATAACACAGGATCTGGCAGCTTCAATATTAAAGTTGTCAAGGAAGTCAAAGGAATTGGGATTAAAACCAAGAATCACCTACTCAGCAAAACTGAGTATAATACTTCAAGGGAATAAATGGTCATTCAATGATTTCATGTATTCATGATGAAAAGATCAGAACTGAAGAGAAAATTTGACTTTCAAACACAAGAATCTAGAGAAGCATGAAAAGGTAAACAGAAAAGAGAAATCCCAAAGACTTTCTAAAGCTGAACTGTTTACATTCCTACAAGGAAAGAAAATATTTATAACTCTTGAGACTTTTCTCAGTATTTGGGTAGGTGGAGGGATTGTACATGCACATATATACACACACATATATAGACAGAGAGTACAAGCTGTGTTGAGTCAGCAGAGATGATATCCACAAAAAATAAAATAAAAATTAAGGGGTGAGGGAGGAAAATGCTGGGAGGAGAAATAGAGAAATGAAATGGGGCAGGCTATAACTCATAAAAGAGATAAAGAAAAACCTTGTTCATTGGAGGAGAAAAGGGAGAAGGGGAGAGGGAAAAAGTGAAGCTACTCTCTCCACATATGACTTAAGAAGGGAATAAAATGCTCACTAAATTTGGTATGAAAATCTATCTTACCCTACAGGACAGCAGGGGAGGAGGCAACAAGTGGGATGAGCGGAATGATAGAAAGGAGGGCAATGGGAGAAGAGAGTAACTGGAAATAAACACTTTTAGGAAGGGACAAGGTCAAATGAGGAAATTGAAAAATAAGGGGGTATACAGTAGGATAGAAGACAATATAGTTCATATTACACAACATGATTTTTATGGAAGTCTTTTTCAAAATGACACATATTTAATCCATATTGAATTGCTTGCCTTCTCAGTGGGGATGGGTAGGGAGGGAGGGAGAGAAGTTGGAATTCAAAGTATTAGAAACAAATGTTGAGAATTATTATTACATATAACCAGAAAATAAGAAACACAGGTAATGGGCTATAGAAATTTATCTTGCCCTACAAGAAAAGAGAGAAGATGGGGATAAGGGAAGGGTGGGGTGTGATAGAAGGGAGGGATCATTAAAGGAAGGGGTAATCAGAATGCAAGGTGTTAGCGGGTGGGGGTAGGGGAAAGATGGGGAGAAAAATTGAACATGTTACAAAGTGATGTAAAAGCAATTAGTATAAAAACAATTAACTCAATTAAATACAGTGACTAAATCAGAGACATCTTTACCTGGGGGAAGAGAATTTTAGTTTAAGTTTCCTAGAAGCAGATAACTTCAGGTAAAATTTGACACTGATGGAAAAGTTAAGGTTTTAATAGTAAATTTGATTTTATGATTGTTATTTAATTAGGTACTAGAACATGTATAGACAGGCATGTCAGTCACTTAAGACTTGCCTCAAAAGATGTTCCTTAACCAATTTGAAATTATGGTCATATCTGAAATCTGGTTATTGGAAGTTGCTATTCTAAGATTCTATGGGACTATTAATTACTGTTCTTTTGAGTCTAACTCCATAGCAAGAAAGGTGGTCTGAGCTTCCAATCCATGATGCCAGTAAACCTGTGAAATGCTGATATGAACTGCAAAAGGTGATCTTATGGGAAGGGTGGGAGAGCGGCTGTTCACACTGGGCTGAGTAAGATTCTCTTGACTCAGTTTCCCCACTGACACCTGGCAGACTTTAAGCCTTACTGAATGCAAGTTGACAATCTACTCCTGCTTGGAATTAACATGAAGTTGGGGAGATAATTGTTTCCTGCAATGTCCTACTCTTAGTGGGAATTTCCTATAGTCAAAAGATTTATAAGCTTAATATCAGATCTATTAAATTATAGATTGTGGGTAGGGGAACATCTGAGATTAAGTCTAAAATTAAGCTATGAGGCTTAGGAATTTAGACCAGCAACAGTAAGTTAAGGTCCTTTCATTATTAGTAATAGTGTGGAGAGAATTAGGTCAATGTGTTATGAAGTTAGCATACATAGTTATTATATGTGTATCAGTTGGTTAATGTTAAAAAAAATCATTTGTGGTCTATATTGTAAATGCTTTAAAAAGTATTGACTAAAGGTTGGAATTGTTTTATGTGATATGAAGTATTAAAAATGAAAAATAAAAAAATTTAAAAAATAATGTGTCTAGTATGTGTGTTATTAATTAGAATCAAGAACTTTTTATTTAAAATTTTTTCAAAACCATGTTTCCTTTTCCCCTTTTAAAGTAATTGTTGCATCCTCAGGTATCTCAACTAAACGTGAGAATTCAGCAATGGGAGGGTTTTGCATCTAAAATGATTGGCTAGGATTCAAAGACAATCTGTGGAGGGGAGGTAGCCTATTTTATACTGGATTATGGAGCTGGACTGCTATGCTGTTATGGGCAACTATCCAAGGGAGCTTAACATCCCCAAAGTTTTCAAACACACCGTCAGTTGGAATGGGGTGGTGTTTCCAAATGGAACTGCACAGAAAACTGTTGCTGTCAAGATTTCAATGCTGATTTTACGTAAAAGTTTAAAAGGCAAATCCAATATTCCAGCAGTGTAAGAAAGTTGGTCCATAAATGTGCACTTCTGCAATATCATGATTTTGATCCTTTGTGCTTCTGAATGATTACTTGCATATTTCTGGGTCCACTTTAGTTCTCTGCCACAGTTGTCATTCTACATGCTCCATAAACCTCCTTGAGATCAGTGATTATCTCACTTTTGTATTTTTATCCTCCACACATAGCAAACTGCTTGTGATATGCTAAATGCTTAATTAAAGAGAGAAACAGAATTGTTAATTAATTGATATTTTCCTAAATGGGATGAAACCTACTTTATATCTATGCTTTTCTTTGTCTCTCCCTCTTTGAGCTTTTCTTTTAACCAACCAGTGGACAAAAATGTCTCTTTTCAGGAATGAAAGATTTGGGGTTTGAGGTTTTGGGCATACCAATATGATGTGATGTTCCTTTATTTAAAATATTTTAACTTATTCTATTGTAGAAATGTGTTACACATAGGAAAGATAATAATCTAGTGGGCAATATTTTCCTTAATTTTGGGGATTTTCAATTGTTAAGGAATATAGGAAGAAATTGTTGAGATTTCTGTGCAAAAGTATTTTCCTTTCTTGCCTTCTTATTCAGCAATTTCCCACAATAACATAATAAAAATCAAGAGGTGCTACAAATTCTGGATTTGTTTTTAAGTGTCTTTCTTATTCAGGAAATTTAGAGTCTTAACCTAATACATTTTTCATGAAACTTAAGTACAGAAATACATGTACAACAAGGTCATTATTTGATGCAATAACCCTGTGGGTGGGCCTAAATACTGTATATGACTCCTTACATTGAACAAAGATCTGAAACATTTGTTTAGCAATGACAATTTCAGGCAATGCACCAAATTATAAATAAAAATTCACTTCAATATTTTAGACTAAAAAGGTTTTACCTAAAACAAAAAAAAAAGTTATAGACTGATGTAACATGCTTCTCTCTGTACTACTAGAGGAAGTTTACTTACATATAAAAGATAAATTTAAGTAAATCAAACTAAGATTTCCTAGTATAATTGTAACTGTGGAATAAGACAAAATGGACCTCATTCTCTGATCTCAGTGGGACTACCAGACTCTGAACAGTAGTAACAGGTCACATAATGTAGTCAGGCTTAAAGAATTGGCATTTAGTTTTATCCTTTTGATATTTTAAAATTAATATTAATTAATATTAACAGATTAATAAAAGTATTATTATCTCCTCTTTTGGAGGAAAAAAAGGGAGGTGTTCCATCCTCACTTCTTAGCCTCTAATAAATATGTGGAAAATGAGTTGGCCATAACGCTCATTTATTTTTGCAGCATTAAGTCAATTTTGAAGCCTCTAAATATTTTTGGTAAATTTTCCTTTGAGCAGGGAGATCCTTCTGAATTATTTATTGAGTAGCACTTAGTACAGGAAAGATTGATGCAATTTGAAAGATCGTTCTTAAGTTTGATAAACTCTCAGTCTTTCCTTATTTATCCTCTCTCTGTTCCATCATTTACTTCAGTTTCATAAAAGTTATTTTGTCTTTGCATTACAGAATCTGCTCACTAATTTCAAGGATTTTGTAGTCAAATAATTATGTTCTAGGACTTGATCAACCAAATTGATATATTGTAAGCTTCCTCTTCTTATGCTAGATGACATTAACCAATTTTTCTTATGGTATTAGTGTTCTGTCAACTCTGACTCTTTGGGACTCCATTTGGGGTCTTCTTGGCAAAGATACTGGAGTGCTTTGCCATTTCCTTCTCCAGATCATTTTACAGAAGGGGAAATTGAGGCAAAAAAGATTAAGTGCCTTGTCTAAAGTGACACAGCTAGTAAGTATCTGAGGTCACATTTGAACTCAGGAAAATGAATATTTCTTGACTTCAGGCCTGGTACTCTACTGTTTTACCTAGGCCCCAGTCTCATGGGGTTAATGCAATACATTTTTATATGTTTATTTATTTTCTACTCATTTTCTAACCAAGAAATTAGATCCAATAACAAAAATAACTATCCAAAAATTCAAAGGGACAACAGTTTTATGGATGAAATTGAAGTCCATAGAATTGAGTACTGGTTTTTTTCCTACTTCTCTGATCTCATCCTTTTTTGCATGGGAAAGCAATCAAGCAAATATGTCAGCTACTCATATGCTCAAAGCAGGAAGAAGAACTTTTTTAGATCCCCCATAGAAAGTCTGTTTTCCCTGTATGGGAAGGAAAATCAAGGCTGTTCATTCATAAATTCCTTTTGAACTACATGGATATATTTGAGAATAAAATAAGGGAGTAATGCCTTTAAAATTCCTCATTCTGCAGTACCACCCAAATTAAATGTTTTTTTAATGGTTTAGTAAGCTGGAGCCTGAAAAGCATATGTCAGGAAAATAGCATCATAGGGTGTGAAGTATTATTATTAATAATGGTATTCAAGACCACAGCTACTTAAACAGGACTCCACTTAAAAGTTCAATAAATGAAAGAGTTCACTAAACCAACTCCTAACTAGTAGAGATGGAACAACCAGAAGACTCCTTTGCCAAAAGAAATTCAATTAATTCTAAACTGTAAACTCTATATCTTTATCACAAATTTGAATTCTTTTGGTTCTTTACTTTTTTCATATATGAATAGCTCTTTCTCTATATATACACATACCCATATGTGTGTGTGTGTGTGTGTGTGTGTGTGTGTGTTAGAATAGGAGAATAAAATATGGTTTCCCTATACCAGAATTGTGTACATTTTAATAGCAAATCTCTCCTCACCAAGTAATCATTCTTGATGGCATTAAAAGCTCACATATTCAAAATGGTCATTTTTGGACCAGCTATTGATATCAATGCTCCTAACAATTTGTCAGTGGGTTTGGTTTCCCAGAGAACAAATATATTCCCATAATAATCTACATAAAATTCTTTCAGGAAACATAGAAATGGTTCAATATACGACATTTCAGATTCTGATTTAACTAGTTCCAGCATTATTGTTTTTGTAGCCCGAAACTGACCTTAAGAATAAAGATCATATACTATTTTAAAAGGTATTAAATTTACATTACTGAACATATCAAACCTATGGAAAGAAAACCTGTACAATCAGTGAAAATTCCAGCTCCATTTTCATCATCTATGGCAGGGAAATAAAAATTTTTCCAGGTGTCCATTATGACTCTTGACTTTTTTGGTTCTTGACTTTTTAAAATACATTTAAGTGGGGAGGGAATGGAACCAAGATGGTGTAGTAGAAGCAGGGACTCACTTGAGCTGTCCCCCAAACCCCTCCAAATACCTGTAAAAAATTACTCTAAACAAATTCTAGAACAACAGACAACACAAAATGACAGAATAAAACAAAATTCCAGCCCAAGACAACTTGGAATGTCCACAGGAAATGTCTATTGCATCAGGCTGAGAGAGGAGCACAGTCCAGTATGGGCTGTACCTTAAGAGATGGCAGAGCAGGCCTCACGGCATTAAATCACTGGCAGCTATGGTGTCATTGAGACTTCTCAAACCACAAACACCAATGATAACTTCAAAGGTCAGTGGGAAAGGTCTGTTGGACCGGCGGAGGGACAAGTATGGTCTGGCTCTAGTCCCAGATCCAGGGTGGTGGGAACAGCAGCAGAGGCAATGGTGGAGGATGCAGCAAGGGTGGCAGTGGAGGCTTCCAGAGTTATTGGCCCATAAAAGGTGGGGGGATAAAGCAGTTGACCAAAGGGAGATTGCAGGGATCTCTGCTGGCTCTGAGACAGGATTCTCTTGCTTTGCTCTGCTTAGATCTGGGTCATACCCCTGGGATGAGGAGGAGTGCTAGCATAAGCTTGTGGTGGTGGTGGAGAGGGAATCCTCCTTACAGTTCCAAAGCAGAAAATAGTGCTTGTGGTCACTCACAGACCAGAACTCTGGTCAAGAGAAGAGTAAACACTTTTCCTTTCATCATATTACCTTGGAAGAACTGAAAATTTACAGGTCCCTAGAAGTATCTCTGAAAACAGTTGCATGAAGTCCCCAGAGCTTGGAACAGTACACCTTGCACACTGAAATCCGTCCTACCTTAACAAAAAGTTAAAGTCAAGTAATTGGCTGGGAAAATGAGCAAAAAGCATAAAAAACTCAGACTATAGAATTTTACTTTCATGACAAAGGAGGTCAAAACATAGAACCAGAAGACAACAAAATCAAATATCCTCCATCCAAAGCTAAGAAAAATATTGAGTTTGTCTCAGGCCATGTAAGAGCTCAAAAAGGGTTTTAAAAACCAAGTAAGAGAAGTAGAGGAAAAACTGGGAAAATAAATGAGACAAAATAAAATCATGAAAAATGAGTCAACAGTTTGCTAAAGGAGAGCCCCACCAAGAAGCTAAATTAAACACCTTAAAATAGACTAACACAAATGGCAAAAGAGGTCCAAAAACTCATTGGAGAAAATAATTTCTTCACTATTAGAATGGAGCAAATGGAATTAATGTCTTTATGAGAAATTACAGAATTATAAAACAGAACCAAAAAAATGAAAAGTATAGAAGACAATGTGCAATATCTCATGGGAAAAGCCACTGACCTGGAAAACAGGTCTAGAAGAGGTAATTTGAAAACTTTTAAACTACCTGGATAGTCATGATAAAGCCATGATAAAAAAGAGTCTGTAGACATTATTTTTCAAGAAATGATCAAAGAAAACTGCCCTGAAATTCTAGGACCAGAGGGTGACATAGAATTCGAAAGAATCCACCAAACACCTCCTGAAAGAGATCCCAAAAGGAAAACTCCTAGGAATATTGTAGCCAAATTCTATAGTTCCCAAGGCAAAGAGAAAATATTGCAAGCAGTCAGAAAGAAACAATTTAAGCATTGTAGAAACACAATCAGGATAACACAAGATTTAGCAGCTTCTACAGTATGGGATTGCAAGGGCTTGGGATATGATATTTAAGAGGTCAAAGGAGCTACATTAAAACCCAGAATCACCTAGTCAGCAAAACCAAGTATTATAATTCAGGGGGAAAAACATGGACATTCAGTTAAATAGAGGACTTTGAAGCATTCTTGATGAAAAGACCAGAGTTGAATAGAAAATTTGATGTTCAAACAGAAAAATCAAGAGAATCATGAAAAGGCAAATAGGAAAGAGAAATCACAAGGCACTTTCTAAAGTAGAACTGTTTACATTCTTATATAGAAAGATGATATTTGTAACTCATGAGACCTAGCTCAGTATTAGGGTAGTTGGAGGGAAGATATGTATCTATATCTATACATACATATACAAATGTACATATATACATATACATGCATACATGAATAGAGGGCAGAGGTGAGTTGAGGGAAAAAGGTAGAGGTAAAATCGGGTAAATTATCTCACTTAAAAGTGACAAAAAAAGCTTTTACAGTAGAGAGGAAGTAGGGGAATGTGAGAGGGAATGAGTGAACTTTATTCCCATTGGATTTGGCTTAGGAAGGGAATAATATACACACTCAATTGAGCATGAAAATCTATCATACCCTATAGGAAAGTAGGGGAGAAGAGGATTAAAGAAGGGTGAAGGGGGTAAAAGGGAGGAGGATAGAAAGGAGGGCAGACTAGAAGTGAGGGTAATTAGAAGAAACCACTTTTGAGGAGTGATAGGGTCAAAACAGAGATTAGAATACATGGAGGTTGGGATAGAATGGATGGAAATATAGTTAGTCTTTCACAACATGACTATGTTGGAAGTGTTTTGCATGACTACACATCTAAAACCTTGTTACACCAATGTAATACCTATAGCAGCCGCTGTGAATATGCATGCATATTTCCAGGGTAAATTTGCAAAATATAAATAACTCTCTTCCTCAGAGTTGAAACCAAGATATTTACTCAGATACCAGAAAGTCAAAACCACCATATTAACAACAGAGTTTGTATACATTATCAATGCAGGGAACACCACCATCCCAAAGCTTTCCTCTGTTTAGCTTCTCCACAAACAAACTCCCTTGGGCAAATCACTCCATTTCTCACTCACACTAGCTTCTCTGCCTCAGCTCTGCCTCCTCTCTCCCCTCTCCTCCTGTTCCACCCTTCCTGCTCCAACAGTTCCACAAGTTCCTCCCACCATGGGCTTCATGTTACTCAAGCTGTGGACTGGACCAAAGCTCAAAGCAGGTGACATGGGCCTATTAAGGGGCAGGGAAGATCTTCAAATTCTCTTACCGTTACAAACTTATATCGAATTGCTTTCCTTCTCAATGAGGGTGGGTGAGGAGGGAGAAAGGGAAAAATTTAAATTGGCGTCCCCCAATCCCAAGCTCTTGATATTAAAAGAACAGGTATATTGGGTAGAAACTTTATAGGAAACACAGACCAGATTTACATAGGAAGAAATGGAATGAAGGACTTGTGAGCTACCAGCACTAGTGGAAGAAGTACCAAACTGACATAATAAAGAATCAATAGAAATTAACAAAAACTTATTATGGTTACACAGATATTATTTTTTTTCACATTGTTCCATGGCCCACTCAATACATTTTCTAAAATCTTTGTTTTCCTGATGCAGATAAGCATGTTATTTTTACTTCTCAATTCAGCACTTGACAGCAAGTTAGTATTCTTGACTTCCCAGACAACTATGGCTGTCTTTATCAATGCTTCCTTCCCACTGACACTAAAAACAAGGTACTGTATCAGAGAAACTATGAGATATACCCCCTAATTCTGAGAAGTTCCCACGACTGAGATAAATTCTTCTAAAATTTTTCTGTCACAGAAATCAGTAAGTTCTGAACATAATCTATATAAATATAGAAAGTATAGAGGTAGATTAATATATTACATTGAGAGATAACATGCTATTGTGGATAAAATTTAGTATTTGGATTTAGAACAACTCAATTCTAACCCCACTTCAGATCTTCAGATACTTGCTTGTTCAATCAATGAACATCGACAATTAACTTAAATTTTAATTCAAAGACTCGGTTTCTGTATCTCTGAACTGTGAATAATATTTTGCCCCATCTATAAGAGTTGTGAAGAAAGCACTATAGAAATATGAATTATTGTTAAGTTAGAGATTCTGCTTCAATAATCTTATATTTTAAGAAGTCAGGTCACTGTGGCAAAGAATTGGCAAATTATGCTAGCTGCACAATTCAAGTCTTACATCCCTTGCTTTTATTTTACTCAGATGGCTCATACATATGGATGCCCATACATTTCATATAATTCGTATCAATTTTGTTCATGGTAGGATCTCTTTTCTGAGCAAACCTGATCAATTTCTCAACAACAGCAAAAATTATCTCCTAAACACCAGTGTTGGGGGAGGAGCCAAGATGGCGGAGTAGAAAGACTCATGCTACCTCCGAACCCACAGCCCATAAATTTTCTGTAAAAAGAACTCCCCACAAATTTTGGAGCACTGCAAGCCACGTAGAAACACAGTGGAAGGGATTTCCATTCCAGAGACCCCTGGAAAGCCATCCCTAGGGGTCCGTTGCCTTCTGGACAGTGGAGCCCACTCCTACACTGCCCCGGCAGTGAGGCCCCAGAGGAGCAGATCCAAGCAGGCTTCAGGGACGGAACCTCCCACGGCTGAGAAGGTCCCTCCATCCACAGGCACTACAGGTCAGTGAGAGAGACTTCTGGGCTGGCCGAGAGGGGAGTGGGGTGTCTCCAGAACTCAGGCCCCCTCGGGAGGCAGCAACAGAGGCAACGGTGGTGGCCCAGGACTCCCGGAGCAGACAGGACCTCAGATCCATTACCAAAGATCTCTGCATAAACCCCCTGAGGGAACTGAGCCTGGGAGGCGGCCCTGCCTCCACCCAAGCACCAGAACTTAAGCTCACATTGAATAGCAGCCCTGCCTGCCGCCTAAAGCCCTGAGGCTGGGGAGCAGCATTTGAATCTTAGATCCCAAGCACTAGCTGGGCAGATCTAGGCAGGGGTGGAGAGGAATCTCAGAAGTCAAGTAACTGGCTGGGAAAATGCCCAGAAAAGGGAAGAAAAATAAGACCCTAGAAAGCTACTTTCTTGGGGGACAGATGTTCCTGCCTTTCATTTCTGATGATGAGGAACAATGCTTACCATCAGGGAAAGACGTGGAGGTTGGGGCCTCTGTATCGCAGACATCCCAGGTGGATGTCTGGTGGGTTCAGGCCATGGAAGAGCTCAAAAAGGATTTTGAAAATCAAGTTAGACAGGTGGAGGAAAAACTGGGAAGAGAAATGAGAGAGATGCAAGAAAAGCATGAAAAATGGGTCAATACCTTGATAAACACCAGTGTCCACATTCATTATTCATTTCTGAATTCCTAATTCATTTATTCCTGGAATATGGAAATAAAAATGACATTTTTGTTTGATTCATGTGGCATGTCTAAAGTAAAGACCATAAAAAGGTTCTTATCTAGGTTTATAAAAATTAAGAAAAGAGTCATGGAATAAAACTAGGCTTTTTAAGCTGTGGGTCACAACCCCATGTGGGTATTGTAATCGAGTTCTAAGAGATAGCATTAGTCTCTGACTGATCGTCTATAATATCATCTCCCATTATATTAAGGTAGTGCCAAAATGAAAGCTGTCTTTTAAAAATGAATTTTCATGAATGACATAAAGAAATGAATTTGAGCCTTTACTTAACCCTACTACTGCTAAGAGTACTCCTGTGAGTTATAAGTAAAATATCATTTAAACTGGTTTTATTTTCTCTTTCATATAATTTCATTTCCCCTAATGTTTCCTTTCCTCCATCCTTTTAAATTAATTTCCTCTTTGAGACTTCACTGGTGGCCATCTCAGGTAAGAATGATTTCAGGAGTATGAGTGTGGTTGAAATTGTTTAATCAAAGTGAAAAATTGTCTTAGGGACCATAGATTTGAACCTTTTAGTTTTCTACTAATCCTTCCTTTACTTTCAGCTCCCCTTGGTTCATGATTTACTGCTGCTTCCATTAAGTATGGGGGAGGTTGTTCTTGTAGATGTTTCCTTCCCAGTTTTGCTCCAAGGGACTGAAGCCTGTCATTGACAGCAGTAAGGGTAACCAGGAATATTTTATCACTTCATTTTACAGGTAAAGATGATGAGAATAAGCATAGTTACGGAAATATTTTGTGCTGTCAAGTTTTAGACCTTTTAAAGCTGTTATTGAAATCATTTAGGCTTCCAGATCTTGATCTAATAGCATTTAAAATATTACAAAACATAAAGATATCCTGACAGAAAGATAAACAGCTATTTTGAGTGTGTTGACAACTTCATTATCCAACAACTGTCTTCAATTTTCAAAGATCTTTTAACTCAAAACTCCTCAAGTGTTCTTTGATGATAAGAAAGGATGAGAAAAGAAGACCAGATTTGTTGTGGTAATGAAGGAAAAGAAACAGCTTCTCACATAGTTGGGGGAAAGTATTGATCTCTTCATTAAAGTTTTTAAAAGACTAAACATAAAAATAGGTATGCCTCCTAACTACAGCTATGAAATTGTTCCCTAAAAGTGCTAATTTAGGTGAAAAAACATTGAAAGGGGGTAATTAATGGTACCCTTGGAAAAGCCCTTGCTGTGAAGTCAGAGGACCAGTATGAAATCCCACCTGTGATGATTATTGATTACCTTGGGCAAGTCACTAAATCCCCTTAGACTTCACTTTCCTCATCTGTAACTCATCAAGGCTGGACTAGATGATTTCTATTAGGGCCTTTCAAGACTGAATTTTAGATTCTATGGTCTTAATTCCATACCAGAGATATTGCAGAGAGGGCAAAAAAGAAAGAATGAAGTTATTAATCTCCTTTAAAAGATTAGAAAAAAAGCTAATTCTTTCCTTTCTAGGAATCTCCTAAACTCTAGTTTAAGATATAGATAGATATGACAACTCCCTGATGAGTCTGGACTTTTTTTCTCCCCTAAATTAAAAAAAAATTAAAATGTCCACAAGAATCCATGTCCTCAGAGACACAAAAAAGTGGAAAAGTTGGAAATATGATTTCATTTCCCCTAATGTTTCCTTTCCCCCATCCTTTTAAATAAAGACCCACTTTGGGGCTTCTATGGGGTTTCACGTAACAAAAGTAATTAATTAGAATTCCACCTTAGACAATCAGGAATCAAATTTTCTTGACCTTACAGACCTGGGGAAGTGGGATAGCCACTGGGACAATGATTTTGAACTTTAAGAAGCTAGTACACATACAAGCATACAGACACACACATACGTAGATGTGGTTTTTTTGAGTGGCATTTGGGCCCTTTTTCGTTATTCTCTTTCTCTTTCTGTTACAGAAATAGGAGATAGAATAAGGACCTTTCCTGTATGTTTAAGAATCAGGTTGGTATTAGCAAGGGCAAGTCTTTAAATAAGTGAACTATTTGTATAAAGCATTCAATATGTCTATGATATTTAACGAGCCAATTTTAAAATGAAAGCCTAAATTGGACGTCAATTTAGAGACTTTCTGCCAAAGTTAATAGCAAAGAATGTGAATTTCAGAGAAGGGCTTTGTTATAATGTAATAGGGTATGTAATAATGTGATTTTTTGGTATCAGGAGTTCTAAGGCAAGGAAAGTCCTTCTACTATTGTAAGTCAGTACCTTTTCTGCAAATTGTAATCTTAGAAAGTTCCTTAGAGCAGAAGTGTCAGACATGAGGTCAATGGCCCGCAGCACTCCCCAGTGCAGTTGAACCAGATTAAAAGTAATCTGGAAATATTTACCAAAATAAATAAGAATACAACAGAGCATAATATTAATAGGTAGTTTTCTAAGTCAATAATCAGCTTGCTGGGCTGTATGGTTTAGTGATTTCTATTTCTATTTAAGTTTGACACCACTGGTAAGAGGACTGAAAAGTTAAGTGATTTGTCCAGAGTCAGACAAGCAGTGTATAAGTATGCCACATATCTAGACCTGAACCGTGATCTCTCTGCCTTTAAGAGACACTAAACTGGTCTGGAAACCAGGAAGATCTGGATTCAGGTCCTTCTTCTGTATATCTATATCTTGCTATCTCTATATCTATCTATGATCTGTCTATCTTTATCTGCCTCTGTATTCATCTATCTCTATAGCTATAGATACACCTAGATCTATCTATAGCTATAGACTCAGATACATCTATATCTATCTCTGTAACTATAGATATTTATCTACAGATGGATATATATATATATATATATACACATATATATGTATCTATACCTCTATTTCTATGTCTATAGATATATATTTGGAGAAAGAGATGGATATACATGCATGTATATGTATATCTATGTATATACACATATTTGCATGTATATGTATATATGTGTATATATGCATGTATATGTATATATGTGTATATATGTATATATGCATGTATATGAAAGGCAATATAGTAGATTATATATATAGTATACATATATGATTGTATATACCTATATTTGTATATGTACATATGTATATTTATATGTCTGTACAAAGCAGTTAAACTCTGAGATATCCCTGAATTATTTTCTATTGGTTTTGAAGTACAATCAGCATTCTCAACCTAGAATAGAAGAAGAAGAGGTGGCATTGGATTTATCACTAAGTTAGAGAAGAAACTTCAAATAAATACCTACACATACAGAAAACACCAAGCAATACATTGACTGTCCTATTTCTGAATGAGAATATCTATTTTGTATAGAGGAGTGGCTATAAATACTTTCTTTGTTTATTCTATAGCCCAAGGGCATATCCATGGTAGAGACAAGATTCTGCAACCACAGAGCTCAGCATTCTGCCACACTATTAATAGTAGCTTCTAAGTACTTTTGAGACAATCTAAAAATAAACCTGTTCTACTTGCAATATTTGGTCAACACTAGATTTTTGTTATGAGAAGAAAAAAAAAGATAAAAGGGATTAAATGTCTTCCAGGTTTTAATCACCAAGCTTAATTTTCTTTTTCAAAAGATTATAAAGGTATTTTCAAATAAATGGCCAAAGTATAGTTAATGTATGAATCTCAATAAGCTGTAGAACCATGGTATAGATCCAGTTCTAGTCATGCTTTTGGCCTCTGGTATAGTTTCGTATATCCCTCTTCCCCCTTTTTTGAACACCTGTGTAACATTATGTATATTCCAGTGAAGATAAATATGGAACAACTTCACCAGAAGTTCCAAGGTGAATGCTATTTTGTGGAAGGATGTTTGTAATTAACATCCAACCTATCATTGGGGTGGTCTTCATTAATGATGCTATGGAATTCTTTGGGGGAAAATTAAATAAAGTAGAGATCTAGCATAGTTATTGGAACAAATATACCTTAAGCGTTAGGCAAAGTTAATCACTTTTATTCTCCTACTCCAGTAACTAACGCTGTCTCCAAATGCAGAGTGGTAACTTAATTCTGACATAAGACAAATTAAATTTTGAGTGGGGTTTGAGTGTGCAGAGAACAGTCTGCTCCAGTTTGGGTGCAGTGCCATTTATAGAAAAGAAAACATATCCCCCACAGAGTACAACCTTGGCTCCCACTTCTTTGAAGAGTCCTAGAACAACCACCAGGAAGAGGTCATATAAGGGAAGAAGTAATAGGTGGGAGTATAGAATACTGAAAGGAATGGAATGGAACCTTTGAGGCTGGTGCTGTGAGGTGATGATCTGGTTGGGAATGAGGACTGAGGTAAAGAAACCCTCTCCCTATATTGATTCTCTGAGACAAATTACAGATTTGTACACATGGTTACAGATTAATTACAGATCTGTCCACATGGTACCACAAAACTGATTGAAAAGAGAAAGTTTCAACCTACATTTTAGTCTTTAGAGTAAATAAATAAACCAGTTTACTTTGTTCTTCAGATTCAAAAAAAGCTAGTCAAATTAATAAATCACTTGTTCAGGTTGCATATGAAAACAAACTTGATGTCTATGGCTAAGAAGTCAGAAAATTGAGGCAATCATGTTAATGTTTCTAAGGATAAAAGTTCACCAGAATAATTACCTGAGTTCTCCATTTACCTCGGCCAAGCATAGATTCCTCTCAAAAAATGCTTTCAGTAAAAACCACTGTAAATTAAACCTTGATCCAGAAAATTCTTCTAATCTCCCTCTAAGTGTCTTGGTGCTGTTAACCACCTTGTCATGATGGTATTCCTAGACTATTCCTCAGCTGGCATATATTTTTGTTCCATGTTTACACTAAGGAAATAAATAAATCAGTTAAAAAGTAGAATAGGTCTTCAGAAGAATCATTCAGAATGATTCATCCACTATTGAAGGCATATTTCAGGCAATTCTTGTATTTTTTCTTATTTGTTAAAAATGTTAACTGTGTGAGCCACAAATGAGATTTCATATATCTTGGGGAATGTAAAAGGAAACTGAATATGTATTCTTTTCCATACCTGAACTCTCAACTTCCCAAGTTTCTAAAGCTTGTCTCAGTAAGAAGTAGCTGTAAAAGAGATTATAACATTATTTTAGTATAACTTATTCTTAAGCTTCCACCTGTGGGTCAAAGCAAAATGGATATTACTCCATTACATTATAACTCCACTTGGTAATAGAGCCATGTCACAAATTTTTTTTAACATGAATAATAGTATGAGAAATTTAAGATGTGTTCTATCCATCATAGATGGCAATAACAGTATTTCTTTCTTCCTTTCTACAGAGACATGCTTAACTCAAGCCTGAATTTTTATCTTGGACATACAGATCATAGACTTAATCATAAATTATATATCTATACATACACACATACACATATAGCATATACATACATACCCCAAATACTCCTATCAACTACCTACTTCTTAGAGAAAGTTGACCATTTTTGGAACTTGCATTCAGTTTTCTGTCACTAGAGTACCACTTAGTATAATGTACTATGGAAATAATTTATGAAATATAATTCTCCAGTTGCCAAAATGCATAATTTTCAAAGATGTCTTATTTCCTTCTAAAACATAAGTAGAGAGGCTCTCTCTCTCTCTCTCTCTCTCTCTCTCTCTCTCTCTCTCTCTCTCTCTCTTCCTCTCTCTCTCTATTTTGCTTCGGAGACGAGGTGTTATAATCCTTTCTTTTACAATTATATCCCCCATGTAGGGCTGAGGAATGCTTAACAAATAAAAAAATCCCACCTCTTATTGCTCTTCCTTCCAGTGGTTAGCCATTAGATCTTATTTGCTTGATAAAAATAGAGAGTGACAGATAGAAGTGAATTTCTTAGTCAATTTGCCGATTTGGAATCATTGTTGTTAACTTTTCAAGTTCAAGATTAAAGATCTCATTTTTGAAATCAGGCTACACTTTGTACAAATTTGGTGGGCTGGATTCCCCTTGGTAATTGAGCTACTCTCAACCATTTAAAAATGCATGCCAACTCTTGCAGATCTATTTGAGTTCCCAATGAGTTTGTGGGGTCTCCACGTTGCCTGTGGAATAACATTAGCACTGAATGAGTTGATATAACTGTTAAATCTTAAATGCTTGATGAACAAATAAGCTCTGAATAGACTCTAGATAGTAAACAATGAATACACATAGGGTACTTGCTGTGACCCTAATAAGAAATAATATTATTTATATCTTTAAAAAGACTTTGTCTCTATACATTGTATAGTATGTCTATGAAAGAAACATTTAAAATCCATGGAATAAATCTTGGTTCTGGAGGACACATTATAAAACACAATCACTTTCTCTAGTAGAAAGGACAGCGATTAGAAGTGTGGGATATTATGGGGTTCCTTTTTTGGTCAGTTTTGTTTACTTATTTTACTTTGTTGTAAGTCTAACCCAAGGTTATAGCCTGGACATCAGCATAAACTTTTCTCATTGATGGAAAGAATGGTTACTCAGTGGTTCATGCTTGTGTTGGGTAAGAGGTAGGGAGAGCTTCGAGGAGGAGAGATTCTTTTTCAAGTTTCCAGCTTCTGTCCTTTAGAGATGAAATGGGCAGTTCCAGGTTCTCTTCAAGGAGAAATTAATGAGGGAAAAAATCATTCTAGGAAGAAGATGACATATAGAAGAGCTGCCATCTGGAATATGTGCTTTTTCCAGCTTGCCATACTAGAGACTTTGGGATTTTCTTCTTGGATAGGACTGGGGCCTCTCTGAGTTGAGCAGAGATCTCTCTTCCAGTAGGTGACATCACTCTCTGTCCCTCACTCTCTGCATTGTATGATTTATTCCAATTGTGTCATGTTTCTGATTTCTACTTGCTTTCTGTGTGGATAAATGGGATTATTTGTTATTCTGTATTTTCAATTATCTTTGTATTACTAGCATTTGGTGGGAAGGGTATCCAATCTTGGATACACAGTTTGGGGGTATTGCTTCCCCAATGAAGGATACTGATCAGGAACCGAGTGGCAACCTTGAAATTATTTCCCTGAGACAGAGACTATTAAGTGGAAGATAAATATCATTCTAGTCCAGTATTATTTCTCTGAGGAGAGCAAAGCAAGCCAATCATGTGGCTTCAATCTCCTGGTGCTCTCAATGGGAATCAAAGTCTTCTCTGGAGAAAGATGGAAGATATGCTAGAGAGAGCTATTCATGACTCCTTCTAAGATACAGTTTGATGGATCCATGTGGACATACAAATAACCTTTATGGGCAACTTACACATATACTTTTCATGAGAAAAAGTTCTATTAAAGTGAGGAATTGGAAAATAACTGTGGTAAAAAAAGGATTAAGAAAACTTTTAAGAAATTAAAATATTATTGCAGAATGTTTGGGAAAAGCTTATAAACTTCACTAAATTTACAGGAAGATTTCTTAAACAAAATATTTCCCAAATTGTTCTAATTGTAGTATGATCATAGAAAAAAAATATTCGGTATGAAGCATTTCACTTCCTCCTCCTCAAATTCAACTTGTCTTTATTTCATGCATATTTATATGTGCATGTATTGTGTTCCCAGAGAGAATTCAAGATCCTTGAGGGCAAGGATTGTTTTATTGCTTTCTTCCAAACTCCACTGTCCACTATGGTGACTACCAAACAACAGAATTTATTGCTTTTGGAAGCTTCTGAATGGACTGATAGATCCATTTGTTTAAAAGAAAAGTATTGCTTACAGCAGAAGTACAAAGTAATGCTGATGCCATAGAGAATCTTCCAGATATCTGCCTACAATTTGTATCTTTCCTGTTGATCTGAACAAATTCAAATTGCTTCTGGCAAGAAGTAAAGAAAAAAAATCAAACAACTGAAGAAGGTACATTTATATAAATCTTATGAAATTAAAATTATCATATATCATTTAATAATTGATTTTATTCTGTAATTGACTCTATTCTGTATTACTGCTCTGTTTTTGTCAAGTCATATTTCTTCGTTCATGTGTCAAACTTAGGAATGCAGTTTTCCCTCTGGGTTAGTTTAAAGGTGTGGTTGAAAAGTTAATATTCATGCTGTTAGCCCCTGGAACAACCAGCTTAGCCTGGTGCCACCCCCACCCCTCAACACATCATCTGTCCCTGCCCATTCTTGTGCAACTAGGGGAGATTTAATCTCTCCCAAGGGAAGAGCAAACCTAGCAGTCTGATCTCCTAACCAAGATTAGAAGAGGCAGATGAGTCCCATAAAAAAAAAAAAAAACAACAACATTCCCTAATGGTCAAAGAGGGGTGTGATACCTGAATGCTAACCCTCTTTTCTTAGTGTAGTGTTCTAAACACCAAACATGCAAGTCAGCTTTCAGAAAAATACACTGACAATGCACGTGCGTTGAGAATTCTAGGCTCACAGCTCACAGAGCCTGAGAGATAAATGTGTATCCATATGCCACTGGTGAATACACTGCTTCTCTGTTTACCTTTCAAGCAGCATAAGGCACAGAATTATACCATGGAATGATTACATGACAAATGTTACAAACCAATTTTCAGACTGAAAACAAAATAAAACAAAGCAGGATGCAAAATGTATGCAGTGGTGATGATTATGCTGTGAGATATGGGGATGTACCTCAATTTACTTTTTTCAAATATTCTGAATATACTTAGGACAAATAATTGTAGCACTAGGGGCTGCAAGCAATTCTCTCTCTTAACTTGCTGATATCCATAGAAATCACATGCGTGGAATCAAATTGAAATCAATTTGTAAAAAATAACATCTGCCTCTTCCACTTAAGGGAGAGCAGACTTGTATTACCTGGTCAGTGAGAAAGGGAACAGAGCATCTCTTGATATTTGTTGAAAAGATATGCTTTGCCACAGAATATTTTACATAGAAATTATTTTGAGGCACTAGTTCCTGCTGTCCTTGGGATACCCAATATCCATATCATGTTTGGGGACAACATGGGTTTGGGAAGTGCCAAGTGAGATTCCCCTTCAATAAGTAGGAACTAACACAAGAAGGAGAATCAGGTTGGAAATTCAATAGTCCATCTTTATTTTCCACAAATACATGTAATTGCTGCTAACTTGAAGTGAGAAAACAAATAACACTATACACATAAATTTGGGGACATCTAAATCACTGTTTCCTTTATAGTCAGTAGACATGCTCAACAATAAAAAGAAAATGTCATTATTTTAACAACAGTAGATTATGTCTTTAATTCCAGTCTTCTGTGAACATGGCTTGGAAAAAGTCACTCAGCCTGAGGCAGATTACATGATCTTATGAAAATATACAAAAATGGCCTCTGAAGACATCTGATCTCACTTCTTGGAAGTAATTGGTTCACAGGTATGGAACACTGCATTATTTTTAATACTTTTTTGAAGCATTAATAGATTTTGATGAGTTTTCCTTTTTTTCCTTTAAAATATTATTTGTTTTGTGATATGGTTCTATGGGAAGGGTAGGGATACTAGGAAAAATTTAGGCAGTATGAAAACAAAATATCAATAAAATATTTTTCAGAAGTGTTCATTAATTTTATGGCATTAAGGGAAGTAAAAATGTATTGCCTAAAAGAATTTTGGGACTTCATATAAGACTCTAATGAACAGGATAAAATTATGTAGCCAAAGCTGAGCTACAAGGCTACTGTAATCATGATTTTAATAGTGATGTTGCTTTTTCTTCGCAAATATTTTGCAATATTTTGAGTTTTTTTGGAGGAGAGTTATGCGGAGAAAGATTCACATTCTTTGAAATCATGTATCTAAAAGTTGACGGTGAAGACTAAAGCATATAGGCTCTCTAAACTAATCTACCTTTTGAGAAGTTGAGAAGTAAAACCTACTTTGTAGGGCATTGTTATTGTTTACTTAATTAGCTATAGTCAAGTCTTCAGGACCCCATTTGGGGTTTTCTTGCAAAGATACTGCAGTGATTTTACGTTTCCTTCTCCATATCATTTTATAGATGAGGAAACTAAGTCAAACAGGGTTAAATGACTTACCTAGGGTCACACAGTTAGTAATTGAAGTCAAATTTGAACTCAGGTCTTCATAACTCCAGGGCTAGCACTCTATCCACAGTGCCACCTAACTGTCACTCTACTGTGTAGAGATCTCTGCAAAAAGCTGTGTGTTCTTCTCTTACAGTTAGAGAAAGGAAGTGTCTGCCTACATGACAGGAAATCAAAGAGAAAGACAACAAATTCAGTTCAAAATCCAACTCCAATGGGTGTTAAGCAAGTCCTCCAAACAAGGTACTCTGTTAAACCCATATACAAAGGATACCACATTTACAAAGATAATTGCCCAGACCCTGTTTTCCAGGAGTTTACAATCTAAGGATAAAGCTATCATGGAAGGTAGAATCAAATGCAAAGGAAATTTACAGAGGGCTGTGCAAAATGAGGAGAGATCATCATATTTGAAAACATTTATTTTCTGTAGATAGAGCTGAAAAGTCTTTTTAGAGAGACCTTCTGACTACCCAAAATGTACAAAAAGAGGAGTTTGGTTTAGCGTTCTCCAGGTAGTAGCAAAGAATAACTGCTTACTTGACTCATGGGTCTCAGTAGTAGACTCAATCACTGACCTTATAATTTTTTTTCATATGCATGTCCAGGAATGTTCAGAACAGTGAACCCTTGCTCACACATGAACCTGGCTTTGTGTGTCAACAAAGTTTTAGGCCTTGCTCTATTTTCCTTAATTCTACTATTTCTAAACATTTCCTTCCCCAGAGAACTTGTCTACTACTGTGGAGGATTCAACAGTCACCTTTATTTCTCCCAAATCTCTTCTGTCTCAACATGATCTCCATCTCTGTTTCTCTAATGTATTTCCAATTGAACACAATTCAGTTCAGTTCAACGTAATGTAATGTAGTACAATTTAACAAACATACGTTAAGCACCTAGTGTATGGAGATCTTACCTCCTAGATGTTCTGCTAGGATTTTCTAGGGTTGTGTATGTGAAATTAAGCCAAATATCTTCTGCTCAAAACTTTCCTTCTCCTTGTTTTCTTCTTTCATTTAATAATAGCACCATTAGTATTATAAGTTGATATATAGATACTAGAGGCAATCATCTAGTACAGCCCTATCATCTTATATCAAAGGAAACTGAGGTCCAGAAAAGAGCTTGAGGTAACACAGGGAACAAGTAGCAAAGACAACATTCAGACTCAAATACTCTGACAGTCTGAGTTGAGGCCTCAAAATTATATTTAACTTGTTGGTCATACACCAACTATATATTTGTTATATATCTTACTTTCCCCCACATTTAATCCTGTTGATTCTTTCTTTCTAACCCCTTTGGCATCTGTCCCTTCTTTTTTCTATTTCTATTGCTCCTACCCTAGGTGTGTTCCTTATCATCCCTCATTGGTCCTCATACAACAGTCTATTTGGCTTCCCTAAATCAGACTCTCTCCTTCCATCTATCCTTCATACTTTAATCCTTGCACTCCCCTCCTCATAAATATTCAATAAATCTCTCTACCACCAGAATGGAATTAAGATAAGCAATCAAAACCTTTCTGGTTCCAACTACATTACTAGACTTAGCTCCCCCATATGAAATCAACACTTCAGCCAACTTAGAGCATTCACTTTTTGTCACGCTGAGATGGTTTAGGGGTTCAGGGACCGTAAAAATACTGATGTTCAGGGTGAAGTTGTCTGGAAAGAATTCTTGGACTCAACCAATTTTCCAGTCAAGTGGTACAAAGTTTATTGTAATGCTATATAGTGGACAAAACTCTTTAGGGAGCTCCTAACGAAATAGGAGTGATGCTAGAGCTTAAATAGAAAAAGTTCAGTGTGTGGTATGTTAACATGCTAATTAGGTGATGAACATGTAGTTTCTTGACCATTCAATATTGGAAACCCTGTTTCCAGGACTTCTAAGAGATGTGGTTTTGGCCTGCTACATTTGTAACAAGATAGCCTTAGGAGTTGACATCTATAGCTTGACCTCTGGATTATATATGGTAACTGTGGGAATCAGCTCCTGAGAGTTCTGCTGGTACAAAATAGTCCCATTCATATGAGGGAAATTCTACAGAAGTCAGTTTGCTCTTGTAACAGGGAGAGATAGTTTGCCTCATTGGGGCCCACTCATGAGTTATTACCAGAGATATGGTATTTGGGCTGGGGAGAGACATAATCCTGGGACTGGGTTCCAAGCACAAGCACCCAAGCACCCCATCAACACAGTCATGGAGCTTTTCTATTTTGACATCTTTGTTCATATTTTCCCCTTAGTATAGACTTCTCCCCTGTCCCTTCCTGTCAACCATCTTCATTTACCAAAATAAAATCCATATTTCACGACTCAATTCAATTGCAACTTTGACATAGTCATCCCAGTTAAAAATGTACGCTTCCTTCTTCTGAACTTTTCTAGCACTTAGAGCAGGGGAGAAGGGGCTTCTGAATCATTTTTGTGTCTTGAATGCTTTTGACAGTTTGATGAAGCCAATGGACCCCTTCTCAGAATGTTTTTAAATGTATAAAATAAAGTACATTCGGTTACATGAAAACCAGTTATTCTGAAAGTTACCCAAAAAAAAGTACATGGATTCAAGTCTAAGAACCCTGCAACAGTTAAAAGAAACAAAGACAAATTTGGGGATCAGTTAACATTTATATATCCTTGGAAGACTGGGTGTTCAAAACACATAGAAATTAACTCTTAATTGGTTAATAATTAAGGAGGGGATGAATATTATAATGAGAGTATTGTAATGGGTCTATTCTGATGAGGGGCTAATCATGTCACTCCTGGAC
The DNA here is from genome assembly GCA_023548195.1 of Bettongia penicillata ogilbyi. Taxonomy (NCBI): domain Eukaryota; kingdom Metazoa; phylum Chordata; class Mammalia; order Diprotodontia; family Potoroidae; genus Bettongia; species Bettongia penicillata. The sequence goes on from JAJHZJ010000175.1 coordinate 585,762, forward strand.
CAAGAGATTTAGCTTCACACCTAGAATACACCCAGCTTCCCTCCTCTCTCCCTCCCCCAATCTAAACAAAGGGGACTGTTCTCCACCCAATAGTATAAGAATTCCACCTAGATAAGATGATCCAGGTGGGGTGAATTCTTTGGGCAAGGTTACAGATGTCCTTTAAAGGTTAAGCTTTGATTGAAGAAATAGAAAGGGGAAAAAAATCCTGGATTCCCTGATACAGTAATAGATTAGTAATAATTATTTCTCTCAATCTTATTAGAAAAAAATTTATCTGGAGAACAGTTTGACATGAGAAAGTAAAAAAAAGTTGATTACATTTTTGATTAAAAATTATGATTACTATTTTGCTACTTCTACATTTTTGATTAAAAGTCTTGATACAATATTATAAGAAATTTATTAAAAGAAAGTTGTCCTGAAGTTCTAGAACAAGAGGGTAAAGCAGAAGTAGAAAAAATATATACTGTTCACGACCTAAAGGTGATCCCAGAAGAACAACTTATAGAAATATCATAGACAAGTTTCAAAACTTGTAATATTTCAAATATTGAAAATTGCAATATTGCAAATATTGCAAGCAACAAGACCATTTCCTTCTCCAGTGGATTAAGGAAAACAGAGATCAAGTGACTTGCCCTGAGTCATACAGCTAGATATGAAAACTGAGGCCCAAGGATACTGATTTCCCCAAGGTCACCTAGAAAGTGACAGAATCAGGATATGATTCAGGTCCTGAGGCTCGAAATCCAGCATTCTCCATTGTGCCCTGTTGTCTCAATGTTCTTAAGAAGCTGATATAAAATCTGTCCTCCTTCACTAGTTTGTGGAACTGTCTTGACTTTCTGTAATGTTTTAGAGTTGTCAAATCATCATCCTTCAGTAGATGTTGGCTGTATATTTAAATATTATGAGATCTTGCATTCTCTAGTCTTTTTAGCCCTTCTTAATCCTCTCACAGCCAAGAATGGTAAAGCTGAAAGGGATCCTAATGCCACTGTCAAATACCCTCATTTTACCAATGAGCAAAATGAGGCCTTCACAAATGAAATTATTTTTCCAAGGCCACACAGCTAACATATGGTACTGCTAGGACCAGAATTTGGATGCCCAGATGCCTAGTCCAATGATCTTTCCACAGCACCATGCTAATAAAGTGCTAGGCACAGCTGTAGAACATAGGACACACAAAGAAGGAGCATGGAACCAGGAAGACCTGGTTAAAGTCTTGAATTTGCCACATTGTTTTGGCTGTGTGACCCTGAGCAAAGCACTTCATCTCTCAGTGCTCCAGTTACTAACTTTGACTGTTGGTTACATACGAGTTGCAGTTTGATAGGACAGGCTTCGACATACTATCATAATATCAATGATATCACCCTAAATCACAAATACTATTTAAGAGTACATTTAAATACCACTATACAGTGCAAAAAATGCATATGAGGTACTGAAAAATTTTAAACCAGCATAAAGTTTAATATAGTGTGTTAAGTAACAAGAACTAGATAATCTTATTTATGATTCCTACAATTGAAATTGTAACATTGCAGAGATAATGGATTCTTTTAAAAAGATATGAACCAACTTAATACGATTACCATTTATAGAAAATACTCTTTTTGTAAAGAAAGCAACTGCTGGTCACTACATTTTTAAAATGAATTCAAACTAGACTTTTAAAAATGATGAATATAAGAGGGTGGCATGGTCCTATAAATATAGTGGAGGGAATATGAAAGTTTTAGAATAAGGGAAGGATGGTGAGACAAGCTAAGAACAATATTAAAAGTTTTTATTTTGTTTTGTTTTTGCTCTACTGAGAAAGGAGGATCAAAGAAGGGACAGGACCTTTGCTTGGATGAGTGAAAACTGGGGAATATCTGTAACATCAAGCAGAAATACAGGAAAATTGCTCCAACAACTCCAAGCAACAGTTGCAGAGAAAGCTTTACCCCAAGAATGTTACAAATTACATGAAGGGGCAAATCATGCTAAATGTAGTAAAAGAAGTAGACAGTGGGCTTCATCTCCATTTATCTTAATCCTGCCCCTCCTTCTGGTTCTGTCAAAGCCTTCCTAATCTCCTTTTCAAGTTCTTTCTCTATTCTCTTCATTCCCACAAAACTTTTTAACTTCCTGGTGGTACTTTTCACATACTCTCTTGTGTCATGATTATTTGTATACATTTCCTTTCACCTTCTATATTTTAAACCCTTTGGGGGTTGAGGTTATTATCTTATTTACTTTTAGATCTCCCAGAGCTCCTAGCATAGACTTATAGTAAATGATACAGAAATATTTGTTGAATGGGCAACAGGAAGCTGAGGGAAGTGACTACTCCATCCACGGAGAGGAAATCCGGACCTAGGCTGACAAGCACCCTAGATCTCAGTAAAGTCAATTTCAAAGGAAATCAGAGGAAAAACTTCATAAGTCCCATACTTCAGATTTAAAACTGCCTCTAGGGAAGTCATTCTGGGAGGAAGGAGAGATGCTCAAGATTGGAAGCCTGAAGACACAAAAGGAAGTGAAAAACAAAGCAAAACTAAAACAGGATTTGTCTGAAGAGAGCAATACAGATGCATGGGGAATTCACAAGCCAACTTGGATTTTAAAAGAAAATGTCCTGAAGATGGAAAAAAGATCCAGGTAATAAAAGGTGAATATGTGGCATGGTCCTATAAATATAGTAGAGGGAATATGAAAGTTTTAGAATAAGGGAAGGATGGTGAGAAAAGCTAAGAACAATAGTAAAAGTTTTTATTTTGTTTTGTTTTTGCTCTACTGAGAAAGGAGGATCAAAGAAGGGACAGGACCTTTGCTTGGATGAGTAAATAACTTGTTGCGACTGACAACAGAGAGAAGGCAGAGATGCCCAATTCCTATTTCTGTTTTTTTCTCCACAAAAGAGAATGATTCAAGCACAAATAACAGTGGAAGTAAAATAATTAAAAGGAAATTGATATGCACTATAAGTAAAAAGACAAGAATTTAGCACTGAGTGACCCTTGATAAATTGAAATCACTTGGTCCAAATGAACAACATTTGGGTCCTGAAAGAAATGGTAGAGGTGATTGCTGAGACATTGTAAATGACATTTTAAAGATGGGAGAAGGGATAATCACCATAAGATTGGAGACAGGGAAATGTTATCTCTGTTTTCATGACAATAATATGAAATTCAATAGTAATAAATATAAAGTCTTACACTTGGGCATAAGAAAATACAATTTCTGAAGCACAAGATGAATACAAAGCGATTGTCCTGGGAAAATATTTGGGGGAGTTAGTGAATTATAAGCTCAAAATGAGGCAGGAGTATGATGTATGTGGGAAGTAAGGAAGCTCTGTTGTCCACACTCCTGGGTGATTTAAGGATTGTGACCTAGCATGGACATGTTAGAGGACAGAAAATAATATGCAGACCCAAGCAGCTGTGTGAGGAAGGTCCTATCAGAGAGGAGAACATGGAGTCATATGACCAGGGAACGGTGTTGCAGGAGATCCAAAATTCAGAAAACAGTATAAGAATCTGATAAATTGAAACTTATATTTGGTTATAAATAAGCAGTGAAAATACTGATGTTTACTATATAATGGCAGAGTTAACTTCTTTACTTTAAGCTAGAAGGGGATTCCAGTGCAGACAGTTATAGTTAAGATGTGGAAGAACTGGATAATCTGAGTAATGGGATTGAGAGACTTGGAAAGATGAATAAGGGTTTTGATTGAAAATATGAAAGGCAGATGAATAAGGTTTGAATACTTCTGGATGGGTCAGTTTCAGATGACTTTAGTAAGTAGTGAAGGTATGAGGAAGTATTTTAAGAAGACAGAAAAATCATGTTAATTGATTTAATATTTGAGTTGACTCTATTTGATCAGGTGATAGTGTGCCCACGTGTTGGTGAGGAGATGAATTACTATGCAAGGTGATGTGGAAATGCCTTTAGCTGAATGGGGTAATGCCTCATTTAAAGTTTTAAGCAAACTTAAATAGTTTAAAATTGTTATATTAGGAATTGCATTGTTAAATTAATGATGAATTGATTTCAAAAACTGTTATGAATTCTGTGTAAGAGTTTCTATATTGTAGAATTCCTATTGAGAAAATGACAATCCTTGAAAAAAAAATACATATGAAGTTTTGTATATGGGTGTGATTTTCAAGTCTGTTCCATCCCAAGGATGTATTAAGTATGTTAAAAGTTTATTTCTGATGCTAAAAAGGAAGTTTTAACTAAAATTGTTTTTGCTTGAATCAAGCGTTTACAAAAGTATGTTTGTAAAAAGAAGTTTATGGCCAAATGTGAAAAGACCTTGGTTTTAGATCTCGTAATTTTTGCCAGTTAGGTTCATGAGGATTTTGTGATAAATTTTAAACTGTTCTTAGGAGAGGAAAATATTTGTTGTATGAAGAAATGTTTTGTAAAATCTTTTGTATGATTTTTGAAAGGACCACCTACCAAATTTATATTTTGTAAGCTATAGTAACTTCAGGTTTTATGGGGGAGGGTTGAAATATAAGGGACAAGATAAGGGAGACCAGAAATTTTATGGCTGCTGGAAGATCCATAATAATTTTAAGACAAAAATTTTAAGACAAAAAGTCTCCTGGCCCCATTCCCTTTCCTTTTGAAGTCCAGTCATTACTGAAAGTCTTCTTAAGATCTAATCTGAACTAGAGATGCTCAGAGGAGAGATGTTAACTCTTTCTATTGTGGAAGAAAAGGAGTAGTGCCAGCCCCACTCAGGGGCTGAAGAGTCTAAAATGATCACCTGAGTGGTGTGGTGCTTCACTTTGTTAAAGTTGTAATCTCTGTGTAAAGCATAAACTGTATATGGAGTTCTTAAACCAGGAATTTGTGTTGGTGATAAAAAATCTTTAGTTTTTTGGACAAATTTAAGATTTAAGATGTAAGTCCTGGTAAAATTTGTGAGTAGTAAACCCTGCCATTTGGTAAAAACCTCTGGGACCATTACTTGTTGTGGTCTACTATTCAGAGAGGAATGTGACAGGGAGAAGTTGGCCTCAGGGGACAATTCTGTCCTCAGCCTGGGATGGAATCCCTGTGGCTCAGTTTCCCCATTGTGTTCCTTTGAAAAGGAACATTTTCCCCTTTGGCTATTTCTGGTTCTTGTTATAAGGTGGATATGATATCTAATTAGGTCCTTGCTTTTCATCTACATGGCATATTTTGGTAATCAAAGCAGATAATTTAAAATTTAAGGACAATGCAAGTAGCGGAATCTGGCTGTTTTAAATTAATTGGTAAATGAGTACTCTGACATAGTGCTGTGAAAGAAAAAAATCCCTGAAATAGAACATTCTTTCTGAATTCTGTGGGGATAACTAGATAAAGGAAAGGAAACCAGTGTAATGAGATGTGCATCATTGTTCCATAGAACAAGATTGGGTGTTAAAGTTAACTGTAATTGTATATTATCTACAGAGGTACTAAGGAAGGAGTCCAGAGTATCCTCAGGTGGTCTGGGGTTCCCAGGTATGGTCTTGATGGGAGTGGCCAGTAATCTGGAGAACAGGATTGATAGGGCATAGTGATATGCTTCTATGGGGCTCTGGAGAGCCAGTTCATGTGGGACAAAGTGAGGTTTTCCAGGGCCCTTTTAGACAAATGGGACTACAACTCTTAGGGGGTAATGGACAAAGGTCACAACTTGGAATAAGGTCTTTGCCTGTTACAAAATCATGTAAAAGTATTTGAGTAAATATAATTGACTGAATTAATTACTGTGACTAAATCAAAGATATCTTTAGTTTGGGGAAAAGAATTTCGGTCTAAGTTTCTTAAAGGCAGGTGACCTCTGGTAATATTAGGCATCAATGGAAAAGTTAAATATCAGTTTTCATTTGAATTCATTTTATGAACATGAGTTGAAGTTAGTGCTTGAACTTATCATATGTGTAGCTCATTCTTTTAGATTGAGCAGGGTTAGAAAGGAACAGAGTAGTTTGGGAAACAGACATAAATGTATTAGAGCAATAGCTTAAGGTTTTAAAGGTAAATTTCATTTTATGATTATTATAAAATGAAGAATTAAAAAAAGTATAGAAAGGCATGAAAGCTACTTAAGAGTTGCTTCAGAAGATGTTCCTTAGCCAATGTGAAATTACAGTCATATCTGAAACTTGATTATTGGAGCTTGCTATATATAAGATTTTATGGAACTATTAAATGACTGTTCTTCTGACTCTAGGTATGGATAGCAAGAACGGACCACTGAACCATTGATCAACGATGCCAATAAGCCTGTGAGATGCTGGTATGAATTGCAAATGGGTGATCTCATGGGAAGGTTGGAAGAGTGGCAGTTCAGCTTGGGCTGAGGTAGGATTCTCCTGACTCAATTTCCCCACTGACACCTGGCAGACTTTAAGACTGACTGAATACCAGTTGACAATCTACTCCTGCCTGGAATGGACATGAAGTTAAGGAGATATTGTTTCCCTGAAATGTCCCTACTCTTGGTGGCAATTTCCTGTAATCAAATGTTTTGTAAGCTTAATGTCAGATCTATTAAATAATTGATTGTTGGTAGGGGAACATCTGATGTTAAGTCTAAAATTGAGCTATTGTGTTTAGCATTTCAGACTTAGCAACAATAAGTTAGGGTCCTTTAAGTTTTAATAATAGTATGGAGACAATCAAGTCAAAGGCTTGTGAGGTTAGCTTACATAGTTATTATTTTGTCTCAGTTGGTTAATGTTAAAAGAAAAATGGTTTACGGTCTATATTGTAAATGCCTTAAAAGAAGCATCACATGAGCAGAAGTTGGAATTGTTTTATGATGTGATATGTATTGTGTTAAAAATGATTATTTATTGTATTTATGTAAGTGCTGGAGCCTGCTGTTAATTCTGGAGTGAAATTTCATCTTCCTGATGGAAATGAATAGTGAATTAATGTAAAATGTAAAAACTGGGTTCTAACGTGGACTTCTTAAACATTTTTTGACCAATTTGACAATTGGTCAAAGTTCCGATTTTGATTTTGTAAGAGTGATAAGTGTATAAGGCTTAAGAATGGTCACCTAAAATGGTATTGAGGTGAGATAGAAGATAAAGGGAAGAAGATGCAGAGATGCTGGGCTGAAGATGACCTGAAGGAGTATCCAGACCAGAAAACTGCATCAGATGATGTTCCTCCCCAGAATGCTGTATGAGATGGAACCTCTGAATGGACAATTCGTTGATCTACCTTCTCCTTTTGAATTTCTGTGTCTTTATGTATAACAAGGGGGTGGCCCCTTGTAATTTGTCAGTGTGTTGGTCAACTTTGCTCCCTTCCCATATTCATATTAAGGGGACATAGATGAAGGGAAGAATTCATAGGGAAAAGAATGTGAGGAGGTATTTATTGATTGGATTTATGTGTGGAAACAAATTTTAATAAAGAAAAAGAGGGGGGATTTTGTGGGAAGTAAGGAAGTTCTGTTGTCCACTTTCCTAAGTGATAAGGGTTATGACCTAGCATAGAGAGGTTAGAGGTCAGAAACTAATGCACAGGCCCAAATAGCTATGTGAGGAAAGACCTATCAGAGAGGAGAACATGGAGTCACATGGCTATGGGAAGCAAGAAAATTCTATTATCCACGTTCCTAGGTGATAAGGATTGTGACCTAGCATGGGCAGGTTAGAAATTAGAAACTAATGTGCAGGCCCAAGGAGGTGTGTGAGGAAGGGCCTACTAGAGAGGAGAAGATGGAATCACATGGCCAGGGGACAGTGTCATGGGAGATGCAAAGTTCAGAGGACAGCATAAGAAGTCCCATCTTCGTGCATGTGTTGTAGTCTTCCCGTAACCTTACTGGAGGAGGCTACTGGTTCATTCAGGGGGAATGGACATAAAGATTAATGAAGTCTTTCCTGATTTCGTAACAGGTGTTCTTTATTTAAGGTGAGTATGTTTCTCACTGTTGGGGGTTCATTAAACGGGCTCACTTCTAACATGTGGGAGACATAAAAATTAAAGTGATCTTCAGTTACATTAAGAAGAGCCCAGCTACCAGAAATAAGGAGGTAAGAGTCCTTTTGTACTCTGACATCATCAGAACACATCTGGAGTATTTTGTGCAGAACAACTTAAGGACATTTAATAAAATAGAGATTGTTCAAAGGAAAGCAACCAGGGTGGTGAAGAGATCTGAATAAAAAAAAATAGGTTGAAGGAACTGGTCATATTTAAGCTGGAGAAGAGAAAATTCTGGGGTAGAGAAGGAGGGATGATAGTGGTCTTTAAGTATTTGAAGGTCTATTATATGGAGGAGAAAGCCTCTGTTTTGGCCTCACAATACAGAAATAGGAGTAATGAATAGAAGTTGCAAAGTGAACAATATATGTTTTATGTCAGGAAAAACTTGCTAACAATCAGAATTGTTCAAAAGTAGGACACTATTTCTAGAGATATGGTAGGTTCCCCTGCCCCCATAGGTGTTCAAATAGAGGCTAGGTTATTGTTGATATAGTAAGTGGAAATTCCTTTAAAGTTTGACTCAAAGGTGGCATAGGTCCTTTCAGTCCCACAAACTCTTAAATTCTCTGATTCTATCAACTAAATATAACAATGTATCACATACAAAAGTATATAAACCAAACTTAAGGTCCTAAAATTTTATCTATATTGCCCTAAATTATTTTTTTCATTTTGTCATACTGTTTTCTATTGAAGTAATATATACAATGTTATTATTTTCCTATTGTTTATGTTATTTATTTTATAGTGGCAGCACAATATAGTGAGCAGGTCATATTCCAGGACCCTGAACCTCAAAGTGTTGAGGGAATAGTATACCCCAAACTATCAGGCTTGCTTGCAGCCTATGAGGGCAGAGAACTCATTGTGGAATAGGGTTCCAACCAGCAACAACTATTTATCAACTGCAAGCATAATAGCATTCCTCAGACCACCAGTCCTAATTCCAGCTAAATTTTCACATACATCATTTGAGAAAGCAGCTCCTATGGAGAAGGGTCCAACCTCTCCAGGCATCTCAATGCCATCCTGAGTATGTATCCTGAGGGAGAGTAAGGAGCATGTGTCAGACAAGTCAAACCACTACCACCATTTTGACTACAATCTCCTTTCACTCAATGGAGACAGCCCAGGACCTGAAACCAGGTGACTTCAGAATAACAATACTCCCAGCCCATGGTCACCATCCTGGGAAGAGACTCTTGTGGAAACAGGTGCAGTATTGCAACTGCTACTGAAGGTGCTACAGCTATATCCATTAAAAAAACCATAAAATTCTTGCCACCAAATTCCTTGGCACTCTCAAATTGTTCAACACCAGCAACTGATATTATTCTATCAGTGGAAATGACATTAAAGGAGAGGTATTACTTGGTGATGAAACCTAATGACCATAGGACCTTTCTATCTGACTTGTAGCTGAAATCTTCCCCTGAGAGAGATAGTCTTATTTTTCTACTTATTTCCCTACTGCTTAGTACAGTACTTTGCATATAAGTGCTTAACAAATATTTTATTCATTCACTGATTTATTCATTCAACATCTGATATTTATTAGCTGCGTGACTGGACAAAACACTTAAATTCCCTGAGCTTCAGGCAATTACCTGTGACTCAGTTACTTACTAAGTCAGATGTGCTGGAAGAGAAAGTTCATCACAATGAGGAAATCATAGAACTTTTACTATCATTTTAAATGTGTAATTTTTTCCTGACTTACATCTTTTACAAACTGAAATTCTACCCTAAAGATCTATGGGATTACCTTTAGTACATGAGGCAAAATTGTGTAGTGACTGAGGGCTGGCCTCAAACCAGGAAGACCTGGTCAACAATGCCACCTTCAATACAAACTGGCTATGTGACCTTGACCAAATCCCTTAAAGGTTCAGGAAACTCTCTAAGAGTCTAAGTTGCAGAGAAAATATGTATTTGCATTTGTAAACTGTTTCCTCAAATGGAATTTCTTTATAACAATGAAATTCCAGGTCTAATAATATCCATTTATGCGTTATGTTTGTGTGTGTGAATAGATATATAGGTATATATGTGTGTATATACACATACATATATATGTATGTGTTGTCTCATATGCAAATGTGTGTGTGTGTGTGTATGTTGTTGTTTTTCGTTATTCAGTTCCATAGACGTGGAGTTTTCTTGACAAAGATACTGGAGTTGTTTGCCATTTCCTTCTCAAGTGTGTCCCCATTTTACAGATTAGGAACTGAGGTAAATAAAGGTTAAGTCGCCTGTCCAGGTTCACACAGCTTGTAAGTGACTGAGTTCATATTTCATATATATATATATGTGTGTGTGTATACACATCCATATATGTATGTAGATATGTCTATATAAATAGACACATACATATATGTGTGTCTATATATTAAAATGCACAAATATGTACTTCTATTGGCATAATGAACTACTGGTGTGAAAACTCCCTTCCTGATTAAAAATCAAATCAAGTTACAGTATTGCAGGAGGCACTAAGAATTTAAGTGATTTGCTTACCGAAGTCACAGGTAGTATATATCAGATATTTAAGGACCACTCCCTAGCCAATATGTAAAATTACTAATCATTTGGTGTATCTCTCTCTCCCTCTCCCTCTCTCTCTCTCTCTCTCTCTCTCTCTCTCTCTCTCTCTCTCTCTCTCTCTCTCTCTCTCTGTCTCTCTCTCTTTCTCTCTCTTGGGAAAACTTCTGTTCCCAACAATTGTGATGCAAAATGACAAAGAATCCCAAAGAAGGAAAGATTGACATTTCACTGTTTCAATTTACTATCATAAATAGAGCAATGTGAACCCCTTCTTTGGGATTCAACAAATAAGCATTGCAACCTGTCCTTTTTCACCATCTTTGTTGGGAACAAAAGTGTCCACCTTAGATTGATTGGCATGCAAATGCATTTCTGTGGTGGAGTAAAATCCCTTCAAGTGTTTCAGTTGATTCTCTTTGTCTCACTGCTGAACTTCAGATATTGCTTGGCAAAAGATAAAACAACACAAACACCCCACAGCTATTTTGCTCCTGCCTTCACAGGCAAGTTTTATAGTAGCAGTAGAGCAGTATAGTAGACTAGAGAAATGTTTCATGTAGCTGACAGCTTCTGGTTCTCACTAGGGGTGGTAGGATGTCAAAAAATTGATAGCTAGCAAGGACAGAGCTGCCAAAATCAATCCTTATAAAAGCTGCTTTAGTGTGACTCAGGAGTGAAGATAATTCTTAGGCAAAAATGCCAATTAAGACTCATAAGGATCAATTAAACACATAAGGATCAATTAGGGCTCTGACTTCTGGCTTGTTTCTCTCTTTGAAATTATAAGCTTCAGTGGCCTTTGAAGACCTAAAGAGAAAAATGCATCTAAAGGATAAGTAGTGTAGCATTTGCAAGTGCAAAGGCTATAGCATTAAGGCTCTCTGAAGGCTTTCGGTTTATAATTTTCTTGAATTTCTTCTTTTATGTGGCTGCATACCCAAGATGTCTTTGAGAAATTGGCCTGAATAGCATGATCTTAAAGATACAAATTTATGATAAACAGAAAACATACAACAAATGCATGAGAGTATGTGCATGCACAAACACACACATGCACATGCACACACACTTATCCACACACACACCACCATCACCACCAGTTTTTGAGAAAAATTTTAATCACATTGCTATTACATTTTTTACTTCTCTTTTGTTAAAAGCATCATGATAGGTTTAAGAAAGGAATGTTAAGGAGTTTGAGGACTCTTTTCATGTTCTTTGAAATATGAGAGTAAAACATTAATGTGATACTAATATGGGACCCACACTTACAGATACCATTTGTCCATCAATTGGGGTTAAATATACAAAAATGAAACAGTCTCTGCCCTTCATGAACTTATTTTCTATGGAGGGAGATGATGTATACAGTATAAAGATGTACTAAATAAAGTAGTTAGGGAGATCAGAAAAGAGACCACCTAGGCAGAAGTTTTTCAGCTGACTTTTTCAGGAAACTAGGTATTTTATGAAGTAAAGGCAAGTAGAGAGTTCATTTCATATATGTTGGACAATAAGTGGAAAGGCATGGAGATAAGAGAATATGTGTGATGTGTGTGTGTGGGGGTGTGTGGGTGTGTAGGTGTATGTGTGTGTGTGTGTGTGTGTGTGTGTGTGTGTGTGTGTGTGGGTGGGTGTCTGTGTGATGAACAGCAAGACAATCATTGTGCCTAGACCATCAAGTGTGTGAAGGGGATTTTTGTGTAAGTAGCCAGGAAAAATAGCCTGGATCCAGCCTGTGAAGGGTTTTGAATGTCAAACAATGGAGTTTGTATTAGATCCCTGAGGTAATAAATTGGGAGCTAGTGGGATTTATTGTGTAGCAGGTGACATGATCTGACTTTAGCTTTGGGAACATCACTTTGGCAGCTCTGCAGAGGATAAATGAGAGAGGAGAGAGACTTGAGGCTAGTACTTCAATTAGGAGTTTACTGCAAAAGTTCAGGGAAGAGGTGAAGAAAGGATGCTACTTTGGGGGAACCAAGATGGAGAAGTAAGCGGCAAATTGCTCTTGCTTTCCTTTACTGACTTCTAAAAACCGAAAAAATAGCACCCCAAGAAAATTCCTGTAACAACTGAGACAGCAGACAGACAAGGATTAGTAGTTTTTTAGCCTGGGAAACCTAGAGGTTCATCAAGTTTCACTTGAGTAAAAAGGGGAATGAAGTTCAGGACAGGAGGTGTCCTAGCAAGCTGGCAGTAAGCCCCACCTCAGCAAAAACCAACAGGAGATCCTGACCCCTGTGGTGGTAGAGCAGACAAACACCAACACCAGGACTACCTCTGCCATCCCCATCTCCCTCTCCCCCTCACATGCCTTAGTATAGCCAGGGGAACTTGTGTCAGAGAACCACTACATGTACTGGCAAAGCCCCAAGCAAGCAAGCATCCTCCAGCAGCTGACCTCCCACTGCTTCAGCATAGCTCCAGGCAGGAAAGTGTAATCCATCAGTTGAACTTGCCCATGCTTCAGCATAGCTTTCAGTGTGCAGGCATCTCTCAGCAGCTAGACCTCCGTGAGCTTCAGTGCAACCCTGGGAAAGCACAGAAAAACCCCACCAGGCCACAGCACTTGCCAGAAAACCACCCACTAGGATTGAGCACCAGGTAGGCTGCCAGACCCTTAAAGCCCCCAATTGGTAGCACCTGAGGACCTGGCTTACAAAGCCAATGGCCAGGCCTCTGGATCCCAGCACATGAAGCTTGGGACAGTGCCCCCTATGCTCCCATAGGAGACCTCAACTTTAAAAGCCAGGAAATAGGCAAAAAAAGGGCAAAAACCAGAAAAGATCACTGACAAATGTTCCTTATGGTGACAAGAAAGATCAAAACGCAAACTCAGAAGAGGACAACGTTGTCAATATACCTTCACCTGAAACCTCAAAAGGAATTACAACTTGGTTGCAAGCCCCAAAAGTCTTCTTGGAAAAGCTTAAGAAGGGTTTTAAAAGTCAGATAAGAGAAGTAAAAGAAAAATTGGGAAAAGATATGTGAAGTATGCAAGAGAGAGTCAACAGCCTGGAAAAGGAAGGGCAAAACTTGAATCAAGAAAATAACTACTTAAAAAGTCCAATTTGTCAAATGGGAAAGGAGAGACAAAAACGCACTGAGGAGAAGAACTCCTTAAAAAGTAGAATTGACCAAATGGAAAAGCAGATACAAAGTTTAGCTGAGGAAAACAATTAGTTAAAAATTAGAATTTGGCAAGTAGAAGCTAATGACTCCATAAAACATCAAGAATAAGTCAAAGAAAATCAAATGAATAAAAAAAGGAGAAGAAAATGTAAAATACTTCATGGGAAAAAACAACTGATCTGGAAAATAGATCCAGGAGAGATCATTTAAGAATTGTATCATTACTGGGACATTTGGAAGGGGAATACATAGACAGAGGGTGTGGGTATAAGTTGACTTTGATATGATGCTAAAAATTTAATTAAGAAGTGAAAAAAAGGATTGTATGGGAAGAACAAGAAAGAGGAAAAGGTAAATTACATCACAAGAAATGATGCAAAGACCTATTACGATAGAGGAAAAGAAGGGACGAAGGCAAGCATTGATTGAACAATACCCTCATCGAATTTGATTCAAAGAGAGAATATGAAATACACACTCACTTGGGCATAGCAATCTATCTTATAGGAAGTAGGAGGGGTAAGGGGAAAAAAAGGGAGGGGTTGATTAGAAGGGAGAA